>CP131459.1:38772500-39397500 GCA_030664755.1 Microcos paniculata | reverse complement strand
GTCATGGTTTATGGATGTTCTCTTCATGCAATCCGAGAACATATCTTGTTACCAATACTTAAAAGCTCATTCAATTTATTGTCTTATTTAATGTCAAATATGAACTTGCAAATACTAAGATTCAAGTAATCAAGATTTCCATTTCTGAAAAATTTAATTAATGAACATTTCCAAATCTTGAATTAACCTAATGTAAAAAAAAAATTATATTCAATTAAGAAACATTAAATCAATTCTTAACTTTTGAATTCTCCTGATTAGTTTAAAAAAGAAAAAAAAAGACAAAACAAACACGGTGGGAGAAGAGAAGAGAAATGAGGAAAGAGACAGATAAAACTAAAAATTAAAAAAACAATAAAAAACAAAGAAAAAATAGAAACAAAAGAAAAATCGAAATTCGATAAACAAAATACCGAAAACTGATTAAAAATTATAGAAAAATACATCATAAAAGATTTCCTCACTACCAAAGTATAAATTATAATTTTACAAAGTAAACTATTAAAAATGACATAAAGACAAACACATACCAACAAGAAAGCCGAAGGTAAATCAAGCACTAACTCGCCAATACACCGCAACGGAGCTACTCCTGGACGCACAGCTTAGCCTGAAAAAATTTCATAGCAGTAAACCTCTTAACTGCCTTCATTCTCCTTTATATTATTACCATGTTTTAAGATTAATACTAAAAGAATCGAGGTTACATCATGTCCAAAAATCACAAATAATTGTCCAATAACCTTTATCGCAACACGGGACTCGGTATATATTCTCAAATATAAGGTATGTCCCTGAAAGTCACACACAATTTGCCCATTACATGATAAAGTAAATGGAAAATTGTAAAGAGTTCATGAATATTGGTTAATGGTGAAGATGTCCGGAATAATGGATTAAAAGTCATGTCCCATTAATTTATTATTACAAGTAAATGGAATAAAATCTTGATTATAGTGTTATTTTTCTAGTCTAATTTCAAATTATATGAAATTAGTCTTCTTGCATAAGTACGGTAAACTCAAATTAATAACTATATTATAAAAAGAAAAAGGACAGATTAAGAGAATAAAACAGTGTAAGTAAGTTGATTTTATACAAAACTTTAAAAATAATTTCATAGTTATTTTTACAAGAATCTAAAAAATAATTTAACTCGATGTTCTTGCCAAAATAGCCAAAGATTAGCTATCAAAAGTGTAAAGAAGCAGCAGCTCAAATAACCTTTCAAAAAGACCACATAGTAAAAAGAATTTTGAAAACCACATGCAGAGGTGTCAAATCAGGTTGATCGGGTAGGTTTCGGGTTCGGGCCAATCAGGTCGGGTCGGTTTGGATCAAAAGAGATTTTCGGGTCATTTGGGTTCGGGTTTTTTGGGTTTTGTCCTCGGGTTTATCGGGTTTCTGGTCATTCGGGTTTCGGGTTCGGGTTTTTTGTGTTTGACCATCTGGTCTTTCGGGTTACAGGTTTTTTGAGTTTTATGTTATTTGGATTCAATTTTTTCGGATTTAACTCTTGAGTCATTTAGGTTCCCGATTATTTTAAATTGAATTAAAGTTTTGATTTTATAAATTAATACTTAAGAGAGATTTTATCAAAAATATTATTTATTAGATTTGTTATAAATTGTAATTAAATTAATTAAATTTGTAATGTTATAAATGTATTATAATTTTTTTTAAAATTTTCCTATAAATTATCTATAGTTTTAAATAAAATAAATATTTAAGTTTTTATAATTTACTAATTCATTTCAAAATTCAAATTGATATATAATAAATTCATGATTAATAATATCATTAATATATAATTATGAATTGTCCGTCGTACAATTACAAACTAAGGAATCAGAATTTTGATATACAATTACAAACTAAGGAGTTAAAATTTTGGCATATAATTACAAAATTTACCAGTTTCCTCTTATTGAATTGAAAATTTAAAAGCTTTTATTTGGTCGATGAATAGGATAGCCGAAAAGGAATAATCAATAGCCAATAGGCTATCCGGACTGTCATACAACTATGGCCACCATGAACCACTAATCTTAGTATCTTATTATCTTAGTGCTAATGACTTTGTTTTGTTCTTTCCTTTCTAAGACTTGTATATAGACTATACTTTATAGTAATTAGTGATTACCATCACCCACTTCTATATAATAGAATAACTTGCACACACATTACATTCGGCATTCTCATTAAATTATTTGTTTTGGCGAGAACTAAATTATAAGGAGAAAATATATGACAACTTATTGAAATTTTAATTTCAAATTTTCAATGTTTAGATGCTTTTTGTTGGATAGATAATTCACTAATTTGATATGAACATTAGAAATTTATTAATACTGCTATACTTTATAAATTTTCTAAGTTAGAATGGAAAATTGTCATTCACATGAAAAAGTTTATTTCTTAATTTGCTCAGTAATGATGAAATCAACATGGCCTTTTGTAAATTCTCAAATTTTCCTTAATAATTTTCATAATTAATATTATTAAATTTAAATAATAATATTCTATAAATTCATATAATTCAATCATAATAATAAAATTTAAAAAATTTAATTATGAAAAAATATTTTTTTTAAGTTCACTTTGATCAAAATTTTATCAAATATTTATTTTTATTTTCGTTATCAAATTTATTTATTAAATTTGAAGTTTATGAGATATATAAAGATACTCTATTTGTCCCTATTTGTTTGTCATAATTAATCGTTTCATACTAGACAAAAAAAATAGTTATGATACAAAATTTCATACATATTTATATTGACTTTCTTATTTTATCACTATCTCTCTTGTTCTTTAATTCTCTCCTATTTAAAAAAAATATTCATTTAAGAAAGAAAGAAAGTAGTTTTAAAGGGTAATTCTGGAAAATTAATAATTAATGCTAGGATATGAACAAATAAGAAGGGATAAATAAAGCTTCTAGAAACGAATAAAGCTTCTAGCAGGGGCAGATACATAGGGACAGAGGGAGTATTTCATTAGTTTATCGGGTTCTCTCAGGTTAGATTCTCGGGTTTTTAGGGTTAGATTCTCGGGTCAATCGGGTTTCGAGTCAATCAGGTTTCGGGTCAATCGGGTTTCGGGTCAATCGGGTTTCGCATCGATCGGGTTCGTTTACTTTTTTTAGTCAAATCAAGTCGGGTAGGTTTCGAGTTCAGGTCAGTCAGGTCGGGTTTTCGGGTTCGGATCAACTTTTGACAGCTCTAACCACATGGAAAGAGAGGTGAAGGAAACATACGAAAGAGTGAAGTTTTAGATGAGAGAAGGACAAGCTGCAGTGCAATGAACATAAGAAAATACAAAGAATGATGAAAACTATAGGGCACTAAAGAAAACAGTAAAAATGTTTTTTATTGAAAAAATGAAATAAGACCAAGTGAACATGCAAAATAAGAGGGAAATACTACCAGAGAATAAAAGCATAGAAGAAGATAATCAGAAGGCAAGATGCAGTAGTCCATAATAAGCGTTATTTATAGAGGGATAGAAACCAATAGAAGCTAAAGATTCATTTTCTACCATTGAAGACTTGCATGCACTGGCCATGAAGGTGTCAAATATTGTGGCTGATTAAGTCAACTATTGTTAACTAATATGCAAAAGTGAATGATTAAGGCAGGACAATACATGTTTGTCAAAAGCTATAATTAGCTGCTACCTTTGTATATGGATATAAAATAATTATTTCTTAAGTTTACAACAAAGCTACCATAAGTAGAACAAAGTCTATCATGCATGGCATGGTGCATTGTAAATCTGAGTTAGCAAAGAAAGGGGACATAACTGATTGAATGATGGAAAACAGGATGAAAGAAAAAGAAGAATTCAAAAGAAATAAAGACAAAATGACAAAATAATTGAATGGAAACAAAGAAAAAAAACCAAATTTGTGGTTGATTAAGTCAACAATTGTTGGCTTTATAGCAAAATTTGATCCGAATAGTAACAAAGAACAAGAAACAAAATTTCTGGTTGATTAAGTTAACAATTGTTGGCTTTACAAAAAAATTTGATCCAGAAAAAGACAATGAATAAAAAACCGGACCGATAGTCGAACCGGTTGGTCGCCGGTTCAACCGGTCCGATTAAATAAATAATTTAATTTTATTAATTTTTTTAAATATTCAAAAAAATTGAAAAAAAATAAAAAAAAATCAAAATACTCCTTAAAAAGTAAGAAAAAGTAAAAATATCAATTAAAAAAACTAAAAAAATTAAAATTCGGATTGAACCAGTCCAACCGGTTCACCGGTTCAAAGGCGGTTCAACAATAATCTGGTTTTATGACCCGGAAAGGACCGAACTTGTGACCGGTTCCCGGTTCAACCGGTTGAACCGGCCGGTCCGGTCTGATTTTTTATTCCATGGAAAAAGAACAAGACAAGTGCTTCATAAGAGAAAATAGAGCGCCACGTGGCTTTATAAGAGAAAAGTAATTAATGTGGCATCTCTAACGTTTAAGCATTCTAACGTGCTTTTATGTATTGTGTTTGTCAAAAGCTATAATTAGCTGCTACCTTTGTATATGGATATAAAATAATTGTTTCTTAAGTTTACAACAAAGCTGCCATAAGTAGAACGAAGTCTATCATGCATGGCATGGTGCATTCTAAGTCTGAGTCAGCAAAGAGATGAGACATAACTGATTGAATGATGGAAAACATGATGAAAAAGAAAGAAAAATTCAAAAGAAATAAAGACAAAATGACAAAATAATTGAATAGAAACAAAGAAAAAAATCAAATTTGTGGCTTATTAAGTCAACAATTGTTGACTTTACAGCAAGACAAGTGCTTCATAAGAGAAAATAGAGCGCCACGTGGCTTCATAAGAGAAAAATAATTGATGTGGCATCTCTAACGTTTAAGCATTCTAACGTGCTTTTATGTATTGTGTTTGTCAAAAGCTATAATTAGCTGCTACCTTTGTATATGGATATAAAATAATTGTTTCTTAAGTTTACAACAAAGTTGCCATAAGTAGAACAAAGTCTATCATGCATGTCATGGTGCATTCTAAGTCTGAGTCAGCAAAGAGAGGAGACATAACTGATTGAATGATGGAAAACATGATGAAAAAGAAAGAAAAATTCAAAAGAAATAAAGACAAAATAACAAAATAATTGAATAGAAACAAAGAAAAAAAACTAAATTTGTGGCTTATTAAGTCAACAATTGTTGACTTTACAGTAAAATTTGATCCGAGTAGAAACAAAGAACAAGAAACAAAATTTGTGATTAATTAAGTCAACAATTGTTGGCTTTACAAAAAAATTTGATCCAGAAAAAGAACAAGACAAGTGCTTCATAAGAGAAAATAGAACATAACGTGGTTTCATAAAAAAAAAGTAATTGACGTGACATCTCTAACGTTTAAATATTTTAAAGTATTTTAAAGTATTTTAACGTGGTTTTATGTATTGTATAATTTCTTACTTTATTTTAAAAAAAAGAGTCTTGGTCTACTTAAATTAGACTTTAACTATCTCACCCAATCTGTGAGTATTTCACTGTTTGCCCTTCCTCTGTCTGCTTCCGTGAGAAAAGACCTCATACTTTTGAGTAGAAGCTTCATTTCTTTGATTTCATCAGGAACCCCCCGTAAGGAACATGCTTCATTCTCTAGGAGTGAGATGAGCTTGCCGACAAAAAGATCTACAGTGCTTAGAGACATTTTTGTTTGAGGGCGTATTCAATGATATATCCCTTTCAAACTATTCATCTTACCATAGTCTATATATATGGTTTAACAAGCTTCGAATGGTAGGAAAAAAAAACCCTTCAATGAAGGAAACCAAGAATCTTGAGTTGCCACTGCAAGATAAGGATTCACAAGAACAAAGAATCAAGAAAGAGTACTGGTCCAGAAAGAGACATTGACAATGATACCTTTCCATCCGTGGGTGATGGATTCTTGCATTTTTATTGGTTAATAATGAAAAGAGAATATCATTATTCATTTGCTTAGCCCTTTACCAAGAGAAAAGAACATTACCTTCTCCATTGTCTCAAGTAATTGTATTCCTCTGGCCATTTAGACCAAATATCTGTTGTCTATGTATATCTTGGCCACATAAATTGAATTCTCAACTCATTTTAACGGTCTCTGAAATGCATCAATTCTTTTAAAATTACCTCAGGTTGAAAGGATTTGAGAGCATTAACTTAATGGTTTAAAAGAAAATTCATTCAAGACAACTAATAAAAAAAAATTTACAGAAAGAAAGAAAACAAAATTCCCTTAACAGGCGATGATAGGTCACGCAGAACTTCATCTTGGTAGCATATATATGTACCTGCAACATGATCATATTGCCTGCCATCAACGTATTCGTAGTCCTATTCGACAACTTTTGTAGGAAATACGGCAAACTACATTTAGAATAAACCAAAATTACATTTCTTGGACCTGCTCCTTGATATATAATCAACAAATTACACTATTTACGTTCTTGAAATTCCTCTGGGCAATAATATATAAGCACATCAAATTAGTGCCATGATCAGAACTCAATGATATGCTAGTTATTCACATCTGTCTAGTTTTCGAATCAAAGGAATTGTCTGGATTCACTTTTTAAGACTTCACATACATACACAAATGCCTGATCACCAGCACAATCAATAATGTTTGGCAAATTGTTTGAACAAATGTACGTCATATGGAATGATAAAAGCACACGTGAGGAGTACCAGCTATTATTTTCCAAACTGAAAGATTCCTTGCACCAGAACTGGGCAGGAACAATAATATATTTTCCTTTGTCGAATAACCTGAAAGTGACAAAGGCCGATTAAAATGAAATCCTTTCCTCCTTGTACTCTACATAGACTTGCAAAACTTAAGCCTGTTGTTAAGGAACAAGAACAACCTCAATTTAACGGTTTGAAATTGAATAAAGTTATCAATTCAAGTTATTAAAGAAGAATGATAAAAAAGAAAGGAAGAGATGTGTAGTACAATACTTACAATTAGGAAATTAGGACTTCTCTGGCTTTTATATGAACCTAAAACATCAACTAATTAAGGATTTTAGGAACCCACTTGGGATGGGCTTCAGTGTCGTCACCATGATCGGTTCGAATGAGTGAGATCTGGGGCAAGGATGGCAGGCTGTTTCCTTTCCCGCATATAGACTGTACGAGCTCATTAGAAACATCATAGAGGCGCAGCTCTATGAGTTCAGTTAGATTTTCCCAACCATATGGCAATGCCCTCATCCCTTTGCATTGGATGACACATAGTTTCAGAAGAGTAGGCATTGCACCTTTCTCTATCACAATCTCCTTCAACTGAGGGCAGCTCCAAATCTGGAGAATCTTTAGCTTGTGGAATCCTTGAAGAAAGCATAAGCGCTTTCCTTCGTATGCATTATCTGAAAGCCAAAGGTATGACAGATTAGGCAATTCTTGGAGATGAACAAGTGCATCTTCCCTCAGTTTAGAGAACTTTAGGCTCAATTGGCTGAGGTTGACTAGAGTGCTGAACCAATGCGGCACCATTTCCAGCTCCCCATATAAATCAAGCTCCTCAAGATGAGGAGCTGATATAAGTGCATCCATCTTTAATTTAACTTCACCTTCTGCAACCAACTTTAAGCCGACAAGGCGCTTCATTTTTTCAATGGAGAAGCACAAGTCTTCTTCATCAGCTTCAGACAATATGTTGAGGCCAAGACGAGTTAATTGTGTCATTTCTTTAAGTTGTTTGATGAAGGTGCTTGTTCCACGAACATGAGCTAAAGCTTGCAAACTCTTTATCATACAGATGTTTGGTGGCACAGATATGCTCCGAGCAATGACAAGTTCTATCTCATGTTTGTCATAATATGAAGCAGTGAGATGCCGCAAATTTTGCAGCTTCACAATTTCACATGGAAGCCCCATAACTTTGGTACGCCTGAGTAGTAAGGTCTGCAAATTTAAAAGTTTTCCTACCCATTTTGGAATTTCCTTCACTTGAGTTCCTGATAAGTTTAGATACTTTAAATTGAATAAGTTTCCAAATTCACTTGAGAGTTCACAGATTGGAGCACCTTCTAAATCCAGTACTTTTATCAACTTAAAACCAGATGGCAATTTATTGAATGAAGATTTAGAAATTTCACCAACAAGGAAAATAAAAAAGGAACGAAGTTGTGATGTTTTACCATTTTCTGATTTCATTTCTTTATCCTTTACTTCGATTGAGTAGCGACGAATCCCATTCTCTTCAATTCCTTTTCTCCCATCAGATACAGCAACAAGTTTTTCTTCCTTTGATATTGAAAGAGCAAACTCTCTCAAAAGATCATGCATTTGAAATGCATTGGGCCTCTCGGTTACATTTTTATGGGTAACTTGAAGCAAGCTTCTGCACACCAGTTCCGTTAAGTAGCTTTCGGCAACCATTTCTGGCGGTACATCGTTAACCTGTTCTAAAAACCCTTCAGCCATCCAAAGTCTAAAAAGTTTTTTGCGGTGAATCTTATAATCTTCTGGAAAAATAGAACAATATAAGAAACATTGCTTGAGTTGGAATGGCAGATCATGGTAACTTAGTAGTAAGATAGTTCTTACTACTTCAAGTGCTGCATTTCCCCAATCCAAGTTGTCATGAACTCTCTTCCATTCTATTATCGACCTCTTGGAAGACATCAAACCACTCAAAGTCGTAATAGCCAATGGCAAGCCTTTGCATCTACCGACTAGATTCCATGCCAATGACTGAAAATCTGCTGGACATCCGTCGAGATTGTTTGGGAATGCTCTCATGCAAAAAAGTTTCCAAGCCTCATCCTCTTTCAAGGGCTGAATATGATGGATATGGCTTATGAATCCAGACTGGAATGGAGCTACATCTTCTTTCCGAGTTGTAAGCATAATCCTACTTCCATGAAAACCTTCTGGAAGTGCAATGCTTATCTCCTGCCATAGTTGAATGCTCCACACATCATCCAACACAATAAGATACCTTCTTGATTGCAAGTAACCCACAAGTTCCTCCAACAATTCCTTGTAGACCATGGAGTTCAACTTCCCCAGAGTTTTTCTCTTTGCCTTTCGGTAGACTTCTTTTAACAAGGATCTAAACAATTCCTCAATAATATATTGTTGTGAGACAGTAATCCAAGCACAGAAATCGAAATGTTGTCTATCAACTTGTTTGTTGAAGGTGTTGGCGACAAGGGTAGTCTTCCCGGAACCACCCATGCCGACCACTGAAATCACTATCCGCCGAGGTTCTTCATCCATTAGCCATGCTAAAAACTCGTGTTGCGCCTTTTTGATTCCGACAAGATCATCCTCGCGGAAGAAAAGGGATGACTCGCTCAATCTTTTCTTCCAGTTAGGATCATAACTAGAAGCCCGTACTTGTATTTTTCTCTGTTTCTTTTTTGGCCGAACCATCCCCTCCAAATCTTGAACTCCAAACTGATGGGTCCTCTCTGTAATGCTTCGAATCTTTTTGTTGATGCCCTGCAACTTGGCTGCCACTTTGCGCCTTACCAGCAAATCCTGGGGAAAATAAAGGCTTCGTTGAAAGAAATTCCGATGAGTTTGCATGTTCATGTGATAGGTGAATTCATCAATGGTTTCTTCTACTTCACATGCCACGTCACGAACACTATCGACCCAAGCCTTCTGTGATTGACTACTCTCTCCTGTTCTATCGGCATCCATGAGAAAAGATCTAATGCTTCTCAGAAGAACTTTCATTTCTTCGATTTCATCAGAAACTCCTATTAAGGAAGATGCTTCATTTTCTATAATGGAGAGGATTTTACCAATCACAAAGTCAACAGCACTTGAAGCCATTCGCTATTAAGGCTTATGTCATTCACTCAAATTCCAAACTGTAAAACAAACACATAAACAGTAGTTCTTTAAGGAAAAAAAAAGGTAATACATTAAAAAAAAAAACTTTGAATGTCTGGTTTCCAACGTCTCTGTTAACGAAAAAAGAAAAATACAAACAGTTATCAAAAAGAGTATAGATATATTACATACCTTGCGAAGAGAATAGAAGGAAGATGTTTCTGCTGGATCGACTTGCCTTGGGCAGATGAAGCATGGAGATTTCCAAGGTTAAGTTGCAGCCCATCCCATGCTGTGCGGTTTGCCGCTGATGACTTTTGAGAGATGATGAGAACACCATGCGGTGACTTCTCTGTTTTGAACAAGCTAGTCTCGGTTAACCCGCTCTTGATAAAAGGTCAATGAGGAAAATTCTTCATTGCCGTAAGAAAGGGATTTGACCCATATGCAAGGACCTTGCCTGGAAAGAGAAAATCAAAGCCTAAGGAGTCGATTGAAAAAGGAAGAAGTGAACCCAAAAGATAGAATATTCAGCTTGGGAAAAAGACCTTCCAAGTGCTAAGAGCAGAAAGTGGGTCAAGATGGATGTTTGCTAGTACGTGAAAGAGTGGCAGGAAGTTTTATGATTCATGATCCGCTTTGAAGGCTTTACAATTAAGAGTTTGGCCCAGAGCCTTTGCGGGGCTTTTATACTCATCAGCGTCAGATGTCTTTTTATCATTCCAAAGTCTGTAATATGATTAATATCCTTTTGTTTGAGTTAATATTAATATTTGTCTCACTATGATTTTCCTTTGTTTTTCGTTTTTCCTTGAAAGCTTTCAATGGTTTTGATGTGCTACCAACCGCTATTTAATTAAGATTTCTTGCTTTATTTTTTTTTTTAAATCCGAGTCTAATTTAACCATCTATGTTTCTGCAAAAAAAAAAAAATTAACCATCTCTGATCTCTCTAAGAGTTGGATTATCTGTAAGATTTGAATTAGCCATTATTCTTGTAATCCCATTCTCCCCAGCTAGTTTGTACTTTATAGCCCTCATGTATTTTAAACTGAAAAAAAAAATGTTGATTGTTAAATGACTAAAATCATAATAATCATATAAATGTTGGTTAGCAAATTATTAAGACTAATCATAACAAAAAAATTTTAAAATGAAAAGCACACAATTACATGAGGAATCTCAATATATTCCCTCAACCAAATTGGACTCGAACATAATTTACAAGAGGGCCGAAATAAAGGACTTGACATGAAAATATGAAACATGAAGTGATGAAACACAAATAACTAATTAAGGATTCTGTAAGCCCAGGTGCGTGGGATTTGGGCTTTGTCTTGGGATTCCGTATCCAGAAAGAAACTAATTTAAGGATTCTGTAAGCCCAGGTGCGCGGGATTTGGGTTTTGTCTTGGGATTCCGTATCCAGAAAGAGACATGGACAATGGTACCTTTCCATGGATGGGTGATGGATTCCTGCATTTTTATTGGTTGGTTAATAATGAAAGAGAATGTCATTTGCTTGGCCCTTTACCAAGAGAAAAGAACATTTCCTTCTCCGTTGTCTCAAGTAACTGTATTCTTCTGGCCATTCAGAAAATATATCTGTTGTCTATGTATATCTTGGCCACGTATCTATATTTTTACTTCTATAATATCTATATTATCTATATGTCTATACTTCTATACTATCTAAACTATCTAAACTATCTATATGAAAGATATCCCCTTTTTTACCATTGAAGAGAATTGTTGGAGAATTAAAGGTATAATTTGTTGCCAAGTGTCCAATTAGGTGACAATTTGTAATAAATGAGACTTATTTGGACATTAATTTTAGTGATATAAATGGTATTTTATGGGTATTAATGTAAGGTAATTTGGTTATTAAAGATGTTTTAGTGGTGATTATGAGATTTCAAAGTTACTTTTGGGGTTAATTTAGTAAATAAAGTTATTAAGTTGTATTCCATGAGTAATTATGAATTTTTTAATGTTGTTTTTGGATTAATTTGAAAAGTTGGAGGAATTATTTGGTTATTAATGGGGTATTTGATGGATAATTAGAGGATGGTAAGGTTGGTTTTATAATTGATTTGGTGATTAATTGTTATTTAAAGAGTATTTGATTAGTAAAATATTTTTTCAATTAATTTTTTACTACTACTACTACTATTATTATTATTACTATGTTTAAACCCTCGTTCCGCGTTATGATCGTTATAATTTAACTGTAAAATTCCAAACAAATCAACAAAACAAGTGATGAAATAATTACCATAAAATTTTATTATCCCTATGCAAAAAAAAAGATGATATAAGAATAAAGCATGACATTGAGAGGAAAAAAATAAATTGCATTGAAATCTTTTTAGGAAAAAACAAAAATCTTTTAAGATATTATCATAATCTTTTTATTTTTTATTACTTTGGATATTTATCTAAAAATATTAATTGTAAGAAAAAGTTTTCTAGAATCATTAATTCAACAAAAGATTCAAAAAGCATCTAAATTGTCATTTGGAGCTCTTTGGAGTCATATTTTACAACTACTTTAAATGTGTGTAAGATAATAATAATAATTATTATTATTGATGATAAAATTCAAATAATTTTATAATTTATTTGATAAATGAAGCATTATGCAAAAAAAAACTTATAAATGAAGTATTAATAAAAGCTATTAATATAATAATTAACAAAAGCTATTAAATTTTATTAAAAATATTCTAATTTCATTTAAAAAAATTTAGCCCCATACAAAATTAAGGGTAATAATATAATTATTGAAAAAACTTTAATATTTGTTTTATATATTTTTAAGTAAAAATGAAATATATAAAATTAAAAAATCTTTTAACAACTTACTTTAATTAGGTCAATTAAGGTTATAATTGATGTTTTGAAGAATCATAATAAATAAAGAATTAGTCATATGGTAAATTTTCTATTTTAAGTGTTGAATTTTTATTTGGTGAGTTCAATGTTTATATGAGAATTAATAAAATGAGAGACTAATTAATAGGGTTAATTTCATAATAACAAAAAAAAAAGTTGTTGTCTTAAGGATCAAAAATAATATAACCTATCCCCCCAGTTGTTACAGAGATATCTATTGATGGGATCATCTACAATGTGTCTCAGGCTGTGATTCTGTAACGGATAACTCTTGCTATACTTAAAAGTAGCTGCGAAACAGTTGATTCTGGCCCTCATGCAATCTGCAATTTCTTTCATGCCAGATATAGTATATCGTTGCACGCCAGCCAAGTCAGCATATGAAAGCAAGGAGCGATCTGCCTTTAAAATTTGTAGCGCTCCATGTAAGTTCATGATTCCAAGCAGAAGGAATTCTAAGTATCCCACATAATCGAGCAACTCTCCACCATAATTCTTTAGAATAATCACACTCGAAGTATAAGTGGTCCCTGCCTCATAAATTTGTAGCGCTCCATGTAAGTTCATGATTCCAAGCAGAAGGAATTCTAAGTATCCCACATAATCGAGTAACTCTCCACCATAATTCTTTAGAATAATCACACTCGAAGTATAAGTGGTCCCTGCCTCATCAGTACACAAATCAATCATGTTTGGCAAATTATTTGAACAAAAGTACATCATATGGAATGATAAAAGCGCACATGAAAAGTACCACTACCAGCTATTATTTTGCAAGATGAAAGATTCCTTCAACCAGAACTGGGCAGGAACATAATATATTTTCCTTTGTCGAATAACCTGAAAGGGACAAAAACCAATTAAATTGAAATCCTTTCCGCCTTGTACTGTATATAAGACTTGCAAAACTTAAGCCTGTTGTTAAGGAACAACCTAAATTTGACTTTGAATAAAATTAGGAGTTTAAATTATATTAGGATGATCCTAAAAATCTATTTTTTAGGATGCCATTGGTACGATGACACCTTACCTATTTTAAAAGATGCCTAAATTTTAAAATGTACCCACTCTCACCAAATCAATTTTCTTAATCCATCTTAATCTTGGTTAATTAAAAAAAATCAATCAAAACATCGATTCTTTTTTAGACAGAACAGTGACCTCTGTCCCTGTTCTCTTCCCTCTCTCTCTTCCTGTTCTTTCCCCCGTCCTCTCCCTCAACCCTTCTTTTTTTCACATCGATTTCGGTCTTCCGATTAGTCTGCACAGAGGTATGATCACTTGTAGCCTTCCTTCCTTGTGACATAATCTAAATTCATGTTCTGCTTTTGGTTGCCCGTGAGCAAGATTAATCGGAAGAGAGAAATCGATGTGAAAAAAGAAAGGCTGGGGGAGAGAACAAGAAAAAGAACAGGAAGAGAGAGGGAAGAGAACAGGGAGAGAGGTCGCTGTTCTGTCCAAAAAAGAATCGATGTTTTGATTTATTTATTTTTAATTAACTAAGGTTAAGTAAGGTTAAGAAACTGATTTGGTGAGAGTGGGTGTATTTTAAAATTTAAGCATCTCTTAAAAGATGTGAGGTGTCACCGTACCAATGGCATCCTAAAAAGTGGATTTTTAAGATCATCCTAATATAATTTAAACTCATAAAGTTATTAAGGTTTTTAAAGAAGAATGATTAAAAAAGAAAGGAAGAGGTGTGTAGTACAATACTTACAATTAGGAAATTAGGACTTCTCTGGCTTTTATATAAACCTGAAACATCAACTAATTGAGGATTTTGGAAACCCACTTGGGATGCTCTTCAGTATCGTCACCATGATCGGTTCGAATGAGTGAGATGTGGGGCGTTGATGGCAGGCTGTTTCCTTTTCCGCATATAGACTCTACCAGCTCATTAGAAACATCATAGAAGCGCAGCTCTATGAGTTCAGATAGATGTTCCCAACCATTAGGCAAAGCCCTCATCTGTTTGCATTGGATGACACTTAGTTTCAGAAGAGCCGGCATTACACCTTTGGCTATCACAATCTCATTCAACCGAGGGCAGCTCCTTAAGCGAAGAATCTTTAGCTTTTGGAATCCTTCAAGAAACCATAAGCGTTCTCCTTCATATGCATTATCTGAAAACCAAAGGTATGACAGATTAGGCAATGCTTGGAGATGAACAAGTGCATCTTCCCTCAGTTTAGAGAACTTTAGGCTCAATTGGCTGACGTTGACCAGGGTGTTGAACCAATGCGGCACCTTCTCCAATTCACCATATAGATCAAGCCTCTCAAGATAAGGAGGAGCTGATTTAAGTGCATCCATGTTTAATTTAACTTCACCTTCTGCACCCAACTTTAAGTGGACAAGGCGCTTCATTTTTGCAATGGAGAAGCACAGGTCTTTTCCATCATCTTCAGACAATATATCGAGGCCAAGATATGTTAATTGTGTCATATCTTCAAGTAGTTTGATTAAGGTTCTTGTTCCACGAACATGAGATAAAGCTTGCAAACTCTTTATCATACAAATGTTTGGTGGCACCGATACGCTCCTATCAATGACAAGGTCATAATAGGAAGCAGAGAGATGCCGCAAGTTTTGCAGCTTCACAATTTCACATGGAAGCCCCACAACTTTGGTACGCTTGAGTAGTAAAGTCTGCAAATTCAAAAGTTTTCCTACCGATTTTGGAAGCACCTTCAATTGAGTTCCTCTTAAATTTAGATACTTTAAATTGAATAAGTTTCCAAATTCACTTGAGAGTTCACAGATTGGAACACCTTCTAAATCCAGTACTTTTATCAGCTTAAAACCGGATGGAAATTTATTGAATGAAGATTTGGAAATTTCACCAACAAGGAAAATAAATAAGGAACGAAGTTGTGATGTTGTACAATTTTCTGATTTTATTTCTCTATCCTTCACTTCAATTGAGTAGCGACGAATTCCATTCTCTTCTATTCCTTTTCTCCCATCAGACACTGCAACAAGCTTTTCTTCTTTTGATATTGAAAGAGCAAACTCTCTCAAAAGATCATGCATTTGAAATGCATTGGGCCTCTCGGTTACATTCTTATGCGTGACTTGAAGCAGGCTTCTGCACACGAGTTCCATTAAGTAGCTGTCGGCAACCACTTCTGGCGGTACATCGTTAACCTGTTCTAAAAACCCTTCTGCCATCCAAAGTCTAAACAGTCTTTTCCGGTGAATCTTATAATCTTCTGGAAAAATACAACAGTATAAGAAACACTGCTTGAGTTGGAACGGCAAATCATGGTAACTTAGTAGTAAGATGGTTCTTACAACTTCAAGTGCAGCGTTCCCCCAATCCAAGTTGTCATAAACTCTCTTCCATTCTATAATTGAACTCTTTGAAAACATCAAACCACTCAAAGTCGTAATAGCTAATGGCAAGCCTTTACATCTTCTAACTAGACTCCATGCCAATGACTCAAGTTCTGATGGACATCCGTCGAGATTGTTTGGAAAAGCTCTCCTGCAAAAAAGTTTCCAAGCCTTATCCTCTTTCAAGGGCTGAATATGATGGATATAGCTTATAAATCCAGATTGGAATGGAGCTACATCTTCTTTCCGAGTTGTAAGCATAATCCTACTTCCATGAAAACCTTCTGGAAGTGCAATGCTTATCTCATGCCATAGTTGAATGCTCCACACATCATCCAACACAATAAGATACCTTCTTGATTGCAAGTAACCCACAAGTTCCTCCAACAATTCCTTGTAGCCCATGGAGTTCAACATCACCAGAGTGTTTCTCTTTGCCTCTCGGTAGACTTCTTTTAACATGGATCTAAACAATCCTTCAATTATGTATTGTTGTGAGACACTGATCCAAGCACAGAAATCGAAATGTTGTCTAACAACTTGTTTGTTGAAGGTGTTGGCGACGAGAGTAGTCTTCCCCGAACCACCCATGCCGACCACCGAAATGACTGTCCGCCGAGGTTCTTCATCCATTAACCATGTCAACAACTCGTGTTGAGCCTTTTTGATTCCGACAAGATCATCCTCACGGAAGAAAAGGGATGACTCGCTCAATCTTTTCTTCCAGTTAGGATCATAAGAAGAAGCCCGTACTTGTATTTTTCTCTGTTTCTTTTTTGGCCGAGCCATCTCCTCGAAACCTTGAGCTCCAAACTGATGGGTCCTCTCTGTAATGCTTCGAATTTTTTTGTTGATGCCTTGCAACTTGGCTGCCACTTTGCACCTCACCAGCAAATCCTGGGGAAAGTAAAGGCTTCGTTGAAAGAGATTCCGCTGACTCTGCCTGTTCATGTGATAGGTGAATTCATCAATGGTATCTTCTACTTCACATGCCACGTCCCGAACGCCATCAACCCAAGCTTTCTGTGATTCGCTATCCTCCCCTGTTCTATCGGCATCAATGAGAAAAGATCTAATGCTTCTCAGAAGAACTTTCATTTCTTGGATTTCATCAGAAACTCCTATTAAGGAAGATGCTTCATTTTCCATAACGGAGAAGATTTTACCAATCACAAAATCAACAGCACTCGAAGCCATTCTCTATTAAGGCTTATGCAATTCACTCAAATTCCAAACTGTAAAACATACATATAAACAGTAATACAGACAATAAAATTTGAATGTCTAGTTTCCAATGTCTCTATTAAGGAAAAAAAGAAAAAACAAACAGTCATCAAAAGGAGTATCGATATATTACATACCTTGCGAAGAGCACAGAAGGAAGACTGGATCTTCTTGCCTTGAGGAGATGGAGCATGGAGATTTCCAAGGTTGAGTTACAGCCTATCCCATGCTGCGCGGTTTGCCGCTGATGACTTTTGATGAGAGATGATGAGAATACTCTGCGGTGACTTCTTTGTTTTGGACAAGCTCTTGGATAGACATGTCCAAGGTAAAAATGAGAAACGTTTAGTTTATAGTACTGTGTGTAGGAAAATTCTTCATTGTCGCTAGAAAGGGTAGTCAACAATAATTTGGAATTGAGTGACCCATGTGCAGGGAAATTGTGTGGCTGAAAAGGGATTGAAAAAGGAAGAAATAAACCCAAAAGATCGAATATGCAGCTTGGGAAAAAGACATTCCAACTGCTCAGAGAGAAAGTGGGTCAAGATGGGTGTTTCAGACCCCAACAGAGAACCCAATTGGATCCTATAATGAACATCTTCAGCCTCATAGAGTAAAAATATTTGAAGCTATTTTTTGCTCTTACGAGGCATAAGATTTGTGTCCATTTATCTACCATTCTTTCTTCTTCAATTATGAATTATTTTCTTTCTTTAAATTGACAAAATTCTTTTTCTCCCAATATAAGCTTATTTTAATTTGGTATTTGGTATTTGGTATGCATATGAACTTATGAGTTCCTTTTCTTTTCTTTTCTTTTTTTTGTAAAGTAAAAGAGATTTTGGTGATCTTATGAGATTTAATTATATTTGACTTATTGAACCCAAAAAGAAAGAAAAATTGAGCAAGCCTCTGAATGAAGTTTTTAAAAGGTCATTAGCCAAAAAGCAAACTCCCCCACTTGAATTCGACCAGAAAACAAACCCCTCACTTGCAGACTTTGGCCGGCCCACTATTCAAAGCCCACATTACTATTTACATTCTTGAAATTCTTCACAGTTCCACCAAAAAAAAAAGAAAAGAAAAATTCCTCAGAGCAATAATATATAGGCACATCAAATTAATACCATGATCATAACTTAACGATATGCTAGTTATTCACATCATTGCTTCTGTTTTTGAATCAAAGGAATTGTCTGGTATCACTTTTAAGAGTTCATATGCATAGCCCGAATACCCCCACATCAATGATGTTTGGCAAATTATTTGAACAAATGTACATCATATGGAATGTTAAAAGCACACATGTGGGGCATTAGCTATTATTTTGCGAACTGAAAGATTCCTTGAACCAAAACTGGGCAGCTATATGTTTTCCTCTGTCGAATAACCTGAAAGTGACAAAAACCAATTAAAATGAAGTACTTTCCGCCCTATACTATACACTACTCTCTCTCTCTCTCTCTCTCTCTCTCTCTCTCTCTCTCTCTCTCTCTCTCTCTCTCTCTCTCTCTCTCTCTATATATATATATATATATATATACTAGTTTCTATATCACATGCTTCGCACGTGGGTAATTATTTTTATCTTTAATATTAAAATTATAATTTTATTTCATATAATATAATAAATGAAAACATAGTATATAATAAATTTGTAAAATTTGTTGGATTAGTCAGAATTCAATGTGACTATCAAATACTGAGAGTATTCAAAAAGATTGTAAAATTTCTTAAGTTTTCCCCGAAACTCCTTAATAACTAAGGTAAACAATGTTAAAAAAGCATCCATTTTTATACCGGTTTCAGAATTGCTTTCACTAATACAACCTTACTCAGTTTATACTAAAATTTTCTACACTTTTTAATAGATTTCTAATTTAGAAATGCCTATCTAAGTCTAAAATTTATATGCATCTAAAGTTTCTTTTAGATGTATAATTGTAATTGCAACTAAATATATGTAGCTATAAATAAAAAATTATTATGAAAGTGGACAAATGCAAGTTGTGCAAATTATTATGAAAGTGGACAAATGCAAATTATGCAAATTAGGTTATGAAAGTGGACAAATGCAAGTTGTACAAATTGTCCAAATTATGATTATTGTGATGATAATAATGGGGCTAATATGTGCAAATTGCCAACTTGTATAGCCTACCATTTGATGCCTATAAATTGGGATTCATTCTCCCTAATGATACTTACAATTCCTTCAATCTTATTTCCATTTCCATCTCTCTCTCTCTCTTTCTCTTGTTCCTTTAATTCTCAATTTCTCCTATTCTTATTTCTTGTTCTTGCTTAGTCAATTTTAATTAACATACTTTTTACAACACGTTATCAGCACGAGTGTTCTAAAGTAAAGCAAGTTTGAAGTTTGGTAAGTTCTGAAGGTTTGATTCCATACAAAATTTATTTTCTATACACAAGATAATTTTAATTTTCATTGTGTAAAGATTTTCTTCTAAACATTTTTGACACCAGAAGTTGTCAAACTAATTGAGACCATTCTTTTCAGAATTATGGCAAATATTGAAAAGCCCAAATTCCAAATTTTGGATGTAAGTGGCAATAACTACTTGTCATGGTGTCTCGATATTGAACTGCATCTCCAAGGCCAAGGTCTTGCAGCTACCATTGGTGAAAATGGAAATGCTAATGATAAAGATAAGGCAAATGCTTTGATTTTTATCCGTCGGCATCTAAGTGATAGCCTAAAAGTTCAATATCTATCTGTCCGAGATCCCTTGATCTTGTGGACAAGATTGAAAGAGCGGTATGATCATACCAAAACTGTCATCCTCCCTCAAGCACACTATGATTGGCAACATCTGAGGTTGCAGGATTTCAAGTCCGTGTCCGATTATAATTCGGCTTTGTATGATATTGTGTCACGGCTTGAACTTTGTGGTGTTAAGCTTACTGAGGTTGAGCTTTTAGAGAAAACATTCTCCACCTTTCATGCTTCGAATATTGTATTGCAACAGCAATACCGGCAGCGCCAGTTTAAAACATATTCTGAATTGATCTCAGTCCTGTTGACTGCAGAACAAACAAATGAGTTGCTGCTTAAAAATCATGATTTAAGACCTGCTGGCTCTAAGGCATTTCCTGAAGCAAATGCCGGCTCAAGTAAGAATGTTGGCCATCCTAGAGGCCGTGAGCGCAGGCATGGGAATTTTTTCCGTAAGGGTGGTGGGAGATTTAACCGTAATATAAATAACTCACTACACAACCCTAAAGGTAAAAAGCCCATGAAGAAGCATGATGATAGTACCTGTCATCGTTGTGGAATGACTGGTCATTGGTCACGTACCTGTCGTACGGCCAAACATTTGGTTGATCTATACCAAGCATCCCAGAAGGAGAAAAGCAAGCATGTTGAGACCCATGCCATTGACCTAACTGAGACTGATGCTGAAATCAATAAGGTTTTGGTCAATGAAAACTGTCATATTCTTGGCAATGAAAAACCTTTTGAGGTTTCTGATTTCTTTATATAATGTTGATGAAAATAACAAGTCCCCAGAAATAGATCCTGAGGGTTGTCATCTATGTTTTGCCATACCCTTGGATAATTATGTTACCAAGGAAGATATTAAATAAATATGGTCGTCAATAAAATCATGAGTTTTATTCCATATTTGTTGGTTTATATTTTGCATCATATTATTAATTTGTTAAATTTTATGGAACTTGACACCTGAAGTTGTCAAGATAAATGCAAATGGGACACATTGAGAAAAAGGAAGATATATGTTTGCTTGATAGTGCTACAACGCATACTATACTTTGTGGCAAACACTTTTTCTCAAATGTGACATTGCGCAAGGCAAATGTTCAGACAATATCTGGTCCTGTTAATATTATAGATGGCTATGGGACTGCCACAGTTATTTTGCCAAATGGCACAACATTGTATCTTGAAGATGCATTGTTGAGCAGTATATCAAAAAGAAATCTACTTAGCTACAAAGATGTACGCCGTAATGGGTACCATCTAGAAACAATTAATGAGCAAAATAAGGAATTTCTTTGCATCACTTCCTACAAGATGGGCCAGAAGACCATCCATGAGAAGCTGGAAGCTTCTAGTATGGGATTATATTATGTCCCAATACGAGCTATAGAATCATATGCTACGATGCCTTGGAAACTAGTGAACCCTGATGTGTTCGGACTTTGGCATGATCGCCTTGGTCATCCAGGAGCTACAATGATGCGAAGAATCCTTAAAAATACTCGTGGACACCCTTTAAAAGATACAAAGGTGTTGTTATCCAAAGATTACATTTGTGAATCTTGTTCACAAGGAAAGCTCATTACTAAACCTTTCATGACAAAGGTTGATTATGAATCCCCTTCATTCTTGCAGAGAATCCAGGGTGATATCTGTGGGCCGATTCAGCCTGCAAGTGGACCATTTAGATATTTCATGGTACTAGTGGATGCATCCTGCAGATGGTCCCATGTTTGCCTATTATCAAAGCACATCCTGAGTGCTTCTACAAGACCTATGGGGTTTAAAATAAGGCGCGGCAAAATTGATACCTGGCTTTTTCTTTTTTATGATCTCATTTGGGTTTTCAACTATAGGCGCCAATCTTAAGAACCTGCAAAGCAAAAGAAGAGACATGGGCTTGTAATCTTGAAGGTGTTGTTCAGATGTTTCATTCCCACATCATACTGGTCTTTGTTGGAGCACCCGCCAAAAGGATTGGAGTCTGGAGATAGCAATTGTCCGTGCAAAGAAAATTGACGGTGGGAGGCACCAGCAGATGTGATTAAGCGGCTTGGAAGGCTTGCTGTCGCGAAGGAAATGGATTTGCAGGGAAGGTTTTAGTTCATGCCCTTCCCAATTGAGGTTTTTAACTATAAAATTTCTTATAATTGCGATAATATTGTTGGCAAATCGAGCTAAAAGAAAAGGCAATATCCCCTTTACAATTTAAATTCAAATCTTTGGGACTGCCCCTGGCAATAGAGATCTTTCAGTGTTGTTCATTCAATTTCCTACTCCTTTCCATGTTAATTGCAGTGGTAATTACGCGTTGACCCTTATATAGATCCTTTGGTTGAGCTTAAAAATTTGGAAGAAGTTTGATAAAAGAAAAAGGAAAGATCTCAAAACAATTAGCAGAAAGAAGACAGGGGAATATGGAGTTCATACTTGGTTTTCTGTTTATTCTTGATAGTTCAGAGATGGGGAAAGAAATCATTTTAGAGGCGAGGGAAACTGAAGTCTAAAGACGGATAGAGTCATGGAGATCCAGTACATGAAAAGTCAACGCTGACGTGGTGGGTCTTCGCTTAGGTGGAAGAAAAGTACTCAATTTTGAGAAATAAGAATAAAATAACCCTATTTTGGGTATAAAGATTTCTAAGTGCCTTAGTTTAGGAAAAAACTCAGAAAGTGACTGGTGCTTTTTACATGTCTACTCAACTATTTTAGTCTAAATTTTGAATCAACTTTTCAAAATTTCGATATTTGATTCCTAATTTGCTATGAAATCTGTAATCATTTAGAGTCTACATATAAGAACATTCATTTCCTTATATTGAAGCTTTTAATAATATAAAGTTAATTATAAAAATATTTATTCCTTTATTCCATATTGTTGTTTGAATTGCCATTTCATTATTCATTGTTCATTTGTTTTTCGCCTTGGGTTGCACTACAGTGTAGCTTTTACTGACGGCATTCTCAAATTCAAAGAAATTCTTTCCCTTATATAAAGTTTGAGTTTTTGGATTTTCCCTTTAATATTTTTTACCCTAATATTTTTGTCATATACTTTGATTTTATCCATGGTTTCTCCATTAGCGCTGTTTACAGTTTTATATTTTTTGTTAAGTGTTATGACTTTGCTAATCATTGTTTTTGAGGCATGGCTCAAAAAGATTATACGACTGGCATGCAACATTGATGGCACCCAGTTTGTGGTGATTGCAATTTTTGGTGGCATAATTTGTGTAATTGACGGAAGTGATGAGAAAAATACATGAGATATTATCCTTAAAGAATCAAAGCTGCTATTTGAATATCTATGCGACGTCGTTGATAACTTAGAGGAAAAATTATATATAGTTTTTTGCTTAATTAAAATGGATGAAATCAAGACAACCATTGAAATTGAAATTGAATCTGAGTCATTCTTTTTCTCCACTTTTTGATGGTTATATAATTGTTTTATTTTAACAGATTTCATCGACCCTTTCACTTAGAAATAGGAACAAATCTAAACTATTTTTTTTTTTTTGTACATATGAGCGGTCAAAGACCGCGTTTAGCTAAAAGAAATGGCCCTTTCTAATTCATATAGGTATGTGTGCGTGTCTCCTTCTTATGCGGGAATGATACATCTGCCCTTTTAACATTTTACTTTCTCCAATTAATTAACCCAACTTAAATTACAACTTAAAAGTGTTTAAAGAAAATCTTACACCCGCAGCGAAGCGTGGGCCATAAATTTAGTTATTGTTGAGAGCTTGGCCCAGAGCCTTTGAGGGATTTTTCTACTTATCTGCGTCAGGTGTTTCTTCATCGTTTCAATGCTTACAATATCTTTATCAACAATTAATTGGTTCAAGTAGTTTGATATTTATTTCCCTTAAATAAGTTATCGAATTAGAACCTTATTAATGAAGAAAATTATTATTAGGAGAGTTTTATTTTCATAATGGATCAATCCAACTCAAAATAGATTAGTCTTTTGGAGATATTTTTGGTTACAAGAAAAAAAAAAAAACCTAGAGTATCCTTTTGTTTGAGTTAATAATAATAAATTTGTCTCACTATGATTTTCCTTTGCTTTCCTTTTTTCTCCTGAAAGCTTCCAATGATCTTAATGTGTTACCAATCGCTATTTAATTAAGATTTCTTGTTTTATTTTCCTAAAAAAAAATAATAATCTAGATCTAATAAAATTGGATTTTAACTATCTCTTTAAGAGTTGGATCATCTGTAAGATTGGACGTAGTTCTTGTAATCCCTTCCTTGCATATTACTAGTTTATAGCCCACATGTATTTTAAACTGAAAAAAAAAAAGTTGATTGGTAAATAACTAAACATCATAATAATCATATAAATGTTGGTTAGCAAATTATTAAGACTAGTCATAACAATTTCTTCTTTTTAATGAAAGGAACACATGAGGAATCTCATGTATATATTCCTTCAACCAAATTGGACTCAAACATAATTCACAAGTGGGCCGAATCCTTAATTATTAGTTTGAGGCTTCGTCTTGGGCAAGCTCCTGGGCTTCATCTTCACAATTAGTTAGAGTTCTATAGAGTGAGATGTGCGGCGTTGGAGATGGGCGGTGTTTTCTTTTCAGCAAATGCTTTCCACAACCTCATCCGAAACCTGGTACAATCTCACCTCCTTCAAGTGGCTTAGACGTTTCACCCCGTCCGGCAATCTCCTCAACTCTTTGCATCCGATGATTTTAAGTTCCTGAAGATTCAACTCAGGCAGTCCATTATCCAGAAACTCCAGCTTTTGGAACCCTTCCACAAAGCATAACCGCTCTCCTTCAAATGCATTCTTCCAGAGCCTCAAATATGTCGAAGTTAGGCAACGCTTGGACATGAGACACTATGTCTTCTCTCAGTCTGGGCTCTGGAGTGCTGCAGCCTTTATGTGGGGTTCACTGGGTGTTGAACCATTGCGGCACGTTCTCCAATTTTCCAACTAGATCAAGATACTCGACGTAAGGAGGAGAGGGGGCGCAAGTGAATCCAGCTTTAGCACTGGACCTGGAGCCTCATCTGCTACCCAATGCTAACTTGCTAAGTGGTGAGATTTTGCCTCAGTAGATAATGGATCATTGGTTTTGTGCAACTTTAACGACTTCATATTCATTACAAGAGCCTGATTATCTTCATATTGATAATGTTTGGCAATTATTTGAACAAATATATACAGACTTTAATGAAAAGCAGGACGTTGAACAAATATATGTCCAACTAATTAATTACTAATATATTTTGCATATCCACTTTGATTTGGATTCGTCATCATCAGCTCGAGTGAGTTCGATGTATGGCGGCGTTGTCGTTGTTCGGAGGTGATCATTCCCTTCTCCGCATAGACTCTCTACAAGCACCGTCGAAACGTCATACACGATAACCTTTTCCAAATGGGTTCGATGCAATTCCGAACCATATGGCATTCTCCTCAACTCTTTGCATCTGGTCACATACAGCTCTCGAAGACCAGGCATCACACCTTCCTTCATCACGATCTCCTTCAAGTGAGGACAGCTCATTAACCATAAAATCTTAAGCTTTGGGAACCCATCAACAAACCGTAACTGCTCTCCTTGAAAGGCGTTATCTGAAAGCCTAAGATATGACAAGTTAGGCAGTGCTTGAACATGAGACACTACATCATCCAACAGTTGAGAGAATTGCAGGCTTAAGAATGTGAGGTTGAGTAGGGTGTTTAACCAAGGTGGCACATTCTCCAGTTTCCCAACTAGGGAAAGCTTCTCAAGGTAAGGAGGCGCTGACCCAAGGGCATCTATCTTTAGTGGAGCCTTATTCCTTGAACTCAATGTTAAGTGCTGAAGGTGTTCCATTTTTTCAAGGGTGAAGCACAAGTCCTTCTCATCAGCTTCGACCAATTCGTCAAGACTAAGCCTTCTTAATTGTGTCATTGCTTTCAGCTGTTTAACTAAACCATCCTTTGCTTTTACATCCGATGAAACTTGCAAACTCTTTATCGTACAAATGTTTGAAGGCACATCTATGCTCTGATAACATTCAACATCTATTTTGTCTGAGATGTAATAAGAAGCACATAGATGCCGCAAATTCTGTAGCTTCACAATTTCTTGTGGAAGCTCCTTAATTTTGGTAAAATTTGAGGAGTAAGATCTGCAAGTTCAAAAGTTTTCCTATGGATTTTGGAATCATCTTCACTTGAGTTTTTGTTAAGTTCAAATACCTCAAGTTGAATAAGTTTCCAAATTCACTTGGGAGTTCATGAATTGGAGCATCTTCCAAATCTAGCACTCTTAACAACTTAAAACCAGATGGCAATTTGTTGAATGAAGATTTAGAAATTTCATCAACAACGAAAATGAGTAAGGATCGAAGTTGTGACATACCATTTCTAGCCGGTTTCATTCTTTATCCTTTACTATCATTGAACAGCGGTGAATTCCATTTTCTATCAATCCTTTTTTCCCATCAGATACAGCTACAAGCTTTTCTTCTTTTGATATTGAAAGTGCGAACTCCCGCAAAAGATCATGCATTTTAAATGCCTTGGGCCTTCCAGAAGCGTTCCTCTTGGTGACTTGAAGCAAGCTTCGGGAAATGAGTTCCGTTAGGTAGTTCTCGGCGACCACTTCTGGTGCTACATCGTTAACTTGTTCCAACAAGCCTTCCGCCATCCAAAGTCTAATAAGTCTTTTCCGAGAAATCTCATAATCTTCTGGAAAAATACAACAATACAAGAAGCAATGCTTGAGTTGGAAAGGCAAATCATGGTAACTGAGCAGAGAGATGATTTTCACTAATTCAAATGTAGGATGGTTAATCAGCTCCCAATTCAAGTTATCATGAACTCCCTTCCATTCTGCGCCCGTTGACTTCTTGGAGGACATCAAACCGCCTAAGGACACAATAGCCAGCGGCAAGCCTTCGCATTTTTCAACTAGATTCCTACCCAGTGAATCGAGATCTGATGGACACGCACGTCGATTGTTTGGAAAGGCTCTGTTCAAAAAAAGTTGCCAAGCTTCAGAATTTCTCAAGGGCTGAATCCGATGGATATAGCTTACAAACCCAGATTGAAAAGGAGCTGCATCTTCTTTTCTAGTTGTAAGCATGATCCTACTTCCGCACATACCTTCTGGAAGTGCAATGTACATCTCTTGCCAGAATTGAATGCTCCACACATCGTCTAAAACAACAAGGTACCTTCTTGACTGCAAGTACTGCACAAGCGTCTCCACCAATACTTTGTAGCTCATGGAATCGACGACCTTCATCAGAACTTCTTCATTTTCCTGCTTGTACACCTCCTTTACCATGGACCTAAACAACTCTTCAATTGCATAATGTTGTGAGACAGTGATCCATGTACAGAAATCAAAATGTTGTTTAACAATTTGTTTATTGAAGGTGTTGGCAACGAGAGTAGTCTTTCCTGAACCACCCATCCCGACCACTGAAATGACAGTTCGTCGAGGTTCTTGATCCATTAGCCATCCCAGCAGCTCGTCTTGTGCCTTTCTGATTCCTACAAGATCATCATCTCTAAAGAAATGGGATGACTCACTCAATCTGTTCTTCCAGTTAAGGTCATGCATTCGCTGGGAACCCCTTTCCTCTAGTTGTTGAACTCCGAATTGATGGGCTCTCTCTGTAATGCTTTTCATTCTTCTGTTGATATCTTGTAACTTGACAGCAACTTTATGCCTCGCCAACAAATCCTTCGGGAAATGAAGACTCCGACGGAGTAACATCATCTGCCGACGCCTGTTTCCGTGATATGTGAATTCATCGATGGCGTCTTCGACTTCATATGCCAAGTCCCGCACACTTGACACCCATGCCTTTTCTCTTTGACTAATTTCCCCTATTGTATCAGCATCGACCAGAAAAGATCTCATGTTCATTAATAGGAGCTTCATTTCTTTGATTTCATCAGAAACACCTATCAAGGACGAAGTTTCATTTTCTAAAATTGAGATGAGTCTCTCAACAACAGGTTTTAGTGAGATTAAAGCCATTTTTTCCTCTAAAAAACCTTCACCGATCTTTCATTTCAAACCATTCCTTTACACTCGTATGTCGTATCTCTGTTAGAGGTTCTGAAGGTGCTCATAATGTATTCCTGGATATCGCATCATCTGCATGCTGTAATTAAGTTGTAACTTTTGGACTCAATTAAAAGTGATTCAATTGATCAAAGTTTTGAACAAATTTAGAACTTGGAAGGGTCCATAATAATATAGTAATTTAGATGTCTCTTTCCGGGCTTGGTATAACTACTCCCATAAAATAGTAATACAAGAACAAGATTGAAGATACCTCACCAAACACCAATAATTCATGCCTCACCAAACACCAATAATTCCTCATTACAATACTGAAAACCCCGTCACATACATGATATTCTTAGTTTGTTTGTGACCTCAAAATTGTACCCATTTGGGTCCTCTCCTCGACTTAATCAATATCTTCAGCCTTATTATTATAGAGTATAAATATCTGAATGTTATGAAAATGGACAAAATACAAGTTGATGAATATGTTTGGTATATAGTGTAGGATGAATAGTGTATATCAATAAGATGCAAAGCTGAAAGAAATAGGCCCAAAAGCATCTCTCTACTTTATTAATTATTGTCCTTAAAATCTTTTATTTTTATTCTGGCCATTATTGTTAGTCGATCATATTTGTAATAATTGTTTGTAATAATTGATCCGTGATTTTAGGAAAGTTGATTGACAATGGGGCCCAATGAGCACCCGAATTAGTTTATCCCTCATCATGAAGGATCTATAAATAGGTCTTGTAATTAGAGTTTTTATAGATGAGAAAAAAACATCTTTGAAGATCAATTATCTTTTTTTAACAATTCTTCATTCTCTCTCTTTCTCTTCCCTTTATTTTTATTTGCTCATATTTCTTGCTTCTTGTTCTAATTTTAGTTAACATACTTTCCACAACACGTTATCAGCACGAGTGTTCTAAAGTAAAGCAAGTTTGAAGTTTGGTAAGTTCTGAAGGTTTGATTCCATACAAAATTTATTTTCTATACACTAGATAATTTAAATTTTTATTGTGTAAAGATTTACTTCTAAATAATTTTGACACCAGAAGTTGTCAACCTAATTTTGACATCAAAAGTTGTCAACTTAATTGAGACTATTTTTTTCAGAATTATGGCAAATATTGAAAAGCCCAAATTCCAAAATTTGGATGTAAGTGGCAATAACTACTTGTCATGGTGTCTCGATATTGAACTGCATCTCCAAGGCCAAGGTCTTGCAGCTACCATTGGTGCAAATGGAAATGCTAATAACAAAGATAAGGCAAATGCTTTGATTTTTATCCATCGGCATCTAAGTGATAGCCTAAAAGTTCAATATCTATCTGTCCGAGATCCCTTGATCTTGTGGACGAGATTGAAAGAGCGGTATGATCACACCAAAACTGTCATCCTCCCTCAAGCACAATATGATTGGCAACATCTGAGGTTGCAGGATTTCAAGTCCGTGTCTGATTATAATTCGGCTTTATATGATATTGTGTCACGGCTTGAACTTTGTGGTGTTAAGCTTACTGAGGTTGAGCTTTTAGAGAAAACATTCTCCACCTTTCATGCTTCGAATATTGTATTGCAACAGCAATACCGGCAGCGCCAGTTTAAAACATATTCTGAATTGATCTCAGTCCTGTTGACTGCAGAACAAACAAATAAGTTGCTGCTTAAAAATCATGATTTAAGAACTGCTGGCTCTAAGACATTTCTTGAAGCAAATGCCGGCTCAAGTAAGAATGTTGGCCGTCCTAGAGGCCGTGAGCGCAGGCATGGGAATTTTTTTCGTAAGGGTGGTGGGAGATTTAACCGTAATATAAATAACTTCCCACACAACCCTAAAGGTAAAAAGCCCATGAAGAAGCATGATGATAGTACCTGTCATCGTTGTGGAATGACTGGTCATTGGTCACGTACCTGTCGTACAGCCAAACATTTGGTTGATCTATACCAAGCATCCCAGAAGGAGAAAAGCAAGCATGTTGAGACTCATGCCATTGACCTAACTGAGACTGATGCTGAAGTCAATAAGGTTTTAGTCAATGAAAACTGTCATATTCTTGGCAATGAAAAACCTTTTAAGGTTTCTAATTTCTTTTTATAATGTTGATGAAAATAATAAGTCCCCAGAAATAAATCCTGAGGGTTTTCATCTATGTTTTACCATACCCTTGGATAATTATGTTATCAAGGAAGATATTAAATAAATATGGTCGTCCAGTCGGGGGGCAAAATCCTCCAGTCGGGCAGAATAATGGGGTTGCTGCACCCCAAGTTGTCGCCCCAGCAGGTCAGAATGATCAGAACCTGGGAGAGGAAATGGCTGACAATCATGATCAGCCACCCCGGGCGCAAGATAACCCGGTTGCTAGGCCGGAAAGATATGTACCCCCACAGGTCCGTAATGGACATGGCCAGGGTAATGGCAATGGCAACAGGAACCATGGAGGGAATGGTAATGGAAATGGCCACCGGGGTAATCGCCCCGTAGTTGGCCAAGAACATGCACCAATCCGCCAAGAGCCAATGGCCGGACTTGACCGAGGGCAGATCGTAGACATCATCCAGGATGTGCTGGGGCCAGCAATGAGAAGGGCAAGTCGGCCAGTATTCCAGAAGCCCTATCCAGAATGGGTTGATCGCTTATACCCATACCCAAGGTACTACAAGGTCCCAGAGTTCTCACTATTCTTCGGGGAGTCAGACCAATCAACAGTGGAGCACATTGGGAGATTCTCGATCCAATGTGGAGAAGCAGCTTTTAACGGCTTTCTTAAGCTGAGACTCTTCCCAAATTCTCTGACAGGGCACGCCTTCACATGGTATATTGGGCTGCAGGCTGACTCAGTCCGGACTTGGGACGAGATGGAAAGGATATTCCACACACAGTACTATAGGCTAGAACCAGAGGTATCCATGGCGGACTTGTCCAGGATGTCCCAGAAGGGAGGGGAAACTGCCGAGGATTACTTGGCAAGGTTCAAGAGGGCCAGAAACAAGTGCCGGGTAGCTCTCCCCGAGGAAGAATTCGTCCGCTTGGCTCAAAACGGACTGGATATCGAGCTAAGGAAGAAGTTCGAGGGCATGGAGTTTCGGGATTTCTACGAAATGTCCACCAAGGTTGCCCGATATGAAGGCTTGCTCAAAGAAGAGGCCGACCGGAGGAGTTCTTCTTACGGAACTTATTACCAGGAACCAAACTTCGAGTTGGGCATCGCTGAAATACTGGTGAGTCGGCCAGTAGAGTGCCCGATGCTGTCCAAGGCTGGTCTGGCTCATCCCGTTAACCAAGAAGCAGTCCAAGCCAACTTCCACAAACAGGCCGAGAGCTCGACCAGGAAGTTCCCACACGAAAACAATCGGACATACACGTTCGATGTGAGGAAAGCTTCAGAGATTTTCGACTTCCTCCAGAAAGCGGGACAGATCAGACTTCCCCCCGGTCACAGACTTCCTAGCCCGAATGAACTGAAGGGCAAAGATTACTGCAAGTACCACGATTCCTGGAGGCACTCGACCAACAATTGCCTGGTCTTCAGGAATGTCCTTCAGGAGAAGATTGACCGAGGGGTGCTTCGTTTCCCTGAGGCTGAGAAGAAAGAGATGGAGGTTGATACGAACCCTTTCCCTGCAACTTTGAATATGGTGTCAGCCAATCTGACATGTCTGAGTCATACTGGCCGAGTCAGGGACGAAAGGTACGGGTTCATGGATGGGGAGATTCGCCCTTGGTTGGAATTCAAGAAAGCAGCCTATCGAGCCCAACAGAGGAAGAGGCGATTGCCAGTTGAAGAGGTCGGCCAAAATTTCAAAACAAGTCCTAAGCAGGCTAGGACGGTCAAACCTCCCAGCAGTACTAATGTTGGTCAATGGCAACGAGTTGAGCATCCCAAATTCCTTGAGAAGAGGAACCGGAGGACAGTCAGAAGAAGGATGCTTCGACAGCGAGCGAGCGAGCTGAGAAGGCATAGTCAGGAACAGTCTGGTGGCCGATTGATCAACCTACAAGCTGAGGATTTCGGTCCCGGTGGTAGCGTGAATTTCACACCCTATGAAATCACGGATGACACCGAAACCTTCGACCTGACAATCCGAGGGGTCAGCTTTGAGAGGGCGCAACAACTTCTGAGAGAAAGAGACCGGGAGAATCGGAGGTTTGAAGTCAAGTTGAAGAATGAACTATTCCGAGTGGAACATTGGATGACAGAAGCCGAGCTCGTCGCACGAGGCATGGAGCCTCATAGAGCAGCTTATCTGATCAGACAGAAGAAACTCGAGCATGCCGAGAAGAAGGTTAGAGAGCGTAAAGGAAAACAAGTTGGTGGAGTACGGCGCCAACTGTTCAAAGTGGAAGAATGGATGACTGAAGCTCATCTAATAGCCCAGGGTCACGACCCGAAGGAGGCTACCTACTTGATCCGGCAAGGGAAGCTCGAGCGGGCAGAAAAGGAGGAGGCCAGGAAGAAAGAAGTTTTACCTAAGCTAGAAAAGGATGATGAGACCATGGAAGCCGATGACTTTCTCGAGTCAGACGGCTCTATCCAGTTCGGGCAGTTTACAGTAAACTTGCATTGCTGTACCCTGACATTGCCTAGGATTTTTGCAGCTGCCGGACCAGAAGAAGAGCCTGAGGCCCCTATTCCAGTGGATTTCATGGAAGATGTGATCGAACTTCCGGCTCCTGAGGAAGAAAAGTCCGATCGGCCTGAAAGAATCATATTCGAGAAGCCCGAGGAGAAGTCGGCTTATCATATCAAGCCTCTTTATATTCAGGCTCATTTCGATGGGGTCAATGTAAACCGGGTGCTGGTAGACAACGGAGCGGCAGTCAACATACTGCCATATCGGTCGCTCGGAAGGTTGGGCAAGTCAGCAAGTGACCTGATCAAGACTGACGTGACTGTAAGCGATTTCGCTGGCACAGTCAACCAGACCAAGGGGATTCTGCCCGTGGAGGTAATGGTAGGATCCAAGACCATGTTGGTCGCGCTGTTTGTCGTGGAGTCAACTTCAACATACAGTGCTTTGCTAGGCCGCGATTGGATTCATTCCAATATGTGCGTGCCATCGTCCCTGCATCAATGCCTAATCTTTTGGGACGGAAATAAAGTCGAAATCGTCCAGGCAGACCAGAAGCCATTTCGGGTGGAGTCCAATGCTGTGGAGGCCCGATACTATGATGAGACCATAGGAACAATCAGGTTCCTCGGGCAGCTAAAGTTGGGACGACCTCGCCCAGTCTTGATGGCTGCTCAGCCACAAGCAGCCCATGTGAGCGAGAAATTCGAAAATCTGCTTAGGCCGAATGCCATCATCCCATTCAGGCCAACGGGTTCTGGTCCGATCATTGAAGAAATTCCATGATTAGTGACCGAGAAGAGAAGGAAATTGCGGCAAAGACCGCTCTGAAGAAGTTCTTGACATATCAGATCGAAGAGAGAATTCACCATGGGGAACCGTCAGGGGAGTCCGATCCCATCCAGGGAGCAGCCCCTCCTGATGAGATAACGATTGAGGAGTTAGAAGAGGCTCCAACCAAGCTGGAAGATTCAAGAGCAGAAGTTCAAGACCCTTTGATAGAAGTCGACCTGGGGGAGGATGGAGAGCATCGGCCAACTTATATCAGCGCCCTCATGAGTAAAGAAGATCAGGCAGATGTCATCGGAATCCTGAAGGAATACCGAGATTGCTTCGCGTGGGAATACTCGGAAATGCCTGGTCTTAGCCGAGAATTGGTTGAGCACAGGCTGCCAATTCTTCCAGACCGTCGACCATACCAGCAACCCCCAAAGAGGATGTCCAACGAGGTAGTCTTAAAGATCAAGGAGGAAATTGAGAGAATGCTGAAAGCGGGATTCATACGACCAGCCCGATATGTGGAATGGTTGTCCAATGTGGTCCCCGTGGTCAAGAAGAACGGCAAGATAAGGGTCTGCATCGACTTCAGAAACTTGAATGCCGCTACTCCCAAGGATGAGTACCCGATGCCAGTGGCTGATTTGTTAGTGGACGGTGCATCCAAGCACAGAGTCATGTCCTTCATGGACGGCCACAGTGGGTACAATCAAATCTTCATTGCTGAGGAAGATATCCCAAAGACGGCATTCAGATGCCCTGGAGCTCTCGGGACTTTTGAGTTCGTGGTCATGGCATTCGGACTAAAGAATGCTGGAGCGACATACCAACGGGCTATGAACGCTATCTTCCACGATATGATCGGAAAATTCATGGAGGTCTACATCGATGATGTAGTAGTAAAATCCCAGTCACAGGAAGACCATCTCGGCCACCTAAGGAGATCTTTCGAGAGGATGAGGCAGCACGGCCTGAAGATGAATCCATTGAAGTGTGCTTTCGGGGTCATGGCGGGCAACTTCCTCGGATTTCTTGTCCATCAGAGAGGAATCGAGGTCGATCAGAACAAAGCCAAGGCCATCATGAGCGCTCAACCTCCAACTACCAAAAAGGGGCTGCAAAGGTTCCTCGGGCAAGTCAATTTCCTCCGGAGGTTCGTGTCCAACATTGCTGGCAAAACCAGAGCGTTTTCGCCACTGTTGAAATTGAAGGTTGAAGAAAATTTTACATGGGGTCAGGAGCATCAAGAAGCTTTTGACAAGCTCAAGAGTTATCTGGCAAATCCACCCGTGTTAATCCCGCCCGAGAAGTGCAAGCCTTTGTATTTGTATATATCGGCCGCGCATTCCTCGATAGGATGCCTGCTGGCCCAGAAAAATGAAAAAGGGAGAGAACAAGCTGTGTGTTATCTTAGTCGGGCTTTGACGAGTTGTGAAGAAAAATATAGCCCGATCGAGAAACTCTGTTTGTCCCTGTACTTCGCAACAATAAAATTAAGGCATTATATGCTTTACTTCTGTGTGTTCGTCATTGCCAAAACTGACGTAGTAAAGTATATGTTAGCCAGACCGATCTTGAAAGGCCGATTGGGGAAATGGTGTTTAGCTTTGTCTGAATTCGATCTGGTTTATGTTCCACAAAGAGCGGTCAAAGGGCAAGTATTGGCTGATTTCTTGGCCGATCATCCATGCGTAGAAGTCGGGCAGAATGAAGAAAATGACCTGGAGGTATTATCCATCTCCCTGTCACCATGGACACTTGAATTTGATGGATCAAGCACAGAACAGTCTGCTGGAGCAGGCGTGGTTATCATCTCCCCGAAAGGCCAACAGACCATGTGGTCACTCCATCTGGATTTCGAATGCACCAATAATCAGGCTGAGTACGAGGCGCTCATCATCGGCCTGGAGCTACTCGGAAATCTGCAGGCTTCTACAATTCATATCCGGGGAGATTCTCAGCTGGTGATTAGCCAGTTGTCTGGTGAGTACAAATGCTCGAGTCCTCAATTGCGATCATACTTCGCCCTGGCCATACAACTCATCAGCGAATTTGGCGAAGTCACGGTTGAACACATCCCGAGGGAGATGAATGAGACAGCTAATGTGGCCGCTCAATTTGCTTTGGGGATTTCATTCCTGCAGGATCTCGCTCAGAAGGTGGTAATGGTAGAACGACGGACCATGCCTTCAGTTTTACAGAGGGCCAACGTCTTCGAAATCAACACCGTTTCAGTCACCCAGACCGACTGGAGACTCCCTTTCATACACTATTTAAGTAATCCAGGTGGTCGGGTAGAAAGGAGGATCAGGACCTTGTCAGTCCACTATGTTCTGCTCGACGGGGATTTATATAGGAAAGGGGTTGACGGGATCCTTTTAAGGTGTCTCGGACCAGAAGAATCATATAAAGTAATCAGTGAAGTGCACGATGGACTATGTGGAGCTCATCAGGCTGGACGAAAGATGAGATGGCTAATCAGGCGTCATGGTTTTTACTGGCCGACGGTCATGAAAGATTGCATCGGCTATGCGAAGAGCTGTAGGGCATGCCAAATTCATGGACCGATTCAAAGATTGCCCGCCGCAGAGCTTCATTCAATCGTCAAACCTTGGCCTTTCCGAGGCTGGGCGATCGATCTGGTTGGGAAAATATATCCGCCAACTCATGGGGGGCATTCCTTCATGATCATAGCAATCGATTATTTTACCAAGTGGGTGGAAGCAATGCCTTTGAAAAGGATTGAGCAGGCAGATGTGGTCAAATTCATCAAAGAACACATCCTTTTTCGATTTGGGATTCCAGAAACCATCACGACTGATCAAGGGACCATGTTCGTCGGACAGCAAACTCAAACTTTGGTAGATGAGATGGGGTTCAAACTTATCCAGTCGACTCCCCATTATGCACAAGCCAACGGCCAAGCTGAAGCATCTAACAAAGTCATCCTGACCCTGATGGAAAAGTTGGTCGATGATAACCCAAGAAAGTGGGATCGACTTTTGCCAGAAGCGTTATGGGCGTATAGGATGTCTCAGCGGTCAAGCACTGGAGTTAGTCCTTTCACGTTGACATATGGCCACGACGCAATGATCCCTATGGAGATTTTAGCCCAATCGGCCAGGATCGCTTTCCAAAATCATCTCACTTGGGAAGAATATAGCGAAGCCATGATGATAGAACTGGAAGACTCGGACGATAAGAGGCTGACTGCTCTCGACCATTTGCAAGCACAGAAAAAGAAATCAGAACGAATCTACAACAGGAAGGTTCGGGCAAAGAATTTTGCTGAAGGGGATTTGGTTTGGAAAGTGATCCTGCCTATTGGAAAGAAAGATCCTAAGTACGGGAAATGGTCGCCCAATTGGGAGGGACCATTCCGTATAAGGAAAGTACTTAAAGGCGGAGCCTACTGGTTGGAAAATCTGGAGGGAGAACAGCACCCAAGGTTCATAAATGGGAAATATCTGAAGAAATATTACCCTATGGTGATAGAGATGGAAATTCAATGAACAAATAAATATCAAACAAAAGAATCGTTTTGTTATTTATTTGATTCAATAATATTTCTACATCAATGTTCTTCCGGGAACAACTCAGGTCCCCAGTTGTCAAATCCTGCGCGATGGTTATCTTTCTCTTGTTTAACAAACAGGAGTTGATGCCTCCAAACTTCGACTTCTGGCCGCTGGTTAGAAAGTTGATCTGCTCGCTTTTCCAGATCTTGAAGCTGGACCAATTTGCTTTGATCAGCGGCCTCAGCCTCAACAACCAGAGTGGCCCTTTTCTTCTCCCATTCTTCCAGCTGAGCCTTGAGTTCAGCAATATGGGCATCAGCCTGAGCCACTTGTTGCCAATGCTTGTCCGATTCCTGGGTGGAAGATTGCAGAGCAATGCCATCCTCGCAGAGTTTCTTCTGCAGGGCCTCGAAGCTCATGATTTTACCATTCAGAGCCTGATCATCGGCTTCCAAAGTTTCGAACTTCTTGCGGGCATTCTCATATAAAGGCTTAAAATTCGACCACAGAAAGCTGGAATCTTCCTTCACCTCAGGAGAGTAGCTCCAAACCTTAGCCGCTTGGAAGATTGGCTCCATGTCTGGCCACTCCATGGCTTCGTAATAGTCGGTCAGAAACTCCCTCAAGATTTCTTTGGCCGCTGCCAGCTCATCTGGAGAGGGGTTAAGAGTCGGAGGAATGGCAGGGTCAAGAGCAGCAATCTTGTCAGCTACCTTGGCCAGATGCGTCTTCAGAGGAGAGATTGAAGAGCCACGAGTCTGCAGAAGATAAAAACATATGGTCAGACAAAGGGATAGAACCCGTGGCAATTGAGAAACTGAAGCAAATTACCGGGGAGGGTGAAGGAATTTCGACTGGAGCAGGGACCTTGGCCGCCGGGGTTTGGATTCCTTCATGAAAAGATGTAGACTGAGTTTTGCTGACAGCAACTCCCTGGCCGATGACCGAAGCCTGTCCAAAAGCAGCAAATGGGTTGACATTGGAGGTCGGGACGGTAGGATGAGCAGTCTCAAGGAAAGCTTCCTAGGAAGAAGGAAGACGTTAGCAAAAGATTTTGTTGAAGAGGCAAAGAGATAGCCTAAAACAGAAAACTTACTTGACCCACGGAACCTTCAGCGATTGGTTCCAAGTAGGCTGAGGCATCGGCCTGAAGGTAAGAAGAGGTTGGAGATGGAGCTTCGACAGCAGCAGCAATCTTCAAAGCCACATCAAGAATTTTGTCAGCCAATTGAGTGGATTCCTATTTGAAAGGACTATAAGCAAATCGGACAGGAATGGAAATGACTCGGGCATTGGGTAGGAAAGAAGATTACCTGAGGAGAGTTCGAAGATTCGACGGGGGTGGCCTGGGGAACCGGAGCAGTTGTTTGAGGGTCTGGCAGCTGAGAGGTCTGTCGAACCGGTGACCCTTCCCTGGTGACCTGCGAAAGATCAAGACCAAAGAGATAGTTAGGTTCGACTAGGTCACCAGGGATGGTAGTGAGTGGCTGAACATCCAAGGGATTCAGGTGCGAAGCCACTCGACGTTGGAGGTTACGGAAAGAATCCTCTGCCTCTGGATCAGAGTTAGAAGAAGAAGAAGAGGAAGAATCAAGCACGTGCACCTCGGGCTGCTGGTTGGTTGGAAGAGATTCTGCTCCTGTTTCGACTCTTTCCCCTTCACCCTCCTCGGTCGGTTGCAAAACAGGTGTCTTCAAAGGCACAATCTGGAGGACAGCCTCGCCTTGGCTCCCGATAACCTCGGCTCGGTCCTCGGGCAGCACATTCTCTTGAACTTCCTCTTGAATCACCGCTGGCGTAGGATCGGCGTGAGTAGAACTTGGTTCGACGAGCTTGGCCTTCTTTGACCGATGGACCAAGCTACTGATAGGCACTGCATCATCACCGGAGGAACCTGAGGCAGTGGGCTTAGTGGCTGTGGTTTGAACGATCCCACCAGCGGGCTGGGCAATAACCGATTGTGCGAAATCGGCCACAACCGAGGAGATGGAAGTGGAATGTTTCTTCGAGGAGGACCGGACTGGAATAAGAGCAAAGCAGTGAGGAAGGGGCAACAGAGCTAGAGTAAGAGAAAATCAAATGAAGAAAAATCCTCACCCTTTCTTTTAGGTGTTGAAAGCGTTCTCTTGAGAGTAACGGGAGGGCCAATCCTGCTGATATAGAAGAAGGATAGATGTTCTCCAACTACGTCCATCCAGTGCTGTCCCCACCAGTGAACGAACTCTGGGGTAGCCCGATTGAGTCCCGGGCTTTGGGCAAAGACTGCTCGTTCCCTGGCAGCAGAGAATTCAATGTAAGCCTGCTCGATCTCCGTTTCCTTGAAGGATAGCATCTGATGGCAGCCACGAGAATTCATCGAGGATGTTGGAGGAGCAGGGACCCGTTGTTCGAAACCGAGTTGTCTGCTGAAGAATTGTGGAGCATATATTTCGAAGCCGCTCTTGGAGTTGGTACCACCAGGGAGCAACCCCACGAAGAGGTCGCACCCTTGGATGGCTTCCGCCCATGCAGCTCGGCCGCAATCGTTGTATTCTTGAAAGGGCAGTTTGAACCAGGCCGGTCCATGTTCCCGATGGCGGAGGGGATAGAAGTTAAAGCTATCATGTTCAGACCCATCTTCTTCCGGTTGCTGGAGTTTGAGAGAGAAGAAATAATGGAAAGCTTGGGCAAAGGAGGCGCAGCTGGGGTCACAGCCAGACAAAACCTCCCCTAGATAGAGTGTAGGACGAGCAATGGGGAATGATACTGGTGACACTTTGGGAAAATAGAAGTATGCCCAAAGTTGAACGATCCAAACTGGCCCGCTGGGACTACCGAGGGGGTTCGAGAGGGTTACGGAGTGAAGCCCCCTGTAGATGGCTCCGAGAAGGAATTGACACAGAGCCAACTCTTGTTGAGCCGCCAACGCCCTGGCCAAAGGAACATACTCTTGAGTACAAGTTTTGCTGCCAGTACAGACCATGTAGCGACAAATGAGGCACAAGAGAAATGTGATGTGTTCCTTCACTTGAGGAGGGGTGGTGCCGGTCGTTCTGCCCTCAATCTCAGCATACTGGCCGAATGTGTTGTGATGTGGTCTGGTATAGTCACCAATCTTCTTGAAATTGGTGACCGGTGAAACCAAATCGCCTTCCATGGGGAGACCAGTAATGGCAGCAATATCCAAGAGAGTTATAGACATCGGCCCGTGAGGGAGATTGAAGAAGTTGTAGCAGGGATTCCAAAAGGCCATGAGGGCAGGCAAGACCGCTTTATCATAAGGGAGCGGCCTGGTAGTCAGTTCAATAAAGGAGTAGATGCCGGTCAGTTTCCATACCGAAGCGTAAACGGGCCTCAAACGATCAACCCATTCTCTCCAACCCTTGAGTTCGGTCGGCCATGTTGAAGGGGCTTTGCCGGAAAGCCACTTGCTCCAGTCGAATGATTCGGCTTCGAAGGGGAGAGGAGTATGATGAGGGAAGATCGGCCTAAGGAGCTCTGGAGGGTCGGCGTTAAAGGTATGGCCAATACGATGAGGGTTTGTGCTTGGTTTCTTGACAAAATCGTCGGGGATTTCATGGAGGATTTTTTGAAGGTCGGCAAGATTGAAGTTGCTGGAATCAACAGAAGCCATTGAAAAGATACAGGAAGGAATAATTTGCGAATGAGAGAGTGCTGAGGATTTTCGGGCAAAAAGAGTAGACAAAGGCAAAAGCTTTGCAAGACTTAGGGATTTCGTTTTTGAATTTAGTAAAGCAGAGAAAAGCCGCCAAGGGGTTTTATAAAGGGTTGAGGAATCGGGCCGATTGGCTTCCTTATGAGAACGTGCCTTTCCAAATTTGAAAAGTTATATTTTTGGGTGACAAACGTCCAAGGAATTAAATGGAGAAAAGAGCTGTTGATCAACAGTCACAAGGTATGAAATCAATTAATCAAAACAACAAGTGTTTAAATTTCACAACAAATTTTCACACTTGGGGGGGCAATGTTTGTACCTTAATTTGCAAAATTGGGCTGATGGGCCTAAGGACGAATTGGTTACGTTGTGACTCGTAAATGGGACCAATGGATCAAAGAAGAGGCAATGGGGCTTTTGGCTCAAGGGAAAACATTCAAAGATGATCGGCCTGGTAGATAGCTTTGGCAAGAGTCAGCAGGTTTTAATTGAGAAATTAAGAGCCACGATAGTCACGGAGGGAAAGAAGCGCACGCATGATCAGCCAGGAAATATGCCTCGTGTTTTAATCCAAGATATTTAAATTCAAGACGGCATGATTTCAGGGCGAAAGATCAGCTAAGCACAACTACAAAAGGTGGAAACTTGAAACAACAAAGGCATGAACACTTCTTCAAACAAACCAGACAATACTCTGCTCAAACTTGTTTCGATTTTCTTTTCTTAGCTCTGTCAACCAGAGACCCCGTTCAAGACCTGTCTAGTTCAAACCTCATCATTTTTTAGTCAAACCTGTATTCTGCCAATTACTAAGTGTTTCTAGAGTTTGTTTAGCCTTCATCGGCCAGCTTTGTCTTTGTTCAATTCATTGTAAACTCCCAACCGGGCGGTATTCTCATTCAGCTTATTAAAGAAATTCCCTTTTTGTTCAATGATTTAAACAGTCCGACTGTGACTTTGAACAAGAACCTGCATTTTCTCTACCTTTTGTTGTTTTTCGTTACAAAAGCAACTGGCACACTCAGCAACCAGCTCATTGGCCTGACTGATCGGCCTAGGGAGATATTTGGTGCAACAGGTTGATTATGAATCCCCTTCATTCTTGCAAAGAATCCAAGGTGATATCTGTGGGCCAATTCAGCCTGCAAGTGGACCATTTAGATATTTCATGGTACTAGTGGATGCATCCTGCAGATGGTCCCATGTTTGCCTATTATCAACGCGCAACGTCGCCTTTGCACGTTTGCTTGGACAGATAATAAAGCTTCGAGCTCATTTCCCAGATTATCAAATTAAAAGCATAAGAATGGATAATGCTGGTGAGTTCACATCAAAGAGTTTTGATGCTTATTGCGTTTCATTAGGAATTGAAGTTGAACATCCTGTCCCACATGTTCATACTCAAAATGGATTAGCAGAATCCATGATTAAGCGCATTCAGATTATTGCTCGAACTTTATTGATGAGGACAAAGCTCCCATCTTCAGCGTGGGGTCATGCTGTTTTACATGCTGCATCTTTAATTAGATTGCGTCCTACTACTTCTCATTTATATTCCCCTCTTCAGTTAGTCTTGGGCCAGGAGCCAGACATTTCATATCTTCGCACCTTTGGTTGCGCGGTACAAGTGCCTGTAGCACCACCGCAAAGGACCAAAATGGGTCCCCAGCGCCGTTTGGGCATTTATGTTGCGTTTGATTCACTGTCCATTATTCAGTTTCTTGAACCATTGACGGGTGATTTATTTACCGCTAGATTTACGGATTGTCATTTTGATGAGACAGTATTCCCATCACTTGGGATACCAAAAGCTTCCATAAATGGAAAGCAGAAAAATGTCGAGATTTTCTCATGGAATGAGAAAAGTTTGTCTCATTTAGACCCAAGAACACCTGAATGTGAAAATGAGGTGCAACGATTGATCCATTTACAAGCTATTGCAAATCAAATGCCTGATGCATTTAATGAGACTGCTAAAGTTACAAAGTCTTACATCCCAGCTGCGAATATTTCAGCTAGAATAGATGTTCCTGTAGAACCACCCGAAATGGATCTAAATGGCCCGCGCCTGAAGCGTGGTAGACCGATGGGATCAAAAGACACTGTTCCTCGAAAAAGAAGGGGGAGGAATTTAGAATCTGCTCCAGATGAGCATAATTCTGCTCCAGATGAGTATAATTCTGCTCCAAATGAGCACATTAATCTTTCTCGAGGAAAGCAAATTGCACCTGAAGTGCCATAACATAATATTCAAAGAGAGCATATTGCCCCTGAAGTGGCACAAGTTCATGAGCATATTGCCCCTGAAGTGGTACAAACCCATGAAAAGATCACCAACCTTGGGAATACTGAAATTTCCATCAGTTATCATAATGAGATATGGGATCGAAATGAGATAATCATCAATGATGCATTTGCTCTCTTAGTTGCTCATGAGATTATAAATGATGATTATGAATCTCGGTCTATAACCGAATGTCGTCATAGGCAAGATTGGCCTAAATGGGAGGAAGTAATCCAAGCTGAATTGACTTCCCTTGCCAAACGTAATGTTTTTAGGCCTATTACTAAAACCCCCGACAATGTAAAACCTGTAGGATACAAATGGGTCTTTGTCCGGAAACGAAATGAGAAAAATGAGATCGTGAGGTATAAAGCCCGACTCGTAGCCTAAGGTTTCTCGCAGAGGCCTGGGATAGATTATGATGAAACATATTCACCAGTAGTGGATATAGTTACCTTTCGTTTCCTTATAAGTTGGGTTGCCCAAGAAAATTTTGAAATGCGTCTTATGGACGTTGTGACGGCATACTTATATGGTTCATTAGATTCCAATATCTATATGAAAATTCCCGAAGGTTTCAAAATGCCTGAAGCATGCACTCCCCGCAACTTATTCTCAATAAAGTTGCAAAGATCTTTATATAGGTTAAAGCAATCCGGCCGCATGTGGTACCAACGTTTAAGTGAATACCTGACTAAGGAAGGGTACATAAATGATCCCATCTGCCCATGCGTGTTTATTAAAAGATCTGAAACCGGATTTGCTATTATAGCAGTTTATGTCGACGACATGAATTTAATTGGGACTCTTGAAGAGTTATTTGAAACTGCTGAATATTTGAAAAAGGAGTTTGAGGTTAAAGATTTGGGTAAAACCAAACTATGCCTTGGTCTAGAGCTTGAGCACAAAGAGAATGGAATACTTGTCCATCAGTCAGCATACACTGAGAGATTGCTTAGACGTTTTAACATGGACAATGCTCAGCCATTGAGCACCCCTATGGTTGTAAGGTCTCTTGACCCCCAAAAAGACCCGTTTCGTCCTAAAGAATCTGGTGAGGATATACTTGGTCCTGAAGTACCATACCTCAATGCAATCGGGGCTTTGATGTACTTGGCACAGTGCACGAGACTAGATATCGCTTTTGCAGTAAATTTGTTGGCACGTTTCAGTTCTGAGCCAACCCGGAGACATTGGAATGGGATTAAACATATCTTCTGTTATTTCCGAGGAACCATTGATTTGGGGTTATTCTATTCTAAGAATACTACTAACTCTGGTTTAGTAGGTTATGCTGATGCAGGATATAAATCTGATCCGCACAGAGCTCACTCCCAAACCGGTTATCTATTTTGCTATAATGACATAGCCATTTCTTGGCGTTCCACTAAGCAAACACTAGTTGCTACATCTTCCAACCACTCTGAAATTATTTCCCTCTATGAGGCCGGAAGAGAGTGTGTTTGGTTAAGATCTATGATATCGCATATTCACAATGCTAGTGGATTCAAACCGGTGATAGATTCTCCCACTATAATTTATGAGGATAATGCTGCTTGTGTTGCACAAGTCAGGGGAGGATATATTAAAGGTGATAGGACCAAGCACATCTCGCCGAAATTTTTCTATACTCATGAACTCCAGGAAAGTCGACAAGTTGATGTTAAACAGATTCGCTCCGTCAATAATCTTGCAGATTTATTTACCAAATCTTTGCCAACATCAACATTTGAGAAATTAGTTTATAGCATTGGTATGCGGCGAGTCAGTAAAATGCAAGATTGAATTCCCCAGAAGTGGAAATGTTTAGATGCTTCAGAAGTAGCATTTTATTTTATCTCAGGGGGAGCGATTATGGACATAAGTGCACTGTACTCTTTTTTCCTTCTTTCCGATTTTTGTCCCACTGGGTTTTTCCGGCTTAAGGTTTTTAATGAGGCAGTAATCACACGTCCAATCAGGCCACTAAAGTAGGTCTATCTATATTGTCCGAAAGACAAATATATTATCTTTAAGACAAGCACATATTGTCCTGAAGACATATTAAATGGATTTAATTGTGCTGTACTTTTTTTTCCTTATGTTTGATTTTTGTTCCCACAGGGTTTTTCCGACTTAAGGTTTTTAACGAGGTAGTACACGTCCAATTTTAATAGTTGTATTTGTCCAAGGGGGAGTGTTATGAAAATGGACAAAATACAAGTTGATGAATATGTTTGGTATATAGTGCAGGATGAATAGTGTATATCAATCAGATGCAAAGCTGAAAGAAATAGGCCCAAAAGCATCTCTCTACTTTATTAATTATTGTCCTTAGAATCTTTTATTTTTATTCTGGCCATTATTGTTAGTCGACCATATTTGTAATAATTGATCCGTGATTTTAGGAAAGTTGATTGACAATGGGGCCCAATGAGCACCCGAATCAGCTTATCCCTCATCATGAAGGATCTATAAATAGGTCTTGTAATTAGAGTTTTTATAGATGAGAAAAAAACATCTTTGAAGATCAATTATCTTTTTTTAACAATTCTTCATTCTCTCTCTTTCTCTTCCCTTTATTTTTATTTGCTCATATTTCTTGCTTCTTGTTCCAATTTTAGTTAACATACTTTCCACAACACTGAAGTTATTTTTTGTTCTTATGAGGCATGAGATTTGGGTCTATCTACTATTCTTCCTCAATTATGAATTATTTTCTTTCTTTCAATTGACAAAATTCTTTTTCTCCCAGTATAAGCCTTTTTTAATTTGGTATTCGGTATGTATATGAACTTATGAGTTCTTCTTCTTTTTCTTTTTTCTGAAAAGTAAAAGAGATTTTGTTGATCTTATGAGAATTATATTTGATTATTGAACCCAAAATGAGAAAGAAAAATTGAGCACGCCTTTGAATGAAATTTCTAAAAGGTCATTAACCAAAAAAGGCACTCTGCCACTTGAAGGCTTTGGACCGGCCCACCATTCAAAGCCCACATTACTATTTACATTCTTGCAATTCTTCAGAGTTCCGCCAAAAAGGAAGAAAAATTCCTCAGATCTGTTATGAAAGTGTACAAATGTAAGTTGTGCAAATTGTCTAAGATGTGAAAATCTGCAGGATGAATAGTGCATATCACTATCGATAAATAGTGCATATTACTATTCATGTATAAAATATTCAAACCGTGGGGCCCATATTCAAAATTTTTAAAATTTACACAGTAATTCTTTTGTTTATAAAAGCGCTGATGCGCTTCAATTATTAATCAGTGAGAACACTTCTTTCTTTCATCTCTCTTTTTTTCTCTCTTTCTCTCTCTCTTCCTTTTATTCTCCTTTGTTCAGATATACTTGCTTCTTGTTCCAATTTTAATTAACATACTTTCCACAACACGTTATCAGCACGAGTGTTCTAAAGTGAAGCAAGTTTAAAGCTTGGTAAGTTCTTAAGGTTTGATTCCATATAAAAAAAATTATTTTATTTAATCTTTTCTTTACACTAGTTAATTTGAATTTTTATTGTGTAAAGATTTACTTCTAAACATTTTTTACACCAGAAGTTGTCAACCTAAAATCTAATTGAGACCATTCGTTTCAGAATTATGGCAAATATTGAAAAGCCCAAATTCCAAATTTTGGATGTAAGTGGCAATAATTATTTGTCATGGTGTCTCGATATTGAACTGCATCTCCAATGCCAAGGTCTTGCAGCTACCATTGGTGCAAATGGAAATGCTAATGATAAAGATAAGACAAATGCTTTGATTTTTATCCGTCCACATCTAAGTGATAGCCTAAAAGTTCAATATCTATCTGTCCGAGATCCCTTGATCTTGTGGACAAGATTGAAAGAGCGGTATGATCATACCAAAACTGTCATGATGATAGTACCTGTCATCGTTGTGGAATGACTGGTCATTGGTCACGTACCTGTCGTACGGCCAAACATTTGGTTGATCTATACTAAGCATCCCAGAAGGATAAAAGCAAGCATGTTGAAACACATGCCATTGACCTAACTGAGACTGATGCTGAAGTTAATAAGGTTTTGGTCAATGAAAATTGTCATATTCTTGGCAATGAAAAACCTTTTGAGGTTTCTGATTTCTTTTTATAATGTTGATGAAAATAATAAGTCCCCAGAAATAGATCCTGAGGGTTTTTATCTATATTTTGCCATACCCTTGGATAATTATGTTACCAAGGAAGATATTAAATAAATATGGTCATCAAAATCCGTGAGGTCCTGAAGTACCAAAGTGGACAATATCCACAAGCTGTTTATAACATATTTGTTGGTTTATATTTTGTTGGTTTATTCCATATTTGTTAAATTTGTTGGTTTATATCTTTAATTCCATATTTGTTGGTTTATATTTTGCATCATATTATTAATTTGTTAAATTTTATGGAACTTGATGATCGGAAATTTTCGCAAGAGTACGAAATCAAGTAATATAGCTTGGAGAATTCCAAGGTCGATCCCACGAAGACTTGTGAATTGCTAAATCCTAATTCTAATAGAATTTAAATAAGAGAAAAACTAATTTTAATAAAAGTAAAGAATAAAAGCAAGAAATTATAATCTAATCTAATTAACAAAAGAACAATAACAACTAATTAAAGAGAAAATCAATATGAAAAGCGTTAGGGTTTAGGCTTCTCTTCTAGGTATTTAATTCAATTATGCATGAATTTAGTTAACAGGGTTAAAATAACAATCACTAATCTACTTAGGAGCCCTCTCAGATCATCCTAAGCTTTCCTAACTAAGTGATTACCACCTCTCAGTGCATAAACTAATTAGCTAAGAACATTAAGATCCTAGGATTAATAATTAAATCAGGTTCACTCGAAACTAATTTAATTATGGTTATCACAATAAACTGAATTACTCTCGTATCCAATTAGATTGTGTCTATTTTCCTAGAGCACGAATTATATTTCACCTCTCAGTCCTTCATACAATTCCAAAAACCTATTATATGGTGATCAGGCATATAACGCATTAAGAACAAAGAAAACAGATTTAACCCCAAGAAAACTAATTCATACAATAATTAAATTAAAATCCCTAGAAGATCTACCCAAATCCCCAACAAGAGATTTAACTATTAAAAGAAAATATAATAAAGAGAAATAAATGCATTAAAGAAGAAAATAAAGATAAGAAAATCTCCCAAAGAAGACAAAGTCTGCTCCCTTGAGCTCTTGCTCTCCAAAATCTTCTTCCCCCCCAAAAGGGAGCCTCCAAGAGTTTTATTTTTCTAAGGTCCCTAAAGTCTCCCTAAAATAATATATTTATACTAGCTAACTAGGGTATTTACATGACCTAAGGAATAAGAATTCTAATTCTAGTTGGACTTTTAATTAAAATAAAACACATGAGTCCAAAGCCTAACTACTAGGTCCAATATTCGGCGTGTAAAAGCTTGGTAAGCGGAGAAGAAACGGCGCCACTTCACTTATGTTCCGGGGCCGTTTCAAATCCGAGGCGTAACTGGAAGAATTTGCTGAAAATAAGAAGCGGCGCCGCTTATGTCATGGTCCGGAGCCGTTTGTGTTCGACTCACTTGCTAAAATTTTGCTTCAATTCGTGCTTCTCCAAATTGCTTCCCACGTCACCTTCACCAAATAGGCCCAATTATGTGGCTGACTTGCTTCTTGCTTTTTGGCCTCCACGTGACTTTTGTTCTCATCAAGGCTTATGTGGCAACAAATGGATGGCTTTAAATTCGTTCTTTTTGACCAATTGACTTGCTTGGACAGCCAATATCTTGATTTTTCCCACGTTGCAAGGCTTCATCCAAATTCTTTCCAATATTCCTCTAATATCCCATAAAATTAAGCATTATTCCTTCAAAATAAGCAATTAACCAAAGTGAGAAGAAATCATGTAAAATGAACTATAAAATATAAATAAAATATATCAAAAGCACTCTAATATAGTCCATAATATAGGTATAAATTACACCTATCACTTGACACCTGAAGTTGTCAAGATAAATGTAAATGGGACACATTGAGAAAAATGAAGATATATGTTTGCTTGATAGTGCTACAACGCATACTATACTTTGTGGCAAACACTTTTTCTCAAATGTGACATTACGCAAGGCAAATGTTCAGACAATTTCTGGTCCTGTTAATATTATAGATGGCTATGGGACTGCCACAGTTATTTTTCCAAATGGCACAACATTGTATCTTGAAGATGCATTGTTGAGCGGTAGATCAAAAAGAAATCTACTTAACTACAAAGATATATGCCGTAATGGGTACCATCTAGAAACAGTTAATGAGAAAAATAAGGAATTTCTTTGCATCACTTCCTACAAGATGGGCCAGAAGACCATCCATGAGAAGTTGGAAGCTTCTAGTATGGGATTATATTATGTCCCAATACGAGCTATAGAATCATATGCTACGATGCCCTGGAAACTAATGAACCCTGATGTTTTCGGACTTTGGCATGATCGCCTTGGTCATCCAGGAGCTACAATGATGCGAAGAATCCTTAAAAATACTCGTGGACACCCTTTAAAAGATACAATGGTGTTATTGTCCAAAGATTACATTTGTGAATCTTGTTCACAAGGAAAGCTCATTACTAAACCTTTCATGACAAAGGTTGATTATGAATCCCCTTCATTCTTGCATAGAATCCAGGGTGATATCTGTGGGCCGATTCAGCCTGCAAGTGGACCATTTAGATATTTCATGGTACTAGTGGATGCATCCTGCAAATGGTCCCATGTTTGCCTATTATCAACGCGCAATGTGAACTTTATTGATGAGGACAAAGCTCCCATCCTCAGCGTGGGGTCATGCTGTTTTACATGCTGCATCTTTAATTAGATTGCGCCCCACTACTTCTCATTTATATTCCCCCATTCAGTTAGTCTTGGGCCAGGAGCCGGACATTTCATATCTGCGCACCTTTGGTTGCGCGGTACAAGTGACTGTAGCACCACCGCAAAGGACCAAAATGGGTCCCCAACGCCGTTTGGGCATTTATGTTGGGTTTGAATCACCGTCTATTATTCAGTTTCTTGAACCATTGACGGGTGATTTATTTACCTCTAGATTTGTGGATTGTCATTTTGATGAGACAGGATTCCAATCACTTGGGATACCAAAAGCTTCCACATATGGAAAGCAGAAAAATGTCGAGATTTTCTCATGGAATGAGAAAAGTTTGTCTCATTTAGACCCAAGAACACCTGAATGTGAAAATGAGGTGCAACAATTGATCCATTTACAAGCTATTGCAAATCAAATGCCTGATGCATTTAATGAGATTGCTAAAGTTACAAAGTCTCATATCCCAGCTGCGAATGTTCCAGCTAGGATAGATGTTCCTGAAGAACCACTCGAAATGGATCTAAATGTCCCGCGCCTGAAGCGTGGTAGACCGATGGGATCAAAAGACACTGTTCCTCGAAAAAGAAGGGGGAGGAATTTAGAATCTGCTCCAGATGAGCATAATTCTGCTCCAGATGAGTATAATTCTGCTCCAAATGAGCACATTAATCTTTCTCGAGGAAAGCAAATTGCACCTGAAGTGCCATAACATAATATTCAAAGAGAGCATATTGCCCCTGAAGTGGCACAAGTTCATGAGCATATTGCCCCTGAAGTGGTACAAACCCATGAAAAGATCACCAACCTTGGGAATACTGAAATTTCCATCAGTTATCATAATGAGATATGGGATCGAAATGAGATAATCATCAATGATGCATTTGCTCTCTCAGTTGCTCATGAGATTATGAACCTCGGTCTATAACCGAATGCCGTCATAGGCAAGATTGGCCTAAATGGGAGGAAGCAATCCAAGCTGAATTGACTTCCCTTGCCAAACGTAATGTTTTTGGGCCTATTACTAAAACCCCCGACAATGTAAAACCTGTTGGATACAAATGGGTCTTTGTCCGGAAACGAAATGAGAAAAATGAGATCGTGAGGTATAAAGCCCGACTCGTAGCCCAAGGTTTCCTGCAGAGGCCTGGGATAGATTATGATGAAACATATTCACCAGTAGTGGATATAGTTACCTTTCGTTTCCTTATAAGTTGGGTTGCCCAAGAAAATTTTGAAATGCGTCTTATGGACGTTGTGACGGCATACTTATATGGTTCATTAGATTCCAATATCTATATGAAAATTCCCGAAGGTTTCAAAATGCCTGAAGCATACACTCCCCGCAACTTATTCTCAATAAAGTTGCAAAGATCTTTATATGGGTTAAAGCAATCCGGCCGCATGTGGTACCAACGTTTAAGTGAATACCTGACTAAGGAAGGGTACATAAATGATCCCATCTGCCCATGCGTGTTTATTAAAAGATCTGAAACCGGATTTGCTATTATAGCAGTTTATGTCGACGACATGAATTTAATTGGGACTCCTGAAGAGTTATCTGAAACTGCTGAATATTTGAAAAAGGAGTTTGAGGTTAAAGATTTGGGTAAAACCAAACTATGCCTTGGTCTAGAGCTTGAGCATAAAAAGAATGGAATACTTGTTCATCAGTCAGCATACACTGAGAGATTGCTTAGATGTTTTAACATGGACAAGGCTCACCCATTGAGCACCCCTATGGTTGTAAGGTCTCTTGATCCCCAAGAGGATCCGTTTCGTCCTAAAGAATCTGGTGAGGATATACTTGGTCCTGAAGTACCATACCTCAATGCAATCGGGGCTTTAATGTACTTGACACAGTGCACGAGACCAGATATCGCTTTTGCGCTAAATTTGTTGGCACGTTTCAGTTCTGAGCCAACCCGGAGACATTGGAATGGGATTAAACATATCTTCTGTTATCTCCGAGGAACCATTGATTTGGGGTTATTCTATTCTAAGAATACTACCAACTCTGGTTTAGTAGGTTATGCTGATGCGGGATATAAATCTGATCCGCACAGAGCTCGCTCCCAAACCGGTTATCTATTTTGCTATAATGATACAGCCATTTCTTGGCGTTCTACTAAGCAAACACTAGTTGCTACATCTTCCAACCACTTGAAATTATTTCCCTCTATGAGGCCGGAAGAGAGTGTGTCTGGTTAAGATCAATGATAGCACACATTCATAATGCTAGTGGATTCAAACCGGTGATAGATTCTCCCACTATAATTTATGAGGATAATGCTGCTTGTGTTGCACAAGTCAGGGGAGGATATATTAAAGGTGATAGGACCAAGCACATCTCGCCGAAATTTTTCTATACTCATGAACTCCAGGAAAGTCGACAAGTTGATGTTAAACAGATTCGCTCCGTCAATAATCTTGCAGATTTATTTACCAAATCTTTGCCAACATCAACATTTGAGAAATTAGTTTATGGCATTGGTATGCGGCGAGTCAGTAAAATGCAAGATTGAATTCCCCAGAAGTGAAAATTTTAGATGCTCCAGAAGTAGTAGTTTGTTCTATCTCAGGGGGAACGATTATGGACGTAAGTGCACTGTACTCTTTTTTCCTTCTGTCTGGTTTTTGTCCCACTGGGTTTTTCCCACTTAAGGTTTTTAATGAAGCAGTAATAGCACGTCCAATCAAGCCACTGAAGTTGGCCTACCTATATTATCCTGAAGACAAATAGATTGTCTTGAAGACAAGCACATATTGTCCTGAAGACATATTAGACGGACTTAATTGTATTGTACTCTTTTTCCCTTATGTTCGGGTTTTTCTCAATGGGTTTTTCCTACTTAAGGTTTTTACCGAGGCAGTACACGTCCAAATTTTAATAGTGGCATTTGTCCAATGGGGAGTGTTATGAAAGTGGAAAAATGCAAGTTGTGCAAATTGTCTAAAATGTGAAAATCTGCAGGATGAATAGTGCATATCAAATCTGCATGATGAATAGTGCATATCACTATCGATGAATAGTGCATATTACTATTTATGTATAAAATATTCAAACCGTGGGACCCACATGTAAAATTTTCAAAATTTGCACAGTAATTCTTTCGTTTATAAAAGCGCTGATGCGCTTCAATTATTAATCAGTGAGAACACTTCTTTCTTTCGCCTCTCTTTTTTTCTCTCTTTCTCTCTCTCTCTTCCTTTTATTCTCCTTTGTTCAGATATACTTGCTTCTTGTTCCAATTTTAATTAACATACTTTCCATAACAAGATCAATAATATATAGTTTAATATCCAAATCAGCCCTCAAATCATATTAAAAATTATAAATTGGTCCATAAATTTTTATTTGAGATAAATGACCCCTCAAACTATTATTTTGAAACAATTAACTTCTCAAACTTTATTTAGCGACAATATAACCCTTAAAAGACTAAAATTTCAAGAGATTAATGTAGTACTTCCATTCATTTAAGGGTTATATTATGCCAAAGTAATAATTTAAGGGGGGTTAATTGTCTCAAAATAATATTTTTAAGGGGTTAATTGTCCTAAAATAATGGTTTGAGGGGATAATTATCTCAAAATAATAATTTGAGGGGTCAATTATCTCAAATAAAAGTTTAGGGCTGATATGTCCAAAGATGTATAGTTTAAGAGGCAACTTAGGTATCCAACCAATAATATATAGGCACATCAAATTAACACCATGATCTGAACTCAATGATATGCTAGTTATTGACATCATTGTTTCTGTTTTCGAATCAAAGGAATTGTCTGGTATCACTTTTAAGAGTTCATATATACATATAGAAAACCAACGTGGGGTTGGATCGAGTGATAAGCGGCTTGTTCCAGCTTAAATAGGTCTCAGGTTCGAGACCTTGCGTACGCATCTGCCCTCGTTGGGAGACTCACCCACCATATCCAGGTGCGCGTCGCGGGTCAAACTCGGATTAGTCAGAGCGAAGCTCTGGATACCGGGTGGAAAAAAAAAATATATATATATATATATTTATATATATATAGAAATGCCTGAATACCACAACATCAATAAGGTTCGGTAAATTATTTGAACAAATGTACATCATATGGAATGATAAAAGGCACACATGAGTACCGGCTATTATTTTGCAAACCCAAAGATTCCTTGAACCAAAGCTGGGCTGCTATATGTTTTCCTTTGTCGAATAACCTGAAAGACAAAAACCAATTAAAATAAAATACTTTCCGCCTTATACTATACACGACTAAAAATATATGAACATAGACTCGCAAAACTTAAGCCTGCTGTTAAGGAACAACCTCAATTTAAGTGTTTAACAGTTTGACTTTAAATGAAGTTATTAAGGTTATTAAAGAAGAGTGATAAAAAAGGAAAGGAAGAGATGTGTAGTACAATACTTACAAGTAGGAAATTTGGACTCTTCTGGCTTTATATAAACCTGAAACATCAACTAGTTAAGGATTTTAGAAACCCACTTGGCATGGGCTTCTGTATCGTCACGATGATCAGTTCGAATGAGTGAGATGTGGGGCGTTGATGGCAGGCTATTTCCTTCTCCGCATATAGACTCTACCAGCTCATTAGAAACATCATAGAAGCGCAGCTCTATGAGTTCAGTTAGATTTTCCCAACCATATGGCAATGCCCTCATCTCTTTGCATTGGATGACACATAGTTTCAGAAGAGCAGGCACTGCACCTTTCGCTATCACAATCTCATTCAACTGAGGGCACCTCCGTATCTGAAGAATCTTTAGCTTTTGGAATCCTTCAAGAAAGCATAAGTGCTCTCCTTCATATGCATTATCTGAAAGCCAAAGGTATGACAGATTAGGCAATGCTTGGAGATGAACAAGTGCATCTTCCCCCAGTTTAGAGAACTTTAGGCTCAATTGGCTGAGGTTGACTAGAGTGCTGAACCAATGCGGCACCTCTTCCAACTCCCCATATAAACCAAGCTCCTCAAGATAAGGAGGAGCTGATATAAGTGCATCCATCTTTAATTTAACTTCACCTTCTGCAACCAACTTTAAGCTGACAAGGCGCTTCATTTTTTCAATGGAGAAGCACAGGTCTTCTTCATCAGCTTCAGACAATATGTTGAGGCCAAGACGAGTTAATTGTGTCATTTCTTTAAGTTGTTTGATGAAGGTGCTTGTTCCACGAACACGAGCTAAAGCTTGTAAACTCCTTATCATACAGATGTTTGGTGGCACAGATACGCTCCATTTTATCTCATGTTTGTCATAATACGAAGCGGTGAGATGCCGCAAATTTTGCAGCCTCACAATTTCACATGGAAGCCCCATAACTTTGGTACGCCTGAGTAGTAAGGTCTGCAAATTTAAAAGTTCTCCGATGCATTTTGGAATTTCCTTCACTTGAGTTCCTGTTAGATTTAGATACTTTAAATTGAAGAAGTTTCCGAATTCACCTGAGAGTTCACTGATTGGAGCACCTTCTAAATCCAGTACTTTTATCAGCTTGAAACCAGATGGCAATTTATTGAATGAAGATTTAGAAATTTCACCAACAAGGAAAATAAAAAAGGAACGAAGTTGTGATGTTGTACCATTTTCTGATTTCACTTCTTTATCCTTCACTATAATTGAGTAGCGACGAATTCCATTTTCTTCAATTCCTTTTCTCCCATCGGATACAGCAACAAGTTTTTCTTCTTTTGATATTGAAAGAGCAAACTCTCTCAAAATATCATGCATTCGAAATGCATAGGGCCTTTCTGTTATATTTTTATGCGTGACTTGAAGCAAGCTTCTGCACACGAGCTCCATTAAGTAGCTCTCGGCAACCACTTCTGGCGGTACATCGTTATCCTGTTCTAAAAACCCTTCTGCCATCCAAAGTCTAAAGAGTCTTTTGCGATGAATCTTATAATCTTCTGGGAAAATAGAACAATATAAGAAACACTGCTTGAGTTGGAATGGCAGATCATGGTAACTTAGTAGTAAGATAGTTCTAACTACTTCAAGTGCAGCATTCCCCCAATCCAAGTTGTCATGAATTCTCTTCCATTCTATTATCGACCTCTTGGAAGACATCAAACCGCTCAAAGTCGTAATAGCCAATGGCAAGCCTTTGCATCTACCGACTAGATTCCATGCCAATGACTGAAAATCTGCTGGACATCCGTCGAGATTGTTTGGGAAAGCTCTCATGCAAAAAAGTTTCCAAGCCTCATCCTCTTTCAAGGGCTGAATATGATGGATATGGCTTATGAATCCAGACTGGAATGGAGCTACATCTTCTTTCCGAGTTGTGAGCATAATCCTACTTCCATGAAAACCTTCTGGAAGAGCAATGCTTATCTCCTGCCATAGTTGAATGCTCCACACATCATCCAACACAATAAGATACCTTCTTGGTTGCAAGTAACCCATAAGTTCCTCCAACAATTCCTTATAGCCCATGGAGTTCAACTTCCCCAGAGTTTTTCTCTTCGCCCTGCGGTAGACTTCTTTTAACAAGGATCTAAACAATTCTTCAATAATATATTGCTGTGAGACAGTGATCCAAGCACAGAAATCGAAATGTTGCCTAACAACTTGTTTGTTGAAGGTGTTGGCGACGAGAGTAGTCTTCCCTGAACCACCCATGCCGACCACCGAAATCACTGTCCGCCTAGGTTCTTCATCCATTAGCCATGCCAACAACTCGCGTTGCGCCTTCTTGATTCCGACAAGATCATCCTCGTGGAAGAAAAGGGATGACTCGCTCAATCTCTTCTTCCAGTTAGGATCATAAGTAGAAGCGCCAACTTGTGTTTTTCTCTGTTTCTTTTTGGGCCGAACCATCTCCTCGAAATCTTGAACTCCAAACTGATGGGTCCTCTCTGTAATGCTCTGAATCTTTTTGTTGATGCCCTGCAACTTGGCTCCCACTTTGTACCTCACTAGCAAATCTTGGGGAAAATAAAGGCTTTGTAGAAAGAAATTCCGCTGACTATGCATGTTCATATGATAGGTGAATTCATCAATGATATCTTCTACTTCACATGCCACGTCACGAACGCTATCAACCCAAGCCTTCTGTGATTGACTACTCTCCCCAGTTCTATTGGCATCCATGAGAAAAGACCTAATGCTTCTCAGAAGAACTTTCATTTCTTTGATTTCATCAGAAACTCCTATTAAGGAAGATGCTTCATTTTCTATAATGGAAAAGATTTTACCAATCACGAAATCAACAGCAGTCGAAGCCATTCTCTGTTAAGGCTTATGTAATTCACTCAAATTCCGAACTGTAAAACAGACATATATAACAGTAAATCTTCCAAAGTGTTTTTTAAGGATTACAAAACGAGCAAAAAGAATCAAACAGCTTTCAAAAAGAAAATAGATATAGCTATATGATATACCTTGCAGAGAATATAGAAGCAAGATTTTTCTGCTGGATGGACGTGCGCTGAGCAGATGGAACTTCCAAGGTTGAGTGGCAGGCTTGCAGCCTATCCTAAACTCCTAATATGCCGTGCTGTGTTGTTTGCCGCTTACTTTTCAGAGATGATGAGAATATGCAAAGGCAAACACTGAACATGGGTCTGGAGCTCTGGATGCAATGCAAAGAGTAGCCTAATCGGACTTTAACCGGATCAAAATCCTCTGCCCCAATTTGGTGTCCCAATCCGTGCCCTAGCTCTTGTGAAATGCCACGTGTCTACGACATTTTGTTATATTATTATTTCCTGTTTGCCTTCAACACTTATAACTCAGTTTTCTGGTCAACAATTAGAACTCAGTTTTCCTCCTAAGAACAGACAAAAAACTGATGGAAGATTGAAGAAAATAAAAGCCATGGGAGCTCTAGTTTTTTCCTCCAATAACACAATTGATTTATATTACTCAAATCGAAGAAATTTCATTTTTCATAATTGTGAAAGAGAGAATGAGATATGTGCAAAAGTCTGTTATTGCATCACTGAAATCCAATTTCGACGATTTCGCTTGTGTGCCATTTCATCCTTTTTTTATTGCTATAAATTTCTTCCCTTTATTTGGTGCTTAAGGGCAACAAAACTGTAGAACAAAAAGTTAACATACCTAAGATAAATTAACAGGATGAGTATAGTTTTAATTCCATAAAGTGATTGAAAATAAATCTTTTCTCCAAGAGCATGTATTTCCAAGTTTTATTGACGCAGGATATTCCTTTATTCATTTTCCTCCCCAGATAACGTGTTAGTAAAATAAACAGAGGTTTTTCACACAAAAAAAAAACTTAAAAGAGGCAAACGACGAATAAGATAGCAAAAAAATTATGGACACATGGCATTTTATGGGAGCTGGGGCACGGATTGGGGCACCAAACTGGGGCAGGAGATTTTGATCCTAACTTTGATAGTAGCTCTTGATGATATATTTAATGAAAAAGAAAGAAAAGAAATTGTTTAGTAGATTATTAGGACAAATCTTAGTACTTCTCTGTCCTTTAATATAAGTCCTTTTTAATTGTTTCACATTAAATAAGGAAAACAGTTATTTTGTTATTTTCTGTAAATATTTTGTTATTTTCTTTCATTTTTACCTTTTTTTTTTTCTCTTTTTATGCATTAAGTTGTCTATATCTCCACCTCTCTTTCAGTCTCTCTGCAATTACTTTCTTTATTCACGATTGACTTATTTGATATGTCTACATTTAAGATGAGTAGTGAAATTAGTGTATTGATTAAGGTTGGTAAAATTATATAAGTAAAATTTACCCTAAACAATCTAGACTGGACAGATAAATTGGGATTGAAAATTCTTCTTCTTATTTTTTTTTTTTTTGTGTCAAATCAGAAAGAATTTTATTACTAATAGGATTGAAACTTTACATCAGTTTCATCAACATAGCTAAGAAAATAAGTATAGAATCTCTACTCCATTTCTTGTTACGACTCAACTACTAGCACTAACTCTATGTGGGGCCGTAAGACCATCTTTATTCAAAATACCCACCAGTGAGAATGGTTGATGTCTCTCGACGTCAATTGAGCACATTCCGATATTAGACAGATATAGATATAGATATAAATATAGACATGAACAGAGATTCTTTTTTCAAATGACATGCACACATGAGGAATAATTTCATTTTCATATATATATATATATATATATGTTTGTATGTATGTATGTATTCCTAAGAGGGAGGGGTGAAATAAAGGACTTGACATGGAACGGAAATTTTTTTTTTTGGGTGAAAGCATGGGCAATTACAATTAAAAGCTTAAAGTAGTATGGTACAAAGCAAAGTCATTCTCATCCAAAGGGGGAATGTGCGAAATACAACTAGGGGGTTATGTGAACAGTTTAAAAGCCTCATTCATATTACAACACAAAAAGAAATTTCCGAGCTTGGCCATGGCATCAGCACATTGGTTGGCCTCCCGGAATATATGTTTGATGACTTTGTGAGGAATTTTCATAGCTACTAACTCATGAACTAATTAAGGATTCTGCTTCCGGGTCAATCATGAACTAATTAAGGATTCCGTAAGCCCACGTGCATGGAGTTTGGACTCTAATTTGGGCCTAGTCCTGGGCTTCATCATCACAATGAGAGTTCATAAAAGTGAGATGTGCGATGAGTTTTGAGTTCATAAGATAAAAGTGAGACGTGCTGCGTTGTTGGGTGTTGGGCGGAAATTTTCTTTTGAGAGCATTAGTTTTACTGGTTTAAAGGAAAACTCATTCAAAATGGAATCATCCAGTTTCGGTAACAAGATAATCAACGAAATCATGCAAATTCTCTGCTTGGTAGGAAGGAAGGAAAAAGGTAAGAAAAGAAATTTACTCATTTTAATGGTTGTAATTTATAATTATAAATCCTATTTTATAGTTCAACCATTATATTGGAAAAATTATCTTTCTTACCCTTTTCTTTCATTCCTATCAGACGGACCCTAACTATTCACGTGAACAATAGGGATGTGGGTTCTATGAAAAAATATGCTCACATTCACTGCCTCATCAGTTAATAGGGTAAATATTAACCCTTATTCAAAACCTAAGGCACTACAAATAAGGGTTAATAGACTCACATTCACATTAACCAAAATCCAAAAGTAACTCGATCGGGTTACAGAAAGTGGCTCAATAATCAAAACTCATTCATCACTGCAGAAGCCTGCTACAAATCCATGTTTCATAAATAGCTGCATTAACTAGCTTAAATTGCCATCAGGTAAACAATTTACAGATAAGATGAAACAAAATTCCTTTAACTGGCAAATAGGTCATGCCAAATTTCAACTTGATAGCGTATATATGTAGCTACAGCATCATATTCCCTGCCATCAATGTATTCATAGCCCTGTGCGAGAACATTTGCAGGAAGTCCAGACAACTACGTTTAGAATAACCAAAATTACGTGCAAAACAATGACATCAGGATGTCTTTCTGGACAGGTTCTTCATCCCAGAACCCCAACATTTTAGGATTACCGTACCTGTAGATGGATCTGGCTTTATCACAAACTGAACATCCAGAAAATCTCTGATGTGTCTTAGTGTTTCTATTCCATATGGTGAGAGCTTTCCCACACGAACCTTTGAAACATCTTTTGGACATAGGGCACAAAGAAGAAATAACAAACCCTGCAAACCAAACAACGAAAAACACTATTAAATAACAGAATGCAAATGGGAAAAGGCATAATCAACAGTTAGTAGTAAGCATTGAAATACCAACCTGGTGAGTTGAATCCACTACTCCACCTTTCTCAATCTCTTCGAGAAGAATGGAAGCCATTTGCACACCAACATCAGCAGCAGGCATCAGCTCTTTCTTCTCCTCAGCATCAATATCTGCTTCTTCCCCTCGTGGATAAGAAACTGTAGTATCAGCAGAGATGAAGCAACCAGAAGTAGTTTCCGCGACTACTGAAATTCCATACCCCGGTGAGCTGCATTAAGAATAAATGTTTAAATTTTCTATTTATACTCAATGAAATTTTGAAGGGGGGGAGAAAAAAGAAAGAAGACGAAGCCATACTTTCCAGCTTCTTCGTGTTTTCTGGGATCACTAGCAATATAAACATCTGGAAGCAAATTATTAAAAATTCCACGAGCAGCATAAATCATCTCATGTCCATGCTGAGCAGTCACTCTGGCAGTGAAAGCTTCCCCTCTAATCCTCTTAACCATTCCTTCATCAGTCCAAATGGTTGCCTGTAGCAGAAACTATAAGTATCACAAACAAAAAAGGTTAAAGTAAGAGTAAATAGAAACACTCACAGTTAGTTGCTGAATGGTAGGAACTGCCAGATGAACTTCACCACCACCATGAGGTGGTACTCCACGTCTCTTTACTTTTAGCATCAGCCCATCTGAAGGAACCCCAAAACGCTTCAACATGGGTAAGGTGGTGGAACGGAAAGTATCCACAGATGGGTCCTTAGAATCATTTGTAATCCCTGTAAATAACAAAATATGCAATAGCAATCTCTTTAATTTGTAGTACAATCAGCAACAACAGAATCAGATGCACTAATATTTCTGATAAAAGCCAAAGCCAGGTTTGAAGGATGATAACCCAATACAAATTTACACGTATTAAACCACTGAATAAGATAAGGGGTTCTTTATTTTCTGACAATAGGATCTAAGAGGACTTATTAAAGTCAGTGCTATCCTATGCATGAACTCCTCTATTTCTGTCAGTTTGACCGATGATAACTGTTGCGAGATACAGACATATCTACAAAAACCAACAAAGCAATAGTTTTCGCATATTGTCATCAACTCAACATTCCAATTGTAAATCATTTATAAAACAATATTGTGCGAAAATAATGTGACCTTCTATCAAGGCCTATATAATACAGAAATTATGTCTTCGTTCAAAAACAAGCAAACCACAAGAAGAGAAAAAAATTGAAATTCCAACCAAAAAGGGGTTAGGTTACCTTTGAGGATAATGAAAAGCGGTTTCCTAGCAAACAATCCAAGCAAGATCAGAGGCTCCAAAAAGTACCCAATTGCTCTACTAACACCGCAATCATGCACCAGACTACTGCCCCCCACTATAATCCCAGGTTTGTACTTCAACTTGGTACCTGTCAGAGGCATAAATAACCTTGAAACAATTCTTTTCCAATTTCTTTAATTTTCAATTCCAAAGCTAAAAACTCGACAAGAAAAAAGGGTGGTACCAGTTTCATTTATTTCAATGTGACAGTCATCGGTGAGCTTTTCAAAAAGACGGAGGAGAGAAATCTCGTGCGGTCGGAGACCCGGTAAGGTTTCGTCGGCGTGTATGTCTTCTATGAGAATTGGACTTGAATTTAGTGTGGCTAAGAGTAGCCTTTGCCTCATGTTTTGGCTTCCCTTTAGCCTCTTATACGTTATTTTCCCCATTTTCCGACGTCTTCTTCTTCTTCTTCACTCTGTTGAGAGACGGAGAAGCAGAGGTTTATGGTTGAATCGAAAAGCTTCGCCTGCCATGGAAATAAAATGTCGAGGGGTTTTGATTTTCGGGATTTAAACCCTAACGGGCTAAAACCTTGTTTGGGTCAAAAAGTGGGCTGGCTTTGGGCTGAAACTTGGGCAAGCAAGTTCCATTAAAGATATCCAACAACTTAATATTAATTAATTATATATTTTCATCATTCTCTCCATTTTAAATTGATCTAGCACTTTATTCCCGCGTTAATGTTACGGGTATATATAATCAATCTTTTAAGAGAGAAGTAAAAAAATATTGATATGATATTCATCTATAACTTCACAAATAATAATTAAATAAAATTTAAAAAATTAATAAACTATATATGAGAGAAAATAAAAAGAAATTAGAAAATAAAAAAAGAAAGAATAAATGCTAACACAATTTTTAGGACATTGAATTAGAAAAAAAATGTTAAATATTCACATTTAAGTATTTTCAATAAATGTTAAAAGTATTAAAAAAAGAAATTTTTGGACAAAATTACAAAATAATCCACTTCCATAACTATTAATTGCCAATTCATATGTCAAAAATGAAATTTTCATGTAGCATTGATTTCTTTAATATAAAATTACAATTCAACCAAAAAAACAAGTTACCGTATGCAAGATTAGAGGAGTTGAAAGGGAATTTATTATGAGATAAAAATAAGATATAAGTATAGAAGTATAGATATTTTCCTTGTAAACTATACCAAATTTTGGGGAAAAAATAATATTTTGATAGTAATTTTATAATTTTTTTGACTAAAAATATTTTTTTTTAATTTAAGAAGATGAAATTGTGGAAGTTATAGAAAATCTACCCTAACTATCCTTTAGGAATTTGTTTATCATCATAATAATGACCTAATATTCAACTTGGTCTATATTAAAAATGACAAATTGATCCATAAACTTTTATTTAATATAGATTACACTTAAACTTTCATTTTAGGACAGATAAGTTTCTTTGATCCCTGAATCAAAGAAAAGATAACGAAAACCATTAAAAATTAAAAATCGTGGTTTTTATTTTTGAATTAAAAATTTGACGTGAAAAAGTTACATAAGTGTCAGATAAGGGATTAAACAATTTCTATCAAGTTTTCGATCATCCATGAACCAATTTGCACCAAAATAAAAATTCAGGAATCAATTAGTCTTAAATAAAAGTTAAATGACCAATCTGTCTTTTTTAAAATAATTCATTGACCATATTAGGTATTAAACCCGAAAATAATCCAATCAACTTATGGAGGCATTCACAAGACCATAATTAATTTAGGGTAGCTCTGTGAAAGTTGGGTGCCTTGCATCTTCCGGGGCAACCTTGTTAGAAAATAATGTGTTTAATGGACAAATATTAGGCTTCAGAAAAGATCTTACTCTCAAAGTTGCCAAAAAATATTTGCAAGACACTATGGCCTTGAACAGGAAGGTTGTGTTGAAGAAAATTTCAGGATCAAAAGAGTCTAAAGAAACATCCCCGAGTATAGAACAGAATTGTCCTGATTTATGTAAATGTTGGAAAGCAAAATGTCTGAAAATTCCTAGAGCCAAAGTTCAGCTAATTAAGAGACTTGTAGTTTTGTCCCTGCAGAAGAAATTTCGGATGCATTGAAGCAGAGCCCTCTTGATCAAGGAATAAAAGTTTGAAGCAAATTCAGTCTCTTTAACAAGCCTCTTTCTGAAGTTCAAAAGGATATACGAGGCAATAGATCTTGGAGTTCAGGCCTCAGATTTGCAGCTGCCATTTAGTGAGATTGATCATGCTACAGGAAAACGTGTGAGAGTTGATCAAGGAGCAACTAATTATGTTTGAACCGTGTCAGATCTCAAATGAAAGAAGTTCTCTTAAACTTATTTTCACCATTCTTAAGATTCGAATTCAAAATCTTACTTAATAGATATTGAGTTCTTTTCACTCAATCTAACAACATGTGACGGTAGATGCAAAAGCTATTAATAAAGGAGAATATCTCAACTTCTTTTAAAACGAGAACATGCCAAACCCAGGAAAGCCAACTGCCATCTTCTTCAGTTCATGAAAGAAAGAGTTAATTATGGTGGAATGTATGTACTTTATTATGCATATCAAGCCCGATTAACTTGTTAAGTTCATTTGCGATTAAGATGCCTTGAATAGTTCTCTTTAGTATTAATCTCTTGGTATTTCGATAGTCATCTTTGAATATTTATATAATAATTTACACTATACATCTACCAAATATCAATAGTCATGGAATGCACTCATACATTCACTCGACATATTGAAAATTTTTTATTATAATTTCATATGAAAAAAGATTAAATCTTCATTATTGATGTCATTGCATTTATCTCACTAATTCTTCCGATCACTTTTATATTAAAAAATGATTTATGAGTAATACCTACAACCATTGACAAGAATATAATAATGTGTTCAAAGACGTTTGACGATCAACTAATAGATTAGTACATGTACATAATCAACACCCCCCTTAATTAATCTTCAAGACATTATTGAATGCATTTCTCTTAATAAAAAAAAATAAAACATATTATTCAATGCAACAAAATTGAGATTTAATTTTGACCGGCAACCTTGGCCTATCGATTAAATTTATTTAAAATTGATTTTATAGTTGCAGTGGTCCACAAAATACACAATACATGGCAGCCTTCCTTTGATTTGATTGGTTAGAAAGTCAATCTACAACTACTGGGTATTTGAATAAATATTTATTGATGGCCAAAACTCAATCAAATAAGATAATTTGAGTTATTGTACATAACAATAACAATAATCAAATTAAAATATTATGTCAATAATAATGCAATTAAATTACCTCAAACTAATCTTTCTTACCATATGGGTACCAAAGTCACCAAAGAGAATCAGTTTTGTATTTTTTTTTTTGGCCAAAAGAGAATCAGTTTTGTTAAAAATTCAATTTCTAGAATGTGAAATTAACGCTCGTCTTATTTTCTTCAAAAGACTTTAGTTTTAACATGTCGGCAATAAAACACGTTTCATCATTGCTTTTGCATGGACGACCCCCTTGAAGAAATTAAGGAAAAAAAATTTAAACATTTACTACAATTCCTATATAAATTTTCTTTATGTACAACACATTTCAACTTCTCATTATTTATCTTTTGAAATTTCATGAGCATTACCGGCCAGCCGGCCCAGCCCCTTGTATGCGTTATTACTTTTCGCACCCAAGTTTCTAATTGTGTAAATGATTTCCAATTTCCCTTTTTTAAGATGCAATTAAAGCAGGATACAACTTAAATGTATTTTCTTAGATGTATTTTATGTAAGCATCTAATAAAATATTATCACGTGTCTTTTTATATCACTAAATATTTAACTCTCTTTTATCTTATTAAACACACAATATTATCTTATTGAATACTTATATGAAATGCATCTAAGTTATATTCATTAAAGTATCCAAAAGAAATTTTCTTTCCATTATTAATAGTAAGAGATATTCAAAGAGATTAATTGCCAAAAGAAATCTATAACACTATAGGATTTATAAGAGATGTCGCATGGCATTTTTAAGTTTTTTTCAAAATTATAATATTTAGAAATGTATTAAATGCCTTTAAAGAAATGCATTAAAAGCAAATATCAAAATAAATAGTTATATAAAGTAATTTAATTGTTTCTCTTTCTTTAAATTCCTTTTCCATCAAGTCAAATCAAAATTTTCCTTTTATTTTCCAATTTTAGGTAGATTTTTTTTTAATTTACACACTGATTTCATTATAAAACTAAACTACTTTTAACTTTCCATTCTATCATATAAGTTTTTCATTCTTGGAAAAAATAATATAAGAGACAAATATCCTTATATTATATTTTTACTTGTATATGTTATAATACCCGTAACGTAAGTAAAGGCAATATATCTAGTTTAAAGAAAATTAAATGGCTACTTCTTTTCATGGATGATGGGGCAATATGACACATCTAGAAGCCATAATTATAGGATTAATTTGAGATTTTTTAATTTAAATTATATAGTACAAAATATAGTAATGATTTTAAGTTGAAAAAGAGTATGAAAACTTCCAAAATGCCAAAATGACAACTTCCATATTGGGGTGCGATTTCAATAACAATTATAGAAATATTTTTGAGTTGATTTAATCCTAATAGTTGAGATCACTAAAAACGTAATAAGTTGGGTTTATGTAATTTCTCATTTTGCAATAAGAAGATAGAAAGCTCCGCCAAACGACTAAAAGTAGGTGAACCTATCAAATCTGCCTTAACCTGCGGATTTAATAGAAGATTAGTAGTAAATGTAATATTCAATATCATAAACTCTTGAATTAAGCCAAGGTTGGAATTGGGCAATGAAGAAGAAGAGGCAGCCACATCTAAACTTACTTGGCATTCTATATATATTTGGGTAAACATATTAACGGGTCAACCATACATTGAAAACGCATTAAAAAAATACTTTGAATTCCACACATCTAGTGCACTCCTTGTATTATTATGGCATGGCCCGGTTTGGTATTTAATTTTTTTTCCCAAAAACTCCATCTCCCCGTTGCCAAGTTGAGCCGCCTACAAAATTTGCCCTGATTTTGTTTACCTTTTCTTTGAATTGAATTGAATTTTCCCACGCTATTCCAGAGCAGAATCTCGTAGTTACAAAATTTTTGTGTTACTTTTTGGCCCACCTTTGTCGTCCTCCCCGCACAGTCCAACCACTGAATAATTGCCAACTGTTGGTCAATAAGCTGTTGGAAACGAAATTTCTTACCAAATGTGATTTGCATTGTTTCTCGTGTGTTGACCATTGAAACCCTCTGGATGAGAAACTATGACCGGTAAAACAAGACAGAAGCCATTAGAAGAATCTTAAGAAGCAGAAAATGGACAAGACATTAATTATATACTAGTAGTAAGTTTCACATTTAGATATAAATATAAATACTTAGAATTCTCTATTCAAGCCATTTTCTCTAACCATCTTGCCTTGACAGATTGAGTTTCCTCTCTAATTCTATCTCTCTCTACTCTTCATTTTTCAACTCCTCCCGTCGTCATCGATCATCCATGGATGAAGTCGATATACCTCAATTTTTTCTATGTCCCATATCGCTTCAAATCATGAAAGACCCTGTTACGGCTGTTACAGGGATAACGTACGACAGGGAAAGCATAGAGCAATGGTTGAAGACCGCCACGACCTGCCCTGTTACGAAGCAGCCTTTGCCTTCAAATTCTGATTTGACCCCGAACCATACTCTGCGGCGGCTGATTCAATCTTGGTCTATGGTGAACGCCAGTAACGGTATGGATAGAATCCCAACACCAAAACCTCCTCTCGATAAGAGTCGTGTTATTAAACTCATTCGTGAATTTGAGGTTCCTAGTTTGTATGAAAGTGCTTTGAAGAAATTGGATGTGTTAGCGAACGATAATGAAAAGAACAGGAAATGCATGGAGGAAGCAGGGGTCGCAAAGGCTGTGATTTTGTTTCTCATAAGATGTTACAGGGGAAGGAGAATTGGTGGTCTTGAAGAAGCTTTGAGAATTCTTTATCTTACTTGGACACCATCTAGCGAAGTCAAGGCTCTTGTGAATGAAAACTACGATATCATCGACTGTTTAACATGGATTCTTGGGTGTGATCAGGTTGAGAACAATCCTGTTGTTGTCAAGACCCATGCAATGCTAGTCTTGAGAAAGGTGATCGAAGTCGCAAATACAAGGCATTTGGAGAAACTGAAGCCCGAATTCTTCAAAGTAGTTTTAAGGATATTGAATTCGAAAATCTCTCAGCAAGCTACCAAATCCGCCTTGATGATTCTAACAGATGTATGCCTCTGGGGACGAAACAAATTCAAAATCGTTGAAGCCAATGCGATCTTTGACCTCATTGAATTCGAACTGGAAAAACCTGAAAAAAACATCACTGAACTGATTATCAATCTGTTGGCACATCTATGCTCATGCGCGGACGGGAGAGCTCAGTTTCTACTCCACGCCGGCAGCATAGCGATGCTAGCAAAAAGGATCCTGAGGGTATCTCCGGCGACAGACGATCAAGCTGTTCATATACTTTCAGTAATCTCAAAATACTCTGCCGCCAGAGAAGTGCTTTTGGAGATGTTGAGAGTTGGGGCCGTGACAAAGCTTTGCATGGTGATCCAAGCGGATTGTCCAGCATATCTGAAAGAGAAAGCCAGAGGGGCGCTTAGATTACACTCCAATTTGTGGAATAATTCTCCTTGTATTGCTGTTTATCTGTTAACCAGGTACCAAAGGTAACCTGACGAGAATCAGGAAAAGTGCTATAAATTAATTTACAGTTTTAGTTCAAGATCATGACAGATTTTAACCACAGATGACATGATCACTAAAGAAAAAAATATATATCATGAAACATGTACAAATTATTTTGGATCAATTAAAATATTTGACCAAGAATTCATATTTTGAAATTGTTCAGTAATTTTCATGTAATTATTTTGGTTGTGATCTTCTTCTGTTTACACAATGTTACTTGCCTGTTGTTTTATTTCATGGCAAGTTACATAATCATCGGGCTTAATGCCCATTTTCACTTTCAAACCGGTCAATAGTTGGTAATTGTCAAGAGGTGTCCATGGGCCGGGTTCGGGCCGGGTTTAAGCAAAAATTTACTTGTCCAAGCCCGACCCTGCCTGACAATTCGGGCCTATTCTTTTGTCCAAGCCCGGCCCTAAAATATTTATTTATGAAATCTCGAGGCCCGTCTAAAAGCCTGGTCTTAATTTTTTTCGTACACTTATTTTAAAAATTAATTTATATTATTAATAAAAGTAAATCAATAAAAACAATACATTAACAAATAAAATAAATATATAAAAATATATTTATATTAAATCAACAGTAAAACGAGCCGGGCCAAATTCGGGTTTTTATACCTATGACTAAGTCCGGCCCTTAAATTTAAAATAATTGTCCAAACCCTCCCAAATATTGGGCGGGCTTACGGGCTAGGGTGGGTAGCCCGACCCTTAGACAACTCTAATTGTCATCATAAATTGTCAATTGAGACAATTTCATCATTGAACTTGTCAAATTAAGGACAATATCATAATTCACCGTAACAAAGCCGTTAAATCCGTTGACATGGTTTTTTTCACTCCCATGTGAATGCCATGGCACATCAATAGACTTAACGACTCCGTCAATAAAAAAGTGACATTGTTCCCAATTTGATAACAACAATTCAGGATTACAATTGTCAATTTTAAAAAAGTTCAATGACAAAAATGAGTATAATTAAACGGCTTAATACATAAAGTAGCTCTCAAACTTATACAAAATTATCGTATTGGCCCTTCAACTTTTATTTTAAAAGTTTTGACCATCAAACTTTTATTCTGTGCATAATATAGCCCTTGATACTGACTTGGTCTAATGAGAAAATTTCATGTGTCAATATACGATTGGATCATATCAACATCAAAGGTTATATTGTACACAAAATAAAAGTTTGATGGCCAAAAATTCTAAAATAAAAGTTGAAGGACCAAAACGACTTAAAATAAAAATTGAAGGACCAGAACGACAATTTTATAACAGTTCAAGAACTATTTTATGTATTAAACCCATATTCATCTGTTTTTGGATAATTTAGCTGCCGCTATACATGTAGATAAGATCATTTATTGGTTCCAAGCTAGTTCCAAGTTCCGACCATATGATTTGGGGCAATCTGATGAGGCTCAAATTAAAAAAGGCCATGGAAAGCACACGGGGGAGTACGGGAGTACCTTGCTCGATGGGACATCTACAAATCTCGATGTGCCTGGGAAGTTTCCGCAATCAACGTTATCCGGTTGGCAGCTGGAACAAAAAACAAATGAGAATTTTACTTTATTGAGGATCTATAAAGAAAACAAATAAAACGTGCTATATAATATGAACTTCAAGGCATGCAATATGGTTAGGCAACAGGCTATGCTTTCCCACTAGATTGCTCGAACCTTTTATGAAATTTAACCACATTAAATATGAATTAAATAAATTTACTTTTGCAAAGTAAATTTGTCACAATATTTTGATCAATGTTCTATTGGGTCAAATGAAAGCATATTGATATATTTAAATAAATTTGTGAATTGAAAAAATAGATATTAGAAGAAGCTTTTCATCTTTTAAGATTTGTCAAGTTCGACTCTAGATTAATGAGAGCCTAATGTCATTATTGGACATGAGGGTTTATTAAAAAAAATAAAGATTTTAAAGGTGTAACAAATTTTTTTGAAAAAAAGTATATACTACTTACTTGCAAACTTGTGACTATTTTACATATATTTTGAGAGACTTTAAGTTTTTTGAGCACTCCTGATTCTGACCCCAGTGGGTTAGGTAATTTCCCACGCCATTGCCATGGTTTTCACTTTCGTTTCTTGAAAAACAAGGCAATTTTCTTTTATACCATTGAGCAAAACTCCAAAGCTTTTAAGTGTAACTTCTGAGTCATCTCGTGTCTGAGTTACTAAATACTAGTAATTAGGAGACTGTTTGAACTGATATTATATCAATCAATATCAATTACCACTGGAAATGGAATGATGAATAATGGAGTATTTAACTTGCCTGTCCTGTTTGAAGCTGTTCGGCTGGCTAGCTGTTCTCAGTTCATTTTGTTTGACCGTCCATCAAATCTATTTTATACTGCTTCAAATTCAAAACAGATAAAGAGTTGCCGACCAGCCCAAAATGTTGGATTCAAGTCAAATTAAATCATTGACCACTCTCTAAATTATTAAATTAATTAAAGTATTCCAGAAAACTAAAGCATGACAATTAAGCATGTCAGATGGCAGGAGCTAGGAGTAGAGGGTCGGTTGTTTCAAGTTCAAATAAGATCAAATTTAGATTTTATTATTATTATAATCATCATAACATTCAAGCCATAAGATACTTTTCAAGGGGGTCACGTTGAGGCCAACATGTTATTTGTTATCCTAATAACTGTTTTTCATTGTTTCTAATTAAATTGTAAACCTCTTTTACTTTCAAATTGATTGTTATGTAAGCTAATTAAACACTCAATTAAGGATCAAACCTTTGATGGTTTTCTCAAGTTAAAATGAGACCTTTCAATTGAAGCAATTTAGGTCGATGATCAAATGTTTTTGGTCTTACTCAAATAAGGATAAAGAGGGATGGAAAGTGAATTGTGTAATACACGCACATTGAAATCGCATTTGCCTCATGAGTGATGATCCCACAGATTCCGTTTTGTATGTCACCGTTAAATCAAGACGTGATATAATTGCAATAACATATTTAAAATAAAAGTTATCACAATAAATGGCATTAATTTTCAAACTTATCTTAAAAATTAAAAACATTTTTACTTTGAACTAAGCTTTTTAAATTAGTGACTAATAAATTTAATGTCATATTTTACTTCTTTAATAACTCTCACAAAATCGAATCTATGAAATCATTTCCCACATCTCCCTTGCAAGCTGAGCCTAAATAATTGTTTGATCAGGGTTGTAATTAATATAAGTGTCCATGACTCCATGGATTAATAATTGTTTGGACCGGGCCTGATAGTTCGGATCTCAAAAACTCTAGATCCAAAGCCTGATAAGAAAAGGAACAGGCTAGCTAGGCCAGGTGGACTTCTATATAGGTTCAGGCCCAATTCTAATTTTGATGATACAGGAACTTATGCTTATGTTGTACGGCCTTTGTTTCATAAGAATTTTTTTCCCCGGTGACCAACGAGTTTGAGGGGCCGGGAGTGGGAGTCGTACAGGCTATAGTATATGACCATAGACGTAGATGTTGGGGTCTATTTTGAACTTATCAGAATAGACGGCGAGTTCAACTTTACAAATTTTAAGTCAATTTACAAACCCAAAGCCAAGGCCCACTAGCAAGCTCCATGACCATGGCCGACCTACACTGACTATTGACTTGTTCATATTAGCTTAAGCCATTTTTAAATTTTAATTGAGAATGCCATTAGGCCCGGCTAGCTCGCCATTAAACATGATTTTTGGTTTTCATGTAATTAGATGGTTAAATCTCAAGGGATGATGAATAAATGGTTAAGTCGTAAGCCGAGTGGCTTAATTGGGTTTAACTGCTACTACTAAACAGAATGTGTGGATGAAAATAAAACTTCCATACACTATCTTGATTGGACCAAATGAGAGCTTTGTAGCTCTTTGATTTTTCACCCAAAAAATTTGATTTTTCTATAGGCCTTAAACTTTGCCTTTATTTTTATTTTCTTTAAAAAAAAAAAAAAAAAAACAAACAAAGATGATCGTTCATACTCAAAATTAACGGCCAAATAGTTTGACCTGAAATTAGGGAACAGGGAAAGCAATAGCTGATGTGATGGAACTTCGATTAAGTCAATAAATTTCATTTAAAAGTCAATAATTCGGCTCATGGTATAATAATTCAATAACGTATGAGTTGAAAATGCAAATTCCACATTTTGATCAATTAAAATTGTAATAAACCAGTTTAAAATGTCAAAAAATCCATTATCTTCCTGCCCTATCCGTTTACTGCTCTGTCCCTCGCTGGGCTGAGGAAGGTCAATCTCGATGCGAAAGTAATTCCTCCATATTCAATCTAGTGTATATTGTCAATGTTTCACACATAAGGAATTAAATTTAGCCTTTATTTTAAGTAAATACCATGTACTGACAAAAAAATTGCAATCAATTAATTACTCGAGGCCTTTCGATAAAATTTGGCAATATATATAGGTTATTGAGAAAAGTCAATACAATATAAAGTCTGGTGGTAGCAAGGAATAATGCACTTGTGTATGTATGATTTCAAGTACACTCTTTATGAGGATCATCTAGATTTGCCCCCATTTCATTTAGTCAATGATGAAGTACCTTAAATCCCAAGAAAACCGTTTGAAATTACAGAGTCTGATTGCTCGGTTGTTCGTGCTTTGAAACTGTATAGCACTCAACCTGGTCGTAAAGGAAAATAACCCCAAGAGACCTTAGAAATCTCTCAAATAAACACTATACTATTGCAGGAAACAAAAAGTCAAAAAGGTTTGTGTGGTCCCTCGCATCTCGTCAATAGTAGATCATAAGAAAAGGAAGAGCTACAGCCCACAAGAATAAATAATGTCTATATATGCCTAGACTTGCTAATTTCTCTTAATTATTAGTATATTGGTTCCAATTAATTAATAGTTTAAGATTTCAAAGCCATATAGAAGAAAAGTTCTATTAGATTAGACGTGGTTTAAAAATCTTCTACCGGGGAGGCAAACCCAGAACTGTTCAGCTAGCCACCCAAGTCTCCGGAGATCAGATCATATTAGATTTGTTAAACCAGAATTGTTCAGCGAGCTGCCCAAGTCTGATATGGAGAAATCATATTTGATTTGTTAAGAGTTTGGAGCGGTCCAAAGTATCCGTTAGCCTCTGCGCTGCCTGAATATACACGAAGCCCATCAACTCTTACATAGTCATTAATTCCATGCAAAAATTCTGGAAACTGCTGATTATTATATATATGGAATATATATTACTCTATTATTTACTGACTACTAATATTATTACCTTTGTTTTTGTTTAAATTTTCCTTTGATCTCTTAGAACTGATCATCTACTTACCTGGTCAAACAGGGAAGAAATTAAATCATCCATCTTTTGCTGTCATAATTAATTTCTTGGGGAGCTATAGATGACTGACTTGTTTGCAACTTTAGCATCAATTTCTTCTTGATCTTATTTCATAATCGGCGTAGACCTTAATTTATGTTGCAATATAGAATCAGCACTTAACCACCTGTGTGTACCTTCCCTTGTGTTTTCCATTTCTCGTTTTTCATCTGTTTTTCCAGGGGTTGACAGAGACCGATTTTGACCTTTATAAATGTCATGGATGGAACCTCTGTATAAACATGTAATGACAACTGGTCAGCTTATGAAAGCTTTCACAAGAAATTAAGACATTCAAAAGATCATTCACGCGACAAAATGTAACTGTTAAATTGTGAAAGTTACCCAAGGTCGTCACTAACGAATTTAATCCACATGCATCCAGCATCCAGAAACTTATAGCTTCAGTCTGTTAATAGGAAATATTAAATGTTCAAAACATTTTTTTATTTTTTTATTTAATTTTATACATAAGAAATAGGACAATGGGTCTACTCGGATAATGGGAACTTTCGAATCCGAGATTTTTTACATGAATTTCTCGACCTTTCTAACTAATTCGAAGGGACATTTTTTTTTTAATTTTTTGTGGATCTCGTCTCGGTATATGTATTATATGCATATATGTATATATAGTAGCTTATTTTTATAGCTGGCCCTAGCCCATGGTGACTTTTTCCCTAGGATACTTAATTATTCATTCAACCTAGCTAAAAAGAAAACACATTACCAGCAGTACTCATTGTAATATCGTCACACTTTAATTTATGGATTTGGAACTTTTGATCTAGAAATTTAAAGTTTAAACTTTTCAAAAAATCAAAGGAATTGAACAAAAGTTACCTGCTACAAAATAAGAAAGGTTGTAGTACATTTTAATTTTTATTCTAAAACTATATATATATATATATATATAACTCATTGAATTAATAACGTAAAAAAATATAAGAGAGAATATATTCCTTGAGAAAATTTCAAGAAAATTCTAGGCACCATGTAAAATGGGGATCGACTTGACTTGAAGCCCATATTAATCCAAATTAATACACTCATTTACCTCAAAATTCCCATATGGAAACAAGAAAACTAGCATTCATTTTGCCTGTAATTATTACTTTCATTATGGTTAATAGCCTCAGTTCTCTCGAGCAATTCTGAATTCAACAATAGTACAGTAGCACGAGATTTCTCTTATACAATATTTCTTTACAAAAGCAACAAACATATGTTGGCAAGGCATGCAATAATAAGTAGCACAGTATTAAAGAGTAGAAAACTTATAAATTTCCAAAAGAATAATATTTAACAAATTGGATGGGATCAAAAGTGTCTCTCTTTGTAGACAATATTTCATGCCTATTAAAATTGGTATAGTTCAAATTAGTTGCATGGATATCTACTCTTCAGTCTTCTCCCCATGCTTGTTTCAATCTATATCGACACCAGGAAACAAGAGCAGAAATCTCAAGAAGATGGATAAGAAGACAACAAATGAAAAGGAATACAAGAAGGGTTCTTCCAAATCCTAGAATGCAATTTGAGGATCTCCCTTGCTTTCTCCTTTGTCTTGTTACTGCTATCAAGTTGAAGCACCAAACACAGCTTTGACACCACCCCAACTCCCAGCATTTCCTGAAGAACCCTCGAAGTTGCTGAAAACCTGCAAATCGATGATAGAATCCTCACAGCCCGATCGCTGGCCACGTGCGAAACCCTGAATATTTTCTTCGACACAATCGCCAGCCCTGCCCCGTGCTTCAAAAGCTCTGCTCTACCTTCCGCACATCCGCAAAGCTGATCCAACACGATCAGGGCAAGCTCGCAAGCTCTCTTCTCGGAGGTTTCGAGAAGAAGCTCGATCAAGACAAAAACCACACCGCCTTCGACGGCTTTGATCCTGTTCCTTCCCCAAGGACAAAGCTCCATCAGGAGTTTCAAACCTGCCTTGGAAGCCTGCTGAGAGATCTGATCCCGCAAATTACGTACTATTTCAGCGAAGAATTCGGGTGTAACACTCATCAGTTGGATTGGATCCGCCACTTCGAAAACATCCTTTAATAGCACCGTGGCGTATGCTCGAGATTGGCAGTTGCCATTTTTCATGACCTGCACTAAAGATGCGACGAATTCCTGATCATTGCTGATTATACTCTTTAAACAACCTTCAGAGACCTTGATATGATAAAGAATACTCAATGCTTCGTCGCTAGCTTTTATAAATTCCGATCCTTCGTTGCCCACAACTTCAACTAACGTAGAATCGTTAGTCTTGATGATCGAAACCAAGAATTCAACTGCGCCGGCTGCTTCCAGGCAGCTTCTGTTTCTTTCACCTTCGAGAGTGATTGACCTGAGCCTTTTAAGGCATTTGAGTTTCATCTCGGGGAACTTTTTGGCATCTTTAAGGAGCTTGACGATCTGGGTTTTGTCGATCGGAGGCTTGGGTGTTGGGATCCTTTCGATGCCGAGGGAAGCATTGAGAGTGCACCATGCTTGGATCAATCGACGAAGAGTATGATTTGGGGTAAGATCTGTATCGTGTAACACCTGTTTCGAGACCGGGCACGTCTTGTTCTTGCATGAAAATAACCATTTCTCTATACTATCTCGATCATATGTTATTCCAGTTGAGATCGTAACAGGATCTCTCATGAGTTGAAGTGAAATCGGACAAAGAAAATGGGGAGGAATCTCAATTTCATCCATTCTTTTTGCAGATTCTTGCTATTATAAGTCTAACAAAATTAACCCAGGCAAACAAAAGCCCGGATTCTTATACTAATAAAAAGCAAAAACTAAAAGTATACTACAGGAAAAAGAAAAAAAAAAGCAAAAACTAGCTTTAATGGAAGATATAATGCCAAATCAAAGGGAAAAAACAAGAAAAAGAGCTGGAAATTGGAATGAATTGAATGAAAATGGCACCTCAAAAACTTGCCAAAAAAGTCTAATGAACAGTACTGGCCAAATTGGCTGGTGAGGAGCGGGGTAGAGATGCTTTTATATGTAGAGAGGAGTAAAGGGCACTATGCAAGCTGTTCAAAAATTTTTTAAATAAAAAAGGAAAAAGAAGTCAACACACGCAAAATTAAGGAAGAGAGGGAGGGGGGAAATTAATTAAGGACCATTTCCAAGGTTTTGGAAGAAGAAAAGCTCAAAAAATATTACTAGGTTCTATGATCGATCTTATCTGGCTCTGGCATCCAGTAGAATAAGTGATAGACTTTTGGTTTAAGACATTAAATGAAATGAATGGGGCTGGCCGTGGCTCGGGGAACATCGTCGTCGGTGTTGCAAATGAAATGGCTAAACCTCATTAGGACTTTGACTTTTCTTTTTTATGACTTATTAATAATACAAGTACAATTTTTCTGCAATTTATTTTTCTTACTAGTTTCTCTATCTAGATCATGAATGTTGCAATGCGGGTGCCGACAGCTCCTCATGGGGCTCATGGGTCTCGCTCTCTCCCACGCATTTTTCTTGGCTACTCCTTTAAGAATTAATCCATTTTATACAGTAATTTGTATACTTTTGATTAAATAGTGTAAACTAGAAAAGGAAAAAGGTGGGCTGGAGCTTGAAGGTTCTATATATAAGGTCAAATTGAAAGGGATTGATTGGTCAATTTTGGAAGTTATCTTGGTTAAAACTAGGACGAGATCGATCTCTACGTCGACGTTGTTGTCTCTCTTTTGACTATGCTTACCGTTACCAATTCAGATCCTTTACATTTGTACCAACTCCGCAAACCCACGTCTAATGGAATGCTTCATTAGAAGAGAAAATATTAATTAATACTAGTAAAATTAATAATTCTTCTTATTCTATTTGTGAAATATTATAATTGCTACTATCTCTTTGCTTATTGATTACATATTTCCAATTCATCTATAACCAAAAGAAAAAAAATTTCAGTTCATCCCTACTAAATTAATTTTCATCTATATATATATATATATATAGGTTGTATTTTTATTTGTCTGACCATTATTACTAAATTGAAGAGTATTGAATATATGGAGGACGAGTTACGTAGCATTGTTAAAATTTTGTCTCGATCAAAACCAAGATTTTGCTTCATTAAGATTGATTCAAATGATGATGAAATTTTAAAGTTTCTTATTTAATTAAGTATCAAATCAATGATGCTCCAACCAAAGGCAATTAAAACTTTCACGTTCAATATTGGCAAGGTCCAGATCTATATTAGATTAGATTAGTACCAAATTAATGGCCAAACCGATCCAAAAAAAAGAAAGATGCTACAAGTCTTTTAAGAGAAAAAGTCTACGATCATCGTTGACATAAAATAAATAAATATGCAATACTTATATACATCTATATCTATACAAAATAAAAGTCTAACATTTGTGTATGTACTCCTCCCCACAAATCTCTCTCGCTTTTTTTTTTTGAAAAAATTTATTGATTTATATGGAAGTAATTACATAGTTACAATACAATGCTAAGATGTGGATCTCAATAGAAGCAAAGCAAAGCTCCATTGTTTTCGAAGTAATGCATGAATGGACCGAAAAGAAACATTGCCTAAGTTCAAAGTAATAGGCGGATGGTGACTAGATTAAATGTTAGCACACAAATACAAATTCTCTAAGCCAAACCAAGAACTTTTTCGAGAGCAAAAAATAAAAAGTAAAAATGTGGCTAATGACTAATGAGGCCAACACAAGTTGCGCATATCGCGGCAGTGCCCACAAACATGAACAGTACTTCGCGTTGGAGTTTGGGAGAGATGAGATGAGATGAGATTGAGGTTATTAAGAAACCCTTATCAATCAGCGTGACTTCGTGAGCTATAGCCAGCTGCTAGCTGTATGTCTTGGGATCCCAGAGTCAGACAATTTAAGTTTTATATCAGGGCTGTGCCTGCCAACGCCACAGACAAAATTTGTATAAAAACGGAATCTTGAAGATTTTCGAACTGTCATGTATCCCAAGCTAAAGTAAACAAAATTAGGTTGACCAGTTTCTCACCTTTACATGTAGTGCTGTTAACTGTTCAAACTACATTTAAACAGTTTTTTGGTAGGTCTACAACTTTGAAAGCGCCCTGTTCATCAGCTTGGTAGCTTTTCTCAGTATAAACAGTTAAGCTTCCTGGAAACCAACTACTTAGTTTTTATAAGAGAAATTGGACCCAAGGAAAAAAAAAATGAAATCCATGCGCACACACACACACTCATGAAATATTACTTTGCAAAATGAAATAGATCAAAACGTGATACACTTTCTTATTTTGAACATCTAGAAAATCATAGTCAAAAGTAAATTACAAAAGCACACTTTTTGTAAATTAAATTTAGAAAGTAGTAGAATTGTAATAATTTAATTCTATTATGGGCGGTCCAAGTGCTAGCTAGAAAGCCATCGGCAAGAAACCTAACCACATGTATTAACAACGAAACTGGGCCACAATTCGGTCTCCAATCTGTGTCGCGATTTGCTATATAGATTAAAGCATTTTACAAGTTGCTAGCCCTAACAACCATTATTGTTATTTATAGTCAACTACCGCTGCAAGTGTCACGAATTGCAGTCATTGCAATTGGCTTCTTCAATGTTAAATGGTAGTATTAATTAATTTCTGAAACGATATGCAAGTCATGTCCTGATATGAGCCACACAGGTTTTACAATTACTACTGCTGCTACCTAAATTAATTGGGAGTTGATATTGTTCATGCCTTCATGCATCAGCCATGACCATGTTTCTATCAGCTGTGAATTAATTTGTGAAACCTCTGAACATAATCCCTTCTACGATATGGTCAAAGGCAGACGATGCCAATGTGCCGCAAAGCAGGAACATGTTAACAATGGGCTCCGGATTAAGGTTGGGCCTCTTTTAGAGACTCGGCTCTGCAGGTGCTCCGAGTCCAGATGGTAAATAAATGTGTCTGCAAGAATCCATTTTGCATTTTTCACTCACGGATCGGGCTGAACCCAACGGGCTACTTCGAGGCCTAGTTCAAAATTCAGTTACACGGCTTGAAGATTGGCCTGCTAGATTCCGCGGCTTTTTTTACGTAACCACCTTTTTTTCTTTTTGGGCCAACAACAATTGTCATTTTATTTACATAACCACTTGTAATAAAAGAGTTTAACTTATATTAGGATGATCTTAAAAAATAACTTTTTAGGCATCCAATAATTAAGTAATACTTCATTGATTTTAAAAAATATTAAGATTCTGAATATACATTTATTCTCATCAAATAATTTTTCTAGAAACAAAAAAAGGGTTTTTTATAATAAAGTTTAGCCCCCAAATTATTATTTTTTTAATTTTTTGAGGATAAATTTCAACTCATATTACATTTATTGTTGTAGGGTTTAGTTGAAATAAAGAAAAAAGTTTATGAATTAATAAGAATTGATTTGGTGTATATGGGTATAAAATAATTATGGTATGCCTTTTAAAATCTATAAGATGTTAAAATGCTATTGGATACTTAAAAAGCCATTTTTTAGGATCATCTTGATCATGTAAGTTATACTCTTAATAAAACTTATAGTATAAATCTATCAACAAGTTTTGGTTGAAAGTAATATTAGGTTAACAGTGAGAATATAAATTGAAATCCGTAAACTCTCAAAAAAGTTGGTGACTTACTTTGGCTTTAAGGTGAAATAGTCAATCCTACTCCTAAATTTTTGCACATCATAAAAAAGATAAAGGGAATACAAATTCATCCCTGGAAAGATACTTGTTGGGAGAATTTTATATGTCACATTATTCATCTTAACAGCATAAGTTTTGGACCACTAAGACCTGAAATATAAATCCAGCTAGAAGTTTATCAAGTTATATATCACATCAATCGAGGACATGAAATATCCATTTGCTTCAAAGTTTTCGAAGCCCCAGTCAAATCTATCACAATGCCATGTCCTTTTGTTTTGAAATGAAAAATGAAATAAGGGAACCACCAAAAGAAACACATTGATGAGGACATAAATTCTACGGAGCATACTTATAATGCGAGCCATAACTCCAACAAAATAAAAGCCTAGTGATGTCTTGTAACGAATCCTATGTGTGTACGGAATGATCGGTCGGCAGGTGGACAAGATCCAGCCATATCGCCTCCATGCTCGGCTGCTTGCCCCCACCACCACCCCCAACCACCTCCCTTGCCATCTTCCACCATCCCCCAAAACTCTTGCCATGTCTAGTGCTTCTCTGTCCCTCACAACGCTTAGTTTCTATGTTAAAATTATAGGCTTCCATCACGAACACCGGACTACATAAATGGCAAATAGTTAAATAAAAGAAAAAAAAGAAACGAAACGAAAGGAAAAAAGAAAAAACAAACAAATCTCCTACATTTTGATTCTCACATGCCCTTTTTCTTTTCGGATAACGTTCGCACTTCAGACCATTTCTTCGGGATCATTGAAAAGATCTCTCAAGATTTGACAAAGACATGTTGTCCTGATTGTCAACCTGACCTAGCTATATGCATTTAGTTTCCTTCCCTTATTTTTTTTAGGTACAAATTTTTTTCCCTTATTTATTTAAAGCTTTTGTACTAATTGTCCTATTTCTTGCATTGCATGTACCAAAATGAACAATGTGCTATTCCTAAATTATACATGTGAGATTTTTTCACAAGCAACGACATCTTCAGATGTACTACCAAATTTTTGAGACCGAAGTAGAAAAACTGGGTTGAGAGTATTTTTGATCCGTGTTTAACATCTATCATATATATACTAGCTATCTATCCCCGCGCTTTGCAGCGGATTTTTTTATTCTTACATTGATAAAAAAATAATTAAATATAAGAATTAAGATAAGAGATAAAAAAATATAAATAAAATTAATTTCATTTATTCTAATTTGTATTAGATGTACATGTGAAATTCACATTAATATCTTAATGATCACATTAAGATATTGAGTCATAATAATAATATAAAATATAATTAAATAAAACTAAATGCTTTTAATTCTACCATAGCTAGAATATTACAAAGAAATGTTGTTAACAATATTCAGTTTGAAGATTTCTATTTATATTGAATATCATAAATACGAATACTTTCTGTCAAGGTTGTTACTTCTTTAATCGTCATTTTTCTCCGTTTCCTTTTTCTTATTTAAAAATAAAAAATAATCCTTTAACCAAATTTAGTATATGAAAAATTAAGTAAATTTTCTTTAAGGTAAATATTAATTTAAGAACTTTATATATTTAATAAAAAATAATCCTTTAACCAAAAGATGTTAAATGTCCCATTATACCCTTAAATCAATCCTTTAATTAATCAAATTTAATATATAAAAATTAATCCCTTAATTAATCAAATTTAATATATAACAAAAAATTAACCAAATTTCCTTCACCACAAATATTGTCTATATTTTAATATTCAGTCTCATAAAAAAAAGTCAAGTGGGACGCACAAAGAAGAAAAAGGAAAAATGAGATAATAAAAGCAAAATAAATGTATGAAAAGGACAAAAAAAACCAATGGACCCCATTGTTAATTAAGATGTTTTTTTAGATAAAATGGGTGTTATGGTAAATTCACATTCTTTTTTTTATATAGTAGTGTGTGTATATATATATATATATATATAGTACATTGAATAATTAATTTTACTTTTTGACCAAAAAAAAGAATAATTAATTTTACTAACACTTTTTGGATCGATTAGTAAAAAAAACTTGATACCTCTTAAATTAAGTCTTATATATGAATTCTAGGAGAATTTTTGTTGATTGAGTTCAATGCGGCTCAATTCTAAATTAGTCAAAATTATCGGAGGACTTATACGAAAAAAGAATAATTAATTCTAGTAGTAACTATAAGATAAGTATGTGGGACATAAGAATCCCACTAAAGAGTGTCGTCATTTCAAACATAGCTTAACACATAAACAAATGGATACAAGTTCATTAATTGGTTAACATTTGGGTTAGTGTTATTTGTCCCTAAAAAGTCTAATCACTGTTTAAGAGCTTTTTGTGGAACGTGACTTTAAACAAATAACTTGTCTCCAAAGAAAAGTAATGATTTTGCTTTCTCTTGTGTTAAATCAAGATATGGAGCATAACTAATTAATACTTGTATGAACTTTCTAATCATGGATGCTGAACAAAAGGCATTATATATATAATATTCTGCTCAATTCTATTCGGTCGGCAAATTTAATTAACTACCGCTTAAATTGATCTTAGAACGTTACGAAATTTCTTTTGATATTTTTATATAGGCTAAATATCCAAGTTGGCTCTTAAACTATATTTTTTTGGATATAGTGGTCCCTAAACTTTTATTTGAGACAATTGACCCCTCAAATTATTATTTTGGGACAATTAAACCCTCAAAGTTATTATTTAAGGATAAAGTAGCCCTTAATTCAATAGAAATTTCCTTTGAAAATAAAGTTTGAGGGGTTAATTGTCCCAAAATAAAAGTTTGAGGGGTCAATTGTCCCAGATAAAAGTTTAGGGGCTAATTTGCCCATTTTGATATGATTTGAGGGCCAATTTGGGTATCTAGCCTTTTTATATATATATATATGATATATTTTATGGTTCACATTTTTAAAAGGACAGTTCACCAACCGATATATACATCCAAAAAATAAAAGCTTTGGGGTGACAATTGGGATATATGGAATGTGAATTTGATGTGATTAAAGGCTAAGGGAAAACCAAAAGATTCTTGTCAAATGTTAAGGCTTCACCCTCTCGTGCATATTACGACTTCAATTTGCAAAACCAATTTCATGATGGCAATACCTTTGTTGTTGCCACAGTTCGTCATTGAGTGGTTGAAACTATTGGGTTTTATTCTTTCTTTCTTCAATTTCATTTTCTTCTTCTGACTTAGGGATATTTATTTTCTTTCACGATGAGAAAACTTTCCTTCACTTCTAGAAAATGAAAATGAACTAACTTTATTAACGAGTTAATTGACAATTAATTACCTTGGATTTATTCGATTATTTATTTATATATTTATATTGGAAACATAAAATATCCCCATATATAACCGTACAATAAGTTATCCTAATCAAACATAAAAATCTAGTGAAGAATTAATATTAATTATTATTATTATAGCCAATTAGGATAAGGGTATCTTACAATTAATAAAGGAAACAGAGTGGAGGATAAACCTCTCAAAGCATTTTATCTTGGCAATAATAATATACCGACCTATATGTTTGGCATATTTAATCTATGGATTATAAGCAGGAAACAAGAAAAAGAAATTCTTAGATAAGCAAAAAAAAAAGATTCTAGACTTCCAGTGATTAAGCCCATGACGTAAACGAAAAGATCGATCCAAAATATTACTGTAAAGAACCACCTAAGATCGACACGTGCAACCAAAACACACGTATATATAGAGAAGCACCGAAACAAAACATAAGAAAAGAAAGGGGAAAAGTTAGGAATATTCAAAGATTCTGCTAGGCTGGCCGCCAATTACCCTAGTGGTCAGTGCTCAGCAGTGTGGTGGTGGTTCATCTCCCCATGATTAAAAAAGGCAAACCCATAGCCACCGCTGGTCTCGCTATCATCGAAACTAAAAGAGAGCCAGGGATGGCTCAGTAACATAAAGGGGAAGTGTGCTAAAACCTAAAAGGGCTTGGACCACGACAAAAACCAGAAACCTCTGGCTCAAGCCATCCTATTCCTAACTCAAAACTCAAAATCTAAACCCACACTTTACTTACGTGTCTCCATAAAGATGTTGGAACGTGGGAATGGCTCATTCGCAGAATTGGCTCCCCAATATTATTGCAAGAAGTGGAAAGCCATGCATGCAAGCAAAGGGCAAGGCAAAGGCGACGGGGTGAAAATGGAGTAGTTCTAATCATATTCTGGCTTTTATTTTGCCCTTTTTGCTTTGCTTTCTTTGCTTATGCGCCACCAGATTGGATAATCCAATCAAGTGTAATAATGGGAAGAAGATCTTTCCTTTCTTTCTGATGAGAATAATAACTGAAATGGGAGGGCTCTCTCCCTGTATACATCCATTGTTACGTCTTGAAAAGTTTCATTATTCGTAGCTAGAGAGTCGTTTAAAGTGTTATATGTAGAACATAATTATTTAATTAATACTTTATTTCTTCTTAAATTTTTTTAAAATAAAAATAAAATGTTCTTAAAATGGTACCTCAACCATCCTTAATGAATGTCGACTCGCTAGCAAAACTCTTATATATATGTTTATATAGAAAAGCTCCTCGTTATTTTTCTTCAAAAAAGAAAGAAAGAAAAGAACCTTGTCATGCAAATAAAAAGGGCTTAATATATAGAATAGCCCTTGAACTTGTACAAAACTATCATTTTGATCCTTTAACTTTTATTTTGAAATTTTTTATTATCGAATTTTTATTTTGTGTATGATGTAATCCTTAATGCTGACGTTACTTAACCATAAATTGACACGTGAAATTTTCTCATTACGCCACATCAACACCAAGGGTTACGTTGTGCATAAAACAAAAGTTCGATGACAAAAAATTCTAAAATAAAAGTTTAAGGACCAAAATGATAATTTTGTATAAGTTCGAGGATTCTTTTTTGTATTAAGCCAAATAAAAGGAATAGCTTTTATTTTCAAAAAATATAAGCCAATAACATTTGTTATAGAATAATATCTTTCCTTTTATTTCTCCGTTATATACCTTTTCATTACACCCTCGTCGTCCTTTCGCCCCTTGATTTTTTCTAGAAAAAGTTAATTTTCTAATAAAGTATTATCGGGAACGAGAGGTGCTGCCTTATGCTGACATCATTCCAATAATAGTATTGAAATGTCATTATATATTCTCCTAATTTGGGATAAATATGAAGCTTTTTTTTTGCAATTTCAGGGGATCTTTTCGCCCTTCTTTCTTATAATTGATTAGACTAGACTTGTGAGTTGTGACTTTAAAAGCTCTTTGTCATGCAAATTATTTGTTCATTCTTTATATGTTAAAGAATTACCAAAAAACAAAAGAATTTTGTTAACAAGTGTAAGGTACTAATTTCTGAGGTACCCATTTTAGGTACTTACTATATATATTTAAAAAGTTTAAAGGGTTCCTATGTAACACCCTCTATTTTATATTATATAGGCTAGCAACCACGCAGTCTAATGGTAAAAGGTTGAACTCTTATTGCTAGTGATTAGGGTTCAAATATTGAAAAACTTAAGATTGAATATAGAAAGAAATATATAACATAACATTATATTAAAGCACTGTCTTTATTACTTTTAGTAAAAATAATAATGCATTAAATGTAAATTAACGTAATAAGAAAAGAAAACGAAAGCTACACCCTATATACAAAAATGAAACCTATAATTTCTTTGCCATATGTAAATATAAATATATATTTATATGAGAAGGAATCCACTTATATTTGGTGTAAAATTTTTTGTTTTATACTCTTTTTATAACTTGACGTATACGATCGATTAATATTTTAACAATCCGACCGCTTAAATTTAAAGATATATTTGAATCTATCATGCATGTAAAATTTCAAATCAATCCAATATTTTTATGATATCGATCTAGGCTTTAATATTTTTGGATATTTTTAATATATATTTAAAGGTAGAAAATTTTATAGTATTAAAATATATGTTAGACATTTTAAATTAACTTAAAATTTTACATACATGATATATATGAATAGTGTATAAAATTTAATGGTTGAATTAACTAAATATTATATTGTACATTAAGGTATGAAATAGTGTAAAACTCTTAATCTTATATCGGATGTAAAATAATTCTTCATATATATATAGTTTACCATATATTTTAGGCTATTGTTATTCGAAGTTGGTTAAAAAACAATTTACAGTATACTGTTCGAAAATGATTTATTCCATTCTTAGTGGGCATGCCAAAAGTTAAGTCAACAATATATAAAACGAATATTGTAGCCCGTACTTCTACTGTGTATATGTATAATTTTCAATCGTGATCACCCATTTAACTTTTTTTTTCAGGGTATATATGATTCCCCGGATACAATTGGTTCAACTATATGGAGCTTAAAATCCGAAACCAAAGGCAAATGTGAAACCAAAAATCTTGTATATGATCCAAAAAATAAGAATATATATACATCAGTCACCACCCATCGTACATATATATATATATATATGCATATGATCATTGATAAGGATCGACATGGGTAGAAATCATAAGTTCAAATTAATCAAAAACCTAAATGATATGCAGTCAAATTGAATTGAAAGTTTGGACAAAAAGTTGTTTGATCCTCTTAATCAAGAACAACTTTTGATAATTAAAATAAAGTTATATATTAATGGGAGATAATATTTATCACTCTAATTAAGAAAAAGAAAAAAGAAAGGAGGAAAAGAGAGAGATAGGCATGACCATTTATGTCTAAACCTAAATGTTGATAACTTTTTCTTTTCAAGGTGAATTTTTACATTTTAACATATCCGTGTGTGTGAAGTACTGCCCATAGATCCATGCTTGGTAGAGCAAAGATATGCGTAGCAGCATTTGGTTGGGTACCTGATTAAAGTAACTCCTACTCCTTTGACGAAAATCTTTTAGTTTTGGGACACTACATAAGTTTGTGATCTATTAATATTTCTAGCTAGACTTTGTATTAAGGGTCTTCAGTCCTCTTTCTTTCTTTCTTTCTTTCTTTCTTTCTTTCTTTCTTTCCTTTTTCCTCTCCTTTTTGTCATGGCTTTACGACCAAATCTATGTAGCCTTTTCTTTTGTAGGGTACGAAGATTTTCTTCCATGGCCCATATTGGATGGGTGCTTTAAATATATCGGTCAAGAAACCGCCTTAATAGCTCGTGCTTTCCAATGACTAGGAATAATTGATTGATCGATGAATCCAGGATATATACGAGGGTCCATCTTAAAGGAAAACTTAACCATTAAGCACGATGAACATATACTTATAAAAATATATTGAAATCACCTAGATATCGGCTTGATACACGATTAGGGATTTAAACTAAGCTAAGAAATATTTAAACGGAAAAAATGAATTGGGCACATGCTAGTGTATTATATATCTATCTATATATCGATTTGCTTGCTCATTAATTTCTTTTATCGGTATAATAAATCCACGCACCAATATCCAGTAAACACAAATGAATGTAGTTATTAATTGCATGAAGATCGTGAGATTTTTCTTATATATTGGTGTAAGTGATTGCATACAAAACAGATAACCAAGAAATAAAAAATGTTGGCAGGAGATATATATTTTGAAATGAATGATGAGATCAGGACAGCTAATAGCTCGGAAATATTGAAGGTGCATGGACACGGTCGAGAAAACTCTATCTCATTGATCATGTGTGAGATCATGCGTAAACAAATGGCTAGAAATGTTTGTTAATTTGTTTTTCTGTAAAAATACTGCCAGGTCAATTTAGAGGTATAAAGCTGAAAAAAGAAAGGGGATGAAAATTAAACATATGCACTATGAAATGCAACTTGACCCCTCTCCCCCTTTTTCTTATGTGCGGAACACATTTGGACAGAAAGGCGCATTCATTGATTCAACTTTCTAAAAGAATGATAGAGCAAATGACAACATCACTTCGCCTTCCCTTAATTAATATATTTCCTTCGTCTATACGTCCAATGTTTTCCATACCATTTTTGTGCAACATATATATATGCATTGAACAATATCATACACTGCCAAAGAAGAGAAAAAAAAAGAAGATCTTGTCAACTTGTTGGTGGAGTGATAAACTCTTCGCTTCAGTGTCGTCCGAGAATTCATTAATATCCGATGACAGTTTCAACTTCAAGTATCTAGAAGAATACTAGTGAACAGAATGTATATGTTTTGATATATATCTGATTGTTCAGATTAATATCTTCATCATGGTTTGTTACTATTTCAAGTCAAAAACTAGGTCTAGTCATATAATAATATATATCGTATTAATGGTAGCCAGGAATTAACATTTTCGATCGAACATGTTCATTTGATAATGACGCGACTTCTAAGAATATTTCAAGTAAAGGAAAAGCGTGGAATATAATGGGAAAAATTCATTCTAATTTTGATAAAACGAATAAGAATGTTAAACTTTATAAGCCTTTTGAAGAAGTTGAATTGGAAAAAAAAAGGTCCTTTTTATTTCTTTACTAATTAATTTTAGAGTTTAAATTATATTAGGATGATCCTAAAAGTCCACTTTTTAAGATTCCATTGATATAGTGACACCTCATCTATTTTAAGAGATGCCTAAGTTTTAAAATGCACCCACTCTCACAAAATCAGTTTCTTAACCTACCTTAACCTGAGTTAATTAAAAAAAATAAATCAAAACACCGATTCTCTCTTAGACAGAACGGCGACCTCTCTCCCTGTTCTCTTCACTCTCTCTTCCTATTCTTTTCCCCGTTCTCTCCCTCAGCCCTTCTTTTTTCACATCGATTTCTCTTTTCCGATTAATCTTGCTCACGGGTAACCAAAAGCAGAACATGAATTTAGATTATGTCACAAGGAAGGAAGGTTACAAGTGATCATACCTCTGTGTAGACTAATCGGAATACCGAAATCGATGTGAAAAAAGAAGGAAGTAACCTCTGTCCTAATATAATTTAAACTCTTAATTTTATAATAATTAAGGAAGTTATATTATTAATTGGGTTATCTCTTATGTACATGTATATCCTTGCTCTAATTGACTGAGCAAAGGATATGAACCACATACATCCATTACTTACTTTTCGGAGAAGAAGTTTTTTTTTTTTTTAAAGGAGAGAAAATAAATATCCGTACCGTTATAAAGTATAAACCATAAAATACAGGTTGAATTCTTTTTCCCTTCATGGCAAAATACTTTGTTTTTGTAAGAATAAAAGGTGCAAAATTATACTGTAAGTAGAATTTGTTTTTTTTTTTTTTTTTTAAAAAAAAACCCCCATTTGCATGTACATATATTCTCAACATATAACAAAGGTGCATGGAATGCAACACCTGCAAAGATTCCAACTGATGAAACAAACAAGTCACACAGCTCTTTAGACTCTCTGGAAAAATAAATTATCTGCAAAAAGTTATCATGTATCAGCTTTTAAATGAATTTATCCACATATAATATATTCTTTTATACTTATAGCAAAAAAAATCTTACATAAAAAAATAAAAGAAAAATGAATTAATAACCCAATAATAAGAGGCTCATTTAAAAAAAATAGTAGATGGTATCTCTAAATTTATTCACTCGAGATTTTCAATTATTATTTTTTATTTTTTATTTAATAGAGATATATCCTAAACCTATTGATTTTGACACTAATTCATTTTAGACATGAATTGTAAAGAATAAAATTTTTTTAGTATATATACTTCCGAAAAATTGAACTTATATTTTTATGCTCGCCGGATATTACATTTTTATTTATTACTATTTGTGATGTCTCAGTGCAAGTGGGAATCAGAAATCGAGTAATGAGAAAGAAAAAGCGTTTGGTCTTACTTACATAGAGAGGGAGATATAGATAAAGGCTTTAGTTGGCTTTGGGTGGACAGAACCTTATGCCTTTGCTTTCCATAACGCCTGGTCTCCCCTTTTATGACATTTGTTTATTGGGAAAAAGCATGGCACTCCCCTCATCGTTGCTCAAGTAATTCCTACTCTCCTCCCCATTAATTACGTGCTCCTCTCCCATTGGATCATTTTCTCGGGACTTAGCTTCTCCTTTTCATTCTTTGTTTCTACAAAGAGCATTTTTCTCCGTTAATTAAGAAAAAGCCGAATCAATGATGATCTAATTAATGCTAGTGTTCCTACAGCAATTTTTTTGCCCACCACAGCTGATTGGCTTTGCCTAGCTATGTGTTAGAACTTAGAACAGTCAGAAGGGGAAAGTAGATTTATGGATTTTGTTCACCAATTTCTCACATCATTGCTCCTTTGGGAATATATTCTTTCTTATAGTGAATTCTAATTTCCTTAATTCGTAGTGCTAATTACCTCACTTAAAGCTCTGTGTTAATTAATTAGTAGTAATTTATAACTACTAGGTCTTTTAATATTCCTCAGTATGACGTAGCTAGGTTCAACTCTTCTCAAAAAGCTTGGATCGCCATGCAATGAACAAAAGTAAGAAATTTGCTAAATCCAAATTCCTAACCCACAAATCTCCAATCAAACTGTGTCTTACGTCTGTATGTTGCTTTGAAATGTCCCTTTACTTTGTTGATGTTGAGACATTACCAAAAAAACAAATTAATCAACGACCAAATTGCACTCTTAAAGCAATCGTAAGTGATAAGATCGGTAATTAGAAAATAAGAAAAAAAAAAGAGAGAGAGAGATTAATTAAGTTCGAAAAGGAAGCAATCAGAGCATGAAGCGTTAAAGGTATGTGACACATCTTTGCGTAATTGGATGTGATTCGAATGGCAATTGAGACTCGGCCATTCCTTGGCTAATTACTCGATTAATCTAATTAATCTTAGGTCAAACACTATCGAACAATTCTTTTCATAGATTATTAAGAAAGAAAAAATATGGCGTAAAAGGTATTAAATTTACATTGTCAATATTGTTGAATGATTCGGCTTTTGATTTTCCGTCTTTGGTTAATTGATTAATATATGTCTTAATCCACCGCCTTTCCATTTTCCTCCTCCTTCTTTTCCTTTTTTTAACACCTATCGAAAGGTTAATTTAATAGTGGAATCATAATTCCCATGATTAAAGAATAATTACACCATTGATTAAGGACAAAACAATACAGATGATCAGGATGATCCCTATTACAAGGTTTTCAAGCTTATTGGCTGTTTCGTAAGACAGTGGAGAGGAATGTATTTTTGCTTTTAAGCAAACGAAAAAAGTTGGGCTTAGACATAAAAAATGGTATATAATAATCTTTAAATTAATCACATTTTGGAAGAATAAAAGTTTAATGATTTGATAAATACTACTAATATAATAATAGGATTAACAGTAATGTTAGTACATACTATATACTAAGGGATTTTTTTTGGCCCTTAATTACAAAGTAGAATTCCGATTCCCCGCGTCATCAATTTTATATTTTGTCGAGTCAACTCCGAATTTATTCATCCAGTTGGCACTAATCGGCATCTGTTAATTTTCTGTTTATTCGTCTGCAAACTTTTAATTTTTGCAGTACATTCTTAACATTTCTTTAATCAAGAATTTTTAATTTTAAGTACTAATAATTAATATCTTAATTCATGTAAAATATTACTTTTTTGCATGTGTACCCAAAATGATGAGATGGTGATTTGACTTCAGTGTGCATTTTCATTTTTTCCCCTTTAATTCGGTAATAGGAAGACATTAATTAAATTAATATGAAGCTTTAGCCATAAGGTTTTTCTTTCCCTTTTATATTTTCCTAGTATATTTGACTACTATTGTCTTCCTAATACCTTGACAATTGGGGAAATCAGAATCGTACTGCCTTTCTAATTACGACTTAATTGCGTATATATTTATTATAATTATATATTATCAAGGATTCTTTGACAGTAAATTATGAGGATATATAGTACTATATATATATATATATATATTTGTTGGGCAATATCATAAAGGAAAAGAAACCTAGGAAAGATCCAGAAACAATGCCAAGACATAAATGTTGTTCCATACCTTTTATATGATATATAATACTTCCCCATCATTACTCCATGAGATTTATTGATAATTTTCGGTCGATATATATATAGTGTCACTGTTTTCATCTTCCTAATTATTCACTCATTTGATTAAGTTATATATATATATATATTTATAAATATGGAAAATTAGAAAAGAATGCTCAAGAATTTATATTTTTCTCAGTATTTATTTTATGAAGAACAAAGAGAATAATTGAAAATTTGGAATCAGCCCAATATAACCCTATCGCTAAATATTAGTAACAACCGTTACATTAAATTTGAGTTATTAATTTCAAATATTTATGACTAGTTAAGTTTTATCAAGCATATATATTTTTAATCAGCATGAAATAAGTAGTATCATTGTTCTTTTTTGATGTCTAACTAATTAGGTAGTCAATTGAACATATTTTTGATCATTTTATCAACTAAGTGACTGTTTGATAAACTGTTGAAAATTTTCAAACCGTTGAAAATGAAAATTTTCAACATGTTTGACAATTTTTACTAACCATGACTTAAAAGATTTTTTTCAACAAAAACATATTGAATTTAAAAAGTAGGTGAAGACCTACTTATCATTGAATGGTAAAAAAATTAATAGTTTTAATTTGAAAAACTTTCCTTTTCTACTAAATTACTTTTATTTTAGACATTAATGAGTTTTAAAATTCTTCAACATTTATGGTTTTCAAACAATAAATTTATATTCAACGTTTATTTATCAACCAAATTTTATATACAAATTCAATACTTATCAAATTCAATACTTATTTTTTAGCACTTAATTTTTTCAGTTTATCAAACAGCAGCTAAATTAGAGGATTATCAACAATCGTATGATTTATTAATGGCTTAATACCCAATTTAGTCCATGAACCATATCAAAAGGGACATATTGGTTCTTAAAATTTTATTTGAGATAAATTGGTCCCTAAACTTTTATTTTGAGATAGATTGGTCCCTGAATAGCAAAAAACTTGACGAATTAAAACAGATTGATCCCTAAATTTTCTTTATTTTTTATATTCAGGATCTATCTGTCTCAAAATAAAAGTTCATGGACTAATTTATCTCAAATAAAAATTCAAAGACTAATCTGTTCTTTTTAATTAGTTCATGGACTAATTTAAATATTAAGTCATTTATTAATAGAACATTGATTCTTAGTTTCAGTGATTATGAATTGATTCAATTCGTAACGACTTCAAATGCCACTAGGCACGAACAAAAAGCAAAGGACTATTGAGTCAAAGACCCACTTTTGAAAATCAAATTATGAATAGCTTTTGTTATGTCTTCTTATGATAAATAGGGCAGAAAAGGCAGTCCAATGAACCACCCTTAAAAACCCAAACTCTAAAACCAATGCCGCCAATAGCCTAGCTAGATAGATTTAAGCTTTGATTTTGTATAGGTTTTAGTGGGTATATATAGCGCTTTATAGGCAGACATGGGGCATCAAGGTGAGGTGGTCGCTCGCTCTCTTTTCCTTTGCCTTCCTCACTTTGTGGCAAAACTTTGAAGTTGGCGTTTTATTTTATCTATAACCCTATATATTATATGTATATATAATAATAACTCTATATAAAAGTAAAAAGGGGTTGCTAAGAAGGGAGCATATGTCACCCTCATTGGCCCTCTTTTTTTTTTTTTTTTTTAAATAATTTTTCTTTATTTTTATATTAAATAATTTTTATCTAAATATTAATTTTATAAAATAACACTATTTAATATGTTTATCACATTTATTTAATGAATTATTTAATATATCAATATTTATTTATTTATTTATTTATTTTTATTATATTATATCTATAAGTCTCTGTAGACTTTATATATATAAATATATAAAGATAAAAATACAAAGATTCTATTAAAAGAAAGAGAGTGGGTGCATTTGTCACTTCTCTTGATTCATTTTTCTTTTTTCTTTTTTCTTTCTATCCCTTTTCTATTTCTTTTTTATTTTTCATTAGAGAATGATGAGTGTATTTGTCACCCTACTGGTTCTCTTTTTTCACTTTTTTAATCCTTTTTGTTTTTTAATTTTTTTGTATATATACATAGAGAAAGTGTTTAATTTATAATTTATTGTCAATAGTGTCAAATTTATATTATTGATAAAAATTGAGGTCTAAATTTTATTATTATTAATTTTTAAATTTAACACTAAAAAATTATAAAACTTTTAAATGTCTTAAAATATTTTAATTTTAATTAAAAATAAAAAAATTGACCCAGGACCCGGGCCAATTTCTAGTATATATAGTATATATATGGCTATCTCTAAAATCCCTCATTTTTAATTTTTTTTGTCATTATTATATTATAAAGTTTTTAAAGGAATTGAACTACTTGCTTAATGCCACGATTGTCCTTTTAACTATTATTCACAGAAATACAAGTTGATAGATTTAATTATTTATTAATTTATATATGTGCTTTGATTAATAGTATTAAATTATCAAACAAAAAATCATCAACATCACCACCTTTTGGTATATATATGGACGATGTTACGTATATTGGCCTGTTCTTTCGTATTCGTATAAACGTATAAAATCACATGACCCTTTTTCGAACAAAATTTGAAGAGAGCAAGAAAGAGGGAGAAGACAATTTAAGAGCAACGGAGGGTAAACAAAAACAAAAACAAAGACAAAACAAAAAACAAAGCGGGGCCCTAAAATCCAGACGCGACGCCTTAATTAAGTTGTTTCCACATACATTATTCTTGCAGTGTGATTTGTTTATTTGGGTTTTATTTATGTGAATAAGCTTGAAAAATATTCTTTTCCAAAAATAAAATAATTATTTTTATTTTTATTTTTTAATAACAATAATAAGAATGGATGGAATCTGTCTCTCAGGGTTTGTGTGATAGATAGGTTTTTGGCCGCCCAATCATGTTGGGCTATGAAAGTGATTCCTTTTGCTTCCTCCTTAAGCCATTTTCACTCTGTCCTCCCCAATCACTATCCCTTTCTGCCTTACCTAATTGGTAATCCTAATAAATCTCTTAATTTTGGTAGCCAAGCTTTTTCTCCCATTCCTTCCTTCATCGTTGACTTGTCTTGCAAATGGATTTCATTTTTATATTCAAATATAATTTCTATTTCTATTTTTTTTGGGTATATTAAGCGGGGGAAGGAGAAACAGTTAAGGTAATTTAAGGCTATGTTTAGTACATAAAAATATTTTTTATTTTTATTCTCTAAAAAATATAAAAAAATCATCATATATGATAGATGTAGTTTATAGAAATGAATGTATGTTTTAGAAAATGAAAATGAAAATAGACTTAACATTGAGAACAATTTTTTATAATATCATTTCTAAATTCATTTTCATTTTCATTTTAAAAAAGATGTATACATTGTCCCTTACAACACATATCTTATATGATAATTTCTTTGTATTTTTTAAAGAATCAAAATAAAAAATATTTTCTCATACCAAACATAACCTAAACCTTTTCTGCTTGGGTCTTATCTACTAGAACTAGGAGTCCATGTTCATTTCTATTTCTAATTATGTCATTATAAATTATTCTATAGATAGGAGATATCTATATCAAACGTGAAAAAGGACGTTCTTGAAGTATTTTAGTTGGGTCGACGATTAGATATGCTGTGTTGGCTAGGCAAAAATGAAATGAATACCAAACTATAAGCTTTTAATATTGATTCAAAATAATAATTTGTAGATCAACATTTATTGAGTCTGAAAGAAATTTATAATTCATGAAAAAAAAAAAGGACTTGACTTCAGATTAATCAGAACACGACGTATGGCTACCGGATAAGAGTTTATACCAAAACAATAATGTGTGGTAGTCCCCTGGCTAGCTCTGCTCATAGAAGCCACCCAACAACAGCCGCTGCAAAAACAGAGGCGGGAGGGCATAGCCCTCAAACAAGGTCTACAGGATAGCAATCTGCATAGAAAACGGTGGTCTATTTCGATAACTCAAAACCGGTATGAATAATTGAAGAATCGAAAGATGAACCTCCAAAATCTGACATAATCTGAAGGCCTTATTTGTATTATGTACCACATGTATGTATAGTAATAGTAGTAGGTTACAAGGTTGATATGGTTCATCCGATCTCGATCGAACAAACAAACTTCCAACTTGGTAAGCTTCAGGAATTCTTGTTGGCTGTTGCCCCCAAAAGATTAAATGGTGTCCAGCTCTTCTTCCATTGTTTTCTTCTCCTTTTTGTCACTATTTGCCTTCCATCATCTGCCACGTTTAGAAGCAGGGCATCGATACCAATAAACACGATATTGCGTTTTATTTACTTAGAGTATCGTGTACACCCCAAAGATGGACTGTTCAGATTAAAAACAACGAGTTTAAAGTTGTAATCTGCTTCCCAAAATATCAAAATCCCATCTCTATTAGGTCATTAGCTTGTTCGTAGCTTAGCTAATGACTTAGAAAATTTTTATGTGGATATAGTATCTCATTCGTTTGAAAAAATTGGAGGTTTAAAACAGGAATAAAAGATATTGGTCTGAGGATGAATATATGGCTTTTGGTACTGTTTGATACCATAAGCCTTCTTAATTTGGCATGAGTTGGAAATGGCTTCAAGCGGGAAAAAGGGTAGTATAGAGTCTAGGGCATGTATGTGAACCAAAGTGAAGCCTCCCTCTGTACATATTCGACCTCCTTTTTAATTTTGTTTAATCACCAACTTTTTTGATAAGGGAAAAACTGGAAACCAATGGAGGAGTCTTTTCATGGTGGCGTAGGTGGGTCCCAATGGAAACAATTCCAAAGGCCTTTTTCCCCTCCTCTCCGTCTCCTACAAATACCCCCGCATACCCTTCCTCCCATTCCCATCACCAAGCATCCTTCCTCCAAACATCCTTCATATTCATCTTCATCTTCATCTTCACTAGTGTTGTCTAAAAGTTTCATTTCGTCTCTTATTTCCCAATTACAAACCAAATTAAGCAAAGCACCCCCCAGTGGTCTCTTTGCAGACCTCTGTTGGATGCTGTTGCTTGTTTTCTCTCTCAGGTAACTAATTTCAACTTTCTCAATTTTGATTTTTGGCACATCATCACATGCATGTCCCTTGGTAACTTGTTATTTGTTGTATAGTTAGGTTACTTTGTTTTAGAAGACTTTTTTTTTTCCCTTTGTTCTCATTGTTTTGGTTTTATTCCCTCTATTGCAGATAAAGTATTTAGTACGACTACAAAATTCTGCCTGGTATTTTGAAATGTCTGCTCGTCTTAGCATGAGCCTCGGCTTATCTTCAGCTTTGAAGATTACTGAAGAGGCTATGATTACCAATAAGCAAGGCATAGTATCCATTCTTGGTTCGGATACCGATCAGAGACCACTGACCAAAGCTGCTTCACTTAGACGAACTCTGTCAGCTGATATGTCCTCCAAGAAATGGCTGACTCAACATGGGTTCTCTCCCCTGAAAAAGATTGCATCCTCCGAGGGATTCCCTGTTTCCATCATGGACTCATCCTCGGAAGAAGGAGAAGAAGATTATGAAGACAGGAAGGAGACTGAAGCTCGAGGACAATTCGATATCTGGACTTCAATTCAAGAAGATAAAAAGCAGAAGGAGCTTGAAAAGCCTGGCCAATTTGATATATGGAGCTCAATTATATCACAAAAGGCTCAGGATTCCAGCTCACTTCCCCCTCCTTATATTCACCCTCTTGTTAAAAGATCAGCCAGTTCTTTAACCGAGAAAAGCCTTGAAATTTGCACTGAGAGTCTTGGTTCTGAAACTGGCTCTGATGGGTTCTCTTCATACCCTCCCTCAGAAACCAGTGACGTGGAGGAAGACAATAATAAAGAGGAAGATCAAGAACTCCAACAACTCCCACCACAAAAGCCAGAGAGAGTGCCACACCTGACTTCTTTTGATGAAGAACCAAGAATTATGAAATATAACTTCGATGTTGGCAAGAAATCTCCACACCGATCATTTCCACCACCAATTCCTTCTCTTTCTTGCAAAGATGGGGCATCTCTTCGCATGAAGACTCATCGTGATAATGGTAGATTGGTTCTTGAAGCTGTTTCTGTGCCTTCACAGAACACCTTTCTTGCTCAACGCCAAGACGGTCGCCTGGTTCTCACTTTTGCCAATACCACTCCTTGTGAAGCAGAGTCCCAGATAGTTTATGAGTCAATGAATGTTGAAGAAGAAGAAGAAGAAGAAGAAGAAGTACAGGAAGTGGATGAGTTGGAAGAAGAGTTTGAAACCTTTAGTGAAGAAGAGAAAGAAAGTGAACTAGCTGATGTAGAAGAAGAGGAGGAGGTGGAAGAGGAAAGTGGGAATGAAATTGATGATGGAGAAGAAGATAGGAGTTATGTGATGGAGCAGGCTCCTAAACTTTCAACCGGAGCTTTTAATGTGCATAGGTTAGCTGTAATGATGAACAAGCCCATATGGTTAGCAAATAGGAACCCACCATGGCCTAAAAATTTTGATGAAATAGTTAAATTGGGAGAGGAGATTAGGGAGGAGAAGATGGTTGATCAGCCAACCACCCCACCAACACTAGCACAGTCACTTCCACCACGGCCGCGAGTGGCCAGGCTGATACCATCACCGCCATCGACGGCAGCGGCAGCAGCCGGGGCAGCTGCATCATTCAATGCTTATGAGTACTATTGGAGGCCGAACCAGCCCATGTCAAAGGCAACAGTTCTCAACCCACTCGATCAACAGTCACCGGCAGCAGCAGCAGCGGCACCACCAGTCAAGGACAATAACAGCAACAAGCAGCAGCTTATTCTCTCCAAGAATCTAATGGCTAATAATAATCAACGACAATTGCTGGTGTTGACAGGGAACAAAGGTGATTACTTTGTCCCTTTGTCAAAAGGGTGCAAGGAACCTAGGAGGTCTCTTCTCTTCTGGGAGCCTCAATGCATTGCCACTTCCGGATGATCAAATAGACAAATACTCAATTACCCAAACTCCCCCAACACACCAAAAACATCCATCTCTTGATTATCCAAAATTGTGCCTATAATTATTATTGTTATTATTATTAATTAACCATATTGCCCTATCTTTTTTTTTTTCTCTCCTAGCTAGTTTTTCCACTTCCACTCCTTGAGGGGAGTGTTTGTGTAGTCAAAAAATTTTTAATAAAAAGATCAAGAAAAGGGAGAGAATACTTTTGGAATTTTTAGAAGATGATGACTTAACAGTGTTTATACTTTATATACATAATATAATATAATTACTGTTAATAATTAATAATAAATAGTAGTAAATGTTTAAGATTCTGTGTCTATTTGTAGCTGAAACAATATCTTTAGTTGAAGCAATAAGCACATCAATCTTTTTGACTTGGTGGACTGTCTAGTCTGTCTTTGCAAATAGGATAGCTTTCTGCTTTTAACTTTGATGATTGCTTTTTGGCAAAAAATTAAGGGCCAATGGGGAATGAGGAAGGGTCATAGTCTGGCCTAACTGCGTTTAATTTTGGGGACACAATCATCCACAAATTGATATGCCTTGTTCCTTTTCTGTTTGGGTTAAGGTTATGACTGTGATGGATATTTATTCTTTACTTTAATATTACTACTACTGCTACTAACAAATTGCTAATAATAATATTTTTAATTTTTTCCTAGAAATATTATATATCTCAATTCTCAACATGGATTGGATGGCTAGAATAGAATATTTTTAGTACTGTTTATATGTACAAAACCTTCTTTTGGTGGGGCATCCCATTTTGGAAAATCAACCGAAAGGAGCTTGCTGTTTCAACTATAGCTTACTTTCCATTCTTCACATGTTTTAATCTGTTCTTTTATCATTAAAAGTTTAGGTTAGGGAAGGTTGTCCCAATTCAATTAGGGATCAGAGCATGTCACAAGTTTTAGAGAGGATTGACAGTAGTATTTATAGATCACCCACCAATGAGGATCATTAACACGACTCGAACCTCAAACTTTTCAAATAGAGATCTAAAACCCTACCAACTTAACCAACCTCAATTGATTTTTTTTTTTGTGAGAAAAAGTTTAGGAGCCGGGGGGTTACCCATCTCCAAGGCCAGGGTAAACCATCAATCCCTTTGGAGATTTACGGATCCATTGGACTTTCACCTGCGAATTTATCGAACTTATAGATCGCCTACCAAAGGGGGCCTATAGAGGCTCAAACCTGAGTACTTTACATCACAAGTTCAAGTTTTAACCACTTGAGCCAACCCATTGGCAATTGACTGTTTTAATTACTATTCCGTTCTGTTCTTCCACATTTATCAAGGGCCTTTTTGTGGGTCATGGGCTCCTATTTTTTCAATGTCAAGACAGAAGAAGCAAAGGCAGTTAGGCTGACAGAACTTCAGCCCAACCCATGAGGTGTCTTCACTCTTGGGTCCCAACTATAGACTAAGTTTTTTTGGGCCAGACCAATTATTATATAATAAATAATATAATAATTAATTAATTTGGTAAAAGAAAGGAAAAACAATTAAAATTAGAATGGCATATTAAGTATAGATAAGTTTAAAATGAAATTGAAAACATTAATTTATTTCATTAATTTTACTTAAATTGCTTTGAAACAACTTTTATTTTTTCTCTTCAAAAATAAAAATATATAACTTATTAGCTTCATAAAACAAGAAAGGAGAATTTATAACGACGTAACCACATATTAATTTCTCAAAAAAAAAAACATAAATAAGTTAGTGTATTCTAAGCAATACACGTTGGACTACTAACTACAATTTTTTTGTGGATTTTGGGTGAATCGACTTGGATTGGACCCACGGCCCGAATCGAAAGATAGAAGCAGCCGGCCCGATTCCTCTTTGCTTCTTCTCGGCTCTCGCTACTCGCAAGGCAAAGGCAAAGGCAAAGGCTGGCCTGCGAAATAGCCATCGGAAAGAGAATCACTGGAAATTAAGCAACGCCATCAGCGATGGGAGAGAGCAACACGAACGTCGATGAGGATTTGCTTCTCAAAGAATTCTTCGCTGAGGTTAGCGAAGTTGAAAGAGACAATGAAGTCATAAGGTCTCTCTCTCTCTCTCTCTCTTGTTTTTGGAATTACTATTATTTATCTTTTTTTATTTGTTAATTTATGCTAATTCATGTGATTTATGGGGTTCTTTTAAAGTGATAGTAGCTTGATGGGTCTCAGCTATCAGGGTTTATTATTTGATATATTTATGAAATATGAATTGGGAAAATTTTCGATTTTTACTAGCACTTTCTTGTGTATGAAGTTGCTTTCTTTATTTAAAATTTAAGCTCAAATGACAAGTTCTATCATTTGGCTGAATCGGGTAATTTTAAAATTTGATATTTATAATTTTTACAATGAGCTTAGTAAAGAAATGTTTGTCTAAAATTTTGGCTCATTTTTTCCCTTTAGTTTTGATGGATATTCTTTGTATCTGATGCTGTTGGGGGATTCTAGATTACACTCTTTTACATTAGAACTTTGATATAGGTGAACTTTTCAAGATCATAGTCAAGTAAGTCCTATTAAAGTTGGTGAAAGTCCTGAATTCACTATTTGCTAAGGGAACCGCATTAAGTTTTTCAACATATGTATAACTGATATATTCTGTTAGTTGAAGCTAATAGTGTGAGAAGTTTAAGGGCTTTTTGATGCTCTAGACCTGTTTCATCCAATGCGTAGATGATATTTGTTCTTAAAATTGATGGTGCTTTATAATTTCTTGTATGTTTTCTTCTGAGTATTATACTTTGCTTCAATCGAGCGAGTATTATACTTTGCTTCAATTGAGCAGTTACTTAGTTTGGTTCATTACGGATGTCTTGATGAGCTCCTTTCCTGTATTTTTTTTAGTTAACTTTTGTTCCATATAAACTATTTTCTGAAAATTGTAGGATTCTGTCATGCTTCAAGTTGAATCCCTTTGAGTTTATGAACCTACCATTTGATTCATCTCCAGAAGATGTCAAAAAACAGTATCGTAAGGTACTTACTTTCTTCCTTGACCATTTCCTAGCCATTGGTGATTTAACTCAGCTATTTATTGACTTATTTCATGCTAATATTTTTAGTTATCGTTAATGGTCCACCCTGACAAATGCAAGCATCCACAAGCAAAAGAGGCTTTTGGAGGTCAGTAGATTATATTTTATAATAATCTGGTGCTATTTGTCGTATCTGTAAAGCTACATCAAATTATGTTTTATATAGAACATTATCCATTATCAAATAAGTTCTCTTTTTCACTTTCTCTATTTTCTGTTGCTTGTGGTGCTTGGTGACAATTATTGTTGCAAAAAGGAATTATGGACACCCCTCTCTCCTTCCAAGACATACACACTTAAAAATAAAATTCAACTTCCTGACATTCAGCATTGCAGATTCTTGATAGAGATATTTGTTTCAACATTAGGGGGTTGTGCTGTTTACATAATTAAGTTTTTCTGACTGCATCTATATTGCTCCTCACTTGAAGACCGTGAGAACATATTATGAGAAGCGCCATCAAACGTGCAAGTCAATCTTGATAAATTCTGAATTCTGCCAGGCTATTTTCTAGCATCAAGAAGTTGAACTGGCACTGGTTATTATGTTTGCTTGTTCAAAATGATATTAAATTTGAGATGATACTTAAAGCATTAACTTTGAAAGATCATTGCAATTCAGGCCAGAAAGAAAAAAGATGTTATGTTTTGATGCTAAATACAAAAAAGACCACATAAGGGGTTTGGGCATTTCAGAATCATGCTCTCTTTTCTGGTTCTAATATCCCTAATTTCCATCTAGGGTTGGTCCCATACTAATTTCCTTTGCAGTATTAGATACCATTTTGGCACTAATAACATCCGAAGTTGGTATATAAATAGAGAAAAACCAAAGGATAATCTCACTAGAATCTCTTGGATGATGTTACCATAGATTTTAGTCTAATCCTAGAATCATAAAGTGAAAGATGCAGTAAGATCTATTATGGCTTGGTGCCATGACTTGCACTTGCATCATTTTACATACCTCTTGTTCTGTTTATATGTAGTGTGAATGAAGAAATATCATGGATAATTTGTATGGTCATTCTCTGTGATTTAGAAATATTTCAAATATTTATGTTAAATTGTATTAACTACATTGGGTATTTGACTTGTGAGCAGCATTAGCAAAAGCCCAACAACATTTGCTTGATCAACAAGAAAGGGATTATATCCTTAGCCAAGTTACTGCTGCAAAAGGTATTGCTTAATAGTCTACTTTCTGTGTAGGTTTATCTGTTCCCATAGAGTTTTACTTCTAAGTGAATATTAAAAATTCCAAAGACTTGTTTGGAATCTTATTGCTGTTGCCATGCGTTTGAAGCAGAGTCTTAATGATAGATTTAGTTGTCACATTTCTTTTGTTAACCTTTTCTTTTACTTTAGATGCAGCTAATCTGATAAATAAATAACTAGTAAACTTGTAAATTTTGCAAATTCACTGGGAATATGCTATCATAGAATATATCTGTTCTGTTTGTTTCTTTGAATTGAGCTTTTACTCCTTCCTTTGTTTCTTAGAAGCCAAAAAGGGTTCTCACTTTCAATCTAATGTAATGTGCAGAAGAACTTAGAGCAAAGAGGAAGAGGCAGTTAAAGAAAGACACAGCCTCTAAGTTAAAGTCATTGGTTGATGAGGTATGCCCTTAATGTATTTTTATAACATGCCTTTCATATTGATCAGTCGAGTGTATAAATTAGAGTTTTAGATTTTTATATTTTTGAGAAGTGTGTAGCCTTGATTGTCCATAAACTTTTATGTGAGAAAAAATAGTTGCTGTGATGGAAGTTCTTCTTAGCTTTTCTATGTCTGATATTGCCTTTCTACTAATCTGTCCCATCCAATGCGTAGATTTTTATACTGTGAAACTAAGATAGTCTGTTTACTTCCAGGGAAAATCTGAGCAGCAATATGAACAATCAGAGGAGTTCCAGAACGAATTGAAGTTGAAGGTTCGAGAGTTATTAACGGAGCAAGAGTGGAGGCGGAGAAAAATGGCAATGAGGGTATGCTGGATTCCGTCACTATCCTTGCTCTCCTTAGCTGTTTTTGTTTCAAGACTTCCTACTGTCATGAGCATTAACATCCCTTTTATGTCATCTAGATATCTGAAGAGGAAGGTCGTCTAAAGAAGGATGAAGAAGAGCAAAAGGAAATGTGGAAAAGGAAGCGTGAACATGAGGAGCAGTGGGAAGGAACAAGGGAACAACGAGTATGTTTTCTTTATTTCTTTTCTTTTCATTGGCCTTTGTTGACACTTTAATTTGTTCATCCTGAAATAAAACGGGAGGGGGCAGAAGAAAAGTAGATTTAACTCATTGGGTCTGGAAGAATCAAGGAACTAGCTTTAGTTGTCTCTTAATATGACATTCAGTCAGTTGTCATTCTATTCCAGCTTTAAAGGAATTGTTACTAGTTCAGGCGTAGAATTACTCTTATGGTTCTTGATCATTAAATAGCTTGTAAGGTCATCATGTCCAAAGTCTGGTACTCGAAGCAAGTTACAGTTGTCAACCGACTCTCCCAAGAATTGTTTTCAGTGTAAAGAATAAAGTTAGTGGTCCAACCCTCTGGCTTGTGAATTGTAGAAATCAGTTAAATTGTTAAGTCAGATGACAAGGTGGATGTTGTTTGCAAACTTCCCTCTTTAAGATTATTTCAGCAAATAATTCCCTTTATGAAGACTAGACTATTTCTTTTCGGTACAATATCTAGACCTTGTTTTGATCTCTCTTATTGTTTCCACATCAGGTTTCAAGTTGGAGGGATTTTATGAAGTCAGGGAAAAAGGTAAAGTTATCAGTCATCTTCGTGTTTCCGGGAGCAACATTTTATGTTAAAGCAAATGAGAATGTTTTATAGACTGATTGTTTATTCTTAATACGTATTTGCAGTCTAAGAAAGGAGAACTTCGTCCCCCGAAACTGAAGACAGAGGATCCCAACAAATCGTATGTTCAAAGGCCTGTGAAGCGGGGTTAACCGCTGTGATTGATTTTGACAGACGGTTCAAACTGATCCTGCGGTGGACTATAGAATGTAGGCTTAACTAAAGTTTGTATGAACCCAGAACCCAGCTCCTTGAAAAGGCTAAATATTATTGGTATTATTTTACTATTATTGTTATTGTAGAAGAAAATAACACTAAAAGCTTACTACTATGTTGGTCCTCCCTTTTGACCGCCTTTACCTGTTTTAATAATATTCCCTAATAATAATAATATTATTAAAACAGGCAAAATAAAATAATGGTCCCGGCGGGGCTCGAACCCGCGACCTTCGGCTCATAAGACCAACGCTCTAACCAACTGAGCTACGGGACCAGGACATTATTCTGGTTGTTAAACTTAAAACTAGAAGACTAATAAACACTTGACAAAACAAAATACTAACTTGCTTGAACAGATTAACGTCATTTCAACCATTCATTTTTAGGAGCAAATAAGCCCCAAATAAGAGGACAGACATTAGCACCACAAGTCGAGGGGGCTATTGTTTTGTTTGTTCGAATCTAAAATGACAAGCTGATTTACTTCAATGAGCACATTATTGAACTGGCAAGGATAATTTTTAGGACATAGATGTCGGGGAAACGAATAATTCGGTACTTGTTTGTTGCTTCTAAGCATGAATTCATGTAAATAATAACTTCAGACGCAGAACATTTTCTCTGGTAATTGATATTAGAAAACCAAAGAAGGTGGCAATGTTATGACCTAAACTTGTAAACATTGATGTTGGACAAAAAAGTTTCTTATCTTCACACAAACGTTACATTGTACAGAGCAGAATTGAGAATTACACCAATCAACACCTCTATGATACAAAAGGGACGCCCACAGATTTTTAATATTATCTCTCTCATCATCATCACATATAAAAAAAAAGAAAAAAAAAAAAAGGACCTCAAAGAGGAGTAAAAAATATTAGACCTAAAAAACGAGGCATAAAAAATATATTAAAAGAAAAAAAAAACTAAATGTGAAAAATACTCAACACTACCAACCCATTTGAAGAAACCACCCCAACTGCCTCCTAACCTGCCTGCCTGTGGCTCAATTTACAGAGGGACCTGTCCCCCAATTTGCAACTTTCAACACATTACCAAAAGATAAACCTACGCCGTCTGCAATCAGGTTTCTGAAACTTGTATCTTTCATCATCTCAAGGCCTACCGTGTGCTGAAAACCGGCGAAAAACCAAAATGTCATAAAGCCTTCAAACTTTTACCAGGAGAGATTACAAGTTCGGAACTGCCTGTATAATGGCATCATGCTCTTTACAGAACACCAGAATCCCCAGGTGGTAGCATGAGCCTGAATGAGTATATAGAAACAATTGGAAGGATCTACTATATCCAAGCAAGAGAGCCTCGATCATTTGTTACTTGAGGACGACCTCTAGTAGGTGTTGGAGGTCTGTTAGCATTCAGCTCCTGCCCCATAAATACAAAGATTAAAAACATTACTACCAGTAAAAGCCTATTTAAAGAATAAAAGGATAATTACTGCTAGCAAATAGAAAGAGGCAGCACCTGCATCCATGTATCCTCTATATGACGTTCCGGTGATGCTTCTGGTGATGACATCGCTGGGGGTAAAGGATGAATTAGTTTGGGAACCACCACTAGATCTCTACCCAAAACTAATATTGCACCAGCATTATTCGCAGTCCCTGAAAAACAAGCATGAAGCAAAAGGCTAAATTGTCTGTATACCTGAGGTTGTATTGTATGTATAAAGCATGGTTCAGGGACACACCGCAATAATTGGTGGCTGAGAAAAGGGTAATTAAATGTCCCTGGGCAAAGCGCTCAAAGCCATCCATCACACACTCATGAGCACGGACAATCAGTTGAAGATCATTGTTATTGCAGAACTCCATAACACGATCAGGCTGCAATAGGCAAAAACCATTTACATGAGCGTATCAAACAAAATCACTATCCAAGTTAATGAGTCTTCCGCACAAATAGACCTGCATCAAAAAAAAAAGGGAAAAGAAACAGTATCTTCTTTTTGAGAAATAAAAGTGTCATTAAAAATGTTAAACTTCCAACAGCCTGTAAAAAACAGTCCCAATTAATCTAAAACCAGGGCAAAAAGGAGAGAAACTGTTTAGTGATAAGGAGATCAACCTGCCCCAGCCATCATTCGCAGGGAAATTACTTCACAAAGCACCAACATGCAGCGATAAAAGACTTTGAAATGCTATAGTTTAACAAGAGCTTTTAGAGTAGCGCACTCACCCCAAAAGTAACCAACCCTGGACCTCTAGCATTTGGTCGCAAACCTTCCACGCTATCATTTTCTGTTGGATCAGACCTAAAGCACATAATTGCAGTAGAATGTCATTGGCAAATTAAAAGAATGCACACGACATTTCATGATCAAAATAAAACAGTAGCATGCTCTGACCATAATAAATCCATAAGAACAATCGAGCCCGCTTCCATTGTAATTGGACGCTGTAGATTCTCAATCTGCTCCACATGATTTATTGACCGACCAATACCACCATGCATACAAATGATTTTCTTTTCAATTAGAGCTGCCAGAGGAAGCCAATTGAATAAACGATTTATGCGATGCCAGGCCCATATTCCATCTCGCTCACCCTGTTATGCAAACCATTAGATATGTGGTTCAAATGTTATACAAAGCATGCGCAAACATTGTTTTAAGACCTGATACAATACCATGCGCTCAATACACTCAATCCGGAAGCCAAAAAGTGCATTGATATCAGCAGCTTCATGATTTCCCCGAATTAAATGAACATTAGTGGGATACTCAACCTGCAATGTTAACAGAATTATATCACACTTTGATAGGAAGCAAAAGCGAGCATGAGAAGATAATTAAAGCACCAAAATTGAATTTACCTTCAAAGCAAGCAGAAGGGTAATGGTCTCCAAGCTGTGTTGGCCACGATCCACATAATCTCCTAAGAAGAGATAATCGATATATCTGATAGTAATTTATACAAGATTCAGTATCAAGTAGTATAAACTAGAATGAGATGCAATACAGCACATGCAGATTACGTGCTGAGATACAACAGTATTTAAGAATATTGAAAAAAGGTCAGGTCAAAATCCATGTTGAGACACCGCCAGCAAAGAGCCTTCAAAAAACAAGATTTTTTGACCAGAACTTACGCAATGTCCCCAGCTGTTGAAGGTGCACCATATTCATCAAAAAGGCGCATAAGGTCCCCAAATTGCCCATGTAGATCACCAAAAATCTTGATAGGTGCTTTCAGCTGTAAAACACTCGGTTCTGTGCAAAATATTCGTTCAGCACTATCACAAAGATCTGCTATTTCATTGCAATCTAGGAAAAACTGTCGGCGAACCGGAGGTTTCCAACCACGAGGCTTCAAAAGATGTGCAATGACCTGACAGAGTAACATATAGACACTCCATTATAATTTAACAATGAATTTTTCAAGATTCTACCGGAAACATTTTTAAAGATATAATAGAAGCACCCAATCAAGACTAATCTAATTTCTAGAGAACCGTCTTATCAGCTCTAATGCTCATCAGTATCTCAATGTGATTGAATAACAAATCCAAGGTTCACTGATAAAAATCATTACAACTACATCATTAAACTGGCATATTAAAGAGCATCCAAGCATTTGGCTCAGTGGTTGGTTCACACTCCCATTGCTCAAGCAGCAGGGCTCAGTCCCCCCATCCCCAAATACATACATACATCATTCAAGAAAATAGTAATGCATTTTTAATTCTAGAAATCCAAAAGAACGAGAAATCTCAAATGGATAACCACCTATCACTTTCCAAGTTTCATCAATGAAATAACCATGTCAGGTACAATAGAGAACACATTTGCAGATATTAAATATGTGCTGACCAGGCTATAAAGAAGGCAGAAAACTGTCATCTTCACTTGAGAGGTAAAAAATAATTACTCTTGCCCTAAATCTATGGAGTGCCATATCTATAAAAGTAAAAAAGATACATCTTAATTCAGATCACATAAAACTAAACCCAATCTCAGTGCAATAACGATAAATGCTATAACAATTTTACACCAAACTCCTCCTTTTTCACCAGGAGGCACATGCACTAATTACCCGCCAAAACACACAGGTAGTGCTTTATGATACACAAAAATAAGGACAGTAGTACCTTTTTTGGGACACTATTGATTGACATCTGCCTATCTAATAGTTTCCTTGCTGCAGTTGCACTCTCTGGAGTCCCATAGCTAACCCGCCTGCCTTCATTTTCAAATTGGTCAATAGACAGCTGTCTGACCATTCCACCTAAAGCTCCGCCAGTCTCTGCAGCTACAACAACCTGTTGCCATAAAAGAAACATTAGACACAAAACTAAAGTTATCAGGTAAACGGATACCAACTTGAGATCAAATTTATATAGATAAGATCTTTTGATACCGACAGCTCTATGATGAAGCCGAACGCCAGCTGGAGCAACATTATTTGATCCAGCAGAATCAGGCATCTTGATCAAGGTAGACATCTGTTTTCCACTAGGTGTAGCCTCTGCTCCACGATCCCTATCAGGAAGTTCAACTTCTCCATTAACTTGACGTGCCTTGGCAGCAGCCAATGTAGCACTAATAGCCTCAGCTTCTGCAGCTGATGCTTCAACCAAATACTCAACACCTTTGCTCATTCTCCTGCATAATAAACCACATGTTAGCAGCTCCTTGTATTAACTGATAACCAATCCATAGCCACAAACACAATAAAAACATAGTTGGTAGCTAACCGGGATCCTTGAAGCATAGCATTCTCAGTGCTTATGTCAGTATACATATCCCCATTCACAGGGGGAGCAACTGGATTTCCCAGAACAACTGAACCATCAGGAACCGCTTCAGGCATTGTTTGCCTTGTTCTTTCATCAATGAATGCATACCTTCCAGTTGTAGGTAACCGCCCAGTATTAGAAGCAGCAGCTGCAGCTGCAGCGTGTGAAGCTGCTGTTGTTGTCTCGGCAGCAGCCAGGTCTTCCGCCACAAGCAGATCATCAAGCAACACCCCTACAGCATAAATATAAGACATTACTGCACTTCTAAAATGATCAAAAGATCAAATTTCATATGGGCTAGCACTCAGCACCAAAGATTGCATCTTGAAGAACTAGATAAGGCAATAATGCATCAAGTTTCACACGTTACAAATAGTAATAGACAAAATTAAAGATTAGATTATATATAGGGAAAAAATGTCTTTATTCCTCAAACCATACCCATTAAGAATAAGAGTTTGCTGACCTGTCATTCTAGATTTATTCATACAACTCTGTTCTGAAGTGAAACTGTAATTGTTACAATATGTAATGGCATATGTATCTATCTTACCCCCACGTAAGCCACCATAAATAAATATCAAATCACCAACAGCTGCTGCCGCATGTCTGCAACGCCTTGTCAACTCAACTGATGCATCTCCACCAGCAGCATCAGCACTGTATCTGCCTGTCCTGGGACTAGTAACAACAGATTTTGTATCACACCAAACTCCCGCAGCAGTATCCAACACTATCATTAAGGAGAAAAGTTAGGAGCTTATAGATTTCTGGCAACAGTATTTACTTTAACAACAGATTGCTCATAGCTCAGACTAGTAATCAGTTCAGTTAACATACTATGTTAACAATAAATTAAGGCATTGAACAGTTCCTGGAGTTTGACATAAAATTAACAAACTTCCAGAAATTTATAGTGCCTGCAGCTTAAGTAACAAAACCTTCACCAAAGGTTAAGCGTTCAACTTTCTGAGAAAAGTATTCATATCTTAAACAGCGTAATGTTGGTTTGTCAACTGCAAGATCCCAGATATAAATGAACTCAAACATAACTTCGTGGTGGTGGTGTTGTTGTTGTTGTTGGGGGGGGGGGGGGGGGGGGGGCCGGGGCCCGGAGGGAACAGATGTAACCAGCACGAAAACTTCAAGTTACATGATTAGACAATACTGAGACGGAAGAAAGGTTGACAACTCTAATAACTAAAAGGGTTGTTCCCACTTTCTAAACTTCCCGCAGCTCAAGAAAAAGCAACCTAATGTATGTCAAATGGGATAGTAACTAGATTTAGTATGAAAACCTACTTCTAAACCTTAAGTTCTACAAAACCACATTTTATGTATATAAGTAAAACCACCACTGCAACTAGGGCTGTCAATGAACCGAGCTGAGCCGAGCTCGAACACAACTCTGGCTTGTTCGTTTAAATTTTCAATGGTCGAACTCGGCTCGAGCTCCGCTAAGAATTCCCTGAGATGTTCGAACTCGGCTCAGTAGAGTTCACCGAGCCATTAGCTGAACACAAGCTCTATACCGAGCTCTATTTGACAGCCAGCCAAGCCAACTAAGCCATAAGCCAAGTTTTCTTTTAGCTAGCATCCATACATCAGCCAAGCTCTTTTAGCTTTCTTTTAAATTTTTGAACTTTTATTGGTGGGACCTACCATATGAGGTTGGTCTAAAACACAAATCACGATGAGTACTTCTCATATTTATAAAGAGCCAAAGGCTTTTGCCTTCCTTTCTCTACTGATGTGGGACTTGGGTAGTGTGGCTTCAGGGAGACAAGGAATTCTCTCTCAAGTTTATTTTTATGACAATCTTACACTTTTAACTGTATTAAATTTTAGTGAGTAATAATATTTTCTGAAAAAATAATAGATAACTTTATTCTATGTTATATGTACTTTCTAATGATGTAAATATAATGTTATGTTTTGTAATTAAATAAAAGATATTAAAGCTTAAAAGTAGTAATTTGAAAAGAGTTTAACGAGCTCTAAACGAGCTTTTTATCGAGCTTGTTCATGAACGACTTATCGAACATGATCATGAACAATAAATGAACGAACACCCAATGTTCAAGCTCGGCTCCTTTATTAAACGAACACTAAATTGTTGTTCAAACTCGTTTATTTATCTTATCAAACAAACATAAACGAGCTTAACCGAGTTCATTCATGAGCTGTTCGCCGAACGCTCTGTTCACTTACAGCCCTAACTGCGACATCATATGATTAAAAGAACTCAAGAGACTGAAAACTTCAGATGAGTACCTGCAACACTTGATGAGTCTTCAACCATGCGTCCACCACCAAGTGCCCCACCAGAAACATGAAGTCTTGCATTGACAAAGACCTAATAAGAAACATAGCAAGTGCATGTGATTCATCTAACTAAAAAAGATTACAAATTGACTAAACTTTTAAAAAAAAAAGAAGTGGGTAGAAAGAAAAGAAAAACTCACTGCTGCATGTTGATATCTAGGAGAAGGTGAGACACCAGGAGCAATTGCCCATTCCCAGCGACCATCCCTGTGTTTTGCAAGTCCATATGCACTAGCCAATGGCTGAAAAAAGAACCACCAAGCAAGGAAGCCATGGAGAGAGAACAAGTTTACCAAATCTAATGTTACAAAAGGACGGAAATATTTCACAAGAACAAAGCGTGAAAAATTATGACACCATTTAGCATGCATCAGAGCTCAATATTTTAAAATATCCTCGTAGCTATTATTTCCAGATTCTTTGATTTTCATTAGAATGCCTCCCTCTCCGCACAAATAAAATGCATATTCAGATCTGTGCAACCATTTATTCAGACATACGTAAGCTTTACCCTAACAGAACAAGAAAAGCCTGCTCTAAACCAATAATCAATGGCAAGATAATACTAAAGGTTATCAAATCTAATGCCATATGTTTACTAAATCTAGACTCCAAACAATGCAAACTTCTCAACTCACCACACTGTTTGCATCCCTCCCCCCACAAAGCAGAAGAAGACCATCCGAGCGTGCACTTGCAGTTGCATACCTAGTTAAAAAAAAATTGTCAACAAGAAAATACCATAAAATTCAAAGAAAGATCATCAAATAGATAAAAACTAACAACACTCAAATGGGAAGCAAACTTGACATCATTATTTCTGAGATCAGAAGCAAGAGTTAGAGCTTTCACTTACAAAGTATGGAAAAATAGTAATTACACCATGCTATCAAGGAAGTATTATGCAATAGATACAGTAATAATCTTCCCTACCAAACCCATGCAGGATGAAAGATAGCAATAAATACGCTATTACAGAAGTGATTATACTTTTTTTCATATCTTGCACACTGCTCTTTCTAAGAGGCCCCGTTAGAACATCTTCTAATACATGTAGCTACGAACCATCTAAATTCTAATACAGTACCGTGGCCAAAAATAACATATGATTGTGTTTGTATGTGTGTGTGAGGGAGAGAGAATTACATGCATGGAGGTGGACCATCCCCTTCAGGTTCCAATTTACGCCATTCATAAGGCTTGGCAGCTGTGTCAAGAGCCCATACATCCGCCAAAGGTCGCTTTCCTACAAATGATGCACCAAAATATTTAACAAAGCTTTCATCAGAAAATCTCAATATATACATGTAAATGAAAAAGAAAAAGAAAATTTCATGATAATCGTAAAAGAATACATACAAGAGAAAAAGCATAACAAATTACTAACCATCATTTCCACCAATCGCCATGAGATATCGTTGCCCCACCAAAGCCATCACATGTCCATAGCGTGGCCCTGGCCCAGGACCTTGAACAACAACCCTGAAGAACAATCAAAATTCATATCAATATATCAATCTTAAGACAATAAACAAGGCGCAAATGGCTTGCATCCTTCAATGACGAACCTATGCCACCGTGGTCGTTGCTGTGTGAGGTCAAGAACATGAAGGTCCTCGGCAGACAAACCAGCCGGACCAATACCACCCTGAGTTGAATCAAAGCTTCAGTGAGGAATTAATTGTTGCAGAAGGAAAAAGTTAAATTATATAGTGACATGTTAAACAGAGATATATATGTATACTGCTACTAACCTGAATAACTACCATAGTTCCCACCGCAGTTGCCACATGGGCGGCCCTGGGTGTAGGTGGCTCTCCAAAGGGTGTAATCCTGTGAAATTAAAGATGATAAGCTAAGAAGAATTTAGCAAGGTAAAACAGCAGTAAAGAACCCTTCGTCCTTGGCTTACCTAGACCATTTATTACTTAGCACATCATAACAGTGCACATCAGCAGTGGCACCTGCTAGTCCTGCAATTCAATTGAAAGAAATATAAATTTAAAGCATGAACCTAAGGTGACAACAATGCAAAAACTCTTTAAGAATTCATTTATTAGAAGAAAGGGGTTAGGGGCAATAACAACCAGCCTTGATGTGCCATATTTACAAAAATCAGTATCAAGCCACAAACAAGGCCTAGATTAATGCATTATTACTTAAACCATCAGTCATAATTAAGTTTATGCCATAGAAAAAAGAAAAGGTAAGAGAGTGTTAAACCCAATGTAGTTGGACTCGAGAACATGCAAGGTGCTTCCCTAGCAAATGCCACTAGGTCATGAGTATTTCAAAATACAAATAATGAGCCTTAGAGCATGAATTATAACAGCTCGGCAGTATAATCGTACTGTTATTAATTGGTTCAAAGCAGGTTTTATTTGTAATTAGAGGCAAAGCAAGGATGTTTAAACTGTGAGCAGCAAACAGTCATAAAGGCAGTTTCAACTTGACTTGGAAACTTGCAGATCTTAGAAATAAAATGAGTCCAAGTTAGCTTTATAAAACATCTTAAAAGAAGAAAATTTGCTATTTGTATTTACTTGCACTTTCATTAGTACCAGCAGAACCTTTTCTCTAGACAGATTCAGGGCAAAGACGGGTTCTGCAAGGGATAGAAGAAGAAAACGGAAGGGAGGGAGGTCAATCTCCAGAATAAACAAATGAACTCAGTAGCACCATAATAAAGACTGAAACATCAATTCCAAACAAGATTCAAGAACATAGGTTATATACTTCACTTCTAGTCTTCTACTACTCCACAACACAAAAACAATAAAATCGATTTTGAAGTGAAAAAACCATCAATGTAAAGCTCATATGAGCATTTCAGAATTCCATGCAACAGCAACAATAGAACTCAATTAACTTGGCTTCCAACAAAGAAGAAACTATGAGGCTTGTATTACTTCACCTTTCTATTAAAAATCAGCCTTCTACTTCGTTTGGGAACCCCATAAAGAAATAACCTCTTTACTCTTTTGAGTTTCTTTACCAATACTATGAACAAAGATATTTGTATACCTTAATGGCCTTGCCTTAGGCTAGGGTACCAAATATGAACACATGAAGCTTCAATTGCTGGGTCTAAAAAATATACATCTTAAATCTACTAAGGTTACTCACACATATATATCAACATCTATAGCTTTAATAGCATAGCATTCATTATCCGTAGCCAAATTTATTTGCATCTTAAATCACTTAAACCACAATAAAACTTGAGTGTTTCTCACACAAACATCAATCAAAATGAACCAAAAAAACAAAAAGAGCTTACTGATGCCGGCGCTTCCAGCTGAGGATGGAGTCCCAGAAGCAGCAGAATTCCCTTCCAGCGCCGTGGCACCACCAAAAAGAATCAACCTGGGACCAATATAACCAGGCGTCCCTTCTTCCCCAACAGCTGCCACAGCCGTTAGCGTATGCCCACACCTTGGACCAGGCCCATCTTCTTTCTTCTCTATAATCGCATTCACCACCGAATAAGTCGGCGCACACCTCGGCCCCACCACTGGCGTTTGCGGCTGTACCTGAGCAGCAGCCGCGGCTGCTGCTGCCTGCTGCTGTGCCGGAGGAGGCGAAGATCCACCAGGTCCCGGTTGCGAAGCCTGGTTCTCTAGTTGCTGGTTTTGTTGTTGTTGCTGTGGCTGTTGCTCCCTCTCCATCGGCGCCGGAGATTGCGGAGCTCCGCCGTGATTCTGATCGTGATCGGTCTCTGGCACCATCGATGAATCCACGTCCATTTCGTTAACGCTCACAAATTAAGCCCTAGTTCAAGATCGGCCAGCTAAAATCAAAGCAAATTCGCATCTCTGATCAACATTTTCGAAAACCCTAGCTCAGATCGTGAATTAACCACCTTGTAAGAAAATTCGACAACGCTTTCCAGGAAAATTTATTAATTTTTCCGGGGCAGACGAGAATTAATTGAAAAAAAAAAGAAAAAAGAATTTTCCTTTTACGATTTTCTTCCTTTTTTTTTTTTTCGTTTCAAAGCCTTTTTCCCCCTTTATCTCTCTCTATAAACCTCGAGACCGTCGAGGAATTAGAAAGGAAGAAAACGGAACGGAGACAATCTCGAAGCCTTTTAACAACAACAAAATTACAAAAAAGAAAGGAGGAAAAAAACGAGAAAAAGAAATTATCTCTCGCTTTCTCTCTCTATAAATGTGTTATATTCCGTAAACCTTTCTCTCCATATGTTTTTGTCAAATAAACAATGTTTTATTTATTGCTTTTTATAGTTGACCGGTAGCAGCCGGTTAAACGATTTACGGAAGGATGAAGGGGCGCCGTCTTAGAGAGGGGAGTGACGGCGGAAACGGGAGACTGGCTGCCGAAATAACCGAGAACGGGGTTCGAGTATTAACGGTGATTACCGGTTCCTATTTGCAAGGAGTGTTGCCCTTTTGCCACCTATTAAGGAGGATATAAAAATTTGACGCGCGAGGTTTCGCCTTGTGTTTCACGCGCAACTCCGCAAGGGTAAGAGCGACACGTGGAAGTGCATTTCCACCGTGAAAACAGAAAGAGAATAAGGAGACATCGAAGTTGTTGAATTAATTAGATTCTTTCAAAGGCTATGACTTTTTTAATAAGGAATAAATTATTCTGACTTGTATTTAATTTCAGTAACTAAATTGAAAATATGCACCCTAAATAATGAGAAATTATTGAATAAATTAGGTGTATCACGTCATTTATAAGCTTGACTAATGAAGTTGTAATAACTCATAAATTATTATATAATTAAGACTATATTTCTTTATAATGTAAGGTTAAATCTTTGTCAAATTAGTGTCTTAATTTTAAAAAAAATTTTGAGTTAGCACAAATTTATTATTCAGTCCTATAAATGACGTGATACACCTGATCTACCTAATAATTTCTTATAAATTGAAAATATGAACCCTAAATAACTTACTCTTTGAAATAAACTCCTTGAAATTTATTATGATATGCAATAAATTACTTCATTTGTCTTTTTACTTCCTTAATGCAATTAGTAAATGTACATTCTTTTTCTCTTATGTACAAAAAAATATGTACATTCTTTTTGCAATCTAGAATATGCATATGCTACAAATTTAAGACAACTTTATAAAGTACTGAAGCATTTTGTAACAAAAAAATGTAATGTAAATATAAAGAAATTTTAGTCAAATCCTAATTTAATGCGAAAGAAGATACAGTATTATTCAAGAAGTTGGATGGATTTTATTTTAAAAAATGGACATTTAATTGTCTGGTTATTTTTTGCTTGTTTTGAAGCAAGGCAAACCCCCGCCCAGTCGCCCACCCTAGTGTCTCTCAAAAGGGCTGAATAAAAATAAATGGAAGCCGTGGAAAGAGAAGTCGCAATAACAAAAAAGCGCGTGGGAAAAGCATCCGCCCCGACCTGACAAATACATATGGGGTGAGAGCTGGCTTTTGCTAGATATTGTATTATTCTCACGATTATTATATTTTTTATCGTACTTTAATTTAATGATAAATTAATTAATATTTATATTTAATTGTAGTAAAATAAAATATTGTACTACCACACTATATGCATTACAGTTATGATTAAATTTTTATCGTAGGGTTACCTTTTAATTGTTTAATAAGTTTAGTGACATGAAACGTAAATTTATATACTAATTAATATTTTTTATCAATTAAGCCAATTTCTGATTGGCCAATGGGAATGGAAGAAGAGAGAAGATTGGTGTTTTTTTTTTTTTTTGGTCAGAGAGAGAAGATTAGTTAGTAGTTTAGTAGTAGTAGTACTTTAGTAGGGAAAGGGGTTAGAGAGATTTGAAAGAGGGGGCAAGTGAGGTGGATGGATCTGATTCGACAGTGCCACGTGGATACAGGCATGTGGCAGATTAGATTTATGTCCTGACAATGTTGGGATGTGTTTATACATATCATTGCTAGAGAATTTTTAATGAGAAAAAAAAAGTACATTTTTAATTGATTATATATATAGACAAGGTAGATAATAGAAATTAGTAGAAAAGAAATCTCAGTAAATTGAGGTTGGTTGAGTTCGTGAGGTTTTGGAGTTCTACTTGAAAGGTTTGAGGTTTAAGTCGTGTTAATGATCCTCATTAGTGGATGATCTATAAGTATCACTGTCAACCTCTTCTGAGGCTTGTAACATGCCCTGACCTGGACTGAAGCAACCTTCTCTCATCTAAACTTTTTTTTACCAAAAAAAAAAGAAAAGAAGTCTCAATCCAATGATACTCATTTCTTTCATAATAGCAATACATCTCGTTAATGGAAATTGGCCAAATCATAATGAAAGGTATTGGAGTTTAAACTTTCACGAATTTATTGATTGTAATTTATAAGTTTGAAAAATTCTTATATAAAAGTTCAATAAATATGTAAATCTTAAACCTTAGAGATTGGGTTTTATTAAATAATAACCATTTGCATAAAAGACGATCTAACTTAACTTATAAAAATAAAAATATGATAGCATATGAGCATTTTGCATAATAATTGATTCCGTAATCCTATGTTCATATGATCAGATTTAAATATCTTCTTCTCTCATATTGAACCAAAAAAAAATTGTAAAGAAATTATAGTATTAATTCTGAGAAAAAAAAAACCCTCCTTTTTAGATTTTATGGGGGGTCCAAAACAAAAAAACTGTTTGAAAAATGGAATAAAATTCCTTTTTACATTTTGGTGATGGGTAGGGCGGGGGGCAAACTATCATGTCAAGGATTAGTAACAGTGACAGGAACATTTCATACGAAGAGAAAAGTGGCATACGCATACCCAACAAAAAGGCACTAGAAATTTTTGGCCAAACTTTATCTCCTACCCAAAAGGCTCCTGATGACAAAAGTTACAAATTTAATTTTTTTTTTTTACATAAAATGCCGATAACAGTTTACAATCTCATAAATAAATTACATTAAACAAAAATAAGATCAAAGAGTTGTAAGAATCTGGTATATATAGGTAGAGTCATGATCAAATGCAATGTAAGTATTAATATTAATTAAATCCAAAACAAAAGACAGCATATTGGTTCTAACCCTTTGGTAGGTACCAACCAAAGTAATTTAACTCATCTCGAATCTAACTGTGGAGTTTGATTTATTTTTATTTTATTAATTAAGAATTAAACCCATTTTATTAACAATTAAGGTATTAATTAAAGACGATTAAGTAAGTAAGGAAAAAAGAGAAAGAAAGATTCGACTAGTATTTAGTCATATACTATGTTTTTATGTAAATATTGATGATGACGATGATGTCATTTTCTTAACAAAGGATAAATTTGTATAAGTAAAGAGGTTGATTCATGTACTTGGAAATAATTCTTGAAAACGGAAACTCGGTGCGAGAGAGGTAGAGCTTTCTTATAGATGTTGACATGATTTAATGGTCCATACCTTACCTCACATTATCTGTTCAACTTCTTCTCGAACTTATGTCTATAAATCTACAAGTACTTGTCATTACGCTTTTTTTTTTTTGGAAATTCCCACTTCTATTCTTCTAAGTGCTAATTTTACACTCAATTCGAAAACTAAAAATAAAAAATCCTTTTTGATATTTTAACTCAAATACAACAAACATCTCCTATTTTTTCTTTTTTAAGTCTGACAATGCTATGCTTTTTTCTATTAAAGTGAAGGCTTTCATACGGTTTATTACCAGATAACGACCTTCATCATAGTCATATTTTCGTTAATTATCGTCAAAATTTGTGCTGTTCACCCTCAAATGTTAAGTGTTTTGAGGATATGTCACATTATTTTTGGGATGAAGAACATGAATTTGAGAGTAATAAACCAAATTGTATTTGTATGAGAAGAGAACTGTGACTGTATTGAAGTTAATAATCTACCATTAAGTTGGGGTATTGGGCTTAGCTTGGTTGGTTGGTTTAAAACCTGGGAGTTTTCCTTAAATTTTGATGAATGACCTTTACAAAGGCTGTCAGGCGTCAGCTCATGCTGGCATGGGCCGTACGGGTGAGTAGATATTTTTGTTTTATAGAAGTATCTGAGAAATTCCAATCGCTTCAGCACGTAACACGTTAAAAGATACTTTGAGTTGAGAAATATCATAAATGATAATCACGTTTAACAAGTCAGAATTAGAATATAATTCCATTAAGTTTTTTTATTTTTTTGGTGTAAGACCGAGTTTGGAAAATAAGACTCAACCAAAAATAGTTTTTAAAAACATTTCCGTTTATCTTTGTACTTTGTTTACATTTTTTTTATTGGTATAAATAAAGAGAATAAAAAGATACTCACAAAATGGGTTAATCAAACAGAGAATAACTAAGGTCTACGGCCCGAGCTGAATTACGCTCAACTCGACAAGTAGCAAAATTAGAAAATACAGAACAAAAGGTTGTTTTCCAATGAACACATTCTGATATTCAAGACAAAAAGGAAAAAGAATGAAAGAGAGCAATGATAAAATATAAACCAAAGGAATGGAACTATTTTCTGTTTAGGCCCCCGGACTGGGGGATGTATTCTGTAAAGCAACAAAACTGCATTTCAACCATATCTGCGCTTGAGCTATATGTATTCATCTCTCTTCCCTTTTGTCATCTACCTAGTGCTAGTGTCGCAGAGACGGGGAGCTATCTGAAGCAGCAGCCAACTTATCACTTTCCTCCCATGGCACTGGAGTATCCAGAGGGAAATATAGAATGGAGCAAGCGAATGAACAGGTTTATCACTAAGTACTTCAGTTCATGCCTTACTAACCCTTAACAGGACCTGAAATTGCTGGCTTCTGGAAGACTCTGACTACTGGCATTCCATCATCATCATCATTCCCAACTCTCCATGATCGATCCTTCTTCCTCTGGGGCTTCTTGTGGTGCTTATGGGATGCACTTGACTTCTTGACTGTCACCTTCTTGGACGCAAGTCCATTGGTCAGGTCAAAGGAGCTAAGATCATCCAGAACATGCTCTGGCACAGATGTAGTTTCACTTCCTTTTTCCAAGGATTCCTCTACATCAGATTTATCTGAATTATGAATTTCAGACAAGTGGGGTTTCACATCATCTTCCACACCACTTTCATCAGACATACCAGGTGGTATTTCATAGTGAGGCAGCTTTCCATCAATATAATCTTTCAAAATTTGGCGAGCTGCTCTAGTTTCGTCTGGTAATCCACTAGAGGCAACATACCCACGTGAAGCACAATAAGCTCTCAAAATTTCCGAGGCATAAGGAGGTCGAGATTGTGATTCATACGGCTTAGGTTTTGGCAAATTAATTTTGTATACATCCTCAATAATATGCCTCTGGACTCTATTAGCAACAACTTGCACAGCCTCCCTGTGCTCAGTCATCCGATCAATAGGCAAGACGCCTGAAGCAATCATCTCATATCTTGAGCTTGTGAAAGATGGAAATACCAATCCAGGACAATCACATAGAGTCAGCTCATCAGAAATTATTAATGTCTGGAAGTGCTTTGTCTTCCCTGGGGTGGAGGTGACACCAGTACGTTTCTGGCCTACCAATGCATTTATAGTTGAACTTTTCCCAACATTAGGATACCCCACAAATCCCACTACTACATTCTTTGGTGCTGAAGTTCCTTCAGCATTGCCACTAGATGCCTTGGAAGTACCAGAGCCTGATTTCCTCATTTTGACAATTTCTTCTGCCTCAGACTGTAAACGGGCCAAGAGCTCATCCCTCCCATATATTTTTGTGTCAGGATCGTAACTCTTTTGCGTGGTATTTTGTGTCTTCCACTCGTCAGTGAGCATTTTTCCTTCTAATGCAGCAGAAGCAGCTTTAGCAGACCAGAAGACAAAGAGAGTGTTGTGAAAGCGAAAAAATTTAGCCCATTTTTCCCTACACGCAATAGAAGCATTAAATATTGTAAGAGATGGAAAAACTGGAATCAATCCATGGCAGAGCAGACATACACAATTGATACTAACCTGATAGAAACTGGCAGAAGATCTGCCTTGTTTACAAGAAGCAAAGTTCTCTTATGCTCATCAATCTCTCTCGCATATGCCTACAGTTAAAAAATATGGTTTGAAGCAAATCTTTCAGGGATGAGCTAACTACCATCAAATTAAGTAGGATGAAAACAAATAAAGAGGAAAACAAAAAGTATGTATGAGTATAACAATGCAGAATGTGACACCATTTTACAGCTACTTTTTTTTCCCCCTCTCTAAATGATTGCTGTTCTACATTCTTTTTTCAAGTAGAACTAATATGGGTGTCATTTTGACTGGCTCTTCATTTCTTTACGTATCGGACATCAGAGAGATGCACAACTTAGAGTGTTAGCACTGAAGATGCTCTTTGTAGAATTTATGTACTATCTTACAATGGAAAACAGTGCAATATAATCTCCTATACATGACAACTAATTTGGCACATGAAGAAAAGCAAAAGTCTTCGCATTAATAGGACCTTAAACCTTTATCATTCAAAAATTGAATTGAAGAGATTTGCCATTATTCTAGTAACACACTACTAATGAAGTCCATTCCACCCGCTCTTTTGAACAAACAACCACATTTATCTCAGTGCTCATTAACTTATACAAGACATCAACTTTAAAGAAGTTCCGCTCATTAACCACTTTAGCACTGTTCAAAGAGCAACATATTCTGGATAACAGAAATACTACATTACCTCAAGATCTGGACAGCGGTAAAAGAGAGGGTCCCTTGCGTCAACAACCATCACAAGCTGAAGGAAGACAAGGTCATCAGAACATCAATAAGGTGGACCTCACAGCATATAAAAAGCACAAGGAAACTGAGAAATAAAAACATGACCGAATTAGAGAGTATATGAAGATTGATAAAGCTTAATCTTTACGTTGACAAAACTCAGCATGTGTACTATTTTTAAAATTAGTGCCATGCTTTTTTTTTTTTTCCCTTTGCATCTAGCACCTATGGCCAATACCCTGCCTAATGCCATAAAAAACGCTGCCAAAAGAAAATCAATCTAATACAACTTTGTTGGGTTAATTATGCATGTCACAAGTAAAATGTAGGAAGATATTTATATTTCATGTGCAAAAAGTTAGAAATTTTTGCATTACAAGATACAAAGACCTTACCAAATCACTGCGTTCAAGAACCCGCCAAAGCTGCCTCCAGATATCCAAGTTCTTCTCAAATGGAGTGAGAACAAGCTTCTCATTCTCCTCAAGTCTGCGATAAGTATTAGGGGATGAGAACAGAAAGTAAACGAAAACTTATTAAGCCAAGTCCCAAGAATCAAGATGCTTATATTTGCAAAGCTGCATAAGTATAAAGCAGGATGAGTAGATATTCTCATGAAATGTTAGTCTACATGAACACGCTTATTCAGGCATGACTCACTATCTATCACCAATAGAAAAGCTAGAGGAGCAAGGACTAAGATATTGTTGAACCATACCCTTAATTGGAGTACTAACTTTCCATATGCAACACCAAATCATTTAAAGATGACGACAAATAGGTTTCAAGTTTATTCTAGGTTTGTTATAGCTAAGTTACTATTTACTTGGTCTAGACTTGGTTGAAGGCTAAATTTGGACATATCTGAGGATATATCCTCAATAGCATTGATGAAGCCATCCTTGTGCAGTTAAATTTTTAATTTTTCAGAGTCATGGTCACATAATTGTCGTTTAACTCTTTTAAGTGATTTGAAAGAAGATAATGTTCAAATTAGTCATAACCTAACCTTGCCAAGCTCCGGCGCCAAACTAAGAAAGCTTGTTTCTCATTGGCATCTAGCTCTTCAATAGACATCCCAGCATTCCATGGTGGCCTATATGAAAAGCAAAACTCGTCAGATTCTAATCATACATATGAAACTTAGTTTAAGTTCTTCGTAAAACAATAAGACATGCCTGCGTGGAACTCGGAGACTACTAGCATGCAGTGCTTCCTCTTTCTTCTGTTGCTCTCTGCTTTCTTCAGGTGTCATACCGCTGGTGCTTGAGCTTGTGTCCCTAGTCACAAAAGAAGACATCAAACAAATCACTACCATATCAAAGTAAAGGTCAATTGTCTAGGCTTGAATCAGACAAAGATTAAAGAAAAAAGATCAAGAATAACGCATTATAAGCAAAATGCTTGAGAAAGAAAAAAGTAGCAAAACCAAAACTATGAGAAAAACTAATATCAATGCATTCAACTTAAAAATGATTCAAATACTTATCCGCAACCATCCCCTTATGCATAAACATTAAGTTTATTCCTTTCATGAAGAAGGGCAGTAGAGAACTAATAGGACTACTGAACTCTCAAAATGCAGAGTTAAATAGGTTTTAATGAAAATCACATTGTTACGGTAACCTTGGTTCAAAAATTGAACTAGGTATAAAATCATAGCCCCTTGGACAAAAGGGTCCAAACTGAAAATCCTTCCAACAAACATAGCATTAGGCATTAGACAGGATCGCAATAAAATCCAACCTGGAAAGAAAGAGTAGTAAACAAGAAAAAACAAAAAATTTCACCAAAATGAGAAAAGGGGTCATATAAAAACTCAAGAGAACACAACCTTCCAATTACTCAAAAGACAATATCTTTACATCAAGAAGTTCAAACTTTAACCAACTTATTGCCCAATAACACAGGTTCATAACTTGATATATTACGACTACGCATTAAACCAAACAATCAAAACAAAAGGGCATAGCCAAAGCTTACAAATTGATGAGGACGTTAGGGGTAGGGTGCTGAACAGAGAATAGTAGCTCAGCTTCCTCGGCCTGCTCGATGACGGCATCGATGTCGCTAACGTCTGTCACAGATTCCAAAACCTTCTTATGCTGGCTCTTATAAAACCTCCCTTTCTCTTTGGACTGTTGTATCATGGAATTATGATGCTTCACCAGGGCTCTCCCTAGCCCAGTCTTCTCATTTTTCCCCATCTGTGTTTCAATTCAAATTCGTATAAGAAAATACCCAGATAGAAAACATTAACTTCTTTTATTTGCTTGTGAGTTCTTGGTTGAGAAGGTTGAGTTGGGTTTTCAATTGGCGGTGAAAGAGGAGGGTGGGTTTGATTTGTGTTGCCTTTATGGTTGGGGGCTTTCGCCTTCGGACCGTGGAGCTGGAGGAAAGGAAAGGTGGGAAAGTAATAAGTAAATGGCGTTTACGTTTTTTCCTTCTTTTCTTCTTTTTTTTTTTTTTCAATTTTTTGTTGTCAATGGCCACCAATCAGCCCAGTTTGGGCCTGCTACACCAAGCATCGTTAGCCCAATCCAAATAAATGTATGTTGTTTTTTTTGGCTATGGTTGGTATAAAATATAAACCCCAATAGTCAATAACTACTTTAGACCAACAAGTAGGGCTGTGTAAGAAACCCGAAAAAATTGATAACCGAATCGAACCGATAATTTAATTAGAATTTTTATTATTTATATGAAAATTGAATAGTCCAAATAGAAACCGAATTAAATCGAATTGTCCAAATGAACTAAAATTTTAAGAAAATGTTTGATTTTATTGACCAAAATTGAAGGATTCAAAGTTTTTATAATTTTACTTGGACTTTTGTAAAAAAATAAAGTTCAAAATTGAATAAACTCTAATTATTCAAAAACCCGCAAAAATACCTAAACATTAGAATATTAAAACTTTAATATCTGAACCAAATCGAACTGTTTGCACCCCTACCAATTAGTCACAGTGAATATCAATTTAATTTAGGATTTGAGTCGTTACTCATATCAAATCAAAATAGGGAAAAACTCTTTTAAATTTATTTTCTTTAATTATAAATATGATATCTTACTTAAAAGAATTGAAGATCTTTCACTTGATGAGTTTAATAACCATTGAAATTGAATATTTTCAATATGTTTGATGACTTACTATTATTTCAGAAACCATCTAATTGAATATTGTTGTCTGTCTGAATTCTAATTATGAACCTTTTGAGTGATGAAGAATTCATTATTTGAGAGCCAAAAATGAGGAGAGAGGAAAAGAAATCAAAGAGTCCCAAAGGAAAAGAAAATGGTTTCTATTTAAAGCCCAAGAAAGAGACCCACGTGCCAGTGAGTAAGTCCAAAGAAGAAGCAAAGGAGATAACAAACTTGAAACTTGGGTTGGCCGGTTGGGTCTTAGATGATGAGATTGAGATAAATAAAGGAAGGAAACATAAAACAGGCTTCTTTCCTCTTCACCAAAGAAAAACATCACACAAAACGCAAGACGCCTTTTCTTCTCTCTCTCCTTTTATATCTTTCTTTGTGTCTAATTTTGGTTTCATGCAAAGTAGAAAATACAATCTTTGTCTGACTGACCCATTTATCCAGCCATTTCCATTTGCTTAATGTTCTTTTCATCTCCAACACTATGGGGGCTCAGAAGAGCATCCATGCAGGCAAAGGTCAGTCCTCATTTCTTTCTTTCTTTCTTTTTTTGGTTTATAGTGGCTGTCACATTAATTACTTCATTCTTAATGAACATGAGAACTGTTGTGAATAAGAATTCTTTTGTTATGTAATGTCAGCCAAGATCGATGTTAATGTTGATTTCACCCACAAGCTTTGTGCTTCTATGATGCTTCCTTCTTTGAGGTTCTTGGTTCTTACTCCATGCTTTAGTTTTTCATCCTCTTAATTTCACCCTTTATCTTTCTTCTTTATGGGATTTTAGTTAATGGGTTTTAGTGATTAATTGACCTGTTTTGCTTTCTTCATCTAACAGGAACGCGGGCAGTCCTCTTTCCCTTGTAATTGGCAGGTAGTTTCAGTTTAGTGTCTTTTCCTTTTCTTTTCTTTTTTTTAATAATTTCGAGATTTAGGTGCTAGCTTTCTTTTGCTTCAATATTTTCAATAAAGATGTCATCTTTGGTTGGTAAGAAAATGTGGGCAAAGGAGATATGATTAGGAATCTTTTTATTTTTACTGTACGTCTTCTGGTTACAGCAAATTGGCACACAAATTAATCAGGGAGATAGTTTCTTGGATTTCTTGAGTTGCATGGCGATGGAATTCAGATTTCGGGTATTATTCTAATGGCAGTTTCTATGTGTTTGTTTCAGTCTTTGTATCAAACACCCAAATTTGTTTGGTGGAAGTGAGAAGCTTGATGTATCGTGGGATAAGGGGTTATATGATTCAAATATCTTGGTAGCTTATCGGAGGCCTCGACCACAATGGGTTGCTCAACAATGTTTTGTGATGCAGGTATGCTGGTGAGGTTGTTCAGTTGTTATTGTAATTGCATTTTGTGGATTAGAAAGAGACGAAGGGTATAATTTACACCATAGTGAGGGTTGCTGATAATTTTTTATTTAATAGAACATAATTGTGAAGTTGGGCTGTGTATCTAGTTCTTATTAGTAATTATTTGTCATCCAGCACTCACTTTCACCTGAGATTGGGGTCCATGGTATACCTATGGACAATTTCTCTCGTTCGGGGAGTGGAGGTGTGAATTTGTCTCGATTATCAGTTGGAATGGATATAAATGAACCCGCAAGTTCTAAATGGAGGAGCACAACGAGTATAAAGTTTGAGGTTTGGACAAAGCTTATTACATTAATACTCATTAGAACCTCAAAATTATCAGTTTCCGTGGGAAGGAATGTAATTACAGTGCAATACATAACCTTACAGAATGTTCGCCTGTTGAATGATGATGGCCGCTCCATTACCAGCGATCTTGATGGGTTTCCTGTGACGTGCAGGTAAAGATGCCTGTATTTGTCCAATTCCAAACAATAAGATGAACCAATTGTTGACAATTTTAATCTTTGCAGTCGCAATGCCCATGACAGTATGGTAGTCTTAAAGCAAGAATCTCGATATGCAAAGGCAACTGATCGCAGTTTTTCTCGTGTAATTTGCTCACTTCTACTTTGACATGCTCGGTGAATATACATGCATGTATCTTTAATAAGGATACTGACTGGATGTTTCTCCTCATTTCAGTTTACTATGCAAATTGAACAAGGGATTCCAGTTTTATCTAAATGGTTAATCTTCAACCGTTTCAAATTTGTTGCATCAAAGGGTGTCAAGCTTGGACCAGCCTTTCTCTTGACAAGGCAAGAAATGTTGTAGTTTCTTTTAATCCTTTTGTTTTCCTTTGCCCAACCCTTCTTTGATGCGTAGAGGTGATAAACTTCATTATTTTGAGGGGATTAATGATAAACTGAAAATGGTAGCATGAAGAAATATGAGGATGGTTTGGAAGCTTGTAATCAATTGTGCTTGCAAGCATAAGAGTCACTTTAAGAGAGCTTTGTTTTGCAGTGTATCAGAACTGGAGATAATAATCTTACTGGGAAGGAAAAAAAGCCTACTTCTACTGCATGAAGTATATGAATAAACAGTTATTTGACATTAGAAAAATGATTGGAACTCTGTCTTTACTTTGAAAGTCAATGAATCCTGCTTTGGAGAAGATAACTGGCCTAGATGTTATATCATTTTAAATTTTCTTCATTCTCACCTTTTTCTCTGACAGCCTTACAGGTGGTTCCATAGTAGGAGATATGGCTCCCTATCAAGCATTTGCAATTGGTGGTCTTGGTAGTGTTCGAGGGTATGGTGAAGGTGCTGTTGGATCTGGAAGGTCATGTTTGGTTGCTAATACTGAACTGACATTTCCTTTGGTATGTATTTCCTTTGTTATTTTGTTATGTAGAGAGCATTGTGTTCTACGAATCTGTGTGATAGCTGTTTAATGGGTATCTATAGCTGCATTAGTGCCACATCATTTGAACTTCTTAACTTCACAAGCTCTAAATTCTTTTGTATCAGATTGATGGTTTAACCTAAATTACTATGGGGCGTTTTTTCCGTATATGTGTAAGTGTGCACATAGCAGACATTGTGTCTTAAAGAAAAGCCAAACAAAGCCAACTGATTTAGTTTTACTGTACTGAGTTATTAGCTTGGTTTGATATAAACCAAATCAAATTGAGAACTGAATAATTAAGTCACCAGTTAGACTAATTTATAATTCCTGGAAGTTTAATGCCTACATAACCTAGCCAATATTTATCTTTAAATATAGAAATGATGAAATCGTCAACCAAATCAAATTGAGAACTGAATAATTAAGTCACCAGTTAGACTAATTTATAATTCCTGGAAGTTTAATGCCTACATAACCTAGCTAATATTTATCTTAAATATAGAAATGATGAAATTGTCATTGAAAACATTGAAAGATACAGTTGTTGTTATTTTCCTAAACATGCTAAACTTGAAGTGCTTAATGGTTTGTATTGTATATTATATTGAAGTACATTGATTTTTGAATTTGATTATATCTATCAAGAAAGGCCCTGAAGAAAACTTTAATTGTGTCATTGCATTTGTCTAACTTATTGTGTAATTGTAATGAGTCAGAAGTATGACATGACCTTAGTTTGTTTTTGCTGCACTCAGAGCAAGATGTTAGAAGGATCTTTCTTTCTGGACTGTGGAACTGATTTGGGCACTGGTCGGCTTGTACCTGGTGAGTCTCATTCTTCTACTTGCTTATGAAACAATTGCTGGCAAAGTTGTGTCTAATGATAAGCAATTCTTGCGCTTTTAGTTTTCATTAAACATTGTCTTCCCCTTTGGTTAATTTAAAAGTAGTTGCAATTCGGTATCGCAATTTTAAAACAGCATGATTATGCTTTCTACAATTCATGAAGTGTCTGCTTCTTTTTATTGTTTATTATAACAAATACGCCCAGCCAGAGATTCCTATCAGAAAGCTGGGCCAGGTGCCTACAGGCCTCTTATCTTCTTCACTTGAATAGATTATCTGGAATCTGAGGATTGTGGTTGATATTTGATGTCAAGTTCTGGAATTAATGTACTATATCTTGAATTCTTTGTCTTAATACTTCCTCATTGCTGGCACTTTGAAACCTGCATCATGAAGAATTATCCTTTAGCATCCATTTCCTTCTGGGATTCCTTAGGTGCTTGTGTGAATTTAGCTTATATCATCTATTTGTTACTCTCCTAAAAGTTCTTGTGGTTTTAGGAGCCAGCAACTTTCTTGTTGCCAGTATTTCAATGTTACTAATAGAGTTCAGTGTAGAAGCCCCGAAAGTGCCATGCAATGGAAGATATCCAGCAAAGGAATTGAGTAGGTGTAATTCTAGTAATAAGGATGGGAAAGAAATGAAATTTTTGACTTTTCAGTTTATCTTTTATATTATCTTTTACATTATTATGGAAGCCATATCACTAATTCACCAGTGATTCAAGCAGAACTGACTTGCAAAAATATGTCCTTTTGTGTTTCAGGAAATCCAGCATTGAGACAGGGCAAACCAGGATCTGGAGTTGGAGTTGGATATGGTCTTCGCTTTAAGTCTCCACTTGGTCATTTCCAGGTTGATTATGCCATCAATGCCTTTCAACAGAAGACTCTGTACTTTGGCATCACAAACCTTGCTTCTTGAATGGCTTAACTTTACCATGATAGCCACCAAAATCTGCTCTTGCGGTTTTGTTGTTAGGAACAAGATCATTTCAGGGAGAAAATGAGGAGAAGAATGGGAAAAGGTTTGGTTAGGGACTGAGGGTGGAGTTGGGTGTCCTCTAATGTCTGAAGGATTGGGAATGCTGCAGAATCTGACAAATTGATTGTCTGCAATCACGGATACAGTTGCTATTTCATGAAGAAAGACTTAAAGCTGCATGTATCCAAGGCTTTTCCCCTTTCTCATCTGAAAGTATCGTAGTTGCAAAATTACAAAAGTAGGGCTTGTCGTGCAATTTCTTCGAGGAAACTAAGTAACCTCACTCATTCTTCAAAGTAGAGTTTAGAAGTAGAAACAAGGAAAATAGAGGCTTTAGAGGTTCAAATTTTTATGTACAAAATACTTATTCCCCTGGAAGCCGGTCGATTTTAAGACCAGCAAAAAGAGAAATCTAACCATTTTAGTGGTTGCCTGTAAAAAATCATTACAAATAATTATGATACACACACCTAGATGAATTTGCTGTATTGGCAGGGGAGCGAATCCCCAAGAATTGAATGCAAACTGTAGAGGGAATATTGCCTAAGATTTTCCACTTCATACTATGAGTTAACAGCAAGATGCTTGGCTTGGGTGTGCCAGAGTACTCGAGACAGTGAAAACTGATTACCAGTGGGTACATAGAAGCTTTTTGCCAGATGATCTATAAAGCAACTCCGTTTGTGTGGTTTCTAAATCATGCTTCATCAAACAATGATTCCCTTGTACGATTTGATCAAACACGATCATGCAATTACCTCTAAAAATATTTGTTCTTCTACCACAACCGCCCGTTGGTATAGAATGATACACATAATCCAGCGCAAATAATCACCGCCTGGCCCCTCTCAAATCTTTCACTTCCACTTCTTCCCAAGCTTTTCTTCTTAAATCTAGCCAGAGGACTTCAAAACTCACCCTCTTCGGAAAAGGCTTAGGGTGATTCCTGAAGTCACGTAATCGGCAGTTGGAAGAAACCATCAAGAATTCACCATCTACTGACTCCACGAAGAACTTTTATGGAAGGGCAGGATATCTCCCTAACATTTTGAAATCTAGTTCCTTGGCCTCGGGGCTTAGCTGTAAAAGAAGCATCTGTCCCCAGATGATAAATGTTTAGACCTATTAAAACAAGTCCACCTCTCATCACCTGGCTTGCAAAATGCCACTCTGAACCGACCGTAGTGAAGCAGAATGATGAGAGTTGACCTATGAGGACAAGTTGAGCTGATGGTTTTCTCTATAATAAAATTTCGCACTCGTCCCAGAGCCCGATGGTGCCTCAAATTTGTCGCTGGTGGTAAGAGGATTTGGGTTCTTGAGAGTAGATTTAAAAGACGAGGCCGAGACGGGGAGGCTTGATCGACAGTTAGTAGCCAGCCATTGGTACCGCTGCAAATATACTGTCCCTTGGTCTCCGGTAGTTGAATTTTTCTTGTTACTTTTGTTGAAATACTGAACAAAGAGCGAGAATGCTCTACGTCTTCACCATCCCTTTATTGAATCAAACACACAGCAAAGAATTTCTGATATACTTGTGAAGCAATCAACCTCGACTTACAAACAATACGGCAACGCAGGATGTCGACCGGATCTTTCATACAATCAAAAATTTGATCTAAAAGTTCTTCCAGAAGGTCCGACCAACAGTACCTGTAGTACTTCCCAACCATTGGTAACTCGGTTTGATGTTAATGTCTACTGACGGATTGAGATTATCCAACTCAAGCCCTAATCTAATCTCTCCAGATAGATTTCTTCAATACCCAACCCTTGTCTACAACTTAGCCCCTGAGCCCTGTAAGAGTCCCTCACAAATATAAAATATCTATATGTATTTCTACTTCTACTTCTTTTTAGAGTTGTAGTTTAAGATGAACACCAGCTCTAACTAATAGACGTGGAGTTCACCAAAAACGAAAACTCGTTTATGATGTAATTAGGGTTAGAGATTACTTGAAGACCAAGTTAAGAATTGATCTTGAATAGGGTTGCATTAATTGCCAGCATCGTAATGAAGAGAAAGCATGAAGAGAGGTGGTCAGTTGTTGAAGATGAATCTATGAGAATCGAATAGAATTGGCTAATAATCCAGATTTAGGAGATGCTTATGGTTCCTCAGTCCAATTTGACTCAGAAGTCTCGTTAAATATGGCTGAGAAGTGCTTGTGTCTGGGGTGTGCAATGGAGTTCAACCTGCAATTTTTGTTTTTCATAGAAATTTCACAAAATTATTTTTCGGAGGCAAAAGGTTGAATTTTTTGTCTTTTACAATTTTTATTACTAATAAATAAAATGAATTATATATTTTATATAAAAAATTACTCCTAAAATCCAAGTGGATTACACCGTGGAAGTCCATGTTATCAATATGCATCCACATGGCATGTTCAAATAAGTCAAAAAGTCAAATAAGTCCACCTGAAAAAGCCACGTAAGGAGTTAAAAAAGAGAAAACGACGCGTGTCTATCACCTTGCACTCTCCGTCCAAATTAGGCTTCATTTGAGCGAGACTGGTAACTTATAGACCTAAATTGCTAACGGTAAAAATTATAATCCTGATGTGAGTTAACCCCTAAAATTAGAGGCCTAAACTGGGATTTCAGGCAAAAGAAAAAGGCTCAAAATAATAACGCAGTCACCCACCCGGTTGTCTGCGTACGCGATAGAATCAATATCACAACTCCCTTTAACTTAAACTTAAAAAGGTACATACAAATATATATGAAGGTCATTCAATTGCATTCCTTAAAATGGTTAGATCAGTAAATAATCCATTGGTGAAAATTAAGGTGTGGGCAAAGGCAACTAGATGCTACAAACTGAAAACATCATTAGAAATGAAGATGATACAACATCATCTGCATGGCTTAACTTATAACGGTATGAAGTGGTTAAAAGAATTTGTTGTATTGGCCGGTGAGCGAATCCCGAAGATTTGAATACAAACCGTAGAGGGAATATTGCCGAAGATTAGCTACTTCATACCATGAGTTGAGAACAGCAAGATGCTTGTCCGTGCCAGAGAAAGCTAACTGTATCCCAAGGCTGCAATCTACAGAACCCCCTCGGTTTTTGCAGTCTGATGTTTTGATAGCACAGTCTTGGTTGTTGAGGCAGACGAGATTGGATTGGCCTGTGCATGAAGCACATCCATCTCTCTTCCAGTATAAATTCTGCAGCCTACCCTTCTTGAACTCAAGAACCTACATTGACAGAAATTTATTTTGCTTAATAAACGATGAAGGAAGCATTAATAAAAGACCAAGGCCCAGAATTATGTAGTCGTACCAGAGTAAAACTAGTTACAGTGAATGTGCTGTTTGCGACAAATGCTGGGATGGACCTTGCAGCATATCTTCGCCCAGCAAATGCGACCATATACCCACCAACATTATCCTGGGAAGTTCAAAAGTATTTAAAATTAATGAATCATTAAAGTGTTTCAGCTTTATGTACTTATGCTAGTTGTGTAGATGATAATGTAGAAGTGCAGACACAATGCAGTAAAAACAGACCAAAAATGAAGGTTTATGGAAACATAAAGGATTATAGAGGTCATAACAACAATTAAAACAGCTTCTTCATTTTTCCAAGACATAGCTGATTTATTATTGAGATAAACATAGCTGCTACATTTAGTTCCTCCAAGATGAAATCTTTCGATCGTTTCCCTTCAAAATTGAGCACAACTATTGACGGAAAAGTTATATACCCCAACCTACCCAACAAGTGCCCAATACACATCAGGTGCTCGTTGAAGAGAAGGGCAGGAACATAGTATGTTGGACTTTTTAACAAGGAAGTTTTGATATCAAATGCAGTATGAGGAATAGAGATTACTCCCTCAAACAGTGCCTTTTCCAATTTAGTCAGTGAAACAAAGGTCTAATTATTCCATGCATAAAGTAGAAGGTGCAATTTAGAGTCAGACAAGAAGTTCAAAATCCTCACAGCCATACCAAATGGTGAGTTATTAACAGGTACAGTTTGTCCCTTGCTATTAAAAATCAAAAACTTAAAACTTTAAATAATCTCATTTCCCACTCGTAATGTGCCAACAACTATATTTTCTAGTCAAATCCTAGTTCCAACCTCACTACCTCAGACCAAAAATAATTTTTCCGCTTCCCTTATGAACTACTCTATAACTCAAATAAAGCCTCCCATTCTTCAGATAAGCAGTAGTTAGTATCTAAGATAAATAGCTAAACTTAATTTTTTCAAACTCAATGTTTCCTAAAATTGGTTAATCTCAAGGTAAATAAGGAACCCAACATTTACATTTGCCAATAACTTGTCACTAGCTTACTTAGCACATATCACCAAGAAACAGATTCCTGTTCTACTGATTCATTTCACCAAGTCTCTAAAATTAAAGAACAGAACTTTAACCCTAAACCCCCCAAAAAGGAAACTTTTAAAGCCAATTCCATATGCAAAAAGAAAGTCGAAAAATCTAAAACCCAAAGCTGGGAAAGTAGAAATATGATACTACATAATTTAAAAAACCATTACCGGGAAGAAACTGGAAGTGTTGATAGTAAGGAGGGAGATTTCATCCACTTTAGGCCTAAAAACAGCGAGCTGAGCGCTATTAGAAGAAAGAGGAAGGCGGGTGTCACATGGGGAGAGCTGGTGAGACTGGTTGAAGAAGAAAGAGTCCCTGGCAGAAAACGCTATGCCAAAAGTGAAGCCATCAGAAGTTTGGACCTTGGTGTCGGAACATGGCTGGTAGACTCCGTTGGTGTCGCTCGATGCTTCGATTTGGGTAGGCAAAGTTGCTATAATCAGCAGGACGGGGAGCAGAGGGAGAAGGAGCTGCCGGACTTTGAGGTCGGCCATGTTTAGTTTGAACTTTAAAGTGAAAGAAGAAAGAAGACAGCTTCTGATGTTGGGTTGGAGAAAAACTTTTAAATTTTTGGAAATGAATACAAGAAATTAGAGGGCAACTTTTGTTTCGCTCTTGCTTTCAATCTGGCTGGAAGCTGGCGTTTGTCAACGGTCTCTGTTGTTTTCCATTGGCCATTGAAAAGGAAAAAGAGACGGAAAAAAAAAATTCTTTTATGTTAATAATAACTTTTTACTTTTATTTAAATAAAAAAACTCATCCCATAAATTGATGTCTCACATAATTGATTGAAGTTCATGGGCATCTGAAGTTGGGCCTGTGATGGACTGACTGCCCAAAAGCAGCCCATTCAAGGATCTTCAACCCAAATTATCATTTCATTTTGAGTTTGACATTGATCTCTACCTTTTGGGCTGGTGGCTAAGAGGCTTGGAAGGTCACAAACAAGGTTCGACCACTGTCATCCCCCACCCCAAGTCCTAGTATCCCGTATAATACCAAAGAAAATTTTGAGTTTGACATTGAAAATTGGTAACTTTGTTCAATTTCCTAAAGACTTGGAAGATTTAATTGACCTCGAAATTTTCACTAAAATATTCAAAACTTTGAACATTTCAATTAACTTGACTGTAAGTGTTCATTTTTTTAATTATAGAAAAAGGAGGTTAAAAATGAAATGTCTTTGCTTCTTTCTTTTGGAGAAATAGATTTGGTCAAAATTATGTTTTCTAAGGCAAAAAAATTCATTCCAAGTTCCAACTGTGTAATCTAAAGAGTCTAAAACCAAGGAATTTGCAATCAAGAAAAGACCTAGCGACTCTTTGGTCTCTACTTAGATAAATTTGATCTTAGGGAAGTACACTTATTAGTAAATTTTACTTTTAACGCTCATAATTTGAAAGAGATTAGTATCGATTAGAGCTGTCCATGGGTCGAGTCCATGCAAGATTTTGTGAAAGATATGCTTGCCCAAACCCAGTCCGACTCGACAATTCGGGCCTCATTTTTTATCTAAGTCAGAACTTAAAATATTTATATAAGTCTGAGATCCATTCAAAAGCCCGTTTAATTTTTTTTCAAATACTAATTTATATCAATTTATAATATAAATAAAAGTAAATCAACACATATTCAAAAAATTATTATCCAAGACAATTTTATAAAATTTATAAATTCCAAATGCTTCTAATATTTGAAAAAACCAATATCATGTTAAAACAAAAAAAGAAAAACACCAATATTAATATATAAAATATATATGTATATTAAATAATAGTAAACGGGCGGACCGAGCCGGGCTCTTATACTTATGACCAAGCTTTGCCTATTTTTTAAACGAACCTATAAATTTTATCCAAGCTTAGCCCTTAAATTTAAAATTCTTGTGCAAACTCTCTTAAATATCGGACGAATTTATAGGCTTAGACTAATAATCCGACCCTTGGATAACTCTAGTATTGACTCAATAGAATCCTCGATTAAACTTAAAAAAAAAAAGGTGAAGAAATGAATTGGGCCTCAAATAAAAACTCGATTTGAGCCCACTTCACTTGTTTCATATGGCCGAAAGACACCCACATCTCATCAACTTCAAAAAGAAAGAAAGAACCACCTTCTTTCTGTGGGATAAATGAATATGTTAAATTGTTAATTTCTTCCCCAAAACATGCACATATTATTAACCAATCATATAGTTTTCTTTTTGAGAAAAAATATGGCCGTTCACTAAGAAATAATCTTCTTTGAATAACAAAAGGACAAATTCAACGAATTTCAGACATGAATGCGGCTAAGAAAAGAAGGCAGACTGTCCGTCTAAGATCTTTGTTTTTGCCTATTTGACCTCCACAACACAACCCCTTTAGGCCTTTACGCCCAAAAATAATACTACTAAATGGCTATCACTTGGCCGAAAAAGAAACAAAAGAGAGAAAAAGAAAAGCATAGTTGGACTTTGTGGATCATTCGGCCGAAAGAAATATACTTAGTAAGCTAATACCCTAAATTAGTACTCCTTTTATCTCATAATATAAATTTTTTATTGACTTTTTATGTCAATCAAATTTATCTTTGACTATTATTTTAAAAAAAATATATAGAATTAAAATTTCAAAAAATATGTTTTGAGAAGCTCATTATTTAAGGTTTACAAATATTATTTTTTAAACTTTTTTACTTTACATTTTTATAAAAAATAATGGTCAAAGTCTCAAAAATAAAGTTGTTTGACCGAAAAAAATCAATAAGAAACTTATATTATGAGAAGAGGGAGTATTTGATTGCTTCATTGTTAGGTTTGCTACATGACTTGGTTAAAGAAAAGGCAATGGAAAAATGATGCTAAGTTACAATTCTTTTTCCTTTCCATAAACCCAACCCATTAGACCATGACTAATATAAAGTCGTCGAGTTAAATTAGACCCAAATGAGAAAGAAGTTCTTATGCTAAGTTACATTCTACTACTACTACTTTTTTTTTTCTTTCTTTAGAAAAAGTTCATTTATCCTTTTTTTTTATTATAACCAAAGTATTCCTAAATTTTTAGTCCAAGATTAATCTTTTTTGAGCTGTGTTGGTCTGTTATGGGAGTAAAACTCTCTTATCAATGATTTTTTTCTATTTACAATACTCGAATTCGATACCTTACTTAAAAAAAATAAGTGTCAAACCACTTCAACCAACCAATTATTAATAAATTCGTTTATCCTTTGATGTTAACATATGAGGTTTGCTCCCAAAATGGGTTTAATTAGAATGGTCTAGTAGGTGACGCTCATCAAAGTTATGGCCCACAATTTCTTGTCTAGGCAGCACTAAAGTGGGCCACAAAGTTGAATAATTTTGGTGGTGGGTTCCACCATTAAAGAAAGGGTCCATTTTCAATATTTCATTCAATTATGACGGTCCATTGCATTATTTGATTTGGAGGGGGTGGGGGGACTGGGGGGTTACACCGTACACATATCATGTTTTGTTTATGTTTAACAGGGACACTTGTTTTCTGGGTGATTTACTCTTTTCAGATGCAAAAGATCCAAGAAATTTCCATTGTTTTTCCTCAGGTGGGCAGGGGAGAAAGTGGTGGGAGTTACAACTTAATTAGTAGTATATAGTACTACAGCAATCCCAAACTAATAATCACAATTAGTGGAATGTCAGCTAATTAAGTAATGATTAGCAATCAAAGTCAAAGATCTGAACACCCACAGACCCACTGGTTGTCAATGATGCTAGCCTTCCATGTGTTTGAGATCTGAAAAATCATATACTACTTTATAAAAGAACCAGAGTTCACATGGAAACTACTGCCCAATTTTTTAATCAACCAATGATTACCTAAGCTAAAGCTAAGCATTACATTTTAAGAAAGGATCGTCATGCTAACCTCGTTTCTTAGAAATTAAATCTTAATCTTAATACTTCATTTATAACTCTTACTGCTAAGTATGGGTATATATCTGACATAGATTGAACAATTTAGTATGGCATCTACTACATTGATTCTACAACTATAAGATTAACGATAAGCTTTTAGTATTTAAAGAAACAGCAATTTTGAACCTGGCTCTTTGATTTGACGGATACATGTAATTATCTTTAAATTAAATGTTTTTAATACAACGGTTGATCATGTTCAAATCTGGATTTGTGATACAGCTAAGTTTCTAGAATTCCTTCTAGCCATCTTTTGAAATTTTAAGGCTGCTTGCTAGGTCAAGACATAAAAAGTCTTTGTGCTTTATTTTCATAGGGAATTTACTAATTTGACCCTACCCAGTGCCATGTAAATGGCCAAACAGCGAGGGCATAAAAGTACTTATGACGGAATTAAGTACTGTTGAAAAAAATATCAAAAGGGTGTGCATTGGAGGGTGGAGACCGTAGACCATTTTTGAAGCATTCGGCAATGCGCATCAAAATCTTGGTTGTTTGCCAACACTCAACACTCATGACTCAACAGCAGCCTGTTTTTAACTTCTTTAATGTGGTTCCAAAAGAATCTAAAAATGTACCAGTACCACATCAAACTGTCGGCAAAACAGCTCATAGGCATGAAACTTCTTACATAATTCTGCCAAACTTCAGAAACATCAGACAGCCTAACAACTTGCCTTCTGATATTTCTATAATAATGCAGTGAGAGAAACACGTTCTTCTTTGTAAGATCTGAAACCCCCCCCCCCCCCCCCCCCCCCTTTTTTTTTTAATTTCAGAAAAAATGATTTCCTTCGAGTCCTGGTTGAATTGGTGCAAAAGTATGATAGAGAGAGCATTTCAAGTTCCATGAAAAGTTTAATCGTGCCCATTTCAAAGTACCCGTAGTTTCTTCAGAATCTTTCTTAAAAGATCATGAGCATACTTAATTAACTAGTTGAAAAACGACAGAAAAGATCAAAAAGAAGGGGATGGATCCAAATTTAAAAAGAAAAGGAAAGTGGGAATTTGTTTCTTTCTTCTCTTTAATCCCAATGCCATCACTTTCTTTCCCAGTTTTACCGCCTTTTTTTTTTGTGCTGGCATCACAGAATGGTACACAGATATCCAATTTGATTGTATTTCATACATAATATGTACAAATCACACAACAAGATGACAAAATCCTACTGCAACTATTGGCTACCGTTACACCATCAAATTACAACTTTTAAACAAAAGCATCATCCTTTTTGGATGCTTTTTCTCCTTTTTTTGTTTCCACTAGTATAGGATTTTTGATCCCATTATGTTTCTAAAGACTCTAAAGCGATTGGAGCTTTTGGGGTTTTGCTTGGTTGTGGGCACTTTACGCCTCCTCAAAACCATATTCCCCTGCAAATTCCGCCCCAAGCTGGTTCCTCAAAAAACCCTTTTCACCTGTAAAAATCAGAGTATCAGTGAATCCATGGTAGAAAATGCGAATTCTGCATAGGAATGCTTCTAGACAGAAATATTCTAGTTTTATTGGGGGCACAACATATCAAACAAACCCTAAAACCTAGAAATCTAACACCCAAGAAACTGCAACTCCGAAGATAAGGAAGATGAAGGACAAAAATCAGTCCTCCCCCTTCCCTCCCTCCTTTTTTCTTTCTTCTGCCTGCCTGCCTCCCTTGCTAACCAATCTATACAATTTCCTTCCCCGTGCGTGTGGCAGAAACTCACCAACAGACTGAGATTCTTGAACAGTTGCAACAATAATATGACAGCTTCGACATCCCAAGGCAAAGACGTGGAATATCATCAACATGAGTATCCAAAGCAATAACTTCAGCACAATTACATTACACAGACAGGCAGAGACCAATAGCAAGCAGAAAAATAAGACAATGTATAATCTTTGCTTAGCAAATATGCCCAAATTCATCAAACCAAACATCCACATTGCATATGGTAGTGTGAACTCTGAAACAAGAAGGGGGAGGAAGGGGGCCAACGGCAAGGGCTTTCATCTATGTGTTCACAAGAACCAGAGGATCAATAGTCAAACTAGAAAAAAATCACAAAAAAACTTGTCTGACTAACATGGTTGATATGTAAATCTCAATCTTCCATTACAAAGCTTATGACCTTAACTCTTTCCTGTCATTCAAAGGCAATAAAACCTGTTCTCATAAAGATCCCAATGCACTGCAGTTTTAAAGTTTAAATTGCATTAAGAAGTTATTAAGCAAATTTTCCATGGATTACGCACTCTTCACTATATATTGGTCAAAAGTTAATATTCAGGTCACAAATCATTCTTTTGAGATTGTTGTCTCCAATGACAAGCACGGTTAAAAGACATAATTATAAAGTGAAAATAATTCAAAATGCAAACATCAAACAATTTGTTATTTACAGATTTTACATGAAATGGCTAATAGGATTAGAACGACTTGTTCATCCTCTACACCTTACTAGTACAAAGTTTAAGAGCAGTTCCTCGACATGACATCATTGATTATTGCATTTGGCTGATTTCAAAAATTGCAATTCTTTCTTTCTTGGTTTGAATGAAGACCAATTAGCACAATGTTAAAACAAATTTCAGTTACAAATGAATGAACAAAGAAAGCTAAAATGCATTCCAAGCTTCTCCAGAAGCTTAGACCTTATTTGAATTCATCAAACATTGAATACAAACAAACAAAAAATAAATAAAAGAACCATCCTTCAAAGCTTAATTAAGTGCAATAAAATGTAACTAAAACAATGTTTCATTATCTCCAGTTGATGCATGGAACTTACTGGACACTTTTCACAAGACTCCCCAGACCAAATTCAATAAGAGGAAACAACTTTCTAGGTAGGGCAGGCATTTTCGTTAAGCAAATAGGAATTGAGAATGGTTCCTTTAATAACCAGTCTCGTTGAAAAATCTATATTGACAGATTTCCAAATTCAAAATCTGCAGAAAAAGGAAAGCAACCAATAGGATTTGAATTGACTCGGACTTTTCTACTAACTAAAGAGCAACAATTTCCAACTCTCCAGGGTTAGCTAAAACTAATACCCAACCCAACCACTCCATTCATCTCCAATAACCCAACTCGCTGAGTAAAATCATTCCACCGTCGAGTCAACTCACAGAAAGAAAAGCAATTACATCATCAAAAAGGAAGGATTTTTACTTACCAGGAATAATCTCAATCTTTAAAAATGACAGAATCAGCGATACCCATCAAGGGTCTCAAACAATCCGGCGAGAACTTCCTAGCAAACAAGTAAGAACTCGAGTAATTCGACTTCCGCAACTCATAAATCAACTGAGCCGACACTTCTTTCGGCTTATACATATATGGGTGACCCGCCACCGTTCCGGTCCAATTAACCCGAGTCAAAGTATACTGAGTCACCCCATTCGGATCTTGCATTGATAACAAAGTTGGAAAATAATGTTCTTCTGGGTAGCACTCGTCGGCTCGATAACACGGCAACTTGAATTTCCTCCAAAGCGCCCGATCTTTTATCACCAACAACGCGTGTTTCCGAGTCAATACAAAAAACTGCGATCCGCCACGGAACTCCTCGAACGGCACTTCCGGCATCATCACGAAACGGCCACGCGCTACATAGCGTTTCCACAGTCTGGGTTCCTTTGAAATGATCTCGATGAAAGATTTGTACTTGACTCGGACACCGTACTGAGTCAAGTCGGGGTCCGACTTGGAGGTAAGATCGAAGCTTTTGGAGGTAAATAGGGAGCGATAGATGTAATCGAAGGAATGGAGAGGGATACAGTATTGGGAGAGGACAGCAAAGTAAGCATTGGCAGGATCATCGAGGATGGCGGTGGCAAGGAGGCGGCGAGTGGCGGATATTAGAGTCGCGGAAGCTCGGAAAGTGCGTTTGGCGTTTGGGATGAACCGGTCACCGAAAACCGTGTCTTTGGGGCGAGTTACGTTGACGGTGGGATCGGCGTGGACATAGATGTTGTAACGGGAAGTTTTTGCAGTTTTGAAGAAACGGTTCCAAAGAGGGGCAAAATGGAGGTCGGTGTTGGTCAAGAAAAGAAAAGCAATTTTAGGGGAAGAGGAAGAGGAGAGATGGGAAGAGGCGGAAGAAGGGGTGGTCGCACGGTGGAAGAGGCGGAGGTCGTCGAGTTCGTCGAGGTGGGAGATGGGGGGAAGAGGGTGAGGGCTGAGAGTAGGGGCTACGAGGAAGAAAAGGATTGGGAGGGAAAGGAGGAGGGAAAAGGAGAGAATGAAAGGGGTGGAGAACATTGAAGAAGGGAAGAAACGGGAGGGATTGGGAGGGAAAGGTGGGTGTCTTATGCAGCTTTGGAGTGAGAGCGGAATTGTGAAAGGATGGAAAGAGAATGGAGAGGAAGAAGAAGAGGAAGAAGAAGAAGTGCTGAAAGGTTGCAGCTTTGAGGAAGCTATAGTGAATAAATAATAACACACGCAATTTTCCTCCAAACTTTTTAATCAGAAGGAAAAAAAAAAAGAGAGAGAAATCTTTTTTGTGGTATTTTTGTTTTCCAGAGATTTGGGTTTGGAAAATGGGTTTAATTTGTTTTTGTTGAGGGAAAGGTTTGATTTTGGTTTGCGTTTAGGTTTTTGATTTTGCTTTAGGTTTTAAAACTCCCTAGAAATTGTTTGCTTTCCCTAGTTTGGAGTGAAGGGAGAGTGACACAGAAAGAGGGGGCGAGAGAGAGAGAGAGAGGGGGGGGTGAGAATTGGAATGGCCGAAGTCTGAAGATTTTTTTGGAGGTAGAATAAATATAGAACTTAGTAGTATGGGTGTAAACGGTTCGGTTCAGTTCGGATATTAAGGTTTTAATATCTTAACGTTTCGGTTTGATTTGAGTTTTTTTACGGGTTTTCGGGTAGTTGAAATCTATTAAATTTTAAACTTTTTTCTTTTATAAAAATTCAAATAAGATTATAAAAATTTTGGATCTTTTAATTTTAGGTTAATAAAATCAAATATTTTTTAAAATTTTAGCTTATTCGGTTCATTCGGATTTTATTCGATTCATTTAATTTTTATATGAACATTCCAAAACCCTAATCTAATTATCGATTCGATTCGGTTATCGATTTTTTCGATTGCTTGAACAGCCCTACTTAGTAGGATGAGGGAGAGGATGAAATTGTGATTTTGCTTCGCATTTTATGGGTATTTCGGTGATTTCAGGTTGCAAAGGGCACTAAACGGCGTTACAAGTACCGGAGGCAACGAGGTTTTGAGAATTGAGATTTGACCTTTGTTCCTGTTTTGGGTGCTACACTCTGCAAAGCACACACTACAGCTAAGATTTCCCGGGAACACCGCTGGCGCTGTACAATTTTTTAGGTATTATCTTGATATCTTCCGCCTTCCGGTGTTCAAAATACGTATACCACATTTAAAAGAAAGAAAGAAATATATAGTATATATAATATTATACTTAAATAAGGTCAGCTTTTATTTAGTTTTATTTATCCAAGAAATTTAAGTACAACTAGACGAGAGCTGCTAACCAGTTCCATGATTGCAGTTGTAACTTAACTAAATGATCATCCACATTCAAAAATAGTGACCCGCAATGCAACTTTGTTAGATATAACTTTATAGGATTTCATCTTTAGTCATTATCAGGTTATGTTTTTCTTTGTAATTTTAATTTAATTTAATTCTATTACATTAATAATTCTTTTACTGCGGCATATAAGGTTTTATAATTATTTAATTGTGCCAGTCTTAATTATCCCAAAATGTATGTTATGACTCGTGATTGCTTAGTAATTATCCAAAGAATGATTTGAACAAGTGATTGTTTAGCCAGTGATGCATATAAGTTAACAAAAAATTATGTATTGAACAACTGAGATTTTGATTTGGTGGAGGGTGGCCAATTGCATTCATCTTAATGAGCCCAAGCTTTGGTGGAGGGTGGATGACCACGTTACAGGTCGAAATGGGCATGAAGCATCCGAAACTAAACCAATTTCAAACACTGTTGGTTTTGTTCTTTATGTTGTTTTATTTTTAAGTCATCATGTTGGGTATGAATATAATTCTTCCAATGACCATTTTGGTTGGCCTCTGCTTTTATGTACTCTCTATATATAGATGTATCTTGAGTGGCAGTGCTAAAGAATTGAATAGTGCTGAGAGAGGAGGAGGACTTTCCAATTTTGGTTAACTGCCCCGGCAGGCATACATACATACATCTTTTCTTGGATCTTGAGTCCATTATTCTGGAGGCTGTTAAATAATTCTTGCGAGGAGGCTTTGGAGAAACCAAAAGCAGCTGGTATTTAATTTGTCCGACATAATCTTTATGCCTTAGGTTTCATCCATACCCTTGTTTTCAATTTCTATTTTCGACTCCTTACGCTTGGAATCTCCACCCTTTTATGGAAATAAGGAAAAATTCCTCGGAGACTGGCAAGGTTTCTCCAATTTCAGATATTGAGAGCGTTCAATTTCAACCAAAGTAGAATTGGCAAAATAACGGGAGCTTGGTGATAACTGATAATTGAGGCTTTCAGAACCCCATTTTTCTATTTCAATGTTGTGTTATTATTATTACTCCCTCTGTCCCAGAATATAAGTTATTTTCAACCGTTTTATCAAAACCAATAAAAATAGTTTTGTTTGTTAAATTTTATATTCTTACCTATTTTACCCTTATTTAATTGTATTAAGGAGGAGAAGAGGTAAAGAAGAGACATGTATTAAAGAGAGAGGTTTCTAATATGACAAAACAAGGGTAAAATAGGAAAACTATAAAATTATTGTCTTGGTTTTATAAAAAGGACAATTATTTTAGAACAAAATTTTTTTTCAAAATGGACTTATATTCTGGGACAAAGGGAGTATTATTTTTGCCTAAACAGAGTTGTGTTAGTTGAATTTCTATATTCTTTTAATAAACATGCATATTTGACGGACGCTTAGGGACAAAGTTTTATTTTCCTGCCATGTTGCTCTTTTGCCCCATCGTTACTAATCTATAGCTCCATATCTATAACCTAGACTTACCTCCATGTAGACGTAGAAGGAAGGAGGGAGGGAGGGAGAGAAATGAGAGGAGGGGGGAGGGGGTATGTTGTGGCAACTCAACCCCCCATTGGCCCCTTTTCTTATTTTTATTTTTTAAAATTGTTCTTTTTCTTTTTTTTTTCTTTTCTTTCCATTTTCTTTGTTTTTATTTTTCTTTTTCCTCTAAAAAATATTTTATTTTTGACAAATAGTTATGTATGAGCTTGACATAATTAAAGGACAAGGTCTTCTATCTAAATATATTGGATTCGGATGTATTAGATTTTAAATACAAATTTTAAGATTTGAGCTAACTTGACCCATAATAATTATATAAAATAAAAAAAGTTCTTATTTAATTTTACGTTGACATTGTGTGAAAATATTTTTATTATATTGTTTTCAAACAAAATAATCTTTTTTTAGAAGAAAATGTAACCTTTCATTCATTTAAATGAAATTACATCCATGATACTAATAATACTGAAAATTACAATAGATCTAAAATTATTTTCTTCCTTCATCGTTTGTAGATTTGAATCTTACTTCATGATTCAAGTCATCTTCTCAACTATATTGAGTTTCGAGAGTCTCAAACTTTCTTCATGAGCCTCTAATATGCACATTGATCTCTCACTTTTACTTCATTATAGTTTTTCCAACTAAAAGCTTTCATCAACGACAAAGAAGTGACTGATTAGAAAATTTCTTTGATTAACTCGTAAATCGTAAAAAAAAATCATAATTTAAGACTAACAATTTTGAACATATTGCAAAGTGAAAAAAAAAAAACTCAACTGACTCAACAAAACTAACTAAACTCAAAGAAAATCAAGACTAAACACCCAGATTCATAGAGCTAATACTTATTTTAAGAAAAAATAAATAAAATGAAATGCATGATTGAAAGTCAGACCCTTACTCCCCCTTGACGATAGAAGTCAATGAGGAAGAAGAGTAAACGAAAAACTTGGGAAGAAAAACTGAGGAGAGGAGAGGGAGTGAAAGGGAGAGGGTGGCTAGAGTTTTGCTAAACTTTTTAATGATGTGTTAGACCCTTTTTTTTTTTTTTGGGTAAAGAAGAAGCCATTTAAGGCTTAAGTCCTTAGGATAGCCTTTCCCAACTTGTCATGTTCCATCAAAGGAATAAGATCCAAGAGCGGATTAACTAATATCGAAGTTTCATGAGGACAACTATCAGCAAGACTAGTCAAGAAGTCAGTACAATGATTTCCTTCTCTATAAATAATTACTTTTTAATGATGTGTTAGACTTAATTGTATGGAAAATTGTAACAAAATTACCTATTTAAATAGTTATGTATGAGCTTTTTACTTTATTTTTGTTAATTTTTGCCAAATAACTATGTAAAGATTTAATCTATTTCAAAATCAGGATCTTCTTATGAGTTAAAAAAGTATTAGATTTATAATTTATTATCAATAATGTCAAATCCATATTATTGATAATAATTTGGAGGTCTAATTTTTTTATTATTATTAACTTTTAAATTTAATACTAAAAATTTATAAAATTTTAAACATATTTTAAAATTTCTTAACTTTCAATTTTTTTTTGTGAGAATTTCTTAACTTTCATTAAAAATAAAAATTTGACCCCGGGCCGAAGCCCGGGACAATTTCTAGTGAGATTAAAAGTATCAACGAAACAATAGAAAGTCCCAAGTGTTGATTCTAGTCACTCGGATCATGTGTGGCACTATCTTTATCCTACATTTGGCTTGATTGCATTGTCTAAATATTGTGCCTAAGAATCTGTGCCTCTCTATAAATATATAAACTAGAACAGCACATGATCGGGCAGAAGAGAAGGAAAAAGAGTGGCCTTTCCTTGCAAGCCTGGGAGTGGAATCACCCAATAATCAATATATGTTATTATTAATATATATATATATATATATATATATATATATATATATTTGGTAAACAATAGGAACAAGTTTCAATTAAGATAAAGTACCAAACAAAGGTCTACCTACTGCATCAAAGGCAAACAGGTCTTTAATACATACGGGGTTCATAAAGATAAACAAAAGCCTCCCCTAAATTACCACATAGGTGGTACAAAAATTCCTATTGCCTATCTTGGCTAATGCATCAGCACACACATTGCCTCCCCTGAACACATGTTGTATTCTCACTTCATGAAGTTGCTCATACATACCGCCTGAACACATGTTGTATTCTCACTTCATCAAGTTGCTCATACATACCGGGGCTTCATAATGATAAACAAAAGTCTCCCCTAAATTACCACATAGGGTGGTACAAAAATTCCTATTGCCCATCTTGGCTAATGCATCAGCACACACATTGCTTTCCCTGAACACATGTTGTATTCCTTTTACACCAAATAAGGGGTACCCTACAATTGAGAAACTAGTAGATGAGTTTAGAAGATTGAAGATTGAGAATCGAATATTAAGAGAAGGGATTGAAATAGCAGAGCTAACTTAAAAATGTGAGCAATTAAGATGGGCGAGTACGAGTTTGAGGATAAGCTGAAAAAGAAAAGAATGAAGAAAAAAGAATGGGTCCGAGCTATAGAAAGGGCACAAAAAGATGGTGAGAAAATGAAAGAAAATGTGGAGAATTGGAGAGGAGAGGCAACCAGCATAAGCAAGAAGGCTATTAAACACGAGAATGCTAAGGATGATGCTAACAAGCATTTGACTGATGCCCGAATCCGGTATGGCGAGGTTCAGAATGAGAGGGACGAATTGAAAAATGAAAGAAATGGATTAAAGAAAGAGAGAAATGAACTGAAGAATGAGAGAGATGGATTGAAGAACGAGAGAGATGAATTGAAGAATGAAATAGATGAATTGAAGAAAGAGAGAGATGAACTGAAGAAAGCCAGGGAGGACCAATGTGCATTCAAAGACCGAATAGTTTCTGCCAGAATTGCCGCTGAAGGATTTGTCTGATGCTTTACTTTGGTGAGAAGTGTCACTACTAAGAAGTGTATGTATCCAAGCCTTTTTGGAAAAATAACTAAGCCATATAGCAAGAAGGCTAGGAATTTAAGCAGTTTATGTTTGGTCTGGAAGTTGATTATTCACATATCAAGAAGCCTTTTTGGAAAAAAAAACTCCCCATCTTCTTTCACTCATTTAACCTAGAGATATGCCAATTACATGTTCTTGGAGACATTGAAAGCCCCAAATTATGACGGTTGATTTCTAGTGCTCCAAAAGATTTCTCTAATATCATTTTGTCTAAAGGATTGATAGAAAATGTTGTCAAGTCAGGGATACTAGGTGTCAGTGATTCCAATGCCAAAAAAGGGCAAGGTGGCAAAAAAAGGAAGGGGAGATCACTGCTGTTGACAACAGTTCATACCCATACACCTATCAGCAACAAAATTACCATTATCCCAACCAAAGGCCCTTATACAACTGGCATTCAGGTTCTCATCGACCTCGCGATTCATTCCAACCTCGTGGACCATACCAGCCACCCATTTCATATCAACCACCTGCTTCATACCAGCCATTTACCCCATATCAACCACCAAGCTGCCAATTATATTACTTCAAGATCAACTATCCATCCCACAGCACAAACTTATTCACCCAGACCAAACACCTTTACAAATATTGGAAATGATCAGAAATCCACCCAAACTTACACCAAGATTGATCTCATTCCATATACATATATTGCTATACTCCCACAACTATTGCAACAGAAGTTGGTTGAAAAACCTCGTGTGACTAAGACCTATACACCACCTTACCGGGACTGGTTCAACCCAACGAACACTGCGAGTACCACCATAGGGCAGCCGGACACTCAACCGAAGACTGTTATGTGTTGAAGCTTAAGGTGCAAGATTTGGTAAGGGAATGGAGATTGAGCTTTTCTCAAAATGTATAACCAAATATGGGACAAAATCCTTTGCCAAACCATGGAAGAGCGGCAATGAATTCAGTGGGTAGTGGCGAATGTGTGAAAAATTTTGTAGAAGAAGTGAAGACCCCAATGGCTATAGTATTTGAAGCATTGATTAAAGCTCAGATGATTTGTTCAAAAAAAAGAAATAAGGGCTGTTTGAACTGTGGAGAATCGAATCATGATATTCAGAAATGTATAGATTTTCGTTGACAAGTTCAGAAATTAATAGATCAGACATTAATTGAATTCTATGTGGAAGTTAATGATACATTAGTAAATAAGGTGGAAAATGGCAAGGAAGTGGCCAAACCATTTGTGGTTTACTATGATGAGCCACCAAAACTAAAACCCTTTGTTGTGTATTATAACACACCTCCAAAGCCACAGCCATTTGTTCTTACACCTATGGAAATATCACCCAAACCAAAGCCCTTCGTAGTTTACTACAATGCACTTCCCCAGCCAAAACCAATAGCACCGGTAGTTGTTAATCCCCTATAGTCTTTTCCCTATAAAGATGATCATCAAACGCCATGTAACTATGAATGTAGTTTTCTTACTACCGAGAAAATCAGTGAACCAGTAGCCTCATCGTTGTCTGATATTGATGGGATTACTCAAAGTGGTAGAATCTACTATTCCAAAAATGCGGAATCTTCCAAAGGAAAGGCTAAGGCAAGCGATACTGCCAAAAATGCTTCTGTAAATGAACCCGAGGAATTCCTTAAGATTATAAAGCAAAGTGAATACAATGTGGTAGACCAGTTGAACAAAACACCAGCACGTATTTCACTCCTTTCACTGCTATTGAATTTGGAGGCTCACAGAAAATCATTGTTGAAAGCTTTAAGCCAGTCATATGTGTTTCGAAATATTTTTGTATTGGATATGGATTGTATTGTGGGAAGCATTGATGCAGCCAATTACATTACCTTCACAGATGAGGAGATTCCAATGGGTATAAGGGGAATTCCTAAGGCTTTTCACATCACCGCCACATGCAAGGGATACACAATGGCAAGAGTTTTGATTGACAATGGTTCGACAATGAATGTGATGTCTCTTTGATCCTTACAAAAGTTACCAGTTGATATGTCTTTTATGCAGTCCAGCAATCTGATAGTTCGGGCATTTGATGGAATTCAAATGGAGGTATACGAGACTGTGGAAATACCATTTCAAGTTGGTCCTGTTACATTTGAGTTAGTCTTTCAGGTGATGGATATCAACCCTTTTTATACTTGCCTTCTTGGTCGGCCATGGATTCATTTAGCTGGTGCAGTTCCCTCAACCCTACACCAGAAAGTTAAATTCTGAGTGAAAAAGACAATAGTGACAGTTAGAGGAGATGAGGATATAATGGTAGCTCAATTTTCGGATTCTCCTTATATTGAAGCTGCCGAAGAGGCCTTGGAATGTTCCTTTCGGTCTTTTGAGATTACAGAGGTTATGTTAGAGACGGGTACAAGTCCAAATTCCTAGGATTTGACAGTACAAAAGAGACAGATGCAAAGGCAATGATGGGCATATAAGAAAGGCTTAGGCAAGAACTTGCAAGGTTCCTGAATTAGTAAATTGACCTCACCAAGATAATACTTTTGGTCTGGGTTCCAAGCCATCATGGAAGGACAAGCAACAAATGAAGGAAAAGAAGAAAACCCGAAGATTAGCTAGGAAAGATGGGGGATGCATTGAAGAATGGAAAGAAATGAAGATTCCACTGATCAGTCAAATCTTTATATCGGCTGGTTTTGTTAACCTTAATTAGTATGAGCAAGCACCGGTGACAGTCCAGTTTGTTCAGACGGGATTGCAGAATTTGGCCATCCATGCAGTTGATAAAGAGGCATCATATCAACTAGATGGGCTAATCTATGCAGCTAAAGTGGGTACTGATTTAGACAATTGGTCTGTTATTGATATACCGGCTGTATTTTCATCTTCTGAGGCAATGTAATTATCTTTGAACTCTTGTCTATTAAATCAACACTTATGCCTAAGAATGTTGATGAGTATTTTCATGATTTGTTAAGGCTTTCTTTCTTATTTATATATAATTTGAACTTCAATGATGAATTGATTCATGTATGGACTTTTGACACAATGAGATTACATTGCAATATATATTCACTATATTTTCTTCTATTGTTTCAAGATTTTCTATTCTTTGATTTATCTCTTACCACACATTCCTATTCTATTACTTTGTATATATCTATTCCAAATTTTCCTTTGCAGGTGCACCGTCAATGAATGCAAAGATAGCACAAGTAGCGGGCTTGAGTTCGACTTTGATAAGTTGATTGATACTGATGAGGTTGATAATGACGATATTGATGATTCTGATCTGTCCCAAAACTTGTTGAGATTAGTTGAGCAAGAAGAGAGACAGATAATGCTCTATAAGGAAACCACAGAGTTAATAAATTTAGGCACAAATAAGATAAGAAAGAAGTGAAGATAGGCACCACTTTATCAGAAACTGAAAAACAGCAGCCAGTTAATTTGTTGAAAGAGTACTCGGATGTTTTTGCATGGTCTTATCAAAATATGCTTGGTTTAGATCCAGAAATTATAGTTCATAAGCTGTCAATCAGGTTAGAATGCAAGCTAGTTCAACAAAAATTAAAGAGAATGAAGCCTGAAATATTATTGAAAATAAAGGAGGAAGTAATGCAGCAGTTAGATGGAGGATTTCTTGAAGTCGCAAAGTAGAGTAGGCAGCCAATATAGTTCCGGTACCTGAGAAAGATGGGAAAGTCCAAATGTGTGTCGATTACCGAGATCTCAATCGAGCTAGCCCAAAAGATAAATTTCCTTTACCACACATTGGTACTTTAGTAGATAATATTGCCCGATGTTCTATGTTTTCATTCATGGATGGATTCTCGGGATATAGTCAAATCAAGATGGCCCCAGAAGATAAAGAGAAAACAACCTTCATCACCGTGTGGGGAACTTTCAACTACAAAGTGATGTCTTTTGGTTTAAAGAATGCCGGTGCTACTTATCAAAGAGCCATAGTGACCTTGTTCCATGATATGATACACAAGGAGATTGAAGTGTATGTTAATGATATGATTGCTAAAGCTCGGACTACGGAAGAACATATTGTCAATTTGCAAAAGTTGTTCAAAATATTACGAAAATACAAGCTCAGATTGAATCCAGCCAAGTGCACTTTTGGAGTAACCTCCGAAAAGCTATTAGGTTTTGTGGTCAATGAAAAGGGGATTAAGGTAGACCCATATAAGATCAAAGCTATTCAGAATTTATCACCGCCTAAAACCCCAAATGAAGTTAGAGGTTTCTTCGGGAGGTTGAATTGCATTGCCAGATTCATATCGCAGTTGACTGTTAAATGCAATCCAATTTTCAAGTTGCTTAAGAAGCGTGACCCAAGTGAATGTAATGATGATTGCCAAGCAGCTTTTGAAAAAATCAAGGTATACCTCACCAATCCATCAGTGCCGGTACCCGGGAGACCTTTGATCTTATATCTCACAGTGTTTGAGAACTCCATGGGATGTGTATTGGGGTAACAAGATGAAACTATAAAGAAAGAACATGCAATCTACTATTTGAGTAAGAAGTTCACTGAATATGAAGCCAAAGTTTCCCCATTAGAGAAGATGTGTTATACATTGGCTTAGGCTGCTCATTGAATAAGACAGTACATGTTATACCACACAACCCTGTTAGTGGCAAAGCTGGATCACATTAGATACATATTCGAGAAACCAGGTTTGTCAGGGAGAATTACTCTGTGGCAAGTATTGTTGTCTGAATATGATATTCAATATGTTTCTTAGAAAGCTACCAAAGGAAGTGCAGTGGCAGAGTTTTTGGTAGAAAGGGCTAATGATGATTATGAGCCTATGGAGTTTGACTTTCCTGATGAAGATTTGATGGTACTGTTTTATGTAGATGAAGAATCAGATGCACCAATAATGTGGCAGAGTATAAAGCATGTGTTTTTGGCATTCAGATGGCCATAGAAAAAAGAGTTGAAAGTCTAAAAGTGTATGGTGATTCCGCAGTTGTGATTTATCAGTTGAAGGGAGAATGGGAGACAAAGGATTCAAAGTTGGTCCTTTATCATGACTACCTCAAAGATCTCATAAAGAACTTCAAGGAGATCTCTTTCCATCACTTGCCTCGAGAGAAAACCAAGTTGCCGATGCTTTGGCTATCTTAGCCTCCATGTTCAAAGTTGATATAGATACCGAGATTTCGCCGATCAAAATCGATTTAAGAAGTGAACCAGCATATTACATGAATGTTGAGGAAGAAGAAGATAGCGAACCGTGGTACTTTGATGTTGTACAGTTTCTAAAGTATCAAAAGTATCCCGATCATGCTTCGAAAAATGATAAGAAAATTATCCGGAGACTGTCAATGAATTTCTACTTGGACGGAGAAATCTTATACAAGAAAACCCGAGATCAAGTCTTATTAAGATGTGTAGCAGCTAAAGAAGCTCAGATGATTGTGAGTGAAGTGCATAAAGGAGTTTGTGGAACTCATACAAGCGATCACAAATTGGCTAGGCAAATTATGAGATCTGACCACTATTGGTTAACTATAGAATCGGATTGAATCAATTACACAAGGAAGTGTCATTAATGCAGATCAAATTCATGTTCCTCCAAATCCTCTTCATGTTATGGCGACAATTTGGCCTTTTTCTATGTAGGGAATGGATGTTATTGGCCCAATCATTCCGAAAGCCTCAAATGGCCATCAGTACATCTTTGTTATGATTGATTATTTCACCAAATGGATTGATGCAGCCTCATATGCCAGTGTTACACAGTCTGTGGTTGCTAAGTTTTTTAGGAAAGAGATTATTTGTAGGTATGGTCTTTCGGAGAGAATCATTTCAGATAATGCAGAAAACTTGAATAGTAGAATGATAGAATCATTATGTTCTCAGTTCAAGATCACTCATAGTAACTCCACACCATATCGACTTTAGATGAATGGGGCAGTGGAAGCAGCTAACAAGAACATCAAGAATATTGTAGCAAAGATGACTGAAACTTATAAGGATTGGCATGAGAAGTTACTTTTGCTCTTCTTGCTTATCGTATGGCAGTCAGGACATTTACTCGGGTAACTCCTTTCTCATTGGTATATGGGACGGAAGTAGTGTGCCTATCAAAGTGGAAATTCCATCTCTCAGAGTGCTTAGAGAAGTGAACTTGAATGAAATTGATTAGGTCCAAAAACGACATGATCAATTGAACTCGATTAATGAAAAGCGCCTTGCTGCACTTTGTCATGGTCAGTTATATGAAAAAGAATGATGAGAGCTTATAATAAGAAAGTGAAGCTAAGGCTCCATGATCCACCTGCAATCAGTACACACATTGCCTTCCCTGAACACATGTTGTATTCTCACTTCATCAAGTTGCTCATGATCCACCTGCAATCATCAATTATAGGCATAAAATGCATATTAGAGCAGGCAAACATATTAGAGCATGCAAAGAATTGAGAGGTAATAACAGAAATCACAGCAGTTGCATCAAGTTCAACTACAAGTTTTCTGATATTCAAAGAATAGCATTAATATATATATATATATATATTATATACTCATCTCATCTATAACTCATTTAAACACATATTATTATTGTCATATACTAGAAATATATAGTTATGCTGTAAGACATATATATATATATACATATATATATGCTTTGGTTTGGTTAATAATCAAGAAACTTTAGACATGATTTACAGTTGTTTTATTATGGTTGTAATAGTCTATTTCCGTAGTGTATGAAACTCCTTATTTTTTTTTTGGTAGATAAACTCTCTATTATAAAATAATATATATCAAATCAAACTTTTACTTTATATCTTGACTTATTTTTCCTTTTGACTCCAAAATTTATTTTGGGCCTTATTCTGAATTAAAATTGATACGAAAAAGAAAGAATAGAAAACTGCCATGATTGTTTCTCTCTAGTCTAATCTCTCACAAATATGGCAACTCCTTCATTTTAGCAACCTTCCCTCGAAATCCCAAAATTTTAAAAAAAAAGTAGCCGTTGGAAATTTTCTTCTCCATTGCTCCATTGCTAATGCATCTCTTCACTTCCCACCTAATTAACTTCTCCTATAAAATCTAGATTTTAGATTTATTTTTCCAAGAAAAGTAGAGATTGAGAGAATCCATTTTTGAGATTGGATAGATTTTGGAGCCATGAATTCTGGTCGTTGTGCGGCTTGCAAATATTTGAGAAGAAAATGTGCTCCCAATTGCATCTTCTCTCCTTATTTTCCACCCAATAATCCCCAAAGATTTGAATCTATTCATAGAATCTATGGAGCCAGCAATGTTGCAAAACTACTTCAGGTAAAATCCCCAAAGATTTTTTTCTTGATTTTGGTTTAGATTTGTAATCCAATATTGGCTATTAACACTACTTGATAGATGGAGGATTAAGATTTCGCCACCATGTCTAACGTAACTTTCTTTACATTTTTTCTTTGCAAGTTCTAAGAATCAAGTTTGCCTATAAATATTTTAGTAACTCTCAATGTTCAATTCTAGATTTAAGATTTCTTGTTAATAAAGAATCAATTGAATAAAAAAAATAAAAAATAAATTTATGTCTGTTTCCTCTCCTTATTAATTGAGACGTTGAAGCATAGAGTTAGTTTTGAACCAACTTTTGAATATAACTATACTATTGATGTGAATGGTAATGTTTTACTCTGATTATATATCCAGCAACTCCCAACCCATTTGCGAGCCGAAGCGGCAGATTCCTTATACTTCGAGGCACAATGTCGGGTTGAAGACCCTGTGTATGGTTGCGTTGGGCGCATATCATTGCTTCAGCAACATATACACAATGCAGAGAGCCAGCTAGCCAAGACCATGGCCGAGATTGCTGTTCTTAAATCTCAGACCCAACATGATCCGCAACCGCAAGCTCTACCACTTGAACCCCAGTCTGATGATTTTAACAATTTCTTGCAAGAACAATTAGACAAAGTTGCTGCGGACCTTAACTTCTCCAACCAAGGTTCTTTCGGGTTTATGTAGTTGTGGGATGGAATGAATAAAGACGTAAAATAATGAGGTAGTCATCATGCAATGATGCCAACTTTGTTTAAGCCATGCTATTTATTAGTCAAAGAAAAACTCTTACTCCATATTCAAACCATATGACATGAAACTTTTGGCATCTTTGACGTTTTTATTCCATGATTTCTTATTGAATATCTCCCATCAACTCATCATCCTTTTTCTCTTTCTTTGATATAGGAACAAAGGAATGAAATAAAATGAGCAAAAAAGGAAATTGAGAAATAATGTACACCACTTTGTGATTAATGCACATTCAAGTAAATCTAAATAGAAGATTCCTTTATTTTTCTTGTTCCATGGAAAATTTCCAAAAAAATTAAGAAAAAAAAAGGACTATTGCACCAAAATTATCTCTTGGGGTCGATTGTAGGATGATGTGAAAAGATGCGTCAGTTGCTTACTTTGTAATAAAAATAACAAAAGTAAAGAAAAGTACAGATCCTGATTCAAAGTCATAAATTGACTGTTTAATACATTGAATCTATTGGGTATTTTACGAATTGCATTGCAATTGAAAATGTTCATGCTGGAAGAAACTTCTATTAAACTTAAGAACTTAGTCTGGCCGAATGGCAAAACAAAGGGTATATTTGGGAGACCAATGTGGCATGATTAGGCCACTTTTTGGCCTTTTCATTGCACTGGTCTTGCCAAACAGCAAAATAAACACTGGTGACATTGCCTATGCGGCACATCTCACTCTCACCGCACCATCAATTTTTCCATGGGAGCCAATACCTCCAGTGGAGCAATCGAAGCTCCTTTTCATTTCTATGCCCATCGTTTTTTTCCCCCTTAAATTTTTAATGAAAAATATTTTATGTTAATACCGTTAATGGTCATTTTATATTTTCATCTCATCACCACAGTTATTTTTATTAAACACATATTTTTTCACCGTTAATTTTAATCTCATCACAATAATTTCAATCTCACATGTACAGTAACTAATTTCATTATTTCAATCATACCGAAATCAATCTCACCGTCCTCTGTAACATAGCCAAAGTAAAAGATCACTGAGATCCAAGTAAGACAATTACAATAACAGTAAAAAGGAGATTTGAACAAAGGCCAGAAAAGAAAATCGATCAAGGAGTACTAAGCCATGATTGACAAAGTGTTGTCTGTGCTGTGTAGAGATGTCATGATGTGTATGCCTTCGCTCAAGTTACTAGTCTTATAGCCTTCTTCAGTCTGGAGTCATCCTTCATGATAATGGTGCCTTTTCTCCAAATATTTTGCTTTTAATATCATCCTCAAATCTTGCTCGATTTATCTCTAATTGATTTCTTCTCAAATTGTCGAGGTCTTAACGTTAATTCAAAATCTCTGCCTTTGAACCAGTATTGCCTTTATGGGCCCTTTTCCAAACTGGGTTAGCCTACTCTCATAGTTCCATCAACCCATCAGTGCATAGACATAAGGTGTAAGTTATGATACAAACAAAGACATTCCACTTTTTTTAGTACTAGTCACTCACTGTCAATATAGTATAGTAGTTATTTAATTATGATAAAAATAAAATTAGTCAATTATTAACATTATTTAATAAATATATAAAAAATATTTAGTAAAAGATAAATAAAGAGTTTCAATTTAAATAAATAATATCAATGACAATCCTGAAATATTTAGAAAAAAAAAAGGTATTTTAGATGATTCAAAAGTTTTACACCATTCGTACTTTTATATGTATTATAGATTATAGATAATACTAACAAATATAAGGCCCAAGTTCAAGTTATAGGAACCAAGTTTGATGTTAAATTTGACTAATCATATGTTGTGGTTGGTTAATTAATTTATTCATTTAATTTGATTCATTATTAAGTTTAAGCTCTTGCTCCGTTTTGGGATCATTATAATTTAATTTATTATTAGGTTTAAGCCCTTGTTCCGCGTCGAAATCATTACAATTTAACTGTAAAATTTCAAACATATCAACAAAATAAGTGACAAAATAATTACTATCAATTTTTATAATCCCTATATAAAAATAAATCGAGTTTTAATATAGGAATAATGTATAACACTGAAAGGAAAAAAAATTTACCATTAAGTTCTTTTAGGAAAAATAAAAGTTTTTTAAGATATTGTCATAATTTTTTGTTTGTTATTTCTTTGGATATTTATCTGAAGATATTAATTATAAAAAAAATTCTAGAATCATTTAATTCAACAAAATATTTAAAAACATCAAACTTGTCATTTGGAGCTCTTTGGAGCTAGATTTCACAATTATTTCAAATGTATGTAAGATTGTAGTGATATTGAAAGTTTTTGTAATCAATTAATCATCTGAATTAGTTCCAATACATTAAAATAATGCATAATAATTTAATTAATTGATTATTCTTTCAATAGGATATTATCTCTAATAAATAGCTATAGTAATAATTTATTAATTACAAAAAATAATTTTTTCTAGTTATTCAAATTAAAATAAATACAAAAAAAATCAAAATTATACTTTAAAGCTATGTGAAACCAGATTTTACAATTATTTTAAAAGTATGTTAGATTTTATTAAAGTTAAAGAATATTTATATTCCTTAATTCACTTTATTTTAATTTGTAAAAAATCAGGGACCTCAACTGTCTTCTGCTGGTATATATACAAGTGAAGGTGAAGCCAAAAGACCACATGGGAATCCAAAGCTAATACTAGCAATTAGATGGAAGCAAATTGCTTGGTTTTTAAAATTTTATTTATTTATTTAGGTAAAATTATGTTCTTGAATTTGAAATCCAAATTAAAATGGTGGCTTTGTCAGAAAGAGACATAGAATAGAACCCAAACACTTCTTGTGCTATGTATGTCAATTCTGTCACCATCTCGTTGTGGCCTAAACTCCGGTCCACCTTTAATCTGCATATATAAATATTAAAAATTAAATCGAACAAACCCAGACACTTGAGAAACGAACATCTTATTATTGATACGAAAAGCTATGTAATTTACTGTAAAACAAAGGAACCCAGGATTAATAAAAAAATTGACAGCAATAGAAAGGCCATGATCTGCTCTGAAAAATCATAGACTTGGAAATAAATACAAATGTAATGCCATCACATAACTGTAAACATAAACCCAAGCTGATTACATCAACACATCAATCTTATTCCCGTAACAAGCCAAACCAATCTCCTCAACTTTGCCATGGAGCAAACTACTCCCACCACGGCCAAACCACTTCCCGATATTATGACTGGAAACTAAACAATGCCATTACATCTCGCGCTGTAATTCGATATATATACATACTAGAACAGCAGGGCCTGAGTGGATGGAAGCCCGGACAGGTTTGTATTCCATTGAATACTTCCTTACAGATCAACAACCTATGCCACAGCTTTTGTCGGATTCAAGTCTCCTCGTCCATTAAACTTGGACTTATCCTTTACTGGCTTGTGAGAGCCTGGTGTAACTTTTGCGGCAGTCCTGCCCGGCTTGGTTGTTTGAGCCCCAGTGGCTCCCCCTGTTCAAATCAAATAATTGAAAAAAAAAATTTAACAAAACACACAATAAATGCAACAGGGAGCCTAGCCTATCACTATGCATTGTCTAATCTGGTTAACCTAAAATTAGCAGCATGCATACAAGACTGAAGAAAAAAGATTTGACTGTGCTGAGGGAATAATATGCCAGGGCAATCTAGATACATCATGCAATTCTTTTAATAAAAACCAGCTTAGACAAGAAAATTTCAATGTTAGACAGCACAGAAACTAGATGCCTGAAAATGTGAATTCTATAAGTGACAGACTAGCATCACCAATTTCCAATCCACCTGTTCTCCAGAAAATGGATTAACATTTAACATCAAGGTGAAGTTACCTATATACTTTTGGACCAACAAGGAGAACTTACCACTGTTAGGCAGAGACAATCTCTTCTTTGTCTGTTTATCCGATTGGATGGACCTCTCTTTCGGATTGCTATGCGATCTTGAACTAATAACAGGTTTTGATCCAGCTTCTTCAGCCAAATCTTGAAGATTTGGTTTGGACTTTGGCTTGGAAGACAATGCATTGACTGCTTCTAACACGCTTGCTGGTTTACCAGCCGGAGAATCACTCCCATCAGAATGTGATGGACCTGTTTTTTGACTTGATGGGTTAGCGTTAACACTTGATGAAGCTGGTTTTTTGGTAGTGGGCTTTATCTGAGAATTGGCACCATTCTTTCCTTCTGCAGGACCATCCTCACGTATCATTACTCCATCTCGAAGATTAATGTCAAGAAAACGATTCTCCCACGGACGTACAGCCATCCATCTCTCCAACCAGTTCCAACCCCAGCTGCTTTTATCTGGTTCAAACCCAGCAGGCACTGACTGCTGTCTTGACCCTGCTTGCCACTGCATGAACAGATATTAAATCTAAAAAGGTAAACTCTAGCCTGAATAAAACCAGTCATTGAAAAACAGTACAATCACGCAACCACCAAATAAAATGATTTATACAACTTGCAGTTTTATTCCAACATTTTAGCATTTAACCCCAACCCTCCAGGAGGTTATGCTAATAACATGGGCTCTGAGAGAGAGCAGACATTGACTGGGTAACCAAATTAACCAGCAGCAAACTGAACTGTTAATGACAGACATCAACCCACCAGAACATTAGGAACACAAACTCTCACAAAGAAGGCAAGAATGAAAATGATGGGAAGTACTGGTACAGTTTCTCCACTGTTGCATGGAACTGGGGGACAAAACAAATATATTCCTTTTTATCATTTCTTACCTGATGAGCAAGAGCATATGCCATAGCTCTCTCACGTTTAGCTGCAGCCTCCTGCCTCTTTAGTAATTTGGCTTGAATTTGTTCAACAGAACCTATGCTATCACACCACCCTTCCTGCATTCAGTCAGAAGTATAAGAAGCACTCAGCAATCCTCCAATAACTAGGCTTGAATTATATGAGAAGAATGGATAACCGGATCCCTTCTATATGACCATTATTGTTAGCTAGCATCAATTTGTATATGAATCAAACAATGTAATGTTTCTCACCTCTATTTCTTTAACACGAGCCTCATTTGCCAGTTGTTGCTGAAGTTTCTGTTGGGTAGTTTGACTTTCCAATGCCAGTCGAACACGCCTTGCTCTTACACGAGCCTGAACTCTCACCAAAGCTTGCATGCAGCGAAGCGTTATAGCAGCTTGTTTTCTTACAGCATGACCCCTGACAAGAGCCTGCAGTCTTACCAATCCTTTCAATGCTCGCAAAGCTCTTCTAGCCTGATGTTTAAATAATATAATTTTGATTCCATCAGTGAGGAGAATTACAAAGTAACTTTACTTATTTAGTTATAGTCCAGATGCAGGATAAATCATTGCACACTAGCCCTCTCTTGCAAATAGACTTGTTTTCTACACAGTTAGTGGTGTTCATACATTCAATTAATGAATAAGAAGAGAAAATAAATTTATGGTCTTCCAGACAGTTAGTTCAGTTTATTGTTTGATCAAGAACATAACATATGACATGAAATACATTAGACTAGGTATCAGTAACTAAGACCTACCTTACTACCTGTAACATACAAGCATAGACAGAATACTTGCAAACAAATATATACATATGTATGCATATACCGATATACACCTGCATGATAGACGAGTAAATATCAATGTTGACATGCATGCATTGGTATATCGTCAAAAAAGCTACTCTTTCCAACCCATCTCTTATTTCGATTTGGGAAGTCCCAGGATATCCATTTTTCAAAATAAGATCATAAACATCCCCAACTTTCAAAAATTCTTTTAGCTATTCAGAAAAAAAGGTCTTCTGTTTTTTAAAATAGCGTTAAATCCAAACTACAAAACTACAACCTTTGCCTCAAACTTTATGCAACTCAAACCATCCCAAACAACTTGGAAAAGGAGTACTATTTCAAATTCTCTTCTTTTTTTTTGGGTCAGCATTTCAAATTCTCATTTGACAGGCTAAAAGATGAAACAGTGGAATCAGTACCAGAAATCCTCGGAAAGCTGTTTGTATCCTTGTGGCAGCCCATTCTTCCCTTGCTTGTTCATTAAGAGCTGCATCATGCACTTGAAGTGAACCAGATGGAGAGCCAGCAGCATCTGCAGTTGCGGGAGTATTGGCATCTCTGGCTGGTGAAGCAGCACTCTGATCCAAATCCTCTTGAAGTTTATTTGTGTCAAACTCAACAGAGGGCTTTCTTCGGTGACGAAATTTGCTAGCAGCTGCCCTCTGTCAGAACCGAAAGCCAAAAATCTGACTGAGCTTAAATGGTGCTTTGCTTTGGAAGTCAATCTCATTTGGCCTCACTAACTTAGAAATGTGCCAAAACTTAAAAATATGAATAAAACATAAAGGACATTCTTAAATAAACAAGTTTGATAACTTCACCACCATGGACAAAAACAGAATTGCTATTTTCATGATAATGAAACTACAAATAGGAAGTTTTTATTAATGGCCAGGCCAATTTTTCTCAAATGTTGCTAAACCTTTTTTGGGCAAAGGACCTTTGCTATTGAAATTATACAAGCAAAGTAAAAAAGAACCAAATTTTAATCAGTATTGATAAATACAACAATGCTTTATAGGAAGAGGTTTGAAGGAAAAGTCCTACTATGAACCAGCTATTAATTCATGTTTGCTTTCCCTAAGCAAGCAAGCAAAAAAAAAAACTAGTTTGACGAAAATAAGTATCATCAAGGAAAACAATGAATGCAAGAGTGCAATTATTGTCATAATGACATATAGCTTCATTGACTAATATGGATGAAGAGAGTAGAAACTGTATCTTGATTTTGGCTAACAAATATTTCATTTAAGTTACCACATAACACGTTTTTTCCTTCAAACCAGATTAGTCAACTAAGCCCTAAGTCCAGGAAAAGGCATTACTTTACAAAATGAACATCTTACTCAAAGTGCACATGATATGAAGGTACTTGGTGGCCAATGGCCATCACTTCAGCTTGAAGAGGCACACCTGAGACACAAACCTAAACCCCACCCCGAGAAGAGCAAAATGGAAGAGAAAAATCAATAGCAATATTTATACTGACATTTTCTTCCTTCTCTGAAGATTGTGACTTTTCTGATTTTTTCATGCCGACCAGTGCTTTGATCCATTTTCCTGAGACTCCCATGGTGCCAATTATAACAACTCAACTCGATACAGGCAGACCTGAAAGAGAAAATGCTTGACAAATCAATCTTAAAGTTGCACTCATGGATATAATAGTTCCTTAACCATAGAGAAAAAGAAAACATGAAAGCATGCCAAGCAAGAGGACAAGCAATTAACCTGATGTACTTCCTACCTATCTGATCCAATATGAAAGTATCTAGCTGATGCCCCACACGCATTCAACAATAATATAACAAGGGTTGTGGGTTTTTCCTTTCTCTTACCTAAAATAAGAACATCATTAAAAGATATAGCCAGTATAATATACCATAGTAGTCAAAATCGATATTATTTTAAGAAAACTCCAGTATTACCATTATCAGTCCACGACCTTTTATAAGCTATTAAAGGTGAAATTCTTTACAAATTTAACACCATTCTGTCAAGGCAATGAGTTCTCACTTATTAGGTAAATATCAATGCAATGGGAGAATATACATTCTCTGCATAGTGAAACAAACCACATTACCAACAACAAACAAACTATTAAAAGACAATCACGAAAAAATTAACATGGCTAGCCAACACCCAACAGACCAACACTAAAATTTCTTAGCTACTTGCCTACTTGATTTTCGCCAGACAATCTTAAAACCAAGTACGAGTATAGAGCATTTAAGATGCAGGGAATTGCTTTCAGATGTGTCTGAAATTTGACCAAGATTAACTGTAAGCATCTGAAGATCAAAGAAACCAAGATATATGGCCTCTATTTTGACTTATAAATGACTTAAATTCCAAACAGTATCTTTTGCCTCAATTTCCATATCAACTGTCTACTATTCATCCCCAAACCGGGTAAAAGATTATAAAAGACCAAGGCTAAAAATTCTATTTTATGCGAAAAGTAAGTTGTACAAGGTGACAGGAGCAAAGGACTAGAAACGTTTATATAGGTACCCCCTCAAATTGGAGGATCAAACAAGTAAAAGTAGTGAAAATCAGTCCCATAATAACAGTAATTCTTATACGAAGAACTGAAAAGGGAGTGGAAAAACTACCATTTTCACCTAATAAATAATACCCAAAGCCATTAATAACCAACCTTCCAATCTTAGGTTCGAAATCAAGGACCCTCCGCTGCTTTAAAAGAGCAGTATCACTTCGTTAATGCCAAGTGAACCAACCATGAATTCCCCATCCACCTTCTCATTTCTCACACTCTCTGCAAATAACAGAAGTTATATCACCTCATCAATAAGATAGCAAATTAGCAACCACAGAAGAATTCACATTTTCCACGAAAAAGAACCCAAGCTTTAAAGAAAAAATGGAATTTATTCCTAGATTTACGGATTCACCAATAATTTCTCCAATTAATCAACTGTCCACATTAAAGTCTAGTGAGTATAAATTGCAGTAATTATTGCCAATCAAGCCTCATTAACTGCAGATCTCGCAAATTTCATGGCCAAGCTTGAAATTTTCCAAATTTTTATTATCATTATCTAAAAATAAAAGCGAAAATTCACTATCTAAAAGAAGTGAAGAATAAGAGAGTTCAAGAGCTCAGATTAAATTAAACAAAAAAAAAGTTGCAAAAGAAATAGTACCTTTTTCCAGCCGTATGATTGGTGATCTATCAATCAATCAGTCAATAAAGTCAAACCTCAGTCAAACTTCCTTTCTTTTTTTCTCTCTAACAAAAAAATTTCAGAAGGGGAAATAAAGATTCAGCAGAATAAGAAGTGGACTCTCGGTTCCTTGCTTTCTTACTCTCTCTCTCTCTCTCTCTCTCTAAGAATTTGTGAGGACCGGAATCGGCTAAAGTACGCCGAGGGGGGGTAGGGGAGTATGGATGGAGTGGATTAGGCGGGTTAAGTGGAAAGGAACGGTGTCGTTTAGTGGGTTTGGTTTAGTCGTTATCAAGCACGCGACCAAAAGAGAGGTAATCACGGGACGTTTGTCCCCTTTCACCGGATCAGTTACCATTTTTCACTTGGCCTTTTTCTGATAATCGGCGTACGTTAGCATCCACTGCTTTTACTTTTTTTTCATCACTACTATTAAACCTGCTCAAGGGCAGGGCTACCCGTCCAAACCTGGAGATTCGTCCAAAATTTAGAAGGATTTGGACAAAAATATTAGGCCCGAATATCGGGCCTTTGACAAAAAATGAGACACGTTTAGAAAATGGGCCGGACTTTGGTCGTAGGCTTTGAAGTTTGAGTCCGACCCCACTCGGTCCGTATTTATATATAATAAAATTTTGATGTTCTTAGTTTCCAAAATATTATATATGTATATAAGATTAGTATTTTAAATATTACTTATTAGAAATATTTTTAAAGAAAAATATAATCTTAAATAATTCTAAATATTATTCAATAATAATTCTTGTTTTTTTTGTAAAATAATGTTATAATAATTATTTTTTTAATTTTTATTTGAGGTAAAAAAAATTGGACTGACTTTTGTGCGGGCCTTGGACAATCATATTCAAATCTGTGCTAGCCTTGAACAAAAGATCAGGCTCGAATTTCTAGCCGACCGGATTTGGACAAGCCAAATCTATATTTTTCTTAACTCAAAGCCCAGCCTGGCCCATGATCACATCTAACTATTATTATATTCTACTTTTTTTAATAATTAGAGAATTAGTATTTTATTAAATATCATACTACTAAGATTATTTATTAGCACTACTATAAAATTAGTCATTCTTTTTTTTTTTCTCAATAAAATTAAGCTATATTTGTGAGACCGTTTTAGCCCCCTTTGGCACAACATTTAAGTGAGATTGAGGCCTAAATGCACTACAATGTACCAAATATAGGGTTTATGCCTACTTTTCAAAACGTGCAATTAGCTACTTCGGCTTTGTTTGTATTAATCACATTCACACAGTACATAATAACAAGGATTAGTATTATTTAAGCTAATAATAGTCACATAGGTCGGTGTAGTGTTGGATTTGTTTAATGTCCGGATAATTTTAAATATTAAAATGAAATTACATACAACCGGATAATTTTAAATATTAAAATGAAATTACATACTTTTAAATTTTTAAATGTTAAATTGAACAATTGACTATAATTTCAATACCAAATGAATAATTAATCAGAATTTCTGGATTTGCTATGTCTGGTTTAAATAAACAGGCCATTCATCAGTGTTATGAATTGCATTAGGGAATGGCTAATGTGAAAGGTAAGGCTCTCTTAACTTTTATTTGCGAGATGGCATGAGAGGAACAATAGAGTATTTGGATTACATTATTTATAATTTTAGTAACGTTAAATTGAACAATTGACTATGATTTCAATACCAAATGAATAATTAGTCGGGATTTGCAATTATCTGTATATCTTTCGGAGTAAATAGCATCATTGGTCTCTTAAATTTAATTTAAATTCTATTTTGATACCTAACGTTTAAAATGTTTTATTTTGATTCTAAAATTTAAAAGTCAAATTATTTTAGTCATTCTATTAGTATTTTTATTAAATTTGTATATAAGTATTAATTGACTATATATTTTCTAATATTATGATACTAATTTTTAATTAAAATTATTTTATTTATATCTTAAAGATATATATTATCGAAAAAGTTTTAAAAATTATTGAAGTATAAAAATATAAGGATAAAAATGATTTGATTTTCAAACTATATGGATGAACATATAACTTTTTGAACTATAGGGATTAAAACAGTTTGACTTTCAAATTTTAGAGATCGAAATAAAAAATTTCTTATTATAAGGACTAAAATAGAATTTAAGTCAAACTTTAGAGACTATGAATACTGTTTACTCTATCTTTTGAGTAAATGTAAGAGTTTATTGAGCATGAACTTCACAAAAATAGATAATCTTATTTTATATAACCAAAAATCTCATTTGGTAATTCTATGAGATTGGAACATGTGAAATCGACTCTGGTTAGTATGTGATTACTTAGAAGCTAGAAGTACAAAGTTGGGGCAATTAGTTTATGCAAAAGTTCCATTTCAATTAGTAATTTTCTTAAAATCTAATCAATCTATCTATATATGTCTTAGGATATAACTCAAATAAATTAATGGAATTGCCGGATTGATTTTTAATTGTGAAAATTGAATTTATGTTTTTTTTTTAAAATTTGGTAATTACATTAGACTCCAACTAATTTGAGTCGCATCGAGTTTTGAGAGAAAGTTCTTCTAAGTTTATGTGTTCTCAATTATAAGACTTGAATTCAAAATCTTACTCAAAAGGAATCTAACTGCTTCATATTTTTTTAAAAATACAATTACATCAAATAAATCTTATATAAACACATACATTTACAATGTGTTTTGTACGAAGGAAATAGGAAAGAAATAAATGATGTGAAAGAAAGTGGGTGAAGAAATACAGTTTTCTTTTGTTTTGTAGGGCATAAATACACAAGAAAAGAAATAAGAGGAAAATAAGAGGGTCCATTTTCTTAGAAACTATTCCCGCTCAAATTGGGTAGAAATATGAGAGAAAGAAAGTGGTTGTCTTGTTGAGTCTAACACAAATGATTATTACTTCCTTAAAATTTATTTCTAATTACAAAATTTACCACTATAAATAAAAGATATTATAAGTAAAATTTTAACTAAAAACTAAATAATGGTAAAATTATCATATTAAATAAAATAATTTTTTTTCTTTCATATTTCTCGGTTATACCGAACAAAGGAAATAATCAATTTTTTCTCTTTCATTCTTATTTATTTCCTTGTCATCGAACACGAGGAAGGAAATAAAAATTTCTTTTCTTTTCGTACCTATTTCATTTCCTAATCTATTTATTTTCTTTATTATTTTCTTCCCTCCTATCAAACATAGGCTTATTGAGAATTTATTAGACGAACTAACACTCCGCGAACCTACTAATACTATAACAAATAAGTGATAACTAACCATCAACAAACTAGTATCTAAATCGAACAAAAGCTACACGTTGTGTATGCATGCATAGAGACAATGTAATTTTTTGATTTAGTCAACAAGTTATAAATACTCCGTTACCCTTATATTTCTATTATTGAATAATTTAAAAGAAATCATCAATAAATATTAATCGAGGTGATAACTATTTTTATCCTAGTAAATAAATTCAATTCCCAAATTCACTTGTTTAGAGGATTTCTTTTAATTTTCAATCTCGCTGTCCAAAATGGATTAATCTTGGAGCAGGATACCTTCATTGAGAAAAAGAATAGAAGTAATAATAAAATTCTAAAGAAGCGAAAGAGAATTTCGCGGGAATATCCTCGCGCTTGAAGCGAAAGAGGAACCATCTAGGGTTCCAAAAACTTCGTTTTTTTCTCTGCTTTTTCGCCAAGAAAACGGGGAGAGAAGAGAGTAGACAATTCTAGAGCCTTCTTCTTTTCTCTCCTTATTTTTTATATTTTCATATCGTAACAAAATCAGTGATTCCAAAATCTCAACCGTCCATCCGACAATCTCTACTATAAATTGAGCCCTCAAAACCCTTGCTTTTACTCCACCTGCGAATCGCTCTTTTCTTCTCCAGAGCTCTCCCTTATATTCCCTTTGTCTCCAAGACAAAGCTAACAAAGAAGAACCAGAAACGAAGCAGCAGTTTGATTGATTAGCTATCTAAGAAAAAAGATCGAAGATGTTTGGAAGAGCACCGAAGAAGAGTGATAACACGAGGTACTATGAGATTCTGGGCGTTTCCAAGAACGCTACGCAGGACGATTTGAAGAAAGCTTATAAGAAAGCCGCCATCAAAAACCATCCTGACAAAGGCGGTGATCCTGAAAAGGTAAAGAGTTGTATTAGTTGTTGTTTTTTTTTTTTTTTTAATTCGAAGATTTTGTATGGGATTCTTTTGATTAATGATGGGTGAAAAGATTTTATTGCTAATCTTGGTTTATCGGTTTGGTGGGTTGGCAGTTCAAAGAGCTAGCCCAAGCTTATGAGGTATTGAGTGATCCCGATAAACGTGAGATATATGATCAGTATGGTGAGGATGCTCTCAAGGAAGGAATGGGTGGCGGTGGTGCGGCTCATGACCCGTTCGATATCTTCTCCTCCTTCTTTGGAGCTAACAACCCATTCGGAGGTAAGAGAATTGGTTTTAAATTGTAAGGTTATTTTTATTCAAATTCTTAGTTGCTATCATGTTTTTTAAGACTTAAGGTTTCTATGTCCTGATTGATAAACAGGTTTAGGAATTAAGAAATCCTTGTTATATTTTGCTTGATGATGTCGCACTAATCTCGGACTGATCTCTAAGGAGCATTATTACTATTATTATCATATATCCCTTGTATTCAAATTTTGATGTTTGATGGCTTAGTGAACCCTCAACAAGGAGTGTTATTATACTATTAATAGTCTCGTAGATTCAGGAATTTGTTATTATACTATTATTAAGGGTGTTGTAGATCCAGGAATTTGAAAATATTGTATTTTGCTTGATATCATCAGTCAATTTTTACGTGGATTAGGATACCAATTGAAGCATGATGTTATTATTGTTGTTGAGCAGGGGGTAGCAGTCGTGGGAGAAGACAGAGACGGGGAGAGGATGTGATTCATCCTATGAAGGTTTCTCTAGAGGACCTTTATCTTGGGACCTCAAAGAAGCTTTCTCTTTCACGCAATGTGATATGCTCGAAGTGCAAGGGGTAAAGCTTTTTAGCCTGTTATGATAATTCTTCCTTTGTTTAAACTGTTTTTGAACTGTTGGTGATGGTTGTTTATGTGAATTGTTTACAGAAAAGGGTCAAAATCAGGAGCTTCAATGACCTGTCCTGGTTGCCAAGGGTCTGGTATGAAGGTCTCCATTAGGCACCTTGGGCCTTCTATGATTCAGCAAATGCAACATCCTTGTAATGAATGCAAGGGCACTGGTGAGGCAATTGATAACAAGGACCGCTGCCCTACATGCAAGGGTGATAAGGTTGTCCAGGAGAAGAAGGTGCTGGAAGTCTTTGTCGAGAAGGGTATGCGGAATGGACAGAAGATTACATTCCCGGGCGAAGCTGATGAAGCTGTATGTTTCAAATTTTGACAGTAATGCACTAAATGTGTAATTGGTTTGACTGTGATTTTGAGCCTAATTAGTTGTGGTTGTTGGTGTATGTTGCAGCCTGATACTGTTACAGGGGACATAGTCTTTGTCCTTCAGCAAAAGGAACATCCAAGATTTAAGAGAAAGGGAGATGACCTGTTTGTGGAACATACCTTGTCTCTGACTGAGGCTTTGTGTGGCTTCCAGTTTGTTCTTACCCATCTAGATGGCCGACAACTTCTAATCAAGTCACAGCCTGGGGAGACTGTAAAACCTGGTAAGTACTTGGAATATTTAGAGTCATCTTCTAAGGCGTTCTTCTATCAATTGCCAGTTATATTAACTTGTAAACTTTTTCTTACAGATTCCTTTAAGGCAATCAATGATGAGGGGATGCCTGTGTACCAGAGGCCATTCATGAAGGGCAAATTGTACATTCACTTCACTGTGGAATTCCCTGATTCTCTGAGCCCTGATCAGGTTAAAACACTTGAGGCTATCCTGCCACAAAAGCGAACCTCTCAGTTGACTGATATGGAACTAGATGAGTGTGAGGAGACTACGCTACATGATGTGAACATTGAGGAGGAGATGAGGAGGAAGCAGCAGGCAGCACAGGAAGCTTATGATGAAGATGAGGAGATGAATGGTGGTGCCCAGAGAGTGCAATGTGCCCAGCAGTGATGATGAAGAAAAATGAAAATTGGATGCTAGTTTGAAATAGTATTCTTATATGTGGTAGCAAGTCATGTTTTGCTTGTGGTGTCTGTCTTGCGAACTTTACAGAATATGTGGATAATCTACAAAACTTTGATTATTGATGTTTTCTTCTTGGCAAGGATTGCCATTCTAATATAATGTTATCTTGCTGGTAAAGTCGGGAAGTATATCTTACTGTTCATTTCCCTTTGTAAGTCTTATATCCTGAATGCAGCTAGGGAGCCATATTTAGGGTTCAATTAAGCCTTTGTACTTTTATTTATTTTTGGGTTTGTGCATTTGTGTCGTGAAGCCTCAAGTTGAAAACACCATCTCTGAACTATTATCTAGCTTTCTCTAAGCTAATCGTTGGTACTGATCCAACCATTTTGTGCTCGGTACACTAAAATTGTTCTAGCTCTGGCTCCTTGATAATTTTCCATGAAATTGATTTTTGGAGGCAATTAACGATGGTGGTAGAGATGTTCTCCACCAAGCACTAAATCCAATTTAACCAGGCAGATTGGTTATATTATCTTTCTAACGTAAGGTACTATGAGTACCTGAAACGAGTGTGACTGGGTTTGTTATCTTGGCTAACCATTCAACCGAGCGGAGAGAGAAAATGGACCAATTTGTTGATTATATTGCTGTTGCATTCTTTTGCATGCCTATGTCTACTTGTTCTGAAGACGTGAAAATATCGAGAAAATCCATGAAAGAATAAACTCAAACTTCCTATTAGTATGAAAAATTTGTGCAAAAGACCTCAGATTTCAAACGCTAGTCACAAGGAATGTCTACTTTCTTCTGGAGATAACGAAACACCTGCGGCATTGGAAATTTTGGGTTATTCTTCGATTTTATGCATAATCTTGCTACAGCTAGAAGCTTCTTAAGCTCTCTAGAATCATAGTTGTTCCCTAGGTCTGGATCTATCATCATATGTATCGAACTGCTAAGGCGAGATCCTTGGACCCATTGGATCAAATCAGTGCCTCCTTGCTCTGATGACTGGCCAGTTACCAGCTCCAATATCAGCACTCCAAGCTGAAAAATTATGTTGCCACAATCCTGACCTATGCATTCTGCAAGGAAACAGAAAGTAATCAAGAGAAATTACATAAGAGAGAAACAAAGTCTTGCAAATATTTTCCAAGATAGTAGCAATAAATCACCTTCTGAACATGAGGAATGAGGCATCTTAACGTCTGTTCCAACAGAACTAACAAGGCCAACATCAGACAGCTGTAATAAAGAGGGATACTTATCATTCTTCTAGGCGAAACAGTTTTATAGTCACATCTAGCTTCTTAAGATGCCATTATCTTCAATATAATTTTCATGATTGAAATGCTAACATGAGAAAGGAAGGAGCAGAATTTTAACCTTTGCTGTAAAGTTTTCATCTAACATGATATTACTTGAGCTGATGGAGACATGATAAACCGGAGGGTTACTGAAAAGGAGTAAGTATTCCTGCCACGACAAAGTCAACAACGTAATCATTTTGTATGTTATGCTACACACCAACTCAGTGAACAGAACATAATACTAGCTAGGCAAAATCCAATTGAATCCCTGTCTTATGAACCAAAGAAAACAAGATAACTAGCAGATGAAACATCAGAAGGTATAACTCAGTAGAGGTGAAGAGTGATATAACAGATGTGGGGAACATGAGCAACAAAGATTGAATCTTGGATACATGTAAGAAAGATAGCTGATTTGAAATACGGGCCTTTCTGAGGAAGGAAGCATAGTGCCTACCATATTTGTCAAGGGTGAGGGACCATTCTTCGCAGAGAATGGAGTCTTGTAGCACAGTCTAAAGAGTTTGCAACAAAAAATAACCATACACATCCTTTATAGCAGATGAATTTGTGACTCACCAATGCTGCTGCTACACCAACGGCTATTTGTAACCTTGTTTTCCAGTTCAAAGGAGTCCTGAGAGGATCTGTCAAGAGCCAGTTGCTTTAAACAAAAGATACTGCTAGCAATTATTCGTAAAGTGTGCTTTTTAGACTTAAAAGTACCATTAAAATGTTCCTTCAAGCTTCCATTTCCAATATTGTCAAACACTAATAACCTGAAAAAGATACACCAAAGATTATGGTGAATCTTTATGCATAAATTATCCATCACAATAGCTTAACTGTGAAAGCAACAACATGCAGACATGCATATCTTTTAGTAAAGGGAAATTTTCAGAGAAAACGTGATGGTTTTACATTAGGTTCATTTCACGTGTCAACCACTGCATCATGATCATCAATTTAAGCTCTTTATATTATCAAATGCAACTTCTTATATATGGAAGCTTCCTGTTCTTCTAAATCAAGTGTGCACATTCTTTTTTAGACTAAAGCCAAGCAAATTTGAAAAGGGAATCAACCTCTTATGCCCTGTAGAAAACCCCCTGAGTGCAAGAAGATGGCGATGATGCAATCGTCCCAGGAGTTGCACTTCTCTGTAGAAGCTGTCTTTTCCTTCATCAAAAGCTCTTGCTTCTTTCACCAAAGCAACTTCACCACCTTCAAATCTGGCCTTATAAGCAGCCCCATGGGAATTGTTATATATTATCCTGTGAAAGCCATCAGTTGCCCTCTTTACATCTTTGTATGAAAACTTCTTCACAAATGAAATTGGGCCTAAAAAGGACAAAACAAAAGGAGATATAAGAGTTATCATCATATTTGGCAACACAATATATCAAAAACAAAGTTATTACTCAAAATAATAACATCCTTAAACCAAAAAAGAACTGAAAATTTCAAAAATGGAAACAAAAATTACAGTTGCTTTATGCTAGTGAGAGCAATTGTATCCCCTTTAAAAAGGGTATATGGAAATGGAAATGGAAGTCTTAATCATTTAGGCAAAGGGAAGGCAGAGTATATTTCTATCACAAAAAAATGTCTGTAATACAAAAAGCCTTCAAAAATCCATAGCCACATATGATAATTCAGTTTCCATTATAAGGAACAAGAAAGGGACATTACCCCAGATTAATGTTTCTATCTTTATACAAAAGAAAGTGAGAAAGCTGCTACATTTTCTATAGGCATTAATATCATCATCTTAATTTTTATGATGTTCCTTCCCTGTCTAATTACACAATAAATGGGTTAACATATGATCAAGATTTATTACATATATATATTTACACAGAACACAAAGATATCCAGACAAATGCATACCCAAGGGGAAAGACAGAGATGTATATATGTTCTTAGGAGATTAAAACCCAAAAAAAAAAAAATAACCTGAGGCTGATCAGCAATATTTATTAGGGAAGAATGTTCGAAGTTGACAATCAAATTCTTCAAAATATCATCTTTTCCAGAAAATCAAGCTCATTCCAGTTTTTCAAACCACCAAACCAAAAGAAAAGGAAAAGAATCTTTATACATTAATTTATTCATGTAGCACATTACACATAGAAATGGTTAAGCCCATCTTCAAGTCAGCAAATTCATGCCAAATCCACCAATTTCCATCCAATTGAAGACATTTTTTATAGGATCAAGATTCATAAACAATTAGAAAAACCCCATTTACCATTAGCAAAACCCTCAAAAACTACAACTTTCTTAGAAAACAAAACAAAAGAGCTGACAAAGTAATCAAAAAGACTTTGATAGTCTTCTTGACAGACAAAGACAAAAGAATTGCAGTCCAACAGATTTTTTTTAGTTAACAGTTAAAGAAAAATAGAGTACCCGAACGAGATCGGTGAAGCCATGCAAGAAGACGAAATTTGAGTTTCCGGATCGTAGGATCCATCCCAAGATAACTCTCTGTAACTCTGTTTACTCCCTGAAACAGCACCTTTTTCTTTTGTTCTCTTCAGTTAACTTGTATGATGATCCTGATGCTGCAGCAGTCAAACAGTTACTAATTTCCATTCCTTTCTTTTTTCTGCTTTTTATAACGGCCTTGCAATGCAAATTGGCAGATGCTTTTACTTTTTTGTTGGCTTGAAAGTGAGTGAGAGAGGCAAGGGAGTTATGATTTGGTCTTAAGTGATCCCTGAATAAGTTAAATGCGTCAGTAAAATGGCAGTTAAAATTTTTGGGTTCTCCTCTAAAAACAGTAAAAAAAAAGAAAAACTGTCAAATATCTGTTGCTCTTCTTATCATTTTTAGTAATTCGGGTGGGTTTATAGTTAATCGTTCTTTCCAGCCAATGAGAGCAAAATGCTTTGATTGCTTGCTTTGTTTTCTTTTGTTTCTTCAATATTTGCTTCTTGAGTTCTGGTGGACAATGATTTGTAGAGTTCCTCCAAAATTTGACCGATCACAAACCTGGTAAGGTTTGGGGATTTGGGATCATTGCAGGCAGGCTAACTACTTCAGAGCTGTTCTAAATTTTAGTTTTCTTCTAAGTTTGGTTGGGTACCAAAGCAAATTAAATATGCAATTAATTTCTTTTCATTTGTATTGCATTGCATCTGCAAGAACAGTACTGCCCATGACTTTTAGTACTACATTTTAATACAATTATATGAAGCCACAACATGGAACGGCATGCTTCACATGTTTACTAGCGGCATTGCTTGCCTTTATCCCAACCACAATCATCGGACTTGAATAATTTAATTATTCAATCCCCCAACAACTTAATCAACCCATTATAGGGTAAACTAAATTCCAACTGTTTTTTTTTTTTCCAGAAAAAGAAAAACGCCTAAAATGGCTCGAGCCATGACTTTTTTATGGGCAAGGATCCTTTGAAATAAAGCTTGGTGTCATTTAACTTGCCCCAAGAGCAATGTCAATTCCACAAGTAATAATAGAATAAAATGAAAAAGCGAAGAAAGGAAGAAAAAGAACACAGCAAAAGAAGAGGGGAAGCATCATGGCTACTTGGTTTACCTCTTGGGGTGGGGGACCAGGGCATCTGCACGTATATATACCAAAGTTTAAGACAAGTTGTGGAAGTTTCTTAAGCTTTGGGTTTTGGCTGCTAATAACTAAAGATAATGACAGTCGATCGATTTGCCCGCAAGTTAGTAAGGCGACACACTAGTTGTCTTCCTCAAACAATGACACACATCTATCACTTTGTTGAAACTTGAAAACTTAGAAAAATTCTCTCTCTTTCTAATTTTCTAATGTTTTCATCTTAAAAGCAATCTTCTTTTACAATCTTAATTTCATTTTCTCTGTCTCCCATAGAAAACCTGTTTGAGACTTTCCATAACGTATCGGTGCAGATGACTCAAGGCACTACATAGTTAACGTCCAGAATTTTGAGGTATCCCCTGATCCAATATCGGTAGGCAGGCCAGCTAACTTCACCATCTCAGCTTATACAAGTAAAATCTCCTGAATTACACCTCTATTTTTATTCCCAAGCCCTAACAGCACAATAAATGCTCTATGAGGAAACCTACGAAAATAAGGGTGATCTTATTTGAATTTGAATAAGAAATTTGAGTTTAATTATGTATGATCTCTGTTATTCTTAGGCATTCTATTAATAAATTAAGTGGACGTGTATCTTCGATTCAGGCCAACCAATAAAGTGGTGATCGGTGTCTCTTTATTGGGGATTGCATGTTCATACGAAAACTCGTGATGTTAGGACCGTTGAATTGGAACTGTTGAACTATCTGAATAAAATTGTGGCTGTTGCCTCCATAAATAATTTTTGATTTTTGATGGCATGCCTCCCTCCTTTGTTTCTGCATTAGTTATTTGCTTCTTTTTGTAACCTCAGCGCCTTCCTTGAAAAGCTTGTGGCAGGAAAATAGAAGGTAAACTGAAGCCCAAGTTCAGAAAAAAGTTGAGGAGAGATGACATTTGATCTCTTGCTGTGCATATTTTGATAAGGATGGCAAACAAGAGACTTTTTTTAATCATCATTAGTCTCTACAAACTCAAAAGGCTAACAATCAGAAATCAGTTAAGAAAACAATCTTATCAATCTATCTCTCGCTAATTACCATTACGCGCTAAAATCCTATTTGCACTAATAGGACGTATTTTTATTTTTATATATTTTGAGATTTATATCGTCTTGGAGAATATCATAATATATATTATATATATTAAGAAAATAACTTTGTTCCTTTCTACTAAATTTAATTTTCTACTATCTACAATACAGGGCCATATCCCATCCGCGTTTCTCTGCGGGACTTATTATTTTTTATTAATTAAACATATCAATATGTGATTCAAGCCATTTATCGAATAAATTCTGTGAGTTTAATTAATTTTCCTTCTTTCCTCTGTTCAAATATTTTTATTTGACTTCAATTAATCATTTACGTTAGAATAGTCAAAAGTATAACCAAACTAAAGGTGTTTCCGATAATAAATGATCAAATTAAGGTGTTTTTGGGAGTATATATATTCATACAAAATTATCCCAAAATCCCTAATTAAATTTACACACAAAATCTTTAAAAATATCTTTAATAAAGCAATAAATCCCTTATATATCATTGTTAATGTCACTTTTTGATGAAATAGTAAAATTGAAAATTATTTATTAGTAGAACCGTTGTGTTCATTTATTAGTAGAATTATTTTGTTCATTTTTTTAATGAAATTTTATGTAAGGAAATTAAAAAAAACTGAAAAATGGAATAAAAAAATCAATGAACAAATTTGTAATTAAAATTAAATGCATTTAAACCTTAAATGAGGCCCAAATTAAGATAATTGATCCATTCAAGCCCAACATTGAAAATGCAAAATTTGAACTAATCTAATGATTTGAAGAAGAGACCCGTTATTTTAATATTTGGACTGATTAAAGGGCATGAAGAAAAAGCACACTAAGTCAAATAAAGAAGAAGCCCATTAAATCAAATAGCGAATGAAATAATAACTCTTATGATTCTTTTATATCATCAATTAGTTGTTGGAATATGACGTCATGCCACTAACTTTTTGTATTGTTAGATTTATATATTACAAATCAAAGTTGAATTATGCTGGGGATGGATGGAAGGTGGAGTACAGTACAAGGCAATCAGAGAATAACCACTTGTACCCTCGACCTCATAGGAGCATAGGAGTACAGTCCAAGGCAATCAGCTACAGCTCGATTGGTGAGAGGTGTGTGCATAGGAACAACGAAATTCTTGGTGGCCTGGGTTCGATGATTGCTATATGTATGTTGATCGAATTTACGAGGATCAAGGGACAATACCTTAAATAGTGGTGACATTAATGGCTATATCCAAAGTGGGTGATCGGGCCAATAAAAGGTTCTGTGGGCCTGTCTCTCACAATATTTTATTTTCATTTTGAACATTTAATTCCATATTTTATATGAGAGCTTTCATAATCATAAGTTATAACTAAAAGCTAATGCGGCTAGCTCCATAATCGTCTTATCAATCTAATATAATGTTGAGTGAGTGAGAATAGTTCAGGGGAAGGAAAGCCAACTGAGGCTCGTCTTATCAATTTAATATAATGTTGAGTCAGTAAGAATGGTTCAGGGGATGGAAAGCCAACTGAGGAACCTTCGAGTGAGGAGGAGGATTGGCTAGTGGTACCAATAGAAGATCAAGTCGAAGGATGAGGTGTTAGACGGTGCAGCCCCTCCACAGATGCCATCGCCCATCGTTTATGTTAGGGACAACGAATATGAGATCGTGATGCGGCATCTCCTAACCAATATTTCTTTTGCTAAAACAAACCAAGTCACTATATATCTCCTCGTGTTAAAACATTTTCATTAAAGCATTTTTCACTAGTAATCAAATATCTAATGGAAGGCATTTTCCGCAGCTCATCAATATATTAATATTTTTCACAAGGAGCCAAGGAGGCTAGGCGAGCTCCGTCAAAATCACCATATCATAAGGACTATGCCAATGCTGATTCATACATAAGAACTATTCCAAGACTGATTCAGAGTATAGTTTTTGAAGTTTATGATTTAATTTTAAGTAAATATTATTGATTTCTTTTGCTGTGGTGCTGATGAGATAATACATTATAAAGTTGATAAGTATATGTAAGGTGCGTACATTAATGCTTAACCTTAAAAGAAATATTGCACTCAACATATTTTATCTTTCAATCAAAAATTTCTATTTATAACATATTTTGTCTTTCAATAAAAAAATTACTATTTATCAAAAAGAAGTTTGCAATTGTTTGACTTTAATTATAAAAGAATATTACAAGTCAAAGTTTAAATATGGTGGGGATATGGGAGGTGAGTACAAGGCAATTAGAGGACAATCACTTGTGCCCTGGACCTGGACCGTATTGCTGCTCTCAGCAGCTTTGCAGGTTGTCTTCTTGCTCGTATCTTGTCTTCGTCAAGAGTCTCACGAACTATGGCGTTTTTTAATGTTGTATCAAGAGTAATCTTCTTGAGGGACATGGCATTCTCAACCAGAAACATTGCAAATTCAACTTCATTTGCATACCCGTTGAACCGCACGACTTCTACCACTTCAAGGCATGGAAGTGGACATTTAGGAGCCTCCAGCTTTCCCTCATTTTCCACAGCTTTATGAACATATCTGAACTGAAAAACAAAGATATTTTAATAAGCCATGTAATATTTGATTGTACACAGCCTAAAAAATAAAAAATTGATGACTGTCATTTGAAGAAACAAATAACATTGCATGTGATAATTAAGTATACTCACCTTCAAAGTTAATTTGGAGAGGAAAGGACACGCCTTGGCTATGCAAGTGAAATCTCGAAGATTTTGTGCTGAATCCCGCGCAAAACGCCATTTCAATTGCTTGAGTTTAGTAAATTCTGGAAAGCTTCTGGGCATGTAAAAATACTGAAATATCAACACAAAATAATTGAGATCTTATATATGGCTATGAACCAATGTTCATTTGCTAATCAAGGAAGAAAATGCAAGCTGCTTAAGCTAATAATTACTGACCATTTGATTGAACTTCAATTGTAACATTGCAACATGAGAGAAATAGCTTGAATCACCACAATCCGATTTAGAGCCTACGAATTTTGAGCTGGAAGGCACCATCCCAATCGAGCTGGACCGGTAGCGATGCCGGAACAATTCACGTCGCACGTAACCATGGGTTGTAACCACACAAGAATCTTCCAGTAATTTTTCAGCAAATGTTCCACCAATAGACGCCTTGGGAGGAAGCATGTCAACTTTGCAATGAAAATCCATTTGTCTTCCATCGTATGTAAAGGAAATAAGATTGGCAGCAGAAATGTCAATCTCTTTGACACGGCAACAATATTTTATCTCCAAGCACTTCAGTCTCAAATTTGATTCATCAGGAATTATAAATCTAACCAGAGACTCTGACTGACGGACAGATAAACTTTCAAGAAAAGGACAGTAACATAAAAAGTACTGAAGCACGTCTCCTGTCACATCCACCGTATTCAATCGGAGACATGTTAGGGAATCGAAGCTGCTACCTTCAAATCTTCCCAGTGTAAACATGTAACGTTCCGAACCTTCATATGTCAGATCATATAAAGACATTCTTCTTAAGTCTAGCTCCACCAGCTTAACTCTCCTCTTCAAGGCAAAGGTCACCCACTTATCAATGTGCACCGAATAACTTTTATCCAAATCAAAACAAACTCTGAGCTCCTCGAGATCACATGGAGTCTGATAAGAATCAACAACCTCATTTACCAAACTTATATACCAATGCCTTTCTGGTTCAAATTCGAATGGTCTTTTGTTAAAACACCGTATATTGTCTAGTATCTTTATTTCATCGAAGTTTAAGCTGGTGGCAAATTTCCACAAGTGCTTCCATCTACTAGAAAGGACCTTGTCTCCACAGCTTCTCTAACAGTCAAGCGAGACAGGATGTCAACCAGAATTTCATCCGGCAATTCACTGATTTGATCAGCACGAAAAGTCCCTTCCTTGTCATGCTAATGAAATTAGAGCCAAAAGAAAAGGGAAAGAAATTAGCGAAAACCTCAAAAGATTTTTTTATATATCATTGTTTTTGGTAAAATTTAGTTGTAATGTATATAGAAATTAACTCTAAGTATATATACAGCATGGAAAACAAATTAAACCCTAACTACTACTAATGAAACTAATTTTTCTGAAGAAAACGTACGTAGTGCTGAAAAATTAACTTTTGCAGTAAGTAACCAAAACAGAAAGGGCCTCAAAATCGAATAAGTACCCTCCGTCGACTGTTGAATTTAGGAGAAACTCCATGATTCAACTACACACAAGGTCAGAATCAGGAAAGGTTCCGGTTCCGGTTCCGGTTTTATTATTTTTTTAAAAATAATATTAGTTGTAATATAGTTTTATTTAATAATAATGAGATAAAAATATATGTCTTAAGATAAATTTTATAATATGTTTATATAATAATATCATGTAAGTAATACATTATAAATTTATTATATTATATTTATCATTTATTATCTATATAATGTTAGTTTAACTATAAAGATTTACTTATATTTAATAATTTTTTAAAAATTTAGATGTTTAAACACTTAATTATTATATATTTGAAGTTAAATTTTACTTAATTATTATATATTTGAAGTTAAATTTACTTACTTTAATATATATATTATTTAAACAAAATTTAATTACTTTTAGAAAAGTAATTAAAAAATTTTTTAAAAAAAAAACTTAAGGTTCCGGTTTAGAACTGGAACCGGAATGGCTCATAAAGGTTACGGTTCCGATTCCAAGGAACCAAGGACCGGAACCGAACTGCGGTCAACCCTACCTTCTTGGTTTCTTATGATTCGCCCAGCCCCAGCAAGGCCAGGATTCCCCAAGGGAGAGCCAACCGTTTTGAGCTTGGATTTCTGAAGTGGAAGATTTTCCCATCCGAAAAGGATAGTTCTCTTCAGGGCAGGTTTGTTGTTGGGGAGAATCGCATAAAGCTCAACAGCGGTATTAATGATCCAATTGAGGGGACCTTGCACAAGCTTGTCGTTAGGGAAGACTTTAAATTTTCTCAACAGCCATATCTTCCAAATGGCAATAGGAAAGATATAGTTCCAGGGGATGTCATGGATTTTCGAGCTTTGCTTGTTGGAGTCTTCTTAAGCCAGATTGTGAAGTCATCAAGGAAGAAGCTGTCATCCATAGATTGTAAAAGGTCCAAATGGTTCTGGCTTGATGACACTTTCGAAACAAGTGGTCTTCAGTTTCAGGGTGTAAGTTGCAGACAGGGCAGGTATCATTCTCACTGCGACCGATACGCTTGAGAAAATATCTAGTGATTAGTTTGTTGTGATTGATGAGCCACAGACAGCGATGAATTTTAAGGAAAGTGGGGACTCTCCAAATCCATTTCTAGTTGCTGCTGCCTTCAACCTATAAATTCCTACTTAACTAATAGGCTTGTTTGATAGAAAATTTTCCATTAGGTTTACTGCCCCAAGCCATAGTATCTTCATCCTGGCAGTAGTTATGAACAGGGATAGCCTGAATTGTCAATTTGATGTTTCCACGTAGCTGCATCGATAATGAGTCAAGATCCCACCTTCTTAAAGGAGAGAATAAGGTATTAATTGGACAAAGCACTTCAAGTGGGGGGAGAGGACCTTCAATTAGGTCCCTGAGAGCACCAATGCCAGTCCATTTATCTTCCCAGGAGACCTTATTGCCATTACATATATTCCATTTGATTCCTTTCTTTATAGTGTTGGAACCGCTTGAAATAGCCTTCCAAATAGAAGATTTGTCAATAAAGGGACTGTCACAAGACAAGTACTTGGCTTGAAAGGTTCTAGTCCAGAGATTATCACTCCCAGTGATGAGTTCCCCATCCCAGTTTAGCCATGAACGCTTCATTGAGATATTTTGCAGATTTGACTCCCAACCCTCCAACCTCTCTGGGGGGCGGTAACAATATCCCGGTTTATGGGATGAATTTTTTTCTTTTCAGGTGAACTTCCCCATAAGAAATTTCCAGCAATCTTATCAAGCTCCCAATTACCAAGCAAGAAGATCTTGCCTAGCTAGCAAGAAAGCAAGAGTTGCATGATCCTGATCCAGGCTCTTCTCTACTTTCTCAAATTCTGCTTTCGGCTGAAGTTTTACTTTCCTTTTCCCATAAGGACCTAGCCAAGGAAAAATGAATAAAAATAAAAGCATGGGAAGTTATTTAGTGTGCTATGTGAGAATAAGCAACTTCTGGACAAAGAGGTTCATTAAAAAAGCAAGAAACAAGGGATGCAGACAAATGAGCCCTAAATGTCATCATATAGATTTTGTTCCTCCAAAAATTTGCAAGTATTCCATAAACTTGATGAAAGGAAGATCCAAGTCGAAGTAAGCTGAGAGTCAATCTAGAATTTGAATCATTTAAAAGTTTAATCCTAATTAATTAATAATTGTATATAATCCACATCCCATCATGCTAGCCACTAATTAACGATGAACATAAAAGGGTAGGTTAAGAATGAGTTTTAAAAAGTAATGATGTTGCATTTTTTGATCAAAACAGAGAAACAAACAGGTTCAGTCTCAGTGAATTTACATATATTACTTGCATTGTCACTAAGCCTATGTTTGGTAGGAGGGATGATTATCAAATTAAGATCCATCGTCCTATAAATAGTGATAATCATCCAAAAAACTTAGGCTATGTGTAAGCCGATTATTTATAAGATAAGTTAATCTTCTCCATTCCTAGAGAATTAATTCATCCTATAAATAATCTCCACAATGCAAATTTATTACTATAAAACCACACTACAAATTATATGTAATTTTCTTTTTCATCTCATCCAATCTAATCCGGTGCAACAAATATGTTATACAATTTAATCCGATATAACAAACATTCTCTTACAGTCTTATAATAGAAAAACATCAGTAGGAATATGATACCTGTTTCCAGCAGTTACTTTAACAGCAGTAAAATACTATTGTCATCACAATTAAGCAGCTCAATAATTGGACCAAAACACTCCTCCAGTTTCATATTCCTTGCGGATCCTCTTAACAGAATTCAGCCCTCTCCTAGCTACCGTCCTGTTGAATCTGGTTGTCGATTAGGTATTTGAGTCAGCATCTCTGCTAAAGGGAGAAAAAAGTTGAATCTATTTGACAGGAAGAACTCCAGCATTGAACTATATATAGCTGGAAGAAGGGTGGTGTAACTCGATCGGCCTGCTTGGCTTTCTAAATTCAAGGGAGTTTTGCACCAGTTACTTGGTGATGTTAGTGCATGTAGAGGTCGAAAGGTTATCATCGGGAAGAGCAATGGGCTTGATCATTTCCAATTTGCATGGTTAACAAGAATGGCTGAACTGAAGAAGTGACGGGGAAGAAAAGAAATTGAAGAAGACCATACCAGAAAGAAAGGACAAAAAGAGATCAGGGAGAGAGAGAGCGAGATTACTTAATAGGCCAAGCTTACTTTTTCACCAAACAAGTGACAGTTTGACACCAAGTCAACCACGAATGTTAAGCAGAATAAAACAGTAACATTGACTGCTGCCGGGATAGAGGTAATTTTAAAGCCATTCGAGCTTTAAACTTAATGTGTTCTCCTTTTATTATTTGGGAAAAATAAACCCAATGTACGTGCGGTAGCTGAGTTCTTCCATTTCTCGGGTCAACACCAAGCAAGAAGATTTTGCAATCAAGTTACCTTTCTAGCAAGAAAGCAAGAGTAGTTCCATGATCAAGGCTCTTCTCTGCTTTCCCAAATTCTTCTTTCAGCTGAAATTTTACTTTCCTTTTTCCATAAGGACCTAGCCAAGGTAAAAAATGAATAAAAACAAAAGCATGGGAAATTATTTAGTGTGCAGTGAGCGAAAAAGCAACTTCTGCACAGAGAGGTACACGAAAAAAGCAAGAAACAAGGGACGCAGACAAATGAGCAGTAAATGTCAACATCTAGATATTATTCCTCAAAAAATTAGCGAGTACAAATTTGATGAAAAGGAAGATCCGGGCAGGAGTAAACTGAGTCAATCCAGAATTTGAAACATTTAAAAACTTTATCCTAATTAATTTATATAGTTGTATATAATCCACCCCCCATCCAAACATCATGTCTAGCCACTAATTAATGACGAACATAAAAGGGGAATGCAAGAATAACAAAATTAAACAAACCTTTAGGTTAAGAATGAGTTTCAAAAAGTAATGATGTTGCATTTTTGGATCAAGGCAGAGAAACAAACAGGTTCAGTCCCTGTGTATTTTCATAGATTACTTGAATTGTTACTAAAAGTAGAGCTGCGCTTATATATAAGCCCACCAACCAAACTAAGCATAAATGCTGAATTTGGGGAAAAAAAAGTTTGATCAGCAATAACAACCATCCCTGCTTTTTTTGGCCATTAAGAGAGAGAAATAAATTAAGGTTGGTTTTTTAATTTTAATTTGTTTATTTTTACAGTATAATATAATATAACTAGCTTTGTTTTTTTGTCAGAGTATATAACTAGTTAATACTCCTATATAACCAGTTGTAATGTCATGTTTGCTTTTCTTACCCAACACAAAAACAAATTTTAATTTTTAATTTTATTAATTTTCTCAAAAAGAGGATTATTCCTCAGTTGTGGGACCAGGACAACCAAGCTAAAGCTGATGACAACACATATTCAATGTTAGATCAGATTTTTGGTCTTGGTCACTTAATTGGCATAAGGACAAAAATAAAATTGCAGAGCAATTTTTATTTGGATATTTTGGCAACCGGTATCCTCCTCAGTTTGAAGAACTCAAAAGGTATTTAAAGTCTAAGCAAAGGAAACCTCTGTAAGCAAAAGCAACCCTTAGCCATGGACAGAGTAGCTACTCAACCCAGGCTCACCCTTTTACCCCTTCTAGCTATTTCTTTGCTTTTCTTGCCTTTCCTTCAGGCCACCACTCCTTTCAAATACTGCGGTAAGTTTTCTTCTCTCAGTTCTTCCTGCTTAAGATTGTAATTGGGTTTTGACTTTTCTATTTTTCAATTTCCTAAAATATCTAGTGGTCATGTGAAGCCCTTAGATTCTTGATTGGTTTTGATTTCTTTTTTTTTTTGGTTATTTTCCCCTCTTTTTTGCTGTATTCATTTGCTTAGAAACTATGTCTGAGTTCCGGAGTTGAAAATCAATGCAGATGATAAAGCTAATTATGCTGTAAAAGTGAAGGGAGTCGATATATCACCTGATCCTGTGGTTAGAGGCAAGCCAGCCACCTTCACCATCACGGCCTCTAGTGGTAACTTCCCTTTCTTGCAATTCTATAATCTGTATTTGCCCTTATTTGATATCTAAGATGGGTTTAGAACACAGTATGATCATGAATTCATAATAGATTAAGGTTTCCTAACTTTGATGTGTCTAAGTTTCACACAGTATGATCATGAATTCATAATAGATTAAGGTTTCCTAACTTTGATGGGTCTAAGTTTCAAGTAGGATGAGGTAATTTTCATCTCATGATTTTTGGTTGTAAATAAGATAAAATTACCGAAAATAGGTTTTTGGTAAGGTGGAATTTGAAATTGGGGAAAAGTGGGGGGATGTTCAACTCATTGGAGCTTTAGATGCTTAAATTTGAAGGCAAACACCCTGTAAATTAATGGGCTTGAAGGATTGATATATCAAGCCGTGCAAAGGAGACTGCTAGAAGTAAATTTACACTCTTAAGGAAAAAGGATTGTAATTTATTGAATTGGAGGTTTTATGTGATAAACATTGGTGGTTTAAATTTCCTGCTTGTTAAAACTCTATAAATAAGCTTGTAACTTCGTTTCATTTATAGGGAAAGAAAGGCTAATTAGAGTTCAGCACTTATTATGCTTGGTTTTGGATGGTGTGGAACAATCCTAAACCTACATCTAAAGGTGAAGTCTTTGGACATTAAGGATGAAACCTCCAATATGTCTCATCTTTGCTTATTTCCAGTTTATATTTGAGAATCAACCTTCAATTCATCCCACAAACTGTTATCGAATTCAAAGTCAAACTCAACCATGAAAACCCTAAATGATGTTCTTAGTACCGTTCATAGTACAATGACCCCTACATCCAGATTATAAAAGCTTTTCAAATGCCCATCCAGTTTTAATCCGTCACAATCCTATTATCAAAGCTAATTATTCCTAGTTTTCTTGTAGAATATACTACATCAGTATCCAATTCTCCTAGGTAAATACTTTTCAAATCTTGATGGATTTACTCTGCCTATAATGTTGAATGGTACTGGTTTTTTATGACAAAGCCACTTCTTAACATCTTTGTAACATCTAAAGAAAAATATTAACTGGATTTATTAGCACAAATAGAAATTCTAGGCATTTTTGCTAAATGCCTTTATTTTATGTGTGACATGTCGGTATATGTATTTGAAGGTTGCTTTTTGTCTTTTAAGTGCATGGTCATGGATTTTGCAGGTGTAACTATCTTGAGTGGCAAAGCGGTGATTGATGTTTCCTACTTTGGGCTACATATCCATCAAGAAACTCATGAACTTTGTGAGGAAACATCCTGCCCTATTCCAGTTGGACAATTTGTACTCTCTCACAATCAAGTCTTACCTGGATACACTCCGCCAGTAAGTTTCACTGTACTTGAGATGCTTTTTCTTATTGAAATTATATTCCAGATCATACCACTTCCGATTATGATGCAGCAGTTTTGCTTTCATTCTTTTTGATGGAGGTTTTCATTTAATTGCTTCTGCTGTACAACTTTGTCTGACTTGGGATTGTTAAAATTTTGGAATTTGATCATTTTGATACTATCTTCTATCATCCTCATAGCTGTTTCCTATGCCCTGACGTTTTACAGAAGATGCTCCATTTGTTTGCATGATAAATTGATAATATATCGAAACCAATCTGGTTCATAACTGTTAGTAGAGACCAGAATCCAGATATGTCCCTTCTACTTAACACTCAGGTTCAAAATCGATCCAACTGCCTTCATGGTTTGATCCCTGTAAAGAACTCAGGTGGAAAGCAGAATGGCGAGTGAAATAAGATGCACTGGTTTCGAGCTGTAGAACTCCTAGCTTGGGTTTTTTAGGCTTCATTCACTAACCAATTACATAGCAGCTGACATAAATGCAATTAGCTCATTCATTCTGTCTTGCTTTTGCAGGGTTCTTACACGCTTAAGATGACATTGTCCGGTGAGGACAGTAAGGAGTTAACTTGCATTAACTTCAACTTCAAAATCAGCTTTGGTGCTTCTGGATCTTTGGTCTCTGATAGCTGAGTCCCAAAAGTAATAAATGGTCTGAATGACTCTTGGCATGCATTATGGTGGGGGTGTTTTCTTATTTCATATGAACAGATCTCAAGTTCTATAATCCTTGTACTTTTATTCTACTTGGCTATGTTTCTATATAGGTGAAGTGTGTACTAAATGAAGATTATTCCTGCAAATACCGAGTCAGGTTCCAACTTCTGTTTTATCACTCAGATAAACAACAATGCTGTTTCGATGAACACAGATTTACCCGAGAATATATTTGTCTATGCTTTAATGGGATAAAAGAAATAATTCCAACCTTGTTTTCTTTCCTCAATCTGATGCATTGTTAATTAAAGTCTTGGGAAAATTTTTAAAAAAGGGTGGTTTATTAGAATTATTTATCCATATGTTTTTGATTGGAGAAAGCGGCATCATGTTTTTGGAGGACTTCCTTGGCCATGGCTGTCGAGGAAAAAAACTATAATAGTTGTGTGGCCGAGCTTCAAAGTATTATGTAGCCGTGAGTCTTGGCAAGCTTGGCAAGGGATCTATGGGGTTTGTCCCCGATCTTGAACGTGTTCCCAAAAATAGGAAATGTGGGTGGATCTGGTGGAAGTTTTGTTACTTTTCCTTTTACTTCTTGTGATTGAATGGAAGACTTAACTTAATATCGAGAAGAACAAAAGGCAAAGTAACTGATTCACAGCATCCATTTGCATCAATACCTGAATCTTGACAAAATTTTTCCGATATTGTGGGTTTCTTTTTTTTAGTTATAAGAGATTATGAGTTTTTAATAGTTAAATTGGAGGGAAAAAATACAGTTATATTAGGTTTTTGTTTCTTTTTCTTTTCAAAGGGATTAAAAAAGTAAATACAATATTCTTGTTACAAATTTTATAAAATATAATTGACTTACTAATAATTATTTATTTTAAATAAATGAGATCTAAGCTAATTATAAATAGTCAAAGATTCTATCTCTTTTCTCAAATTCTGATGATTTTAAAGTAAGTAAGGGGCAAATCCGTCACAATGTAAAGGGGAAAAAAAAAAAAAAAAAGAAGGAAAAAACGCAACTGAAGTACCGAACTGAGCTCCACAAAATCCTTGTATTTTCTATCCATGGCCATGCTCTCTCTTTCCTCCCCCAAACCTCTCTCCTCTTCCATTCCTTCTTCTTCTTCTTCGTCTTCGTCTTCGTCTTCAACAAATCATTTTCTTCCCCAGCTGTCTCTAACAAAACAACAAATCCCTGCCTTGTCCGGTTACAATTCTAAACGCAGAAGAAAGCTTTTTTATCAACCCGCGAGGCTCATTCTCCACCCTGTTTTGTTGCTCAGTGGCTTCGATAAGCCCTTGGATACCCAAACTTTTCTTGCCACTATCAGCGTTTTGGCTGCCATTGCACTCTCTCTCTTTTTGGGCCTTAAGGTAATATTTCCCATTTTTTTTCATACTCCAATTTTGATGGAGTAAAGATGTAATTTTTTTCTTTTGGTGGGTTTTCAGGGGGATCCTGTTCCATGTGACCGTTGTGCTGGAAATGGTATATCTTTTTCATTTTTCCCTGTCTCTGAAATTAACTTTCCGTTGCTTTAGTTATAATGCGATCACCATGATGATGACGACTCAAAGTTGGAGAGTTTTTGATGAATGCTTGCTACCTTAGTTGATCTGCATAGAGGAAATTCATGTGTTTGGATAACCTGTCTCATTACCCTTTAAAATAAGAATGTTTTTGCACTGTTCTTTTCGCATTCAGAGGGCAACAAGCCAGAGATGATGAATGTCCTCTCTTGTTCAATTGTTGAAAGACAATTTTAGTGTTGTGATGTCAATCTATCACATATGAATGTTAATAGGATGAATTTCAACATAATCCCACATAATGGGATTATGCGAGCTAAGCTGCTAAAGCCTAAAGTGGGTAGGTCCTGCTATTTGCAGTTTATTTATGCCTACTAGACTGAAAATAAGTGAAACTGCTATATAAAGATTATATAACATTAGGATGCTATTAAAGAATAGGAATAATCAAGTCTGAACTTTGAAATTAACGACTGAATTCTTATAGATGGCGACTCTTGCACTAACGTGTACTTTTTACTTCATCTTTCATTTCCTTGCTTTGAGCATATTACCAATAAAAGTTGGCTTTTGGTGGACAGCAAAATGTGAATTATCTTCAGCTATGTAAGGAATAGTTTTGAAAGAACTTTTTTGTTGGTGTCCTTATGTTTATGTCATGTGTCTGTTACCGGCATTTGTGTGTTTATTCAACTTTCTCTGTTGAAGGCTGTCTAGGCTAATAACAATAAGTAACATGATTTATACATGGAAATGCAGCAAATTGATGAATCCATTCGTTTTATGATGGATGTAGGTGGTACAAAATGTGTCTTCTGTGCAAATGGTAAGATGAAGCAAGAAACAGGCTTGATTGATTGCAGGGTGTGTAAAGGTGCAGGTAAGGTATCATTGTTTAATGTTTACATAACATTTTAAGGGCAATATAAGGACGTTTAATAAGTCTTTTGTAGCATCTAAAAAACAGTGTTTACTATAATTACTTTAAAAAGAAAGAGTAGTCTTGTGAATTTGAAAGTTACCTACGTAGGGTAAGATAGCTTGATGGATAGCCTGAACATTTCAGTGGCTGTTAAAGTCAATTTTACATCAGCGGCCTGTGCATTCACATTGAAGTTAGTCTGCATGAGTTAGTTTCCACTGATATTTCCACCAATTGATATTACTTGGCCAATGTTGAGGTTTTTTATGTGATGTCCAGTTTAGTTTGATCTCTAAGTCATTGTCTAAAGGACATTTCAGACTGATAACTGCCATTATGTTTAGTCTGTCCAATTGAGGCTTCTTGCTTTTATATTTAAGTTTGTACCATTAGAAGGTTTAGTCTGGTGAAACTTTTAGTTTCTGTCTTTGTAGGATTGATACTTTGCAAGAAGTGTGGAGGTTCTGGATATTCAAAACGATTGTGAGCTGTGCTTTTGCTTGCAATTGTCTCATATAGTACTTTTTTATCCGTCAGGCTAATTTACCGGGGCTTTTCATTGATCCAATTCCTCCTTTCCTATTCTTTTTCACTTTCCTTTTCCCCTTTGTCACCTCTTCTATTATATCCAACTATGTAATTCTAAATAACTGACCTTGTAATATCTAACAAAATTTGTAATTCTTTATATGATTTTGTTCCAGTTGAATTATTTTCTAATGCTTCTTAAAGCCATTTCCCAGTGAAAAATATGGTTTTTGAAGACCTCAAAGTTACTTATTTGGCAGTAGAAAAAATATGTCTTCCCCTTTATTGTGATGTAAAATTCAGGAGAATTATTAGTTCCCTTTTTGTTCTTTAAAATAAGGTAGATGGATAACCGATGAAGTCATATGGTCCAAAAGAATAAGTGTTGAGGAATATAATCAACATATTCAGCAGCACAGCAAAACATATTTATAAGTAACTTATCAGAATGACAAGCAAGAATTTCCCTTTGACCTTTATACCAGTAATATTGATCACGGATTTATGATGGGTGCTGATCTACAAATATCCTGTGGAGTTGGCAATTTGTTAGATGGGATTATGGTGATTGCTGCAGGGGGAAACTAGTTTGGAAATGTGATTATAATTCCAAAATTGAAGCCTTCGGTTCACTTTTGAAACATCAGTAGAAGCTCATATTAGCAATATTGTTGCTGGAGTTGTGATGTAAATTTCTGAAGTCAAAGGATCTCTGAACGTCCCCTGTTCAGTAATTAACTCAAGGAATGTTATCTGCCTGCGATTATCCTCGTAATTCTGGGGGCTGCCAAGGTGGTAAGTGGTAAGGCTTTTGTATGACGAGTGACCACCCAACGCACATATAATACAGCAGCTGAAAACCTTTTTGTCGTACTGAACCGTCCCATACAAAACTACAATACAAAACGCCATACGCCCATAGCCAAATTAAGAGACTTCAGCCTTAACCAAAAGCCACCTTCCTTTAACTTTTTCTCTGTTTCTACCCTTTCCTTGATCCATTCCTACCCTTTGCTCTTCTTCTTAACCTCCCAATTCTTGCATGATCCCTCACTGAAACGGGAAAGATGTCTAACACTGTCCCTGTTCTAGGAGCTGATCCTTTCTATGAGGTTGATGAGTGCCGGGGAGTCCTTCGTGTTTACAGCGATGGCTCCATTTGGCGCTCACCTAATCCAAGCTTTATTGTTCCTGTTGATGATGATGGCTCTGTTCTGTGGAAAGATGTTGTATTCGATCCTGAACACAGTCTTCAACTCAGGCTTTATAAGCCGGCTTCACCTTCATCTACCAAGCTCCCCATATTCTATTACATCCATGGCGGTGGTTTTTGCATTGGATCACGTGCTTGGCCTAACTGTCAAAACTACTGCTTCAAGCTTGCATCAGAGCTTCAAGCAGTTGTGATTTCACCCGATTATCGTCTGGCTCCGGAGAACAGGCTCCCAGCAGCCATTGAGGATGGATTCATGGCTGTGAAATGGCTCCAAGCTCAAGCTCTGGCTGAGAATCCTGATTCATGGTTAACCGATGCAGCTGACTTTAGCAAGGTGTTTATATCCGGTGACTCGGCTGGTGGCAATATTGCTCATAACCTGGCGGTTCAGCTAGGGGCCGGTTCACCTGATTCGGCTCCAGTCGTTGTAAAGGGTTATGTCCTTTTAGCACCTTTCTTTGGAGGAACAGTGAGAACCAGGTCAGAAGCAGAAGGACCCAAGGATGCTTTCCTCAATTTGGAGCTTATTGACAGGTTTGTGGTAGATTTTTTTAACCTAGCATTTAACATTTCTTTTCACTTGCACGGGTAACTTGTCAACTTCGCTAACAGTAACTTCAACATGTGCACAGGTTCTGGAGGTTATCTATACCGATCAGAGACTCAACGGACCACCCGCTGGTAAACCCTTTTGGGCCAGTCAGCCGCAACCTTGAACATTTGAGTCTTGATCCCATTCTGGTTGTGGTCGGTGGAAGTGATCTGTTGAAAGACCGAGCAGAGGAGTACGCCGACAAACTGAAGAACTGGGGAAAGAAGATCGAATATGTTGAATTTAAAGGACAGCAACATGGCTTCTTCACCATCAATCCTAACTCCGAACCATCAAAAGCTCTAATGCAAACAATCAAACGTTTCATATCTGAAAATTCCTGCTAAGTGGAGGGGTAGCTGTGAGCCTCACGTTTCTTTTCTTATATGTTCCTTCATTTGTATTTAAGCTTGTCATTGTTGCATGAGGCAGAGTCAGGTGAACTGTGGAATTTTAATTTGATAATAAGAATCACAAATTTAAGCTTTACATTACCAAGTGCAAACGACATGAACAAACTGTTAACCTTTCCCAACCAAAACAAAATCACCACTCACTGGCTAATGTGAGAAGAGATTTCTTTTGCATGCCACATGAAATTTGTTTTTAAGAACCATTCCGACCCTAACTCCGACCTTATGTACCGAAGGCGAATATATTTGTCCAGGGCTCCAGGCAGGTGTAAGGGTCACCGATGAGTTGGGCCCTGGACTTTATTTTTGAAGCCCAGACCCGGTCTATTGAAGCGATAACTATACATACTGAGTTTGTCAACGGGTCGGGAAAACTCTCTCAGGCTCGCGGATTAGACCTTGATGAGTTGGACCCTAGATTTCATTTTTGAAGCCCAAATACTACCGGCTGCCATAAATTAATATAATACCACAGTATTTGAAGGTTATATTTATACATCTATACATCTCTATACTTTTATACTCTCTATATCTATATTTCTATATTTATACTTCTATATCTATACTATTTATACTATCTATATAAACTTCTATACAAATGACAAAACTATCCATTATTCCCTCGACTCTCATTAATTTTATCCAAAAAGAGTAAGGTTATTTTTGTTATTTCACTTTTTTTTTAAATTTTATTTATTACTTATTTAATTATGGACCCCCAATCCACTAACAAAGAAATATTAATATCTTATTAATATTATATATTATATATTATATATTATATTATCTTTAGATATTATATATTAATTTCTTTAAATCTTATTATACATTACATATCGTTATATATTATATATATATTTATAAAATATTCATTTTTATTGCTTTTTTAAATATTTTATTTTAATTTATTTAAATTAAATATTAATCTAATAATAATAATAATCTATAACACTATCTTAATTTAAGGCCTCTCATTCTTTGGGGGCCATATGTCGGCATTTCTTTGGCTTCCTTTTTTCTATTTCTTTTATATTTTTTTTTAGTTTTTCATATGGTAAAACGGCGTCGTTTTGGAGATTAGAAAAGAAAAAAAATCTAAACACAATAAGGCCTAATATTTTGTTGGGGCCATATTTCATTTTGTGATTGGTTTTTCTTTTTATAATAATAAAAGGGGTTAGGGTGGGTAGGAAAAGGATATGATCGGGGGAGAGAGGCAGAGGAAAGAGTGAAGATGGTTCTGGAAGAAAGGAAAACCAAGAAAGGAGAAAGGAATGGGAGAAGAGATTGCTTGGGTCCGGCCAATTCAGGCCGTCTTCAACCATGTATCGCCGATTGTATGGGGCCAAAGTGCCATGCTTGAGCTTTAAATATTTCTCCTTTTTTTCTGATTTATTTGCGGGTTTTGTTTGAAATGGAATGAGTTTTCTTTTTAAATGGAATGAGTATTTTATTATGGAGAATTGATTTCTTTCATTTTCCCTTCCATCTTCTTCCATGGAAGATATTGCTAAACAAATTTTTGTCGATCTCTTTCTTCCATTATTTTTTTAAAATTTTTGTCACTATATTTTTTTTGTGTAATCTATCTTTGTTTATTTTAGGTCTTTTATTCTCATGTTCTAACATGATTTTCGTTCTTTTATGTAGATTTTTTTCTGGGATGATGGGATTTTATATCAAAAACTAAGTTGGTGAGTTTTTCTTCTTACTTTTTCTGTTTCTCTCTGTTCAATAGTTCACTGATTGCCATTTTTCTGGCTGTTTCTTTTTGGGTCTCTATGAAGTATTCATTGTTCATCATTATTGGTAGCTCGGGTTTGATTAAAGGATTTTTTTTAAGAAAAAGGAAATGGCGAAGGTTCAGGAATCGTCCATCCCCAAAATAACTTCTGGCTCTTTTAAAGGAAAAAACTAAAATGAAACAAAGGAAATGGGAGGGTTCGGGAAGCATAACCTTCCCAAACCTTTCTATTTTCTTCTTTTTCAAATAAGAGAAAAGGAATGTAGTAGTGGGAAGGTTAGACAACATGCTAATGAGTTTTTTTTTTTTCCTCTTCAGATCATTTTTCCTCAAATTGAGATCTTTTAATTTAATTTTACTATGTATACTATTACAGGTTCATTATATCTCTTTAGCTTTTTTTACTTTTACATTTTATTATAATCATGTCCATTTCGTTTTTTTTAATATGAATTTTTTTCCTCTTTTTATAGTTGGTCAATTAATCTAAATATATTTTGTTGTGATTTTTGCAGGAATGAGAGCATTCTAAAGATATTATTTCATGTTCATTATATCTGTTCATATTTCTTTACCTTTTCATTTTATTATATTCATGTTCAATTGTCTCTTTAGTTTTTTTTTTTTTAATGTTGTATAGTTGGTCTGTTAAACTACATGTTTTTGAGATAATGATGTCTAATCATTTTGCTATGCATTCATTGTTCCTGTATGCATTTCAGATAGTATTTTGTAATATTTGTATTTAGTCCATTAATAATTAATTCTTTTATTATTTGGCTTCTGACTTGATAGTAAATCTATCTATAACACTATCTTAATTTAAGGCCTATCATTTCTTTGAAGGTCATATGTACAAAGTAGGGACAATTAATTACATTAACATACTGTTTAGACTGCAAAATGTTTAGACAACATTTTGAAAAGTTGTACACATAAAGTTTATATTAATCAGGAAATCTTATAGAATTGGAATTTAATATATAAAGATTAGATAAAGCAACACTAAGGTCTCCATCCTTGATTTCATACACCCAACTAATGTCTAAACAGTATGTTTAGAATATTATAATTGTCCCTACTTTGTACATATGGCCTAAATGATAGGCCTTAAATTTTTTTATTAATTACATTAACATACTTTTTAATTTTTTTTATTAAAGAACTTTTAAATATTATAATTTTTTGGAGACCATGTCATATTTTTTTATTGACTCTTCTCTTAAAGTTTTTGGCCTTTTTCTTTTCAACTATCTTAATTTAAGGCCTATCATTTCTTTGAAGGCCATATGTCGGCATCTTATTGGTTATCTCTTTTTTTGTTTTTTTTTTATTTTTCAATTAGTTTATTTAACAGTGATTAATTGTCCCTACATTGCAGTCTAAACAGTATGTTATCGTTTGTTGTTTACTTGATTATTATAATTTTTTAAATCAGACTTGGTTTACTTTTTTTTTACCATATAAAATGAAGACAATGATGGAGGGACATAATGAAGTTGCCAATTGTTTCTCCAATAATAATATTAGATCTACTGAAAAAAGAATATAAAACAACAACAGAGAAAGGAAGATGATTTCTTTTTAAATGATAAGAAAATCGTCTCAACCTCGATCGTGAAAGCAAGTATGGCTGCTCTTCTCCATAATCTCTCAACCTTCTTTTTTCAATAATTGAAGTCGTGCGTTTTCATTATAACTTTTTTTTTCAAAATTTATGATAATAAATTTTGTTTCTTCAGATTTTCTTTTGATTGTATTTATTACAACTGCTGTTGGCACCTTTTTAACTCGATGAAACTATTGAAAAAAAAAGGGAGACAAAGGGGGGCCAAGCAAAGAAAAAAATATAAAGAGGGGGACCAAGCGAAGAAAAAACGTAAAGAAGGGGACAGCTGAAGAAAAGAAAGGGGTCAGGGGTGTTTGAAACGCATAACTCTACATCATTTGGGAGGATGAAGACAAGAGTGGTTGAAAAAAAAGTAGAAAAAGAGACCATTCGGAGGATGAAAACAAGAGTGGTTGAAAAAAAAAATAGAGAAAGAGACCATGAGAAAAAAAGGAAATAGGAATCGTTTGTTGTTTACTTGATTATTATAATTTTTTAAATCAGACTTGGTTTACTTTTTTTTTTACCAGATAAAATGAAGACAATGATGGAAGGACATAATGAAGTTGCCAATTGTTTCCCCAATAATAATATTAGATCTACTGAAAAAAGAATATAAAACAACAACAGAAAAGGAAGATGATTTCTTTTTAAATGATAAGAAAATCGTCTCAACCTCGATCGTAAAAGCAAGTATGACTGCTTTTCTCCATAATCTCTCAACCTTCTTTTTTCAATAATTGAAGTCGTGCGTTTTCATTATCACTTTTTTTTCAAAATTTATGCTAACAAATTTTGTTTCTTCAGATTTTCTTTTGATTGTATTTATTACAATTTCTGTTGGCACCTTTTTGGCTCGATGAAACTATTGAAAAAAAAAAGGGAGACAAAGGGGGGCCAAGGAAAGAAAAAAATGTAAAGAGGGGGACCAAGCGAAGAAAAAACGTAAAGAAGGGGACGGCTGAAGAAAAGAAATGGGTCATGGGTGTTTGAAACGCATAACTCTACATCATTTGGGAGGATAAAGACAAGAGTGGTTGAAAAAAAAAAAGTAGAGAAAGACCATTCGGAGGATGAAAACAAGAGTGGTTGAAAAAAAAATAGAGAAAGAGACCATGAGAAAAAAAGGAAATAGGAATCGTTTGTTGTTTACTTGATTATTATAATTTTTTAAATCAGACTTGGTTTACTTTTTTTTTTACCAGATAAAATGAAGACAATGATGGAGGGACATAATGAAGTTGCCAATTGTTTCCCCAATAATAATATTAGATCTACTGAAAAAAGAATATAAAACAACAACAGAAAAGGAAGATGATTTCATTTTAAATGATAAGAAAATCGTCTCAACCTCGATCGTGAAAACAAGTATGGCTGCTCTTCTCCATAATCTCTCAACCTTCTTTTTTCAATAATTGAAGTCGTGCGTTTTCATTATCACTTTTTTTTCAAAATTTATGCTAACAAATTTTGTTTCTTCACATTTTCTTTTGATTGTATTTATTACAATTGCTGTTGGCATCTTTTTGGCTCGATGAAACTATTGAAAAAAAAAGGGAGACAAAGGGGGGCCAAGGAAAGAAAAAAATGTTAAGAGGGGGACCAAGCGAAGAAAAAACGTAAAGAAGGGGACGGCTGAAGAAAAGAAAGGGGTCAGGGGTGTTTGAAACGCATAACTCTACATCATTTGGGAGGATGAAGACAAGAGTGGTTGAAAAAAAAAAGTAGAGAAAGAAACCATTCGGAGAATGAAAACAAGAGTGGTTGAAAAAAAAAAGTAGAGAAAGAGACCATGAGAAAATGCTTAAACATTAGATATGCCACGTCAATTACTTTTTTTTCATGAAGCCACGTGGCGCTCCGTTTTTTTTCTTTTTGATTGATACAATTCAATTATTGTTTACTTTTTTGCTCCAATTGATTATTGGTTCCATGTTGACTTCTTTGCTCCAATTAATAAAATACAAAAATCCTTCATTGAAAAGAAAAAGCCCTCTTAATCTTATCCTCTTCTATTTCTCTCTCCAACCATTCGTTTCTTTTTTTTCCACAAAATGATTACCCTTTTCAAACTTTGCTCTCTGTTGATAACTTTTGGTTTATTTAATAAAGTTTATTCAAGGATTGGACATCTTAACAAATAATTAAAATAGTAAGTCTAACAAGTAATATCAACAAGAATAATCAAGGTTAAGGATTTACCGAAACGCAAATGGAGTGTGCGTTTTAAACCTTCAACCTTACTTCTTCCTTTCTGCTTCGATTTCCGTCACAGCCACCCTTCTTTGCTTAGATATCGATCTCTGCTTTTCCCGAAATGAAACCTTTCGCAGCTGTCAGCAAATTGTCAAGCTCTATTGGCTCTCTACTTTGTAGTCTAAACAGTATGTATAGCTCCTTTTTCTTTTCAGCAAAGCAAAAATGATGGATTTATCCATTATAGCTATTATCCATTATATTATCCATTGTGAGCACCTCATATTATCCATTATAGCTATTTGACTATGATTTCTTTGATCTTTTATGCTTTTATTATTGCATTGATGGATTTATCTAATATTTTTTCATTATTTCATTATTTCATTAAGGAGAAGCCTCACATTATTGGGGGACATTTGTCATAATCTGATTGGATGATTCTTTTTTTTAATTTTTGAGTGTTCCAAACGGTGTCGTTTTTCATCGACAAAACCAAAAAAAAAAAAAGAAAAATCATAATCGTGGCTTTGGGAGAAAGAGGGCCAAAATTTCAAGGCCTCTCTCCGTCTCTCTCCTCCGCCTTTTCTGTCCATCTCTTGCAAATTTCCTGGCCTCTTCCTCTCTCTCTCTAATTCATCTCTCTTTTCTTTCTTTACTATCCTCATCCTTTGATGTGTGAAGTGGAACTCCTTGGTCCACCTACCTTAATGTACAATATCTTTTTTTAAACAAGGTCGTTTCTCTTCAAATTTTCCATTTCTTTGAAATTTTATCTCTTTCTTTTGTTTGTCCTTTTACTGGAAGAAACTTGCTTATTGCTCGAATTGATTTATCTGCTTCTTTTCATGGTGATTACTCCATGTTGTTATCCTCTTAATACATAAGAATTTTACATTTTTTTATTTAGTTCGCTGTTTTATTTAGTTTTTATAATATGGGTGATGATTTTTTTTTTTTGGATATTATAGCATTGTTCAATTCATACATATGCCCAAACTGAACTTGGTTCAGTTGAAATTTATATATTCCTTGACTAATTTTGTTGGGAAATTGGACTGATCTATATGCTCATTGCAGACTATTATGGGGTTTTTTTTTGTCACTTTTTGATATTGTACCTTTATTAAATTTGGGTATGTTTCGGAACTAAACAATTTCACTAATAAACTTATAACTGATGTCTATCTACACACTGATAGCATCTTTCTCCTTAAGAAAAGATACATAGCATGGAGTGATTTCAATTTAAATGCCCTTATATTCTATCGTTTCTAAATTAATTTTATTTAGGCTACAAAAGAATATTCTTATGTTTCGTTCAATTTGTTTTCTTTTCGTCTCTAAATTAATTTGAATGTTGCCGTTACATAGGTTTACGACTAAAGATAGAAGTGCCTCATCAGGGTTTACTCTTGGCCTCATACATTTCTTGGATTGTGGTCAACATGAAGAACTCAGAGACCATATGTCAGGTCTTAAAGCAACCATGTTGCATAGTTTTGCACACTTGAGAGGTTCACACAAATATGTGTAATTACTGTTCTAAGATCCAATGAGTTATCATTAGGATTAAGGGGGGAACCATTGTTAATTGTTCTACTAAAACTAGCATGGAGTGTCATCTACATGTCGATTGTTAAAGAATACCAATCATTGCACTATCTATTTTCTTGGCCTAACGTCTATTTCAATCCATTTTTGATGTATCAAGAGTTTAGATTCAGTATCTTCAAAAATGTAGTTGGCATGCATCTAAATAGATTCTTATGTATTAATTGAGAATTGTACATTTCATACATTGATGTTTGAATACATTTTTTTTAAGAAAGAGAAGAATCGGATTTTGATTTCTTCTATTGGACCTGTTCATGTCTCTGATGTTTGCATGTATGTACTCATCTATAGTTGATGGTCAAATATTGATATTCGCCGGTTTTGATGGTCTCATGACAAAGAAACAAAAGCATACAATAATGAAGCGCAAGTTATTATCTCTTAAGATAATCTCCTACTAATTTTAAAGGCCTGCTGCATTATTATTAGGTAAGATGAATTCTCCTCTTACAAATTATTCCCTTCATGCACAAGAATCACAAGATTCACAACACTACATGACAAACTATTATCATTTAAAATATTCAACAACTCTTAGGCCCGCAGCGTAGCGCGGGCAATAGATCTAGTACATATAAAGTTGACGTTTAAATTACAATAATGCTCATCATCATTCTCTCAAATTTTCATACCATTTCAAATAATTTGTTTTATGGGTTGATGTGATTTATTAGATATTTCAACATATATTAATAGGTTGATAGAGTCAATAGTTTTGATTTTTTTCTTAGGCTTTATGTTTCATAAATTATAAGTGTTAGATATTTTCTTAGATTAAGTTTAATGGCTTTAGTCTATTTTTTTAATTTTTTCACTTTATGAGAATTAGTTATTTTCTTTAGCTTTATATAATTTCGAGATCTTTTAATATTAAATCACATATATTATATGTGCATCATTTTTTTTTGTTACAATATGTATCAACCTTTAATAATTTATTTATGATATATCTATATACAAAATTATATAATATCTATATATAATTAACATATTAATTTTTAAGTCCGCAAGCATAGATTCATTATTGGTGTATATATATATATATATATATATATATTCTGAAAAAAGAAAGTGGCTCCACATCCACATTCCGTTTCAAAAATTTTCAACCATAGCCCAACGGTCCTCAAATTTCAAAAACACATTCCCATCTTCACCGTCCATTTAAAACTCCCTGCACCGTCCGATCGGATATTCTTTTTTCGTTTTTCCCTCAAAAAGTTACTCGCAAAACATTTCAAATCTCACTCTCTGCTCTCCAAGACTCCAAATTTCCCTCCTTCAAAACACTCCACATAAATCTCTTCTTCTCTCTCTGTCTCTCAAATCCTGAAGTGAACACTTCGCTTTCACTTTAAGCGTAACCGTTACATTCGGAATGCCGTTCATCTCCGATACGGCGAGCGCAATAAAGAGCCGCTTTGGCTTCCACAACCGTACATCTTCCTCGGATTCCGTCTCTATGTTGTCGGTGCGTAGTCCGCCGGATCTTCTGATGAAATCGGCGGCGAGGGAGAATCCCGGCCATTCCACTGCTGCTACGTCAGCGATTCGGAGCATCGGTGACCTCGACGATGATGCGACTGCCGATAATGGACCAGTGCCGCCGTCGTCGCAGAGCTTTGAGTTCCGTGAAGATCCGTCGTTTTGGAAGGACCACAATGTCCAGGTTAGTAAAGTTCGAATCTTATCTTTAATGTCTTTAATGAAGCAGTGGAACAATAAAAGAAGGAAATATGCTGATTCGAGTAATTTTTTGCTAAATTATCTCTCAATTATTCAATTCTATTTGCAAATTGTTTGAATTTGTTGTCTTTCTAGTTTCTACTGCGACTAATTTTTTAAAAAAAAATTGAATAGACTGCCATAATAGGGTTGGTGAATAGAGAATATATCGAAGTTAACCTAATTGGATCGAGATTTCTTTTGTTTTTGGGAAATTAAATTAGGTTATTATCAGAATCCGTCCCCTTAGTACTTCTGAAATATCGCTACAAGGCTACAGCAAGTGTGTTAGGCAAGAAAGTTGTCAAACAGTTACTTGGACGGGGCATCCCGAGTCTCGTTTTACATTTGATCTCGTTGCTGATGAACATGTCAGCCAGGTACAACTCTTTTCAATCTTATTTTTTTCGTTTGGTTTATTCATTTATGCTTAGGTCTTTATTATAGTGAATTCATGACATTAAAGTGATTTTACAGGAGAATCTCTTCAAAGTGGCTGGATTGCCCATGGTGGATAATTGCATGGGAGGCTACAACAGCTGCATGTTTGCATATGGCCAAGTGAGCTTCCTAGTTTTAAATTTTAATCACTCTCAGTAAAAGCTTTCTTTTTCTTTTTCTTTTCCTTTATATAAAATTTCCCTGAATGGTTGATTAAGTTTCCACTATATTACTGTCTAAATACATCTGATTAGATTTTGGTTCTGGTTTTGGTATTGGCATTTACCTTACATTTTTTTATTATAGACTGGAAGTGGGAAGACTCACACAATGCTTGGAGACATTGAGGGAGGCACTCGGAGACATAGTGTCAATTGTGGGATGACCCCTCGGGTCTTTGAATATTTATTTACAAGAATACAAAAGGTATGTTATACGTACCTTATGACTTCAGTGTACAGTGATTGAAAATAGCCTCATATTTTTCTTAGGTTCATTGAACTTCCTTTGATGCAAAGTAAGTTCTCTTTTATGATCGATTAGACAATTAGACTGTCTAAACAATCATGAATAACCTACGTTTCTATGGATTAGTTCTACAAATTGAATGAGTTGAAAAGCTGCGCAGTTCAAGTTTTGTGCTGACGTACATTATATAATCACAAAATAAATTTGCATAGAGAGCATTATATGTTTTTAGAAGAACTTAACATTTATTATCTTTTTATTTTTGCTTATAATAATACATTTAGGTGTAAATAATTTTAAATTTTATATTAACTGTTTCAATACCTTAGCATCTTGAATGCATTTATTTTCCAAATCATGAGAAATGGCCATCCAGTTTCACCTATGTTTGGAGAATGATTTTGTATAAGCGAAATAATGAACAAAGTTTCTACCAGAACTGAGTAAATACTACTTGATGATTTTCTAAACCCTGCTTCTTTCTTTTACTGATCTGATCTCTCTCTTTTTGATCACCTTAATCTAATACACTTTTTCTTTGGTATGTCAGGAAAAAGAGACTCGAAAAGATGAGAAATTAAGATTTACCTGCAAATGCTCTTTTTTAGAAATTTATAACGAACAGATTCTTGATCTTTTGGATCCATCATCATCCAATTTACAGGTAAAACGTTACCTACATATGATGAACAATTATCTCCCCTTTCATTTCCTTTCATACTGACAATAGTTTGTATCACACAATGCAGTGTGGAATACAGGTTTGCTTTTCCTCAACTCAAGAAATTTACTGCTCTTTGGTGGTTATCTTGCAGATCAGAGAAGACATCAAGAAAGGGGTTCATGTTGAGAATCTTAAGGAGATAGAAGTTACAAGTGCACGAGATGTGATTCAACAGCTTATTCAAGTACCGTCTATTAATTATTATAATTAATTGTTTGCTGTAGGCTATGAATAGCTCTCTCCCATCTCATAAAGCACATTCAAGTTCTAAATGTTCAAACTTAAAAACTTCCAAGTTAAAAGCTTTAAACTTAAAATACAGCTAAAAGGGTTTTTTCTAGAGTTTATTTTGAATGAGTAAGCAACTAGTTTGTTTTTACTTTGCCCTTTAATTTTGCTTTTACCTGTTCACGAAACTTATTATTAATCTAAATCTCTATAATATTTCAGGGTGCAGCAAACAGAAAGGTGGCTGCCACTAACATGAATCGTGCAAGCAGTCGTTCCCACAGTGTATTTACATGTATAATTGAAAGTAAGGTAAGTATTACCTTTTTATTGAAGAATTTGTTTTGAAATCGCTAGTTAATTGGTAGGTAGTTCATTCTCTTTTGTTGATGGTTTGTCTTTGCTTTGGTAAGAAAACTCTAACCAAGGTTTTGTCATCAGTGGGAATCTCAAGGTGTAACTCACCACCGTTTTGCTCGGCTTAATCTCGTTGATTTAGCAGGCTCTGAAAGGTACAGAATCAGGTCAAATTATTAAACATGTCAACACTTTTTTCTCGAGTTCTCTATTATATCATTTATGATTCGCTCATTACAGACAGAAGAGTTCTGGGGCTGAAGGTGAACGCCTCAAGGAGGCAACTAATATTAACAAGTCTCTATCAACATTGGGGTGAGTTATTCTTACTCTAACATTTTATTAAATGTTTATTTTCATAGCACCACTCTCTGATGTGCGGTATTTCATTGTCAGACTTGTTATTATGAACCTTGTAAATATTTCCAACGGGAAGTCACTCCATGTTCCTTACCGAGATTCAAAACTGACTTTTTTGCTTCAGGTAAAGTACTCTATATCTATGAAAATAACTTTTTGAGTTTTGTCACTTTTAATTTTATTTTCTATTGAGAATGTTTCCTGTATAACTTAAGGATGTCCTATGCCATGGAAGTTAATTGTGTTTTTCTATTTTTATTTCAGGATTCACTAGGAGGGAATTCAAAAACAATTATAATTGCAAATATCAGTCCATCTAGTTGGTTAGTGAAAACTATATCATGTCTTTTGCACTAGTTGATTGATCTTTCACTTTTAATTTTGTGCATTTGCATGAATGAATCCGGTGGGTGACTTCGCAATGATCTGAATTTTGCATTTATTATTATTCTGCAAAAGCTTAACTTCGCTAATGTACCTATCTGTAACTGACAGCTTTTCTATTTTCCGTTTCTTCTTCTGGGCATTCTCTGCAGTTGTTCACTTGAGACATTAAGCACATTGAAGTTTGCACAGCGGGCTAAATTTATTAAGAACAATGTACGAGATCTTTGCCTGGCTACTTTAAGCACTACGGATGGCATACACATCTTTTTTGTCACTATGCTTAATTTGTAGCTTCCTGTGTTTTGTTTTTTTAGATCTTCGAATACACTCACCATATTTGGGGATTTTAATTCTCAAAGGGAATTGATTATGACCTTTGAGCCTGTTTTTTTTATGGAAAGATATTGAATAATGTCTTGCAGGCAGTTGTAAATGAAGATGCATCTGGAGATGTTGTTGCTATGAGGCTGCAAATTCAACAGCTGAAGGTATCATCATGTTTACTTTATGCTCCTATCTTTGAAAGTACCCCCTAAAATACTCATGAAATCAATAATGTTATGTGAAGGTAAGCTACTTGGTCAATGGTCATTTTGATTACTCAACTCCTATTCTACCTGAGTTTCGTTCTTCTTTTTTCTGCCCTGAATTCCCTTCCTTTTTTTTCTTTTAATTGAGGAACGACACTGGTAATGTTTGAATAGTACTGTAATTATTAGTCTTCGTTTTTATTGTTGTATATTGAAAAATAAACGTAAAATTAGTAAATCTTGGTTTAGGAAACATCAAGCAGCCGGCAAAATCTTCTGTTTAATGAATTCCAGTCATGCCAAAGTTTAAGTGCTTTATTTTTATTTATTTCTGCTGCATGTTTACTGTATTATTTCAACTTTCTAGCTGTCCTTTCATTATTCAAATTTGGGTTTCAGAAAGAAGTCTCCCGTCTACGAGGTTTTGCTAATGGCAGGGGTGAAAAACTGGATAATGATGTATCAGCATTAAGTTTTCCAGCATCACCCGGGCCTTTTAAGTGGGAAGGTGTTCATGGATCTTTCAGTCCGCTTACATCCGACAAAAGGATGTCTCAGGTATATAGAAAACTTGCTCATGACTGAGGAAATACCTGTTTTAGAGTTGTTGATAGACTAATATTTTTCTCTTCCAATTGCAATTGTGTTTTCCAGAAGAGAGACTATGAAGTGGCCCTTGTTGGGGCCTTCAAGCGGGAAAAGGAGAAAGAAGCTGCTATACAGGCACTGACTGCTGAAAATCAAGCAGCTATGCAGTTGGTATAAGTGAAAGAAGTATCTTGTGTTTACTTTATTGGTTTCAGGGTTATAAAGTTTAAGTTAATATATATATTTTTTGAAGTAAACAACTAAGTTGAAACAGGGTTGGGCAAAAAGTTGGTAAATTTAAATTTTACGAAATTGATCGCTCATCTTGAGGATTTATGATATCATTAAAAGTTCATAAATGAAAAAATGGCAGGAGCTTTTTTTGTTTACTTGGTATTCATCTCTAAAAGTATTACATAATTTTATAACTTATTAAAAGGTAAAATATGGTTCTCAGGCAAAACAAAGAGAAGATGAGATTCAAAGCTTGAAAATGAGGTTACGGTTTCGAGAAGCAGGAATCAAGAGGCTGGAAACCGTTGCTTCTGGAAAAATTTTGGCTGAGACACACTTGCTAAAAGAGAAGGAAGAATATTTGAAGGAAATTGAGGTTTTACGAGCTCAAGTTGATCGCAACCAAGAAGTCACTAGATTTGCCATGGAAAATCTGCGACTGAAGGAAGAGATCAGAAGGCATGTTCTACTCCCTCAACTTTCGTCATCCAATTTTTTAGTTGGTCTACAATTGAGAGCATAATATTTAGTATTAAGTTCTAAACAGTCATTATCATGAGCAACCCCAAATGGGAAAACCATTTTGTAAAGTGTTTGAGGTTTTAAAAGCAAAAGCAAAATCCTTACCCTTGCTGGTTCTAGTGTCAGTTAACTCTTGCTTCCTTAATTGCTTTAGTTTTTCAACTTTTTGCTTCTTTTTTTGTTTATAAAGTTATTGTTCTCTGTATGAGCAAGAAGAAATGAACACTAACAGTGTGCCTTCAACATTTGTTGTTACTGACAGATTAAAGTCACTTTGTGAGGAAGGTCAACAGGAGATGATGAACGAACAGATTAAGGTCTTACATAATAAGGTGGAAAATAAGATCTTCAAACACTTTTCTAATTTTGGAATTCATGGTTAATCATTGCTCTTTTCTTTAGTACAAGTGTTGCTTATTCCATTTGACTATTGTGCAGTTGCTGGAGGCACTTGATTGGAAACTTATGCACGAATCAGATTCCTTAATGATTGAGGTTCTTCCTAAAGCTTTGTCATGAATTCTGAGATGAGTTAATTTTGGGAAGAAATTTCCTAAATCTTGTCATGTCATGCAGAAAGCAAATTCTAAAGTGGTGCCAGGAGTTACTGATGATGGCAATCAACATATCACTAGTCAGGTAAGTTCATATTATTATCCATTGTCTTCCAAGTCCCTAGGGTAGTTATTTCTTATGCATCTATATCTTTTGAAAGTATTTGCTTTTAATATAACCTGGATTAAAACAACGGAGCTAGATTAGCTTTTCAATGCATTAGTTGGTTATATTCTACAGTTGCAATATATCAATAAACTGCTCTTTCTTGTATTATTTCCGTTAACTTATTTCTTGTGAGGGTGGATAGAACATTTATATTCCTAAATCTTTGGAGAATGATATTTCCCTGTCGATGAAATGATGAGTAAGACTTTGTTATTGAGCAAAGGTTCTTGATTTCTGCGTATTGTAAATACATTCCACATCAAAGAGAAGAAAAATGATGGATGGAAATGGCAAATCCTATAGAACTACATTATAATTCGTGGTTATTTTTCATCCATAATTACAGAAGTGGACTTTATAATATTTCAGTCTCAGACATGTTTCTTCACTAAAAAGTAATCATTAGCTGTAGTTCTTGCTATGCCTTTTTCTCATTCTTTACGTGCTCTACTTGATTGTTTGGTGCCTTGATATTCTTTGCCTTAGTAGGAATGATTTGCTATCACTTCCGCTACTTGCTTTTGTTTTCACAATCAAAAAGCAAAAGATGCATTCGGCTATGACCAGAAATAGGATTGAATTTGAACAAATTATTTGCTACCAAATTTTTTTCCTTTTCTATTTTTTTAAAGAAATATTGTCTTTTGCATGTGTTGACTGAACATGATTGATATGTCCAAAACAGGAGCCAGATTCAGCTTGGTGCTCTTCCCTTAAAGAGGAAAATGAATTTCTTAGAATGCAGGTAGCTATGCTTGGAAGAATCTGTTGTTTTGAACCTGGTCATACGTAAAATTAATTTTGCATGTTTCCCTGATAAATGTTTTCTTTTAACAGGCCATCCACAATAAGGCAGAAATGGACGCACTCCAGAAACAACTTGAACTTTGCCTTGAAGAGAAAGAAGAGTTGGAAAGGTAAGCCCTATCTAATGAACAATGTGATAAATTAGTACAAGTTTCTTAGGATTATACGTATCTGCTAAGCTATGAACATACTTGTTCTTCCATTGGCAGGTATGTGAATGATCTACTTAAGAAACTTGAAGACGAAAAATCTTTGAGGCCAGGAAAAGTAGAACCACTGCAAACAGAGCTTCGTTCATTGTCAGTAGATGCGCCAATGATCAACTTTAATGACCAAATGGAGCTTAAAACAATGGTTGATGCCATTGCAGCTGCAAGTCAGAGAGAAGCAGAAGCTCTTGAGAGGGCATTTAAGTTGTCTCAAGAGAATGATGAATTACGATTAAAGCTTAAGGGCTATGTTGAGGATAACAAGCAACTCCTTGAATTATATGAACAGAAAGCCGCTGAAACCAATTACAGAATTTCCAATGAGGCTGACACTACTCATGTTAATGACTCAACCAATCACATTGATGCTGGTTTAGATGAACATAGTCAAGAAAAAGAGGTAGAGTTGAAGAAGGTTGTTGAGAACCTTGAACAACAGCTTCTGGAGATGCATGAAGAAAATGAGAAGTTAATGAGTTTGTATGAAGGAGCCATGCAGGAGAGAGATGAATTCAAAAGAATGTTTTCTTCTGGAAGTCTGACCAGAAGGGAGGATAGGGAATTTGCATGCCCAGAGAAACTAGTTGAAGTTGATGGAGGGGAACATGGCTTGGCTTTAGAGGCAAAGGATATAGAGGGGGAAACTGGTCTTGGATCACATACACAGATTGCAGGAGAAAGTGTGAAGTTGGGTGCAGCTGATCCTATTGATTTGATTTCCGATCTGTATATGCATGCAGATCTGCAATCTGAAACAGGGAACCAGATTGATGAGACTACAACTTCTTACATGGAAATAGAACCACCGGATGTAACAACCACTGCAACGATGTCCGAAGACTTAAATTCGGCAAGAGCAATACTGAAAGAGGCTCAGGAAAAACTCTCGGATTCTGCAAAGACTATTACTGAGTTTGGCTCCCTCGAGAAAGCATTCTGCGAGATTGATAAGCTTTCTAGAGAAATTGAAGAAATGGAAGGTGGAATAAAGGAGAAGCAGCAATACCTTAATTCTGTTGCACATGTTTCTTTACAAACGAAAGAAAGAAAAGCCCTAGCTGATAACAAGTTATCAGCACTCAAATACTCTCTGTCAAGCCTTTCTTCTTCAGTTACTTACTTTGAACAGCGGGAAGCTCGGGCGAGGTCAAGATTAAGTGCTTCTTTGTCTTACTTGAACAAAAAGAAAGAGGAATTGAACCATCTTAGGAAGTCCAAAGCTGGAACTGAGGCTTCTTTGGGTGAGATGAGGGAATCTGAAGCTGAAGCAAGGAGCAATCTTGTCCTCTTGAAATCAAAACTTGAGGAAGAAAGAAACAGACAAGAGAATGAAAAGGTATTATTTGCGATTGATAACTTGAATATAATAGACTCCTCGCAGAGAAATTTGTGTTTAGGTGGTAAAGCTACCGAGTTACTTAAGAATGAGGAGGAGAAAAGCAAACTGCAAAATGAGATTAAGCTGTCACGAGAAAGTTTGGGAGCCATAAAAATAAGAGTCCAAGATTTGAATAAGAAGCTTGTGAAGGTAGAGAATGACATGCAAGCCATCCAACAGGAAGTACAGAAAGGATCAAAGTCAGCAGATGAGTTGGAGCTTGCGCTGCAAAGTGTAATCCAAGAGAAGGAAACTCTCGTCGAGATTGGAGAAAACGGGAAGACTGAAATCCAGAGTTTGATCCTCGAGTACCTGCAGCGAGTGTTTGATGTAGATCTGACAGAGGCGGAGATGAAGATTATGGATGAAGAATTGCGGGTAGACTTGAGAAGATTAGAAGAGCTGCAAAAACTGAGAGCTACAGCTGCCGAGAAGGTAAGGGAATTGGCTCATTCAGGCTTCTTGTCCCAAAAGTTGGAAGTAGATTTAAAAAGTGTTTGTGCAACTTTTGAACGGGCGAGGATATTATTAGGAGTGGATCATTCAAATGACAGTTAATCCTTGTTTTAACTGCCTCGATATTTTCCACACAATTCCTGTCACATTTGCAAAATGCTCTTGTAATTAACAATTTCTTCCCAATTAATGTTCTGATTTTATTCAAGTCCTTTTTCTACTGGTCTCTCCCTTTCTATTTATCAGAGAATAATTTTCTTAGTCCACTGCTCATCCTATTATTAGTTTTTATATACTAAATTATTACTATAACCATTTCAAATCAATGAATAATTTTTTTTTTAGTTTTCCTTTTGCTTTATATGCCATAAATATTTTTCAAAAACTAATGAATAACCAAGCCAATCAGTCCGAAACTCCGAATAATGATTCATACATAATAGTAGTAATCATTTGGCCAAATGCCTTTAAATTGTAAATATTATTATCATTATTATTATTATGGAAAAGCAAAGTAGGTCACGCTGCCGACCAATTTTGAAGAGCATCAATAAATTAAGGCAACTAAAATCTCAAGCTTGACAAATTATGTCGCATGTGCAGAGATGCCCATCAGAAGATGAAAAATCTTGACAAGAACAATTTTGTGGCTTGGCCCCAGTTCCATACTGTGCAGTCACGGCTTTCAAACAGCCCATAACTCCATTATTGCCGCATTTCCCAGGTAATCTCAGTTCAGCTGGACAAAGCATATCATCTTCTGCAAACAGTACCAGACCAAATCTTTCGTCATACAAAATAATTGGGGAATAATAATAATTCTATTCAACCCATCTTATTCAGAATACAAAGAAATTATTACCTTGGGAATAAGAGATTCGAGCTAGCAAAAGAACAATGCAAAGCATGGGAATTAAGGCAGTGAACTTCTTCATGATTTCTTGGAGCTTGCTTTTCGTCTCTGTACTTGTATACCTTAATTATTCAATAGTGATGCAAGCTGCTAGCCCAAGGCAAGAGTGGCCAAAGGCAAGAGTGGCCAATATATATATATATATATATATATATATATATATATATATATATATATTTATTTATATTTATATAGGTGTTTAGATGAAAAAATTGGAAAGAATATCTCCTTTCTAATCTTTTTTGGTACTCAATATCTCCTTTATATGGTAGGGTAGAGATTGTAAGTCTGACTAGTATTTTCCCTTTTTGAAGAAAAATCTTGACAAATATTTTTTTTTAAGAAAATAAACTTTCACTTGTGAAATCGAAAGTAAATTGGTAATGACAAGACTGATAACAGTAAATTTAAAAAAAAAAAAGTTTTCTTCCTCCATTAGTAGATATAAATCTTACTTTGTACCCGAGTCATTTTTTGTAAATTTGGATCTTACTTATTTATTTATTATTGATATACAATTGTAGATTGGAGGATTTGAATCTTGTTCGTTAAGTAAGGGCTAACATGCATCAACTATTAAGCCAAGTGTTTGGATTAGCATCTCCTATAATTATTAACATTTTAAAAATGATTAAACATTATTTTAAGAAAATTTGTTTTATTTGACAAACAATCTTACCATAAATATAAATTATTCATTGTAACACTTTCATCTTATCAAATTCAAAAAGGAGCAACATATGAGTTATTAATAAATATATCTAATTTAAATTGGTGTCAATAAACATTAGTTAAATTTTAGTCAGAGCGAAACTCTGGATACCGGGTGGGAAACAAAATTTTTTTTTTTATAATCTATATATCTTTTTTTTTGTCCCATAACAAATCCTCATTCAATCCCTCTAATCTTGCATAAGGTAACTTGCTTACTTGACTAAATTGTAATTTTGTGCTAAAGAAATCAATGCTACATAAAAATCTCCTTTTTGACCTCTAAGTTGGCAATTGATGGTTTTAGAGGTGGAGTATTTCGTAATTTTGTCCAAAATTTTTTTTAATACTTTTTACATTTATTTAAATTACTTAAATTAAATGTGAGAATTTATTTCTTTTTAATTCAATGACTCAAAAATTGTGTTGGCACTTATTCTTTCTTTTTTAAATTTCTAATTTCCTTTTATTCTCTCTCATATATAAGGTTATTAATTTTTAAATTTTATTTAATTATTATTTGTGAAGTTATAGATGAACATCATTATGTCAGTATTTTTTGTTTCTCTCTCAACTAATTGATTAAATCAAATTTTATATATACCTGCAGTGTTAGCATGAGACAAATTATTAGTTATTTATTTATTTTTACTTCTAAAAGTAATAAGTAATAATCCCAATTATTATTTTCATGTTTTTAAGGAAAAGTGTTCTAGAAGATACTTTGGAAGAAAAATACATTTAAATCGCAGTTATTATTATTATTAGTATTGCAAATGCAAATAAAAGATGGGCAAGCTGGTGACCATGCATACGATTTGGTCCAAATAGCGTAGCGATTTACAAGGCTATAAAGCACTAGCTAGTTTATTGTCGACAAACAATGAGGCAAGTACAGCTACGCTGATTAGATTGCAAATTTTGACAAGAGCAGTTCATTGCCATTGCCGAAGCTCCAAACTTGGCATTTATGGCTTGAAAACAATCAAAACTTCCATTGCTTCCGCATTGCCCCGCTATTTTCATTGTGAATGGGCAAAATTTAATTCCCCCTGCATGCAAACGTAGCCAATTTACTTATAGAAATATATTCATAATAACTTTTTGAGAAAGTAAAAGAAAATTATATTATACCTTGAGAATGAGAAGGAGAGAGCAAAGCAAGCAAGAGAACAAGGGAAAGCATGGGGAGGGCAATTGACTTCTTCATCATTCTTTCTTCTGCTATGTTTGTGTATGTTCAGAAGCATGAGTGGGTGTAGATTTATAGGTGCCTGAATGAACAAAAATGGGTATGAGATTATCTCCATGTATATATTTTTTTTTTTTTTTTGGATAAGCTAGATTCATTCATCCAAATATGCAGTGTAAACTGCTACAAGGAAATATAGGCTGTTCAAAGGATAACAGCCATTATACATAAGTGAAGAAAACTATACATACAAAGGAGAACTCATACAAAAGGAAAGATAAATCTCCCATGAAAGGAACTATTCACCAGCAAATGTGATATCAAGCTCCCAATTCCGACGGAGCATTTCATTTACTGGATCTTTAGCTATACCTGTCAATTCGGTAAGTCTAAACCGAATAGTATCCTTAATACAAACGAATAGGTCAGTAACTGTACGTCTATTTCCACCGCGAACTCGTTTGTTTCTTTCAATCCACAAGTTATAAATATATGCATTCCAAGCAATCTTCAAAATGAGAGTAATCAGAGCCTTCCCTTTGACTTTTTTAATAGCCCAATTGACTTCCAAACTATATATTTGGAAAACATAGATTTGATTCATTTCCCTATTAACAGTACTAGAAAACTTTGCTTTTCTTCTCTTTTTACCTTACCGAGATTTTTTTGTGAACAAATAGTTCATCCAATGCTTGCATTTGGAAACAACACAAAAATCCTCCAAAGTCATTTTTGCAAACAATTTCCAAATTCAATGAACCACACTTCACTATTGAACAAGAAAAGGGTCCAAGCACAAAAATATTATTTGTCTGGCCAGTCAAAAGCTGTTTATTTGTGATCTGGCCAAAAATGGCAAGCCTATTATTGAAATTCAGACAGAACAAACAAATCCAGCAAAGGTTCTGATTTTGACATTAATTACGTGAATGCATAAGGAATGGGCCGGATGTGGGCATACATACCGTTTAAATAATTAGAAATGATCTATTCTTCTTCTCCAAAAAAAAAAGGATATGATCTACTCTTACAATATCGTATATATCAGTATGAATTACAATATTTACAACGTAAATAGGGAAATTAATTGAGTTTTGATCTTTTCCATCAGATTATTATATATGTTTGGCTAGCTTATACTGGATAGAAATTTCTCAATTGGCCAAAAATAGACCGTGAAAGCCGTATGGTACACGTCTAGGCAACTTAACTGTGGCAATGGTCTTGAACTCTGGTGATTTTGCATCCATCAAAAGGAATGTCGATTCATCTATATGCTCATTGTGAACGTAAGTCATCACAAATCCGTCATCTTCATCGCATTCGCCATCTTCATCCGAATTATTTCGTCTCACAAATAATGGCTCTCCTCCATAACAACCAGGTCCATAAAATCTTTTCCCAACTTCTTCCCCTGTTTCTAAGTCGATCTTCACCACGCCTGATGTTTTAGGGGTCTCTTCAAGCACTCCTAGGTAGGCGTATTGGGTTTTCTTTCCTACATAAGCTGTATTTATGGACCCAAGTTCCAAATTCCTTCTTGAAAGAATGTTCCTACAGACATTCCCTGTCTTTGTATTAATCTTTACCTTCTCCAAAACAACATCCAATTTCTTATTATCTAAAAAATTTTCCGTAGACTTAACATTAGACGCCACGATCACGATTTCTTCCCCGCTACTTTCCCAAGCATTTATGATATGAGCTGCATTAAACCCTGGAACTTCAAACCACTCGATCTCTGAGTCACATTTAGCATATCGTGGGATGACCCCAAATCTTGTACTCTTTTTTGATTCATAAACAACCGGGGTGCCTCTCCCGAACAGAACTTTTGCTAGCGAAAAAACCAGTTGGGTCTCGTGAAAAATTGCGAACCTCTTAGTTATAGCAAAATCATGAATTAAACTTGGTTCAGTCATGGAAAATATTGGTACTTCCTTTTGTTTGACACCCTTTTCATCTATGCGAAAGAAGGTTAGGTGCGGGAATAGGAAGCTCCACGAGAAAGCAAAAGCCTCCTTCGTATCCAGGTCAAATTTTGGATGCGCAGTCATATTGGAGAGCAACTTTTTATTGAAATCCCAGCGTCCCAATGTCTCAATGTCACCCTGCTGAGTTATGTTAACAATATACGGTAAGTCATACTCGCATAGAGCAAAAATTTTACCTGAAATGAAGGCAAGGCTAGTGTTGGCTACACCAATCCCCATCATGAGGTTAAAACGACCCGTTGCGATTGTCTTTATCACCATGAAAAATCGAAGTATGTCGAGCAAGCCATAAAGGCCAGACAACATATTTGGGATGATGGGGAAACCGGCATCTCGCTCGAGCATATATTTGTGAGTCTTGACATAGCGGTTACAATACGTTGCATCGCCATTTGATAGTCTCAAAGAGTGAAGCATGCCATCTCCTTCGAACAAATGAAGAGCACGACGAGCTTGGAGCTGCGGGTTCGGACCATTTCGGATGTAAACGCCATTTAAAGATAGCGGAAGCTCACCCTCTATCACTTGGCACATAGTCGGTTCCATTTCCTCAACCGGAGCCAAGTTTCCCTTGAAGACATGCTTCGGATCAACCGAAGGGTGAAGCGGTGGATCGATGAAGTTGGACAGAGAGTGGAGTAAGGAATCTTTCATGTTTTTGATGTTCATAACATTAATTTTGGAATTGTATGTGTTCATTTGCCGCGGATCAGATTTTTGCCGAGAGAAAAATACGGGACGAAAAGTTAAAACATTGGGTTTTGGGGATGAACTTCGTTGGATCAGAAAAGGGAAAGAATTCGGATTTTGTGAAAACGTTGTGGAGGATGATCCCATTCTCGACGCTTTGGTTAATATTTTGAACACCTAATTTGGGACAGAATAGATTTAACTAGTTATGTAAATAGAGAATGAGTTATAGGGTGATGGACTGAATTGATATACAAATGCAATGAAACACGTGAGATCGAACAAATCCCAAAATATTATCCGCAAATATTTATCACATTTTTGTTGGGATGTATTTTTTCTTCTTGGTTGATGGGGCCTGCCAAGTGCGCCAAAAGGCCATTATAGTCCCGCTTTAAGTGGAGACTATGACGGCTGGACAGTTGTTGCCTCTTTTTTTTTTCATTTTTTTTTTATTTTTTTCTTTTTTCTTTTTTAGTGTTAAACTATTTATTTTATCTTAACTTTGGTGAGTAACTTTTTTCAACGCTTAGCTTATTGATTTGGGATGGCTAACACTATATCATATATTCATAATATTCTTTTGGGATGAAATTTTGATTTTTTTGGAAAAAAAAGTCTTAATCATACCAAAAGGTTATAATCTTCATCTCAAAAGAGATTTTTTTTCAAAAAAATTAACTCCATGAATATAATTCCAAAATCTAAATTTGGTATATACATATATTTTCATTTAATTTTATTATTTTATTGTTCAATTATTTTGAATTTTAAAAAAATAAAATATTCATTCTTAATTTTTTTCTATCATCCCTACAATAGTTTTAATCAACCTCAAAGCGTTATAGCCGCTATCCCCTAAATTAAATTTTGACAAGAAGAATTTAGTTCCATGAATACAATTCCAAGATTTAAATATGATGAATGCATATATTTATTTAATTCCATTATTCTATTGTTTCAATTATATCAAACTTTTTTCTTTTTTATAAAAATCAAATGTCCATCCCCCAGTCATTATTCATTATCTCTTAAATAATCTTAATCCTTCCCAAAACATTATATTTTCCATCCCTAGAATATAAATTTGAAAAAAAAAAGAATTTAACCACAAGAATATAATTTCAAAATTTAAATATGTTAATTTCATCATTCAACTGTTCTATTATATCAATTTTTTTATAGAAATCAAATGTCTATCCCCCACAAATTTATTCATTATCTCCTAAAAAGTCTTCATCATCCCCAAAACACTATAATCTCAATCATCAAAATACAAGTTTGAATTAAAAAAGGTATTTAATGCCATGAATATAATTCCAAGATGTATCCATTTAATTTCATCATTTTACTGTTCACTTATACCAATTTTTTTTCTTTTTAATAAAAATCAAAGGTCCATTCCCAATAATTTATTCATTATCCCCTAAATAGCCTTAATTATCTTTAAAACGTTACAGTCTCCATCCCCAAAATATTAAGATTTTTATTTTTAAAAAAATTTAACCCTATGATACAATTCCAAGATCAAAATATGACGTATACATATTGTATCCATTTAATTTCTTCATTCCATTGTTCAATTACATCAAATTTTTTTCTTTTCTATAAAAATCCAATGTTCATCGTCAATAATTTATTCATTATTCCCTAAATAATCTTAATCATCCTTAAAATGTTATATTCGCAGTCCCAAATTATTAAATTTGGAAAAAAAAAGAATTTAACCCCATGAATACAATTTCAAGATTTAAATATGACTTATACATGTATTCAATTAATTCCATCATTCCATTGTTCAATTTTATCGAATTTGTTTTCATACCTAATAATTTATTCATTATCCCTTAAAAAGTCTTAATCATCCTCAAAATGTTATATTCTCTATCCCTAAAATATTAAATTAAAAAAAATTAACCTCATGAATGCAATTCTAAAATTTAAATGTAAAAAAAGAAATTGTTGTACCAATTGGGGAGGAAGGCGGTTGCTAGAATATAAAATATAAAAAGAAAAGTAAGAGACGAAGGCACTGTATTATAAGATAGGGTTGGAAAAACTTACTCGTCAAAGTTTTAAAAAAATTAAAACTAAAAAAAATAATATAAGTAAATTTCTAAAAAAAAAAAGGGTAAAACTGTTCAACCGTGATGGCGGATGAATGGCGGTCCCCACCAAAATTATTGATCTTAGATACTTGTAAGAACCTTTCTCGTTTTTATGTGACACATTTTGCATTTACCATTCCTTAGCGCCTCGTTTTCCCCATTTTCCTTTCTGAGTGCGACATATATCTACTCTTTCAAAATCTATTATTGTTGGTGAAGGTTACAGTCAGTTTCCTTGTGATCAGCTCTCAATCAACTCCTTTAATTATTGTCATCAGATATAATGGTAAGTTATTAATCGTTAGATGTAGGTATTTTATTGTTAGAATTTGAATTTAGGAAATTTATTTAAGAGGTTACCGGTTTTATTTGATTTAATTTGAGTAATTAAATCATTATATAATTCAATCTTTAATTTTAGGAAAGTCAATCTCCTAAAATTTTGGAGATAATTACGTGAAATCAATTTTTAAATTTTGACCAAGCAGAAGATACTGAAATCGATTTTGATCTTTTTATAAAATTAATTAATTGTATAGAATTGATTTTAATTTTATAGAATCAATTCTAAAATATGATTTTATGAGTATATTTTATAAAGCCACTGAAATCGTGTGATTATTTTATATCAAATTTTCGAAAAGAGTAAGTGTTTAGGGTATCGTATTGATTTATTGTTTTATAACTAATTATTGGTATCTAGGATAGCATCGTATCTATGATATTAGGTTGTGTTGTACCTTTATCTTATGTTATACAGAATCGATGCTATCCTATGGATTTGTGTTTTCTTTTTCTCATATCGATTCTATCATATGGATTTATATTTTCTTTTTTCCATAAAATAAAAGTAGTTAAGTCGTTTATAAATATTTCAATACTAGTTTATAATATGTAAATAAGTTTTTCTTAGTTAAGTTTAACTGTGTTTGTTTTTTCTTTTTATTTCGATGATATTTCTCAGTGCGAGTTCAAAAGTCATGGAGTCCATCGATGATATTCTAATCGAATAAATATTTAAATTGATTTTACGAGGATGTCAATCGAGTATGTAATAGTAGCTTACAATTTTGTTCTTAAAATCGATTCTAGAATTGCAATAACTCGAGTTTCCCATATTTGATCATATTTGTAATCGAGTTTGAATATGTTTAAAATCGATTTTGAGAGTTTATAATCGAGTTTGAATATGTTTAAAATCAATTTTGAGAGTTTGTAATCGAGTTTGAAACTGTTTTGGATGTAATCAAACATCGATTGATCTTTCAATCGTTTTGCTGATAACCTTATTCAAGTATATAATTTGTGAAACCTAGCCGTCCAGTAACTACATTCATTTGGCCATAAAATTTAAAAATTGTTTTGAAACTCTGTGTGACTTCTATCAATTTGAAAATGAACAATTATCTTAAGTAAGTCATTATGTTCATGAATCATGATTAATGACATACATTCATTGAGGCATAACATATATATAATGAGAGATGGTAGTAATGCTTTGGCCCCCCAACCAAATTTTAAAATTCCTATTATTTTTTACATGTACTTACTATATATTATTGTGTGTACACACACACACACACATACACACATATACACACATTAAAAATCTTACATTGCATCTGCCTCCCCTAAAAATAACTTATTTCAAATTGGCCCTCCAATACCTTATACTAAAATCCACCACTGCATGTATATTTTTCAATCCTATAGTGATCATCTTAGGTGATGACCGTTGCTATTTACTTTTTCATCGAACGTCAGTTAGCATACAAAGGGGTTACAATTCTCCAACCATACGCGTGTGAGATTATATATAAGTTGTATTTTCCTATGAAGAAGGCATTTCGAAGTTATTTAAAATAAATATAGTGTTTTCATTTAGATAAGAGAAAATTGTTGTTATCATCATATGTTTTAGTTTCTTTTTAAAAACCATTACTTTTGATTTGCTGAAGGTATGGTTTCTTACGGCTTAACATAACGTGGCATCCATTCAATGGTGGTGATGTTTTCTAGACCGAGATACGCATTATAGACCACTTGGGGTAATTCAATAGCATATTGAGGGTATTATATGCGATACACTTTATGTTTCAATAAAAGTTACTACGAAGGAAGTTCTGCATGTAATGTAGTTCGATTTGAGATTTGAAGTTAAAGACTTCAACTACGAGGAGAAGAATTGGCGGTGAGATAGGTACTTAAATCTAAAGAGTAAATTGATTGCATTGAATGAGTCCATTAGATCGTTATATTGGATAATTTATTGTAATTGATAAGATTTTCATATTAGTTTATAGTTTCTATTATTTATTTATTTATTGTGTGTTAGCTATTTGAGAATATATAATGTAAACAACATTACAAGCCTTTATGATGAAAAATACTGGTACAATCGAATTTGAGAGCAATGTTAAAATTAATTGAATAAATATTTAAATCGATTTTACGGATATCTAAATCGAGTATGTAATGGTGGCTTGCAGTTATATTTTTAAAATTGACACTGAACTTGTAATAAATCGAGTTTTCCTTATTTGATCATGTTTGTAATCGAGTTTGAATTTATTTAAAATCGATTTTCAAGTGATTGTAATCGAGTTTGAATATATTTGGTGCAAACTATTAATATATTTTAGTATTCAATATTTATATTAGGAAGTAAACATTTAACAAATAGTTGAAATTGATATGGTGGTTAAGGTATTTAGTTTTTATTGTAAGTGGTGGAGGGTTTGAATCTTCACGATTGCAATTAATTTTTTTGTTGCAATTAATTTATTGACTAACATTATACTCAAATCTGACATGGTTATGAGTGTGATGATGAAATTAAGGAAGATGATATGAAAAAAAGAAACAAGAAAAAAGAAAAATGAAACTAAGAATTGAGCAAAAAAAAATAGGTATTGGAAGAGAACTGAATTTATTGAGCAAAAAAATAGGGATTGGAAGATAACTGTATTTACTCCAAATTTTTTATTAAATCCGCTAATGTTCTAGTTTTGCTTTTAATGTTTTGAATCCACTAGTTTTTTGATTTTGCTTTTAACATTGATTGATTTCTAGTTTTCTTTCTTCCAGTATTTATTTTTTAATTGGAGTCTTTCACTCCTGTTTTTTATTTTGAGATGGAGTCTTATTCTTCATTGGACTATTTTGTGTTCTTTCTCAATAAATTATTTTTTTTCATGTGTCTTTGAAAAAAAAAGAATTGAACGAGAAACATAATAATTTGAAAAGTTTCTCTTGTTTAACCAAAAAAAAAAAGAAGAAAATTTTCTTTTGCCACCTGTTTGACCGGTTACAAGTTTTACCCTAAACTTTAAATAAAATAATATTTAAATCTAATGGTTAATAAAACAGCTGTCACATTTGATGGCTATAAATAAAAGGGCTGATTGGAAGGGTTGACTAAAAGGGGCTGACAAAAGGTTTCACCATTATTGTTATGTATAGTATAGAACTATAAATAAATAAATAAATATATATATATATATATAGAGAGAGAGAGAGAGAGAATCAATTATTGTTATGTATAGTTATATAACTATAAATATATATTGTTGTGAAAAGTATGTTAATTAAAATTGACTAAGCAAGAACAAGAAATAAGAATAGGAGAAATTGAGAATTAAAGGAACAAGAGAAAGAGAGAGAGAGAGATGGAAATGGAAATAAGATTGAAGGAATTGTAAGTATCATTAGGGAGAATGAATCCCAATTTATAGGCATCAAATGGTAGGCTATACAAGTTGGCAATTTGCACATATTAGCCCCATTATTATCATCACAATAATCATAATTTGGACAATTTGTACAACTTGCATTTGTCCACTTTCATAACCTAATTTGCATAATTTGCATTTGTCCACTTTCATAATAATTTGCACAACTTGCATTTGTCCACTTTCATAATACTCCCCCTTGGACAAATGCTACTATTAAAATTGGACGTGTACTGCCTCATTAAAAACCTTAAGTCGGAAAAACCCAGTGGGAACAAAAACCGAACATAAGGGAAAAAGAGTACAATACAATTAAGTCCGTCTAATATGTCTTCAGGACAATATGTGCTTGTCTTCAATACAATATAAGTGGGCCTACTTCAGTGTCCTGATTGGACGTGCTATTACTGCCTCATTAAAAACCTTAAGCCGGAAAAACCCAGTGGGACAAAAACCGGACAGAAGGAAAAAAGAGTACAGTGCACTTATGTTCATAATCGCTCCCCTTGAAATAAAACAAACTGCTACTTCTGGAGCATCTAAAATTTCCACTTCTGGGGAATTTAATCTTGCATCTTACTGACTCGCCGCATACCAATGCCATAAACTAATTTCTCAAATGTTGATGTTGGCAAAGATTTGGTAAATAAATCTGCAAGATTATCGACGGAGCGAATCTGTTTAACATCAACTTGTCGACTTTCCTGGAGTTCATGAGTATAGAAAAATTTCGGCGAGATGTGCTTGGTCCTATCACCTTTAATATATCCTCCCCTGACTTGTGCAATACAAGCAGCATTATCCTCATAAATTATAGTGGGAGAATCTATCACCGGTTTGAATCCACTAGCATTGTGAATATGTGATATCATAGATCTTAACCAAACACACTCTCTTCCGGCCTCATAGAGGGAAATAATTTCAGAGTGGTTGGAAGATGTAGCAACTAGTGTTTGCTTAGTGGAACGCCAAGAAATGGCTGTATCATTATAGCAAAATAGATAACCGGTTTGGGAGCGAGCTCTGTGCGGATCAGATTTATATCCTGCATCAGCATAACCTACTAAACCAGAGTTAGTAGTATTCTTAGAATAGAATAACCCCAAATCAATGGTTCCTCGGAGATAACGGAAGATATGTTTAATCCCATTCCAATGTCTCCGGGTTGGCTCAGAACTGAAACGTGCCAACAAATTTACCGCAAAAGCGATATCTGGTCTCGTGCACTGTGCCAAGTACATTAAAGCCCCGATTGCATTGAGGTATGGTACTTCAGGACCAAGTATATCCTCATCAGATTCTTTAGGACGAAACGGGTCCTTTTGGGGGTCAAGAGACCTTACAACCATAGGGGTGCTCAATGGGTGAGCCTTGTCCATGTTAAAACGTCTAAGCAATCTCTCAATGTATGCTGACTGATGGACAAGTATTCCATTCTTTTTGTGCTCAAGCTCTAGACCAAGGCATAGTTTGGTTTTACCCAAATCTTTAACCTCAAACTCCTTTTTCAAATATTCAGCAGTTTCAGATAACTCTTCAGGAGTCCCAATTAAATTCATGTCGTCGACATAAACTGCTATAATAGCAAATCCGGTTTCAGATCTTTTAATAAACACGCATGGGCAGATGGGATCATTTATGTACCCTTCCTTAGTCAGGTATTCACTTAAACGTTGGTACCACATGCGGCCGGATTGCTTTAACCCATATAAAGATCTTTGCAACTTTATTGAGAATAAGTTGCGGGGAGTGCATGCTTCAGGCATTTTGAAACCTTCGGGAATTTTCATATAGATATTGGAATCTAATGAACCATATAAGTATGCCGTCACAACGTCCATAAGACGCATTTCAAAATTTTCTTGGGCAACCCAACTTATAAGGAAACGAAAGGTAACTATATCCACTACTGGTGAATATGTTTCATCATAATCTATCCCAGGCCTCTGCAAGAAACCTTGGGCTACGAGTCGGGCTTTATACCTCACGATCTCGTTTCTCTCATTTCGTTTCCGGACAAAGACCCATTTGTATCCAACAGGTTTTACATTGTCGGGGGTTTTAGTAATAGGCCCAAAAACATTACGTTTGGCAAGGGAAGTCAATTCAGCTTGGATTGCTTCCTCCCATTTAGGCCAATCTCGCTTATGACGGCATTCGGTTATGGACCGAGGTTCATAATCATCATTCATAATCTCATGAGCAACTGAGAGAGCAAATGCATCATCGATGATTATCTCATTTCGATCCCATATCTCATTACAATAACTGATGGAAATTTCAGTATTCCCAAGATTGGTGATCTTTTCATGGGTTTGTACCACTTCAGGGGCAATATGCTCATGAACTTGTGCCACTTCAGGGGCAATATGCTCTCTTTGAATATTATGTTGTGCCACTTCAGGAGCAATTTGGTTTCCTCGAGAAAGATTAATAAGCTCATCTGGAGCATATTCTAAATTCCTCCCCCTTCTTTTTCGAGGAACAGTGTCTTTTGATCCCATCGGTCTACCACGCTTCAGGCGCGGGCCATTTAGATCCATTTCGGGTGGTTCTACAGGAACATCAATCCTAGCTGGAACATTCGCAGCTGGGATGTGAGACTTTGTAACTTTAGCAGTCTCATTAAATGCATCAGGCATTTGATTTGCAATAGCTTGTAAATGGATCAATCGTTGCACCTCATTTTCACATTCAGGTGTTCTTGGGTCTAAATGAGACAAACTTTTCTCATTCCATGAGAAAATCTCGACATTTTTCTGTTTTCCATTTGTGGAAGCTTTTGGTATCCCAAGTGATGGGAATACTGTCTCATCAAAATGACAATCCGCAAATCTAGCGGTAAATAAATCACCCGTCAATGGTTCAAGGAACCGAATAATGGACAGTGAATCAAACCCAACATAAATGCCCAAACGGCGCTGAGGACCCATTTTGGTCCTTTGCGGTGGTGCTACAGGCACTTGTACCGAGCAACCAAAGGTGCGAAGATATGAAATGTCTGGCTCCTGGCCCAAGACTAACTGAAGAGGGGAATATAAATGAGAAGTAGTGGGGCGCAATCTAATTAAAGATACAGCATGTAAAACAGCATGACCCCACGCTGAGGATGGAAGCTTTGTCCTCATCAATAAAGTTCGAGCAATAATCTGAATGCGCTTAATCATGGATTCTGCTAATCCATTTTGAGTATGAACATGTGGGACAGGATGTTCAACTTCAATTCCTAATGAAACGCAATAAGCATCAAAACTCTTTGATGTGAACTCACCAGCATTATCCATTCTTATGCTTTTAATTTGATAATCTGGGAAATGAGCTCGAAGCTTTATTATCTGTCCAAGCAAACGTGCAAAGGCGACGTTGCGCGTTGATAATAGGCAAACATGGGACCATCTGCAGGATGCATCCACTAGTACCATGAAATATCTAAATGGTCCACTTGCAGGCTGAATCGGCCCACAGATATCACCCTGGATTCTCTGCAAGAATGAAGGGGATTCATAATCAACCTTTGTCATGAAAGGTTTAGTAATGAGCTTTCCTTGTGAACAAGATTCACAAATGTAATCTTTGGATAACAACACCTTTGTATCTTTTAAAGGGTGTCCACGAGTATTTTTAAGGATTCTTCGCATCATTGTAGCTCCTGGATGACCAAGGCGATCATGCCAAAGTCCGAACACATCAGGGTTCACTAGTTTCCAGGGCATCGTAGCATATGATTCTATAGCTCGTATTGGGACATAATATAATCCCATACTAGAAGCTTCCAGCTTCTCATGGATGGTCTTCTGGCCCATCTTGTAGGAAGTGATGCAAAGAAATTCCTTATTTTGCTCATTAATTGTTTCTAGATGGTACCCATTACGGCGTACATCTTTGTAGCTAAGTAGATTTCTTTTTGATCTACCGCTCAATAATGCATCTTCAAGATACAATGTTGTGCCATTTGGCAAAATAACTGTGGCAGTCCCATAGCCATCTATAATATTAACAGGACCAGATATTGTCTGAACATTTGCCTTGCGCAATGTCACATTTGAGAAAAAGTGTTTGCCACAAAGTATAGTATGCGTTGTAGCACTATCAAGCAAACATATATCTTCCTTTTTCTCAATGTGTCCCATTTGCATTTATCTTGACAACTTCAGGTGTCAAGTTCCATAAAATTTAACTAATTAATAATATGATGCAAAATATAAACCAACAAATATGGAATAAAACTCATGATTTTATTGACGACCATATTTATTTAATATCTTCCTTGGTAACATAATTATCCAAGGGTATGGCAAAACATAGATGACAACCCTCAGGATCTATTTCTGGGGACTTGTTATTTTCATCAACATTATATAAAGAAATCAGAAACCTCAAAAGGTTTTTCATTGCCAAGAATATGACAGTTTTCATTGGCCAAAACCTTATTGATTTCAGCATCAGTCTCAGTTAGGTCAATGGCATGGGTCTCAACATGCTTGCTTTTCTCCTTCTGGGATGCTTGGTATAGATCAACCAAATGTTTGGCCGTACGACAGGTACGTGACCAATGACCAATCATTCCACAACGATGACAGGTACTATCATCATGCTTCTTCATGGGCTTTTTACCTTTAGGGTTGTGTAGGGAGTTATTTATATTACGGTTAAATCTCCCACCACCCTTACGGAAAAAATTCCCATGCCTGCGCTCACGGCCTCTAGGACGGCCAACATTCTTACTTGAGCCGGCATTTGCTTCAGGAAATGCCTTAGAGCCAGCAGGTCTTAAATCATGATTTTTAAGCAGCAACTCATTTGTTTGTTCTGCAGTCAACAGGACTGAGATCAATTCAGAATATGTTTTAAACTGGCGCTGCCGGTATTGCTGTTGCAATACAATATTCGAAGCATGAAAGGTGGAGAATGTTTTCTCTAAAAGCTCAACCTCAGTAAGCTTAACACCACAAAGTTCAAGCCGTGACACAATATCATACAAAGCCGAATTATAATCGGACACGGACTTGAAATCCTGCAACCTCAGATGTTGCCAATCATAGTGTGCTTGAGGGAGGATGACAGTTTTGGTGTGATCATACCGCTCTTTCAATCTTGTCCACAAGATCAAGGGATCTCGGACAGATAGATATTGAACTTTTAGGCTATCACTTAGATGCCGACGGATAAAAATCAAAGCATTTGCCTTATCTTTATCATTAGCATTTCCATTTTCACCAATGGTAGCTGCAAGACCTTGGCCTTGGAGATGCAGTTCAATATCGAGACACCATGACAAGTAGTTATTGCCACTTACATCCAAAATTTGGAATTTGGGCTTTTCAATATTTGCCATAATTCTGAAAAGAATGGTCTCAATTAGTTTGACAACTTCTGGTGTCAAAAATGTTTAGAAGGAAATCTTTACACAATGAAAATTAAAATTATCTTGTGTATAGAAAATAAATTTTGTATGGAATCAAACCTTCAGAACTTACCAAACTTCAAACTTGCTTTACTTTAGATTGATCGTGCTGATAACGTGTTGTGAAAAGTATGTTAATTAAAATTGACTAAGCAAGAACAAGAAATAAGAATAGGAGAAATTGAGAATTAAAGGAACAAGAGAAAGAGAGAGAGAGAGATGGAAATGGAAATAAGATTGAAGGAATTGTAAGTATCATTAGGGAGAATGAATCCCAATTTATAGGCATCAAATGGTAGGCTATACAAGTTGGCAATTTGCACATATTAGCCCCATTATTATCATCACAATAATCATAATTTGGACAATTTGTACAACTTGCATTTGTCCACTTTCATAACCTAATTTGCATAATTTGCATTTGTCCACTTTCATAATAATTTGCACAACTTGCATTTGTCCACTTTCATAATATATATATATTTATAAAAAGAGAGATATATATGTGATTATAAATCTCAACCATAAAAAAAAAAAAGAGGATAATAATAACAATTGTAAATCAGTATTTATATTCAGCTAAACATATGCAACATGTTTTTCTTTCTTTTGATGAAATGTGCAAGTGTTGGTAATTTTTTTAAAAAGAGTAAATAGCATTATTATAAGTACTCCTTAAGCCAATTGAGGTTGGTTGAGTTGGTAAGACTTTAGACATTTGTTTGAAAGGTTTGAGGTTCGAGTCATATTAATGGTTCTCATTGGTGAATGATCTGTAAGTACCACTGTCAATCTTCTCTAAGACTTGTAGTATGTCCTAAACCTAAACTGGACAGCCTCCCTTCACCTAAACTTTTGTTTAACCAAAAAAAATAAGTCCTCCCTTAAGTTGAAAAAGTTTTATTTATTTGATCTCTACACTTTGAAAGTCGGACAATTTGGGCCTTCTCATTCATATTTTTAGTAATTTTATCTTTAATTGTCATTTACTTACATACTCATTGATGTGACATTGATTGATTAATTGAAATATATAATATTATATTCCTTCCATCTCATTTTATTTTTTTATTTTTTAAATTTTAATTTATTTGTCTCTTATCTTTAATAAACAATCAATAAATTTTTGTTCTCATTTTTACCTTTCATTTTCTTTTATTATTATCATATCATTACATAAAACTCCAAAAATACTTATAAATATCAAAGATAATAAAATAATTCAACTTTATTCAAACTTTTTTTTAAAAATTTTAAGAAAGTCAATGAGGGACAAATATTGATGAACGGATGGAGTATTAGTTATATCCCTAATTATCATCCAATATATAAATCCAACTATTTATGTTGATATTTTTGTTTCCTTTATCTTTTCAACGTGGCATTTATATAGAGGAACAAGAGAGGCCTCTAGGAGAATAATAACTTTTGGCTAATCTAAGTTCCCATGAGTAAGGACCATTCACAACATCACCTAAATTTAAAGGAACTTTAGAAAAATTAAAGAAACTACTAGTATTAGATATAATATATATCACTCCTCAATAGTATTTTACCTCCATTTATATAAATTATATATTTTTGCCTATTTTTTAATTATTAATATCTAGGAAAGTAAAAAAGAATAACAAATACATACATATATATATATATATATATATTTGCATCATTTCATCTTGTTAATTGGCCATGTGATCACAGGAATCAAATATAACATCTCAATAAGAGGTTAGGTCAGTTCTTAGTGTCTAGATCAAAAGAGGAAATATGTGCCTTTTAAGCAACTTTTTGTAGCATTTAAGAGAGGCACAAAATACATTGTGATTGTAACATATCATCAGTATCGTCCAGATGGCTTCCCCTCCCTCTCTTGCAGGGGATGTACTACGAAGATTCAGACACTTTTTTTTTTTTGTACAATACGGGGTACAAGACCCGGGGAGGGGGCTGACAAGGGTCGAACCTAAGATTGGGTCTGATCCCCAAGGGCTAAGGCTTGGGATTTTAATTAATATCGCCCACAACATCTACCTCTATTTAACTATAACCCCATTGCTTCCCTTATCATCAATTCTCATCAACACCAAATAATTATCCCCTTTATTTTCCCAAAATATTCCATCCAAGATGAAAGTAATCATCATGTTTTTGCGTTTTATGATTTCTACTCTTTCTGTTTTTGCGTTTTATGATTTCTACTCTTTCTGATAAAAAAAAAACTATTTTGATATACGGTGATTTTCTTTTTTTAATTTTTTTGCCCCCCAAGTGAAGAAGCCAGCTTTGCAATGCTGAACCTTGGGCGTAAGGGGCACCCCCATCCTCAATTGATGGGTAGTCTAAAAGGAAATGTATTTTTAATTTTTCTTTAGATTAGTAAAGGTATTTTGATGATGATGATGAACGATGATGAAAATAATAATTTTCCACTTCTTACAATATTTAAAGCCATGCATAGAAACTTGGAAATTATTGGGCAGTCGTTAGAAAAAAAAAATGCAAAACTTTTGAATTGATCAGATTAGTATTCCCAAATACAGGAATCTTATAAAAAGACAAAAACATTAATGACAAGAGCTAATGAAAATGCTAATTAAGGCCTAGAGATGTAGATGCTTAACAAACTTGAAATTATGTTCATAGATATGCTTATATAATTACTATCAATGTAAATTTGTAACTTTATAAGTAAGGTTTTTTTTTTCTTTTAGCCAAACACAAATAGGGCTAGATAATTACCAAGTGTTATATTATCAAAGTAATTAATATTTAGAAAATATTTGTAAATCATCTAACTCCATTTATGTAGTTAAAAATTTACCTAGACAATATATAAAATAATAATCTATAGTTACATTAATATATAATCACCAAAATTTTTTAGATGGCAGAGGGAGAAGGTTGCCTTTATTATGTTGTTCAAGAAAATGAAGCTATTAGACCAACAATTGGTTGGTTCAAGTAATTTGACACTTATTCTTTTAAGTAAAGTCTCGAGTTCGAGTTTTGTGAATAAAAAAAATCATTGTTGGAAGAGTTTTACCCTTATAATGGACCAACCCGGCTCGAAAAGTATTTATCTTATGTCAAAGGCCTGAGATACCCTTGATTACACAAAAAAAAATGAAGATATTAGCTACATACATATTGGGACTATACAATTGACTATGAGTTTGATTAAATAATTAAGATGATGATAGGATTTCCAAATTCAGCTCTTTTTTTGTCCCCAATACATAAAACCTGTTTGGAATTCAACTCTGAAGATAGTGGGCAATAAATTTTCTGTTGGCAACTATCCTACTTTCATACTTCATACCATATATAAGAGTTGACATTGTAAGATAGTAGCGGCCAATCTTGACCAATATTTTTGGTCCACACTAAACTTGGGCCACTATCCCTGCTAATGGGCTAGAGCTAATATGCTAAAAGATAAACTATCAGATAAAGATTGAGCATGTTGTACTCGTTGATTTAGTTTTCTACATATAATCTCAGCTATAAAAACCCTTTGGATACAACAAAAATATCGACGGGCTTAAATCTTATTTTAGTCGGGTGAGGTTTGAGCAATGTGTTTTGACGAGTCCTTCAAATGCTCAATTTAATTTATCGATTAAAATTCTATAAAATATAGAAATCTAAACTTTATGCATAAAATTCTCCTCGGATTTCTCCTAAGTTATATAAAAGTTATTTTATGGTGAAATTGCTTATTTGTGTTAAATTTTATGGTCTCGTCTCACTCACTGAGTATAGAAAATATACCCATCCTGCTTTCTTTATAAAATTTTTCAGACCAGTAGTGTTAGATAAAGAGTAGACTACCCGGAGGAACCACTCAACCGAAGCCAATCTTTTACCAAGTATGTGGTCAAGTTTTTGTAAATTAGTTATGAATTCACCGGCAATATTTTGTTACTACTTTTAACGTATTTAAATACTTGATGAAATATTTTTCACATACTTAGTATTTTATAAAAAGGACTTTATTTCGTTATTGTATAATATTTTATTTTCATCGTGATTTAATATGCATTTTATATATTTGATAAAGTTTATTTGATCGTAAATGGGTTGTGAGAACCATAAGCCTTGTGTACTTGGAGTTTCGGGTGAACGCATCATTCGAAATTCTTAGTACGCGGTGGATATCATATTTCGACCATTCGGGTCAAGATGTGGCAACTTTCCTGTTTTTATGTCACACATTTTGCATTTATCTTTCCTTAGCACCTTGTTTTCCCTATTTTCCATTTTTCCTCTTTTAAGTGTGACACATATCTACTCTTCCAAAATCTATTATTGTTATGTATAGTTATATAACTATAACTATAAACATATATAGAGAGAGAGATATATGATTATAAATCTCAACCATAAAAAAAAAAAAGAAGATAATAATAATAACAATAAATCAGCATTCATATTCAGCTGAACATATGCAACATGTTTTTCTTTCTTTTGATGAAATGTGCAAACGTTAATATTTTTTTTAAAGAGTAAATAGTATTATTATAAGTCCTCCCTAAACCAGTTAAGGTTTGTTGAATTGGTAAGGATTTGGACATCTGCTTGAAAGGTTTGAGATTCGAATCGTGTCATTGATTCTCATTGGTGGGTGATCTGTAAGCACCACTGTCAACCCTCTCTGAGACTTGTGATATACCCTGACCTTGGGCTAGGTAGCCTCCCCCCACCTAAACTTTTGTTTAACCAAAAAAAAAAAAGTTCTCCCTAAAGTTGAAAAGGTACTGCTAACGGGGCACCCGTTAAACAATAATTATTAACTTATAATGTGGTAAAGTTTTGTTTTAGAAAAGGTAATAATTAGCTTTAAATGAGATTAAAAAACTGTTGCACACAATTTACAATAACTATAGTTAAGATTATATTTTGAGCTAATATTACCCTTATACAACATTTTTAGATAATATACTATAGTAATTTTATTAATTATTTAATTTTTCTTAAAACCTTATGACAATAATTTTTTTAAATTAAACATTTATCCTCGAATCAAAATATTTTTATTTGGGGTTGAACTTTAGATATTTGTGGCTAAACTTTTTTCTAAAACCCTACCACAATAATTTTTTTAAATTAAAAACCTACTCTCGAATCAAAATATTTTATTTGGGGCTAAACTTTTCATAGTAAAATAAATTTTATTATTCTATTTTTTATAAGAAAATAAAATAAATTCAAAACCACTAAAGGACATTTTTTACATTAACAAAAAGTTAAAAAAACAAGTTACCAATATCTATACGGTAATAAATGGAAAAAGGTTGACTTTTGCTATAATTACTCACTAAACTTATATTTGATGCTAATTATAAGACAATCAGACAATCAAAGGCTTGTTAACGGGTGCCCATAGGCACCCGTTAGCAAAACGCAAGTTGAAAAAGTTTTAGAGGAATGCTACCAATAGTCTCCTTTGCACTCTCTTTTGGAAACTCGAGCTGTTAATACTCCACGTCAACACATTTTTTTCCCTCCAAACTGGTAACTTGTTATTGTAGGTTACAAAATATCACATATAAACTATTATTATTGAAACTTCTCTTGTACGTTTTGAAGCTTCTTAAGTAAGTTAGACCACTTTAGGCCCTACACTTTTGCTAACAAAAGAAAGAGAGGCAAATTGGTTTTCGGGTTGGTGGGAAGCAGAAAACTGAGAGGAACAGAGATGCTTAAGTTCTTCTTCCATTCGACATATATTCTTCATATGTAAATAAACTTTTGATTGAATTGAATATGATGTTAGATTTTTTTTTAATTTTTACATTATTTATCATATGATTTATATGGCATTTTATTGTGTTTATCCGCCTATGTTAATAGATAATTGGAATGCTTTTTATACCAGAAAAATAAAATGGTTTAATTTTTTTACCATTAGTTCTATCTGATGCAATTAAGTTAATGAAGGCTTTGGGTAAACTTTGATTACATATGGTAATTTATTGATATTTTTCAATAAAGAAAAGCTTATGGTTATCTCTAATCACTTCAATGAAAAAATTTCAACTTCGTTTCATTTATTAAATTTTAGCTTTGTTTCATTAATTTTATTACATTTGCCTGAGTTGTCCACATGATGCTATTCTTTGAATCTTTTAATATTTAACACTTGTGTCTAAAATTTTTTTATGAATTTATGATCGTCATTTAATACAATGCCAGGAATTAATAGCAATGGATGTTGGCTTAGATTCAATAGTGAAGGAACAAAACAGCATCTTCAAGAATATGGTATATTTAAGTTTAAGTGATTATTTTGGATTTTATATTTTACTTCATTATAGATTACAATTATTATTTTTTTCTTTTCTTTTGGTTTTTTAGCGATGACAGATATAACTAACATCGTGGCCGATAACACCTCAACTTTGGACAACACATTTGATATGTAATTAAAAAATCTTTGAGGTATGCTTCTTTGAAATGATTATTATTTATAAGATTTTGCATTTTAATTTTTTTTAATGATCTTTTAATCTTTATTTGCAGGACAAGTTCAAAATATGAAACTTTAAGTTTCTTTTTGTTATTTTTGTTCTTGTGACTAATCCCTTTCAAGGATTATTATTTTTGTAAATTTAGTATATCGAATATTATGAAGTCTATTAATGTTAATATTTGTAAATTTTTGAAAACTAAAAAGTGATATTATTAATGGAAATATCGAGGATGGATATTAGATGTAATTTATTTTCTTTATAGCAATATTTAGTTTTTTTTTTCTATGTTGGATTCAATAATTTATTTTTTAAAGTTTAATTTAGTTAGCATTTTTTATTCTTTTCAAATTTGGGTGGATTGTATTCAACTTTTTATTTTTTAAATTCAATTAAAAATTGGATGAAAACAGTTTGTAACAATTAATACGGTTAAGTTTTTAATCCAACAAGACAATAACCTCATGTATGAAGTTATAAGATAAAATTAAATTAAAAGTATTTTGATTTAGTAATAAATGATATTCAGTCAATAGTAAAATATATTAAAGAGGGTATTTCAATCTTTATACATGAAGTATTGATGTGAGTCATGGCCCACCATTAAAGAGAAATAAGAAAACTTTTAAATTAAAAATTATGATAAGAACAATCAGTCGTCGATTTTGTTAAAGAAAAATGTGCTGACGTGGAGCATTGATCGCTCAAGTTTTCAAAAGAAAGTGCAAGGGAGACTATTGCTAGCACTCAAAGTTTTATTATTTGATCTTTACACTTTGAAAGTCGGACAATTTTGGCCTTTTCATTTATATTTTTATTAATTTTATCTTAAATTGTCATTTACTTACATATTTGTTGATGTGACATTGATTGATTAGTTGAAATATATAGTATTATACACCTTTCGTCTTATTTTATTTGTCTATCTTTTTTTTTGAAAATTTTAATTTATTTGTCTCTTATCATTAATAAACAATTAATAAATTTCTATTCTCATTTTTATCTTTTATTTTCTTTTATTACTATCATATCATTACATAAAGCTCTAAAAATACTTATAAATATCAAGGATAATAAAATAATTTAACTTTATTCAACCATTTTTTTTTAATTTTAAGAAAGTCAATGAGACACAATTACACAAATATTGAGGAACGGATGGAGTATTAGTTATATCCCTAATTATCATCCAATATATAAATCCAACTATTTATATTGATATTTTTTTTTCTCGTTTATCTTTTCAACATAGCATTTATAGATTGGAAAAACAGAGGCCTATAAGAGAATAACTTTTGGCTAATCTAAGTTCCTATGATTAAGGACCATTCACAACATCACCTAAATTTAAAGGAACTTTAGAAAAATTAAAGATACTACTAGTATTAGATATAATATATATCACTCCTCAATAGTATTTTACCTCCATTTATATAAAATATATATTTTGCCTATTTTTTAATTATTAATATCTAGGAAAGTAAAAAAGAATAACAAATACATATATATATATATATATATATATTTGCATCATTTCATCTTGTTAATTGGCCATGTGATCACAGGAATCAAATATAATATCTCAATAAGAGGTTAGCTCAGTTCTTAGTGTCTAGATCAAAAGAGGAAAATATGTGCCTTTTAAGCAACTTTTTGTAGCATTTAAGAGAGGCACAAAATACATTGTGATTGTAACATATCATCAGTATCGTCCAGATGGCTTCCCTTCGGACCCTTCCCTCTCTTGCAGGGGATGTACTACGAAGATTCAGACATCTTTTTTTTTTTTTATACAAATACGGTGTACAAGACCCGGGGAAGGGGGATGGCAGTGGTAGAACCCCTGCCCGGTTACGTCCCAAACCTCTTAGCCACCAGGCCAAGAGGTAGAGGTCGATTCAGACACTTTTATAACTAAACTAGAGTACCAGAGACTTGCCGAAGAGTCTAGTGGCCCCACCTAGGCTAAGATTGTGTCTGATCCCCAAGGGCTAAGGATTGAGATTTTAATTAATATCTCCCACAACATCTACCTCTATATAACTATAACCCCATCGTTTCCCTTATCATCAATTCTCATCAACACCAAATAATTATCCCTTTTATTTTCCCAAAATATTCCATCCAAGATGAAAGTAGTCACCATAACTTGCAACAATATTCCCATCTCCCACATTCCAACCAAACCAAAATGTTTGGTACGACCGATACTAGCTTCCGGTAATTCAACCCCATTCTTGCAAATCAAAGCCAAGAAAATTATTACTAGTCCTTGGTCACTGCCATTATCAGCATGCTCGTCATTTTTCTCCACTCTAGCTTCCATTCCACACTTCCTTCATGACATCTTAGATCCACCTCTTCACCAATGGGTTGATCCGAGCCATGTTTATGCAGGAAACTTGGCTCCCGTAGATGAGATGGATCCCACCGATTGCCCTGTGATCGAAGGTAAGCTTCCAGTTTCTTTGAAGGGTGTTTACATCCGAAATGGTCCGAACCCGCAATTCCCAGTCCCTCGTGCTCTCCTCTTGTTCGATGGAGATGGCATGCTTCATTCCTTAAGGTTTTCGGATGGCCATGCTACGTATTGTTGCCGCTATGTCAAGACTTACAAGTATTTGCTCGAGCGGGAGGCTGGTTTTCCTATCGTCCCCAATGTTTTTTCGGGATTCTTCGGTTTCGGTGATATTGTTCGCTTTGTTATGGCTACGAGGAGGATCGTTACAGGTCATTTTAATCTCATGAACGGCTTCGGCGTAGCTAACACTGGCCTTGCCTTCTTTTCGAACAAACTCTTTGCTCTTTGCGAGTCTGATTTACCCTATGCTATCAATCTGACGCAAGAAGGTGATATTGAGACTTTGGGACGTTGGGAGTTTGAAAAAAAGTTGATGTCCAACATGACTGCACATCCCAAAGTAGATTTAGATACGAAGGAGACATTTGCTTTTACGTGGAGCCTAACTTTCCCTCATCTCACCTTCTGCCGGTTCGATGAAAACGGTGTAAAACAAAGGGAAGTGCCTGTTTTATCCATAAATCAGCCTTGTTTCATCCATGACTTTTCCATAACAAAAAGGTTTGCAATTTTCCACGAAACCCAGTTGGTATATTCGTTAGGAAAAGTGATGACAGGGAGGGGCACCCTCGTGGACTACGACCCAAATAAAATTCCGAGGATTGGGATCATACCAAAATATGCCACGAACGATTCTGAGTTGAAGTGGTTTCAGGTCCCAGGTTTTAATACCATTCACATCATAAATGCTTGGGAAGATGGAGACGACGAGATAGTTTTTTTAGCATCCAACATCGTGTCGGTGGACAACATTTTTAACAAGACCGTGGATGTCTCCTTGGAGAAGGTAAAGATCAGCATCAAAACAGGGGATATTTCTAGAAAGATAATTTCTCCAAGAAATTTAGAATTTGGATCAATTAATCCCGGCTATGCTGGGCGACAAACACGTTATGCCTATCTAGGAGTGCTAGAGGATGTCCCCAAAATGTCAGGTTTGGTGAAAATTGATCTGGAAACAGGGGACGAAGTTGGTAGGAGATTTTATGGGCCCAGTTGCTTCGGTGGAGAGCCTTTATTTGTGACAAGAGATGCGGGAAACAGCAATTCTGTTGAAGATGATGGATATATCATGAATTACGTGCATGATGAGAAGGTGAATGAGTCCAAATTCGTAATAATGGATGCCAAATCTCCAGAACTTGAGATTGTGGCGGTTGTTAAAATGCCAAGGCAGGTACCATATGGCTTTCATGGTCTATTTTTGAGCATGTAACTGAGACATCTCTCTGTTTTGTACTACAGTATATTTACAAGTAGTGTTTTTCACATTAATTAATTAAGAAAATGCAAATTAATGAATGATTGATTGCCATTATGTGAATAGGAAGACATCATGTTTAGACAATTTTGTACTATTATAAGCAAGGGACTTTCATGTAGTACTAAATATAAGTAAATAACAACTTCACTCTTCACACCTAAACATTGGATTCCTTCTTATAAGAGTCAGATTCCCATCCTTTTTCGTTGATTCAAACAAAAAATCATAAATAAGGCAGACAAAATATTTCATATCTTGCACATAATTGATAATCCAATGCGTTTGTTTTTTTGTTTTGGCCGATCAATGCATTTGCTGATTCAATCAATTTTGAACCAAGTCAACTTTTTTTTTTTAATCAAAGGTATTCTCAAAATTACCAACTCCTAATCCATCTCGAGTCAATAAGGTGAAAAATAGAGCTCTCACAACAAATGTACTTTTAGAAAACTTAAGTAAATTTGTATCTTCATCGTTATCACATAAAGATCATTTATCATCTTGACCGTTCCCCAACTGATTTAAATACCAACAATATCCATGGGCTTATCGCAAACTACTTTATAGTTTAAATTAGTCCAAGTTTGAGTCACTCAGCCCATTCTCTTTCCCATATTCTTGGACCTGCGACATTTGCAACTTCACAAGCACCAAAGGCCATACAATATCTCAATGTGTTGGTTTTGGGCCTCGGCTCATTTTCGAGTTGGTTTCTTTCTTTATTTCATAAAAACATGACAAGTTTGCTATAGGGGTGAGTCACCCCAGACTTATGTATACTTAATTTGGGCTTTGGCGACGTTTTCCAACCAAAAAAACAAATAAGACAAGTTTAAATTAGTCCAAGTTAAAATGCAGCCCGAATTTTTATTATTTGACTCAAATATTCATTAAACCAATAGCCCAACATTATTTCTTTCTTTCATAACTATATGTATACTATTTTGATATGAAGTTTCTGCCCTTCCAGGGATATTGCTGATACCTTCCTTTTGAGTATAAAAGAATGGTTGTTGTTGAACTGCAGAAACTCATCACCTTCAAATCTTTTTGACATTCCCTGGAACTATATTTTCCCCATAATTATTTGGAGCATATGGACTTAAAGGAATAATATGATTTCTGGGAGAGAAGTGAAACCTGACAATGTGGTCATAAGAGATATTAGAAACCAAGCTGTTGAACTCTTTGCTGTCCTAGCCAAGGGAAAGAAGAATAGAAATTTGGAGATCAGATTCATTAGGTGGATTCCTCCAGCGGATAATATCCTAAAACTCAACACTGACGGATCTTCTATTTCTAACCCGGGAATGGCTGGAGCCGCATGTCTCATCAGAAATAGCCAAGGGAAATTTATTATTAGATTCCAAAGAAGAATCGACTACACAACAAGTCTTTGTGCTGAACTTTGGGCAATTCGGGATGGGTTACAAATTGCAAGTGATTATAACTTTTTTAACACAAGTCCAGAAGCAGATTGTCAACTAGCAATTGATCTCATCTACAATTGCTTTGATCGTAAACATGAATTAATTGCACTTCTCAATTATTGCAGCTATCTTATGGACCTCTTGAATGTCAGGACTCTGGATCATACTTGTAGGGAGGGGAACACGTGTGCTGATATTCTTGCCAAAAGCAGCCTTTCCATCGAAGAACCTTTTGTCTCTTTTGTTAATCCTCCTGCTTGTATTGCTACTGCCCTGCTGGCAGATTGCATGGGCATTTCCTTTCCTAGGGCCTGTAATATTAGTATCGTCCCAGACACTAACAGAGAATCACGTATCGAATGACTCTTTGTAACTTTTGATTTTGCGTTTTATGAATTCTACTCTTTTTGACAAAAAAAAAACTATTTTTTTTTCCATCCGATATCCATATACAGAGCTTCACTTTGACTAATTCAGGTTCGACCCGCGTCGCACACCTGAATATGGTGGGTGAGTCCCAACTGAGATAGAAAAAAAAAACTATTTTGATATACGGTGAAATTTTCTTTTTCCCCTCCAAGTGAAGAAGCCGGCTTTGCAGTGCGGAACCTTGGGCATAAGGGGCACCCCCATCCTCAATTGATGGGTAGTCTAAAAAGAAATGTATTTTTTATTTTTTCTTTAGATTAGTAAAGGTATTTTGATGATGATGATGTACGCTGATGATAATAATAAGTTTCCACTTCTTACAATATTAAAAGCCATGTATAGAAACTTGGAAATAATTGGGTAGTCGTTAGAAAAAAAAATTCAAAAATTTTGAATTGATCAGATTAGAATTCCCAAGTACATGAATCTTATAAAAAAAAAAAATTAATGACAAGAGCTAATGAAAATGCTAATTAAGGCCTAGCGATGTAGATGCTTAACAAACTTGAAATTATGTTCATAGATATGCTTACATAATTATTATCAATATAAATTTTTAACTTCACAAGTAAGTTTTTTTTTCCTTTTAGCCGAACACAAATAAACACAAATAGGGCTAGATAATTGCCAAGTGTTATATTATCAAAGTAATTAATATTTAGAATATATTTATAAATCATCTAACTCCATTTGTGTAGTTAAAGATTCACCCAACAATGTATAAAATAATAATCTATAGTTACATTAATATATAATCACCAAAATTTTTTAGCTGGCAGAGGGAGAAGGTTGAGCTTTATTATGTTGTTCAAAAAAATGAAGCTATTAGATCAATAATTAGTTGATTCAAATGGTTTGGCACTTATTTCTCCTATGTAAGGTCTCAAGTTCAAGTTTGTGAATGAAAAAAATCATTGTTAGGAGAGCTTTATCCCTATAGTGGGCCAATCCGACTCGAAAAATATTAATCTTATGTCAAAAGCTTGAGATACCCTTGATTACACAAAAAAAAAATGAAACTATTAGCTATATACATATTGGGACAATACATTTGACTATGAGTTTGATTAAATAATTAAGATGATGATATGATTTCCAAATTCAACTCATTTTTTTCCCTTTATACATAGAAACTGTTTGGAATTCAACTCTAAAGATGGTGGGCAATATATTTTCGGTTGGCAACTATCCTATTATCATAGTTCATACTATATATAAGAGTTGACAGTATAAGATAGCAGCGGCCAATCTTGACCAATATTTTGGTCTACAGTCAACTTCGGCCACTATCCCTGCTAATGGGCTAGAGCTAATATGCTAAAAGACAAACTATCAGATAAAGATTGAGCATGTTGTACTTGTTGATTTAGTTTTCTACATAAAATCTCAGCTATAAAAACCCTTTGGATACAACAAAAATATCAGTAACTTTGGCTTTGGCACTTAGATTTCTCCCAATGTCTAATTACTCTTACATTATGTCGTCATCGTTTCAAGTACTTCCACATCATTCTAGCAAAATTTTCGTTTGCCCTTCCACAAAGATCAAATGTCGGAAGACTATATTTTGCTCGATCAACACTTCATTCCCAAAGAAAACCTCCAAGGAGGAACCGTTTGAAGAAACATGTTCCAGGAACAAGACAGTGACTCTAACTTTATCACCACAATCACTGTTCTCCCATCTCTTGTTCATGTCCAGAAACCTTCTCATTAACACCTTGAACATAGTCCATCCACCCCTTCACCCTTTAACCGATCCCAAGCGTATATTTACCGGAAACTTTGCTCCGGTAAACGAGCTTGATCCTACGGATTGTCAGGTTATTGAGGGTGAACTTCCACTCTCTCTAAACGGAGTTTATATCCGAAATGGCCCGAACCCTCAACTTCAACCTCGTCGAGCTCTCCATTTATTTGATGGCGATGGCATGGTTCATTCCTTACGAATATCCAATGGCAATGTAACTTATTGCAGCCGCTATGTCAAAACTTACAAATACATGCTAGAGCAAGCTGCTGGTTTCCCAATTATTCCAAATTTTTTCTCTGGTTTATATGGTCTTGTCGATGCTTTCCAGTTCCTTGTAATGGATATAGGAAAAGTTTTAACAGGGCATATAGATCTCATGAAAGGGTTTGGGGTGGCTAATACTAGCATTGCCTTCTTCTCGAATAAACTCCTTGCTTTGACAGATTCTGATCTACCTTACCTGATGAATCTAACTCAAACGGGTGACATTGAAACTTTAGGGCGTTGGGAGTTCTCCAAAAAGTTGCTCGCAAACATGACTGCACATCCGAAAGTTGACATTGAAACAAAGGAAACATTTGCTTTTTCGACTAGCTTAACTTTCCCTCACCTTTCCTTCTTTCGCTTTGATTCAAAAGGTGTTAAACAAAAAGAAGTACCCATTTCTTCTGTCCGTAAGCCAACTTTCCTTCATGACTTCGCTGTCACCGAAAGGTTTGCAATTTTTGGAGAGACACAACTAGGCTTTGCACCAGCAAAAGTTGTAATGGGGATGGGAGCTCTAGTAAATTATAAACAGGACAAAGTTACAAGAATCGGGATCATTCCAAAGTTTGCGACCAATGACTCAGAGATGGAATGGTTTCAAGTTCCGAATTTCAACCCAATCCATATCTTTAACGCTTGGGAAAATGGAGAAGACGAAATAGTTCTCATAGCATCCAACGTTGTATCTATAGAAAATATCTATGACAGAACATCCCACATCAAATTGGAGAAAGTGAAGATCAACATGAGGACCGGACAAGTCTCAAGAAACATGCTTTCCTCGAGAAATTTAGAATTGGGCTCCATAAATCCTTGTTATGCGGGAAAGAAAAGCCAGTATGCCTACATGGGAGTCTTCGAAGAAGTCCCCAAAATGTTAGGCGTGGTGAAGATTGACTTGGAGACAGGGCGTGAAGTTGGGAAAAGATTTTACGGGCATAATTGCTTTGGCGGGGAGCCATTATTTGTGACTAAAGATGGAGTTAATAAGTTTAACTCCGATCATAATGAAGAAGAAGATGATGGCTATTTAATGAGTTATGTGCACAATGAGGAGATCGGTGAGTCAAAGTTCTTGGTAATGGACGCGAAATCACCGGAGCTTAGCATTGTAGCAGCTGTTAGGCTGCCTAGGCGGGTGCCTTATGGCTTTCATGGTCTGTTTTTGAGCGAGGAGGACCTCTTGCTTTTACAGCTTAGGAATTAGCTACGATTAAAACCAACAGTTTACTCCTGTATAATGTATCCAAATATGACCAGATTTCGGCTATAAAAGGGAAAAACACTGGAAAGCCCATTTGGGTAGTTTATGTTTCCAGTTTGTAATCTAATCTCTAATCTGATATCTGTACTTTACAAAGAAAGACACTCATGAGCCCAAAAACATTTAACGGTATATAGTCACTGCGCTTAGCTCAGACAGCAAGGTCCATGTTACGTCTTAGCAAAAACAGAAGCAAGGCCCATGTCCCCACTGTGGCTCAGGCTCACCCACTTTCCTCGTTCATATGCCCACAGCAGGACCTGTGAGTACTGCCTGAGTCATTTTGATCAACAAGTCGGACCTTAATTAGATCTGTCCTAGGTGCCCAAAAAACCCAAAAAGGGATCTGTCCTAAGAGTGAATGTTCCAAAATTTTGACTTGATTTTGCAAATTTTCAACTTACGCATCTTTGGAAGTCTCAAATTTCTGCTACATACATATATTATTATTTATCATAAAAATCACGTTATATTAATTGAACAGTACTATTCTAACCGACAAGATCGTGTAACATATGTTCAGTTTGGTCAATTCATTTGCTCTAAACTAAAATTTGTTTCCTAGTACCAATCACCCTCAAATGCCAACCAGATCTATTAATTTCTCTATAAACATTAGCAGTGATCACCTAAACGTCGATGGAGCCTTCCTTATATATGTTGCGGCTGCGTCAGCCAAATTTTATAGGAAAATAAACCTCAACAAACGAAAACGAAATGAATTTGAACTTGCTCTACAGCCATTATTTTTAATTGGGTTAACTTTATTTTCAACCCCAAATTAAAAGAGTTTGCTTACTTCTTCAAATACCCATACCCTTATTATTTGTCAGCTGATTAATAATTATAATTAGCTAGCAGTTGAGCAATATTTAAAAATTTAAAAAGTTAATTGTATAAAAGTTAATTCATTTAATTATGAAAGGTTTGTAGCAATATTCCACGATATTCTTGTCTAGAACATAAACTTTATATATTTATTACAATAAAATTTCAGACTTTTCTGTAAATCATGTACACACAGGTAGACTTAGCAATTTTGGACATGACACATTGATACAACACAAGAATAATATGAAGTTAACTGTGTTCGTGTTTGATTTTAATGTGTTTTATATTTTAATCGTGTCAACATGATTAAGATTAACGTGTTTCATATTTTAAGTATGTCAAATACGATTAAAATGCGTAAAATACATTAAACATGGTTATTTAATTGGGTTTATCAATTACACATTTAACTATTTACATGACACATTAAACACGATAAATTAACTATTAAAATACCTTTTTAACCTTTATATATTAAAAATATATTGAATTTTAAGTAATTTTTATATATTATAGGGCTAATATAGTAATATTACATAATCTTATCCCTAAATTAATTTTAGAAATTATATTAAATCGTATAATCGTATCATGTTATAATGTGTTAATCCATATTAATCGTGTCGTGTTATATGCGAATAAAATAATTCTGTGTATGTATTTTATACCCTTGACACGATTAGTTATTCGTGTCATATTCGTATATGGCTAAATGACTATTAATTAATGACTCATGTTTACACGACACGAAACACGAATTACAAGTCTATATATACATACAGGCTAGAAAACCCCCCTCGAAATTTAAATTTCTGTGAATATTGCACGTTATAGGGGCTACGAGGGGTTCATATTAATTTGGTATAGAATTAATTGAATGGCCACAAAAATAACTTCTTCCATAATTGGAAGTTATTATAGCCACAAATATATTTTCTCCGCAATTGTAAGTTATTATATATAGCCACAAATATATTTTTCTCTTTTACTTTATTTTTTGGGAAAAAGAGAGAGGGGCCCGTTTGTTTAATAGATCTATAATATATGTTGATATCTTTTATAACCACAATGTTTATATCTTTTTAATGATCTATAATTAATTCTGTTCGAATGTCGAATCCCCTCTCTCAAATTTGTTTTCTTCATTCATAAAACTTGTACCTAAGACCTTATATAGGAAGTATTGAATTCATTCCACTCAACCCAACATGTGTTGATAATAATATATATTGATTATAACTAAAGGGTGTTAATCAATCTTCTTGTGATCTATTCTTTTGGGTAAATTTTGTACTGAATTAATATTGCCGCCTAATTAAACTAGTGATTAATATTTGCTTCAAAAAAAAAACTAGTGCTTAATATAATTCTTTTACCTAAATTTTGACTAAATGGAATCTCGCAAAATGACAAAACAAATTTTAACCTAATTAAAGTTTATAAAATAATCTAAAGTGTTTAAATATTCAATTCAGACACTTATCTAAGAGAGGCGACGCCGGTTATAAATACCGTATTATGTGAAGCTTCAATTGCAATAAGTACCTTAATCTAGCTAGCTAGAATTATAAAGAAGGAGCTCTTTCTTTCTCTGTCTCTCTCTGACAAATGAGTTACATTGCTACTATTTCTCTTCAACATCCGTTTGCTTCTACCCGATGTTGCCTCCAGCCCACTTTACGAATCAAAGATGTCAGGAAGCTTACAATTTCTTCGACAAAAATCCAATCAAAGACCTTTTTAATCACCAACACATTACAAGGAACAAACAACAAAACCAAGAGACCCCCATTACCAACATCCTTTTTCTCCACTCTTTCTTCTCTGTTCGAAAGGTTTCTCCTGCATGATGCAGTTAAAATTATCTGTCCACCCCTTGAATCTCCCTCACCAGTTGATTCGAGTCATGTTTTTGGAGGAAACTTCGCACCAGTTGAGGAGCTTGAGCCAACAGATTGTGAAGTAATTGAGGGTGAAATTCCACTCACTCTTAATGGTGTATACATCCGAAATGGTCCAAATCTCCAACATCGCCAGCCACTCCATCTTCTCGATTTGTTTTTTGGTGATGGGATGCTTCACTCTTTGCAATTATCCCATGGAAAAGCAAGGTATTGTAGCCGCTATGTCAAGACTTACAAGTATAATCTTGAACGAGATGCGGGTTTCCCCATCATTCCGAGTGGAACATCTCTTCACAAAGTGGATGACACTTTGCGATTTCTTATGGCTATAGCAACAGGCGGTTTTGATGTCATGAAAGGATTTGGAGTGGCCAATACAAGCCTTGCCTTCTTTGCAAACAAACTTGTTGCTTTGTGTGAGTATGATTTACCATATGCTATAAACCTGACAGAAAATGGTGACATTGAGACTTTGGGGCGTTGGGAAGTTGATGGCAATCCAAAGTTACTTGCAAACCTAACTGCACATCCAAAAGTTGATTCGGAGACGAAGGAGTCGTTTGCTTTCAGATGGAGTTTAATTTTTCCTCATCTCACGTTTTTTCGCTTCGATGAAAATGGGGTTAAGCAAACAGAAGTACCCATTTTTTCCATCAAGCAACCGAGTTTCTTCCATGATTTTGCCATAACCAAGAGGTTTGCGATCTTCCACGAGACTCAATTACTAGTTGCGCCACTGAAAGCGATGATGGGAAGAGGCTCGCTCATAGATTACGATCTGAAAAAGATTCCAAGGATCGGACTCATACCGAGAAATGCTACCAACGATTCAGAGATGAAGTGGTTTGAAATCCCAGGGTTTAACACAATCCATATCCTTAATGCTTGGGAAAATGGAGACGACGAAGTTGTTCTGGTGGCATCCAACATAGTTCCCTTGGAAAATATTTTTGACGAGACTGTCAGGATTAAATTGGAGAAGGTAACAATCAACATGAAGACTAAAACATATACCAGGAGTATTCTTTCGCCAAGAAATCTAGAATTCGGATCAATAAATCCTTGCTACGTTGGAAAGAAGAGTCGTTTTGCCTATCTAGGAGTGAATCACCAAGCAGGCATGAAAACGACGGATGTGGTAAAGATTGACTTGGAAATGGGATGCGAAGTTGGGAGGCGACTTTTTGGATCAGGCTGCTTCGGCGGGGAGCCATTATTTGTAGGAAGAGAATCGGAAAATATGATGAATTCTCACTATCACGAAGATGATGGATATGTAATGAGTTTCGTGCACAATGAGCATACAAACGAGTCAACATTCTTGGTGATGGACGCCAAATCTCCGGAACTCGATGTTGTAGCAAGAATTAGGCTACCCAGGAGGGTGCCATATGGTTTTCATGGTTTATTTTTGAGTCAGGGTTAGATACTTATCTACCAATATGCCATCTTGACAGAGTTGACCAGACTCCTTTTCCATTATAGATAGTCATCAAGAATTTCATTAGACGATGAGAATACGAGTACATGATGACAAATTATACACAAAACCATAGTTTTCATGTACTAATTAAGGTCAAATAATTAAAATCTCATGAAACTGTTCTTTTTGGTTTTGGCAAATTTCTTAACTAACTATAGGCTGTTGGCAAGTAAATGAACAGGATATAAGTAAACAATCTCAAATAAAAGATGCGTGTATGGTTGAAAATGAATGTTGTTTCATGTTTGTATTAATAATAATTATTCACAGAAAGCTCAGAGGCTACCTTTATAAGGATTCTATCCCCAAGCTAGTCTCTCTCCTTACTGGGCTGCAATAATAAACGCCAAAACATCATAAACTTAAACTGGGATTTATCCTTTCCCTCAAAAAAAAAAAAAAAGGGATTTACCAGAATAGATAGGAATATCAAGCTTATTACTTCTACTTTACAATTCCTCTCCTCCTTCAAAACCCCAAAAACCAAATTCCAAATCTTTGTGACTTGTTGTGAGATTATCAATATCCGTTGGGTAGGGTAGAATATGCTCAGTGTATTTCTAATAAGATTTGAATTCAAGTATTGTGAATAAAAAAAAAGATTTCGGAAACTTTCTTTTCGTTTAGAATCTGACAAGTTGAACTCTAAATTAGTTGAGAGAGTACGGTAGGACTGTGCAAGAAAATTAAAAAAATCGATAAATAGAACCGAATCGGTTAGGGTTTCAATTGTTTATATGAAAACTGAATTGTCCAAATAAATTAAAATTTAAAAGAAAAACTTGCTTTTATTGACCTAAAATTGAATGACAAAACATTTTTATAATCTTATTTGAATTTTTATAAAAGAAAAAAAATCTAAAATTAATTTTATCGGCCCAAAATTAAATGATCCAAAATTTTTATAATCTTATTTAGATTTTTATAAAAAAATAAAACTCCAAAATTAAAAAAACTTTAACTATCCAAAAATTCCTAAAAATATTCGATTCGAATCTAACTGAAACATGCAAATATTAAAAACCAAATCGAGCTGTTTGCACCCTCGAGTACGGGATACTGATAAGTTTAATTTAAAAAAATTTGCGACCATTGTCGAGACCGACTGACCAGCCTGCGTTTCCAATTCCCGTCTTTGGATTTGGGTCATATTAAGAGAACCAAGAGTTGCAACATCCAAGCCCAACCCACTAATTTAACAATTCTACAGGAGATGGGGCATGTATAGGGCCTAACACTAACCCTTCTTTATAAGTAGGCCGATTTTGGTTTTGGTTTGGGCTCCCGACCTTTTAATAAAAAGCCGACAAGCCGACGAGGCATCGATGTAATTTCAAGCAAGTATGGCATATTCGACTCTTCTTCTTTAGGCCCTTTTTGATTCTTCCATATTCAGGTCTGGTGGGCGAACGCGGACGCCTTCTCTCTTCTTTTCTCTCTCTGTATTTTATTTATAATAATAAAGCAACAAAGTCCAGAATAAACCGAACCTTCCTTCATTAATTTTTTTCTTTAATTTACCGATTTGAGTTTCCCTTTCCTCCTTCAGATTCTTGTATTTGTTTTTAATTAATAAAATTTATAAATTTGATTTTCACCAATATTTTGTGAACGTAAAGTTGAGAAGAATGTTTGACGGAATGATGGATCCTGAGTTGTTTCGAATCGCTCAAGAGCAGATGAGTCGTATGTCGCCTGCTGAGTTAGCCAAGATCCAGCAGCAGGTTCTATTTTCTATCTTTTCTTCTTTAAATGAAAAAGTTGTTCAATTTGTTTTGATCAGAATTGCCACACCCATGTAGGATTTAGTAAATTTGATGTTTTTTTCAATCTGGGTGTTCCTTTTTCTCTTGGAATTTATGTTACAAGGTGCGGTTGCTTCCTTATTGGTTAGTATATCATGTGTGTAGTTGAATTGAAGAAGAAAACCTTTTGAATTGTCTCTTACTTTTCAATTGAGCAGTTGTCAATGATGTTCAATTGTCGAGCACAAGTTTTGAAGTTAGTGATCCCTTGTTCATGGAACTGATCAAGTTTTCTTTTGGTCTGTCTGCTAGTATATCTGAATTTCTTCAAGACTTGGGATTTTGAATAAAATTAATTTAGCCCATAATTTGTTACGTTTAGTAATGAGTGATGGGTTTTAGCTGAACATGGAACGATTAAACTGAAATTGAAGAAGTGATCAGTTTATACATAAGTATGGGCGTTCTCTTTTTGTGCAATTAACATTAACTCTTGCTGTTATCATGGATTCCATGGCATCGCAGATGATGTCTAACCCTGATTTGATGAGAATGGCCTCAGAAAGCATGAAGAACATGAGGCCAGAAGACTTAAGACATGCTGCAGAACAGTTAAAGCACACACGTCCTGAGGAGATGGCTGAAATTGGTGAGAAAATGGCTAATGCATCGCCCGAAGAGATAGCTGCTATACGTGCACGTGCTGATGCTCAGATGACTTATGAATTAAGTGCTGCTGAGGTGTTGAAGAATCAGGTGAGTTAATGCCATCCAGAATCACATTGTGTTGTAATCAATGTGTAAAATGTAATTTTGTTGCATTAATCTAAACTGTACGTTTAATTACGGTCAACCAGTAACTGATTTTTGCTTTCTTACTGTTATCCCTTATTAAATGGCATCTGACATGGATGTAATTTCCATTTGAATTTTCCAGGGGAATGAGCTTCATAAGCAGGAAAAGTTTGATGCTGCCTCTCAGAAATATTTACTTGTGAGCCAGCAATGTTATTTTATTTTTTAAAAACTTATCTCAGTTTTTATGTACATATTAACTAGAATCTTCATGGTCTCTTCTACAATCTTAGGCAAAGAAAAACCTGAAAGGAATTCCGTCCGCCAAAGGAAGAGCACTTTTGCTGGCATGCTCTCTGAATTTGATGTCATGTTACTTGAAAACGAGGCAATATGATGAGTGTATAAAAGAAGGCTTTGAGGTATGAAAATGTCAATTTTTTTTTCTGTTACTGTTATCGGTACGGTATAACAGGTTGTTGTCTTGAATTATATCCTAAAGTTATCCATTATATTAGTTTTTTGTAGCTTGTGATATTCTGTCTTCTTTTTAGCTAAAATTACATATTTGTACTTTCAGGTTTTATCATATGATGCAAAGAATGTCAAAGCTCTTTACCGAAGAGGTCAAGCATATAAAGAACTAGGCCAATTAGAAGTGAGTTTTATTTGTATATGGGTTTTCATCAGTGGTTGCTGAATTGCATCTCTAATACGTTTTTAACTTCTGAATAATCTTCTCACTTTTTTTGCTTTTGCTCCTTTGGAATTTATAAGGAGGCTGTCTCGGACTTGACGAAGGCACATGAAGTTTCCCCTGATGATGAAACAGTAGCAGATGTCTTGAGGTATGGGTTTATTTGACTCAAATGATGTAAAAAAGGATTCTTATAGTCAGCTGCATTTACTTATAAATTTAGTCTATGCACCAACATCAGCCCACTATGACTATCAGTGGCTGGGATATTCTAGGTCTATTTGTTTTCCTTTTCTGTTTTTTCCCCCTAATCTATTTTGATTGAAAAGAAGAACTTATTTAGACTCACATGGTATATGGTTTAGTTATTAAATGGTATTTAAAATGTTGATGAAAAGGAACTTTTTTGGAATGTGCAAATTGCAATGGTGGTTAGTGATTTCAGTTATTGATGCAGAGATGCTGAGGAAAGATTTGCTAGGGAAGGCAATCATCAGGCACCTCGAGGTAAGTTTTATCATAATCGCTTTAGCATTTTCTTATGGCTACTCTCTCTACTATATTTCTTTCATGTATATATGTTTATACTTCTGTTTGCTCCTTATTTCGCAGGGGTGGTGATCGAAGAAATAACTGAAGAAGCTCCTAGCACCTCTTCCGTTAATCTTCAAAGTTCATCTACTGAATATTCATTGAAACAACCACAAGAAAGTACTGGATCCTCTAAGAGTGAGAGTGGGAAAAATGTTGCAGACTTGAAAACCAATTCTGAATACCTGCAGGCATTAAAGGATGATCCAAAAGCACTCGGGTTTGTTTTCATTATTATGAAATTGTCTGTTCGGCAATCTTCATTCCTTGGTCTCGTAATGCCATACCAATGTCACTTTTAACTGTATATGTCTATATATAAGAATGACTTGAAATCAAATCATGGATTAATGAACAGAACATACTGAAACTTGAGGATCATGTGTAAGGGGCTTTGAATCACATTGATGGTAGGTATATATTAGTTTGAACTTACAGGATTTCTGTTTTCGTGATATCTCTTGTTCTAGCTCTGAACCTTTAGCAGCATTAATTTTAATAGTCACATGATAGTGATAATGCACATAAATATAGTCCACTTCGATGTATGGCGATGGATATACAAGGTTATGAACTTAAATGATATTGCTGCTTAAGCAAAACTGGGAGTATTAAAGTGAATCTTAAAGGTACAAAGTGCATGCTCCAAACCACAGAAACAAATTTACTTTTCCATAATCCTTATCTGATGCTGAAATTTCATGTTCTGTACTATTTTGCTATTTTTGTGCCCTATTAATTTAGTGAAAAGGTCACAAATTTTAAATTCTCTCATTTCACTTTCTGATGAGCAGATCATTTCAGAATTTCATTTCCAATGCTGATCCCGACACCCTTGCTGCTATGAGTGGTGGTAAAGTTGGGGAGGTGTCACCGGACATGTTTAAGACTGCTTCAAATATGATCAGCAAGATGTCGCCTGAAGAGCTACAAAAAATGGTTCAATTGGCTTCTTCATTTCAGGGGGAAAATTCATATGCAGGTCCTCTGAAAAATGGATTTGGACCTGGGTCAGTTCCTCCAAATGTGACACCTGACATGCTTAAAACTGCAACTGATATGATGACCAAGATGCCACCAGAAGAGCTTCAAAAAATGTTTGAAATGGCAGCTTCTTTGAGAGGGAACTCTATTCCCACATCAACAGCTGTAAACAGTAGCAGACTAGGTTCAAATGCCAAGGAAAAATATGCAGAACCTGAGACAGCATCTGCATCCAATGAGAATAATGGTTTTGTTGGAACCAGTTCTAGTCATTTTCCAAATTCAATGAATACTCCGTCAAGTTTTCCAACATCAACGGCTGATTTACAAGAACAGATGAGAAACCAAATGAAAGATCCAGCTATGCGGCAGGTACGAGAATATATTTTTTGCCTTGGTCCTTTGTGTTGTTATTATTTTCATTTTTCTTAGCATAGCATGTTAAATCGTCTTTCTAGTTTTGTGGCTTTTTAAATTGTTTAGGATATTGCAAACAAGGAATAGTTGTTTTTTAGTTTCCCGTGCAAGTGACAAGAGTATCAAGTCACTTTTTGCCTTTTATTGCTTAAATAAATTGGTATATGCTTTAGCTGATAGAACGTTGTAGCTCTCAATTGCAACAATATCTTCATAAATAAAGCTTGCATTGCCCCAAGTTTGTGTCAATTAATATTTTGTTACTTCTCGACTCGGCAGATGTTTGCATCAATGATGAAAAACATGAGCCCAGACATGATGGCAAACATGAGTGAACAGTTTGGATTGAATCTTTCTCGTGAAGATGCTGCAAAAGCTCAAGAAGCTATGTCATCTTTATCACCCGATGACTTGGATAGAATGGTATGTTTGTTAAACTGTTTGTATATATATATATATTTGTCTGTTTAGGGCTTGGTATGTATGAATGATAAAACATTTGTCATGGTAAATGTTTTAATATTTCATTACATGTTTATGCCTTCGCCTTAAAAAACAACGTTTTACCGCTCGCAATATTGTGCAGATGCGCTGGGTAGATAGGATCCAGAGAGGAGCAGAAGGTGCAAAGAAGGCAAAGAACTGGTTGCTTGGAAAACCTGGTATGATTCTGGCAATATGCATGCTCATCTTAGCCGTGATTCTTCACCGGTTGGGCTTCATTGGTAGTTAAAATGGTGCCAATCTCCTGTTTGAATGTAACATACCATGGGAATTCTACTTCTAATTGAGGTGGTGTTTGGAAACTAACATGCCTCTCGGGTCGCAAGATGGCTGGAGAGGGATTTCAAGCACCATATGTTCTCTTCTCATAAATGTGGTGATTTGAGTTCAATGGATGAACTGGTGGTCAGGATTTCTTTTGGATATCACTGCTTAATCGATTCACCCTTGATGCTTCCTTCGTATCGAAGGGAGTTTAGAATATCAAGGCTAGTCGAAAAGAAAATCCAAAGGAATGATCCTGATATCAAACTGACTAGCATTTTGTGTAATACTATTTATCGTCGATGCATACAAGCATTTTGAGGACATGTGACCTACTGATCAAGATTCATTTTTTCTTCCATCAATTTAATAAAGAGGTTTGCTGGATAGATATACCTTGTTTTACCTTTATATTTAGTACGCTATGTTTGTTTCCAATTCTATTCATTTGCATTTTGTTAACTACAATATTTAATGGAATCCTGCCTCTTGATGAACATGATCAATTTGTTAGCATTTACTACTTATTTTAGCATTCTGGTCAAAATGGAAAGTAAGGTACTCAAGAAACCAAATTTTTAGTTAAATTCCAGCGATCTTAATTGCTTTAATTGTCATCAAATTTATCTGAATCCAACCTAACCCTGGTTGGTGAAAGCGGCCAAATTACTAAAACGGGGACCAAACAAGCTCCCATTGCCATTAATAGAGGTCCTAACTCAATTGGAAATTGCCTGTCATTGCTAGTTGGTCAATGGATGAAGATGAACCATTCATTCCATTAACAAGGAGTCGCTCTCAGTCCCGCCATTGGTGCCTGGTCTACCTACTCTCTGTTCTTTCAAAGTCCCCGCAGATCATAAAATCAGAAATATGGAAACTGAATGAAAAAGCACGGCAGTCACTATTGCCACAGACTTACCAGCCTGCGTCGCCTGCGGTCCTTTGGGCCGGCTAATAAAAGACAAAAAGAAAGTATACTATAATACTAAGTAGTACTATATTTAGTAATAATTCCAACAAGGTGACGAGACCAGTCAAAATCGTTTCGCATAGGGCAATCTAGAACGTCCATCTTCAAGACATCCCAGTCAGCTCACACGGGGAAGCCATCCCCGTTTTCCTGTTCAGCACGCGGGATTTGTTTTGTTCAATTGAATTGATTTTTGATACCACGTCACGCCTAATAATAATAATAATATTATTATTATTATTCCACAATCGTTAAATCTAGAAATTTCGTTCATTAATTTCAAAAAAAAAAGTCAAATCTTGAGAATTTATGTTTACCCCTAAAATTTAGTGCAATATTTTTATCTTAAATGGTTTTCTTTAGGAGTGCTCTTCTAGAAAATTTCCCTTGCAAATACTAACTAGTAGTACTAACTGAGCAATTTTATTCTTAGTAGAATTATTAATATTTCAAATAAACCGTATATTAAGAAAACGAAAGAGAACGGAAAAACCTTTTGTTTCGCGATTTTCCTGGCTAATCCTCCGCTTCGTTGAGAAATCTGTATTTCTTAGCTGGATTCCCTCACTTTTTCGCATATTTTTTCTCTTATATACCCCCAGATTTTCCTTCACTTTCTCGTGCTTTCTAGATGGCGGATTCATAGTACCCTATTCAAAATGGATAGCGAATCACATTTTCCCGTCTTTTCTTCTTCTTCTTCTTCTTCTTCTCAAAATCACCCTTCTCTTTTTCTTTAGCCTCTCTCTTCTTTAGAATCCTTTTTCCTGCTTTTGAGAGGGAGAATTTTAGGGAAAATTAAATATCCTTTTCTGCTTAAAAGGATGACTCCTCAGGTTTTACTCGGATCACCGCCTCTGCCGCGGAGGCAAACGTATTTGTTACCCGAGGACACGAAGACGCCGAGGAAAGGGAAGAAATTCGGGGAAGTGGCCGGCGGGACAGCGGCGGAGTGCGCGGCGGTTTGTTGCTGCTGTCCATGTAGCGTAATGGAGCTGCTTGTTTTGGGCCTTTATAAGCTTCCCACTGGGCTTTGCAGGAAGGCCTGGAAAAGGAGGAAGCGGCGCCGTTTAGTGAGGAAGAAACAAGGCTTGTTGGGCCAAGCTAAGAGTGGGCCCACGAGGGAGGAATTGGAAGCCGAGCTGGATCGGGTGGTGGGGAATTTGGGGCGAGGTTTGGATGATCAGGATGATGTGTCCACCAGAGCCGTTGACTTGGAGAAGGAGATGTGGGACCGGTTTCATGGAGCTGGGTTTTGGAGGAGTCCTTCAATGAGAGGCATGTGACATGGTGTGGAATTATAAATGGATGTAAAAAGGAAAAAATGAAACTAAAATCGGTATCAATATGTGGGACCCTCTTTGAAATGGGAGGAACTCGTAGGGAAATTTTACTTTTTGTGGATAAGAAAATGAGGGAAGTTCGAGGAATTTTTTTGTCTCACTTTTAATTGAATTTTATTAGGTGTTTTAGGGCTCCAATGAGATGTATATTCAAAGTTGGACAAAGCATTAGTAATTACAAGGGGATCATCCCTTCCCATCCTTACCATACCATTTGATTTTTTGTTTCTGGTACAAATGGGAGGGGGCAATTCTACCTAATGAGGGAGGAGGATTGTAGGGGTCGAACACCTGTTGGTGACCTCCTCTAATCTCTATGGTTTTTTTTTATTCTTTTAAACAATTGCTTTATGCAATCTATGAGGTTAAATTAAATCAAAATCTTAGCAAATAGATAGCTCAATTTGCTAAAAGAGAAATATTGTTTTGGGTCCAACCAATCTCTTTTTTGAATTGTCATTTTACATGAATTTATCTATTACCTTAGATAGTTTGACATGATAAACTCAGAATCAAGTCGCGTCTAAAGAGCTTCACATATATAATCATTCATCTTCGAGATGTAAGTGAAGAACTTTCTCTACATCTTATTAAGGGTCCGTTTGGTAATATAACTTTCATTAAGGGTCCGTTTCGTAGAGAAAAAAGAAAATAGTAACATATGTGATTATAAATCACAACCATTAAATTGAATGAATTTTCTTATTCTTTTCATTCATTTCTACCAATGACCTTAAAGAATCTTATTCATACCTACCAAACGAACCCTAAGGAACCTTAAAGTGAAATGCGCTTGGTGATGAGCAGTCTTCAAAATCAACTTGCAAGTAGGGGCAGGGGACAGGGAGACTTCTGAATTGGATCCAAATTTGGTAGACATACCGGGTCAATATATATTTAATTGATAGTACTTGACAGTGATACGTATGGAAATTACGATTCAGAAAGAGAAAATTTGGATTTAGATAATTTTACTATTAAATTTTAATAAACCACATAGAAACCAGAATTAGTATATCCAGAACGAAGTTAATTGAGATTTGTGTTGAGCAAAAAAAATAATTAGGGTATACCCTTTTGCATTTGTGTTTGTTTGCAAGCAAGGAATAAGCATGCCTCATTTGTTAATTACAAAAAGGGTAAATTACAAATTCACAGGTTGGATTTGTATATGTATTAGTGTATCCTTTTGATGAATTTGAGATTATTCAATATTTATTTTCTTGTTACCATACATTTATAAATTTAGTTTGATTTATTATACGAGTATTTTTTAATTTACCAAATTTCCAAGATGCTGACATCTCTTGGTTGCTTAAAACCAGTTGAAGTTGCAGTGTGACAGACTGATAGAAAGAAAGAGGAAAGAATCGTCAAAGATAATACAGTGGATTTTCCACGTGTCGACTCCACGGACGCCAGAGGACCCAGCTCTTTTCTTCTTTTTTTTTTTTTTTTTTTTTTTCATTTTTCAGTTTTTCACTTGCCTAGCTTAAAGTCTTCCTCCCACTCTCTTGACAATAATAAAAAGTCACCATCTTTCATCGATTCTTCCCAAAAACCTCACAGACAGAAAAAAAAAAAAAATACTAATCAATAATTATAACGATAGAACCCCAATTTCAAAGTCTTCCCTTTCCCCAATTCAACATAAAGGGAGAAAATTCTAGGGTTGTCCAATCTTCTTAACCGATCTGCTGGGGTGATAATCAGCTGGTTTCCTTAGTTAAACTCTCTAATGGAGGTAAACTGAATTCTGGGTATTTCTTTGATTTTGTGTTCTGGGTTTTTTTGGGGTGTTTGGTAGGTGAGAAGGTGGTAGAAAAGAGTTTTAAGAATTTGTGGGAAAAGTGGCTGGATTTTTGTGGATTCTTTTTTATTCCTCTTGTATATATTGTGAATTTTGGAGTTTCTGTTGTAGAAAAGTTTATGCTTTTGTTTCTGATGTTTTTGGTTTAATTGTATTGATCTTTGGTTAAAGTGAACTGATTTTATGCATCTGATCAGTGTAGTTTCCGTGTATTCAGCTTTGATTATATGTGGACTTTCTTGATGTGTTAGTCTTCGTCAAGGTGTTTAAATTCTATAGTGGTCGCTTTTGGTTTCATTTTGTGCCTAACATTTATGTTTCGTTTTCTATTTGTTCTGTTATTTGATAAATTGAGATTAAGAATTGATGCTTCGGTAATTGGCGTTGTAGGGGATGGAAGAAACCAAGTCTGAAGCGCATTTAACCTCGGCTGCAGCCTTTGTGGAAGGGGGAATCCAGGATCCCTGTGATGATACCTGCAGTATATGCCTTGAAGCATTCTGTGAAAGTGATCCATCAACGGTATGAATGCCTGAAATTTGATTCTTATTTTTTTGATATGTAAATGGACATTTTTTTCATCCTTGTTGCTTTGATTCCTTTACAGGTGACCGGCTGCAAGCACGAGTTTCATCTTCAGTGCATTCTTGAATGGTAATCTAATGATTCTAATCTATACCCATTTTGAAGGATTCATTGTTTATATGCCTTATGTAGTTCACGATATGGCTGCAAACCTGAATAGGTTGGCTGGAGGTTTACTTTTTAAGCTTGAATGTTGCTATCTGCTTATTTTTATGAATCAGTCAGACAAATGACTTATGTTAGCAAAAGACCCAATGTTTACCGGTGGGATTAACTTTGCTGTCGCTCTTGCTTTAGGATTTAGGATCTTGTTTTCCATATTGTTTTATATATGTTCTGCAAGTTCCTTTTAGTGATTTTAGAGTAGGGAGCTTTGTAAATTGTAATGGACTAGATCATCTAATTATGATGCTTAACTAGAATTAACTTGCATCCTAGTTGCCTATGTCTAGAATGCAGGTGGGTGAGAAGCAGTTTATAGTGTGACTTTAAAGTGTTAGAGCACATTGTCCATTTCATTTTTTGGTCACCGCAAACAAGATCAAACCTCCGTTGGCATCATTGGATAAAAGAAGGAAGCTTTGCAAATCCTGGATCAAATCTATTCTGAAAACACAATTGTGGTTGCATGATCTCTTAATATGGGCTATACAAACTCTGACATATTCTTAAACTTTGCTGTATATTTACTAAGAGGGTGGCATTTTGTTTGTCAAACTAAAGTAAATCGTGATCTTGAAATGTGCATCATTACTTGCTCTCTCAGCAAGATGTTGTGATGCATGATATAGACATAGATTCCTACAAGAAACTTTAGGAATAAGGAAATTTTATCACTCAGGACTTACAAATTACAATAGATTGGATTCTCTTGAAAATTGTCAAAGAAAATCATTGACAACTTCAAGAATTCTTAGACTAATTCTATACTACTTACATGTTACAAGAAGTCTGTGACTACTGGTTTGATGAGTTTACTCAACCCCTTGACCTCTTAAGCTTCAAACATTTTACTTGTTATAATGATGTTTATATCATTATATAAGTTATGAATTGAGTCCATTCTACTTATCAAAAAACGATAGAAACAGTAAAAACTTGTTATCTAATTCTTCATTTTATTATTTTAATCTTGCAGGTGTCAGAGGAGTTCTCAATGCCCCATGTGCTGGCAGCCAATTAGCCTGAAAGATCCGACCAGGTACGCATTGCATCTCCTCTTTTTTTTTTTTATATTATTTTTTATTAGCCTGTTAGTTCTTCTTGCACATGCCTATAACATGTTAATTATTTCTGTTGCTTTGGCAGTCAGGAGTTGCTTGAGGCTGTTGAACGCGAAAGGAGCTTTAGGTTCAACCCCTCTAGAAATGCAACCATATTTCATCATCCAACTCTTGGGGATTTTGAGCTTCAACATGTTTGTACTTCTTCTCTGTTAATTTGATGTCCAGCGTCCTCATTTTTTATCATTAATTAGAATCTACAGTTGAATTCCGTAAGAAAGCCATACTCATGAGGTTTTTGATACAGTTGCCTGTGGGGGCAAATGAAGCTGAGCTTGAGGAGCGCATAATCCAGCACTTGGCTGCTGCCGCTGCGATGGGCCGAGCGCGTCACATTGCAAGAAGAGAAGGTTTGAGAAATAGGTCATCAGCTCAAGGTCGTCCACAGTTCTTAGTATTCTCAACTCATCCTAATGCACCCTCTAGTGGTCCTGTATCTTCAACTCAGAGCGAAGGTGAACCAGCCCCTGCAATCACTGTTGGCACTCCATCCTCTCCTGCAAGAACAGCAGGGGAAGACTCTTCAGCATCAATGACTCCAGTACCTTCTGCCCAAGTTGATCAGCGGTCTGCCTCGGCATCTGGCTCCAGTGTTCTTTTGGTCAATGATCAAGGGAATTCCTTGAACAATAGGTACTTGCTGTTTTCTAATGTGATTATCCTTGTCTTTCTATTATTAGGTAGTTCTGTCAAGTGTCCGTAGACTTCTTTTGAATGCATTTTTCAGCCAAGGTTTATGTCAATCTTAATAATGGCTTTGATTATTCTCTTGCAGGGGTTCTCCTAATCAGTCTTCTCCTAATAGTCAAGATAGAGCAGGACCTTCAGAATTTCAATCATTTTCTGAATCACTAAAATCGCGATTTAATGCTGTTTCAATGAGGTATTGGTTAGATGGAGCGTTTGAGATTTTGATGTGTCTTTCACATGATTTCTCCTAAATTTGCACTTGTTTTTTGACTCGCATATTTATTCAGGTATAAAGAGTCCATTTCAAAGAGTACAAGGGGGTGGAAGGAGAGGTTTTTCTCTCGCAACACTTCCATGGCGGATCTTGGTTCTGAAGTCAGGAGAGAGGTTAATGCTGGCATTGCAACAGTCTCACGCATGATGGAGCGACTAGAAACCAGAGATAACGGAACTGGCACTTCTACTGTATCAAGCAGTGTGGAAGATAGGTCCAATACAGAATCAAATAACCACCAGGTATCTGATGCTACTGGAGAGACTCCTTTGACTGATACCAGTGCACAAGCTTCTTGTGCTGCTAGTTCTGGTGCACAAGCTTCTTGTGCGGCTAGTTCTGGTGCACAAGCTTCTTGTGAGGCTAGTTCTGGTGCACAAGCATCTTGTGCTGCTAGTTCTGGTTCCAAATAAGTATTGTTTCAGCAACTGCATCAACCGAAAGCATTGAAACTTCAACGGTAAGCTGAGGTATTAAAAATTTGCTTGATTTGAGTAGCTGCATATAGATGATATTTTATGCCATAAACCATCCTTTATATGGAAACTGGCTATTGCTGTGATGATTATTCCTGTGTTACCATTCTCTCTTTATCTTATTGGTATCTTCTTCTATATATATAACACTAATCTATTTTCTTTCATTTGATCTCAAAATTCTGTTTTCCCTTATAATTCAGTCTTTGATTCTTAATTGCAAACATACATCCACAAAAGTCGAGTTTGATTGGCTAAACTTTGGAATATATAATTGTTACAATTTTTTTTCTCCTTTATAGTGCATGATGAAACATTGCAGTAGCATGCTGATAAAAGTATCCAACATCCTAACTTTCTTATGACTTCCATTTATCACCAACTCTGTGCCACTCCGTTCTTTTCTTTGTTCTCTTGCTCTTTGATCACCTTAATGTTGTTGACAAATTCTTAATGGATATATGTCTTCTCAGGATATGTTTGGATGGATGTTTCGCCCCCATTTCAATATAATCCTCGGACGTCTGAAGAGAGCAGTTGGTGATCGAGAACTGATTCAGAATAAAGATGAAAACCAAAAAGTTCTTATATTCGGACCTAGGGCCTAGCAGATTATGTAAATTAGTTTATATTTTATGAGTATTAAACTTAATTTATGAATATTATGGATATAATTTTTAAGCTCTGTATGCGAGGCGCCCAAGTGTTGACCATTGTGACAAAAAATTCTCGCCCGATGAGCTCTTCACGAAGATTACTATACAATTACAGTTATTACAACAACAATTTTATCCTGTCACTATATTTTTCCTTGGTACCTTGTCTCAGAAGCTTCGTTCTGGCACCTTTATATCAGATTTCTTGTTTGATATCTTCTGCTTGGCCACCCCTAAAACGCTGAATCTATATTACCAAATGAGGCCTTTTTGATGAAAAACACTGGGGATTTTATCAAATGCAAGGAAGATATCCTGCTCCACGGTTGATGGTCCTTTTTTTGCTTGTACTGGAACTTCAGATCCATGGAAATTTAACTGACATGCATTAACCATGCCTTTATATTTGCTTAGACTACGGTTAAAACTTTCCAAAGTAAATTCGGCCCGACCAAAGAAAATTTCTTGCATGTTTAAGACTAGCTTTGTCTGACACAGAAGAATTTTAATATACCTACCGACCGTTTTAAAAGGGCAGCAACTTATTGGTACATGTATTGAAGACAACTACTTTCATCAGTTTGATTCTAAAAGGAGAGAATTTGACTGAAAATCCTTCAAACTCAAATGGAAGTTTCTAACAAGCCAAGCATCGAACCAAACATTACACTTTCTCACCATGTTGTCATTATTAAGCAAATGGAAACCAAGTCTTGGTGCCGCTTTCAACATCATGCTGAGTTACTGCCTAGACTTATTTTCCCACCACTCCAAAAATTTGGTCTGTGCAGCCACAGCGTCCAACCTGTAGAGCTGGTACCAGTGGTTTGCAAATTCATGTCCAAATGTATAACCAAAGACAGCTCCTGCAACAAAGGATAGTCCAGCACCTGACCGAAAAAATAGGGGTAAGATGCTAAGAATCATTTCCACTTGTCTCATAACATCAGTCAAACCAAGTTGTATCCCTGACTTATAATAGGGGAGAAAATTGCAACCTAAAATGTTATTGTAAATGCATGATTTAGGAATGAGCACGACACTCAATTCTAACCTAAAATTTTCTCGTCAAAACAGCAAATAGTCCTATGAGCACCACATTCGATCCAGCCAAATTTCTAGCTCTCTGAAGCAGTCTATTAACCCAAGTGGCCAAGTTCAACTCAAAGTTTTCAGGCGAACATCTATAGGATTCACCAAGCAGAGAAACAATTGCAAGGAATGAAAATAGGGTCTGTAATTCAACCACCAAGAACATATAATAAAGACAAAAGCTAACACATCCTCATACATGATTTCTGTTTACGAGGATTGGTCTCTGCTCTTTTCCCACTTCATTATTTACTCATTGGCATCATAATTGATGGTGCATGTGTTATGGCATGCAGTAGTCTAATGGGGTATTGCATAGGAGGTAAAGCCTTTTGGTGTGTATATTACTTCAATTCCTGTGTCGAATTCTACATTGCAGAGATGATTTTATTCAAGCAAACAAGCGGTACTGAGGGCTAGTGTTCCAACAGCTAATTCAAATAGACATTCTAAAGTGAGTATATTCTGGGTTTATCATTTCTACAAACTAAACTCTTTCCCATACCTTTCTATGTTATTGTATCCAGAATACTAGTACATTGTATTTCTCCTTTGCATTATCTTACCTATCTACTTTAGTTGGATTTATTTCTTATCAGACAAAACAGAACAAAAGAAAGAAAGCTTGAAAGAAAACATGACAGCAAGCATGCTACAAGCCGGACCATCCCATTAGTGAAAACTGTTTCTGTACCAGCAAAGAAAGATACTGATAAGACCTAGACAGGCCAATAAAACAGAAAAAAAACTTCTACGAAACTAAAGACTCAGTTTCCAAGGAGAATATAGTGAACAAAAGGGATTAGTACTTACCATAACCTCACAAACTTCTTTCACTACCTATTGGCATCGTGCACAAATCTTATAGTATATTAATATCGCTTAACAATGCAATCGACAAGGGGAGTTTTCTCTCACATTCTTTTCTAATACTTAAAGTCATTGGGATTTTCATATTCATAGCAATCTAGATTTTGACTTTTCTACAAACTATGCATCATAAAAAAAGGGACTAAAGAGAACAAGCAGTGGACTACCATGTAAACTCCTTGAGTATTTCCAGGCAACACCTGCAGTTGATATTGCTCCAATAGCGCTTCCTGCTAAGGCAATGTTTGTTGCTTCCCTAACAGTTTGCAACTGAAAAACGAAACTACAAAATCAAGAAATTCATAAAGAAAGTACGCTGTAATATTGCCATTACTGTAATAAAGTGACACTAATTTATCATCATATAGCTTCCTTAAGAACATACTATCAATCTTTTTTTTTTGGACACCATACTATCAATCTTTAACAATAACTTACACCAACAAACTTCAAATCAAGCCAAATCCCACTCTCGCTAACACTTTCAAGTTCCAAAATTCGTAAAGACTTAAGGTAAAATCACACAAAGGATAGTATTGAAATGGAAGTATGTTCATGAATACGCATGGATAAGCTCAACAGAGTAGCTTCGCAAGATATCCAACCATAACAACAACGAAACAAAAGCTTGTATATGAAGAAGCAAAAAGAAACTATTTTGACATAGAAAAGCGGGAATAAGTAAAGAAATACGAAAAAGTACCAGGAAGAAATAGTTAACGAAATGAGTAAACTTGAATTTCTCACAATGGTAAACATATCCATCTATATCAAAGCTGAGGTAAATAACCGATTTTGAGAACAAAAATAAGTAAGAAAAGGAAGAAAATCAAAAAGGTTATCAGCAGAAATGATTAAATTAGCTATAAAAAAAAAACTATAACTTGAGCCAAATTAAAAGAAACCCATAGGAAAAAAATCCCAAAATGAAGAAACAGAAGTGTGAAAGAAGGGATATTATTACAGTAGGGCCATGAACAGGATCAGAAGCGATGAACTCGTTAACATCAGATTCAGACCAAGGAGGAAGAGAGTCTTCACGCTTGAGGTATCTTGAATAGATATCAGTAAATGGAAATCGCTCTGCCCAGAATTCTTTGTAACCTTCCCAATACTTCTTCAAAGACTCGGCCATCCTTTTCCCCTCTTCTTCTTCTTCTTTCTTTCTTTTCCTTTTGTTTCTTTTTCCTTCCAATCGGATTTATTGATGTCTCGGTTTCTCGCAGTGAGATTCGTTGGCCATACCCCTTTAAGGTGGTTGTGCGGGTTCTGATATTTCACAATGAGGGCTTAGGTAATTTTGGTGCACTCACCTATCATACTTTGACATGTCAAATCTTTTTAGTAATTACAACTTGTGAAATTTGGATTTTTTTTTTTGAGGGAAAGATTTGGACAATTAGTTTATACTAATTTTGATTTTGACAATATAAATAATAATTACATTAATTAACAAAGTATATGCAATGGAATTCTCCTTTTCCAGTTTTATGCTACCTTGAAATTTTCCAAATTTATTAATCCAACCAAAGACTATTATAAGTAAATATATAAATATATAAAATTGGGAAGATGTTTGACACAATTCTTAGGCAAATAATAAATATTACTAGTAAATAAAAAAAAATTGCTTTCCCTACCATTTAGTGAGCGTATTATATACTGAAAATAATAATCTTTTAAGCGTTGGGTCTTATGCAATCTGCCAATCTTAGGCTGCATTAAAACCAAGATCATAACTCAGGGCATTTCCCTTATTTTTGGGCTCAATGGTCGTTTGGTGATAGTATTTGAGTATCTAGGATGAAGCCCTGGCTGCCATGGAGGAATTGTTCTCATGGTCTTGCTCAGCCATTAAGATTAGACTAGAAAAGAGAAACAAGAAATGGGTTACTCAAACAGAATAAGACAGGACAGGCTCAATAGCAAAAATTGTTGGAGGCAAACCATGTCAGCAACCAGGAAAGGAGTCCTTTCAACTGCTGATATACTTGCAAGTTCTTGCTAGTAATTGCAGTAATACAGTCTAGAATTTACCTCTAATACAATCCGAATTCATAGCAAGTATACACCCTGAAATCAAACTAAAAGATGTATACTAAAGTTGTTCGGTTAAGATCCTCCAACATTTCTGACTTTCCAGAGGGAAACAAAGCCTAAAATGGAGATGGCAGCATTCAGCATGCCAAGCAAATCAACTCAAGCCAAGTTATAAACTGCAACGAAAGGCATGAGGACACTCCCCATCCACAGTTTGCCGTCCCTTTCTTCAACTTCGCTAACTGCTTTGACAACTTTCCCCTCACTGTCCTCTAAAACCTGTAACAGCTTGCCCTCTGGACTGTATTTGACAACTAGTGCATGTAGATTACCGCCAATCTGAAGCAGGTATTGAATCTTTGTAGAGATAGGGAGCTTGAGAATGAATGTCCTGAGTTTTGGATGTAATCCCAATAAATGAGAGTACGTGGACCTGCGACAGTGAATTGCTACCCAAAATTCACCATCCTTATTCGTGCGAACATTGTCAGGAAATCCTGGTAAGATGGCAAATACCTCTGAAGTCCCTGCTTTCTCACCTTTCAACCAGTACCTGCGTAATCTGCATTTAACATATATCGAATGAAATAGTTCACAGAGTTATATCTTGAACTATTAAGAACTGATGGTTGAGTGCTCTTCTGAAATCCTAGCACTTAATGATTCAAGCAAACCACAGAACACTTAAGATGCTGCTTTTCCTGCAGAAAAGAAAGGTTACTTTGGTGCATATTACAGCTAGCATATTTGCACAAGGTTGAAGAAAATCATATTGCAAGTTGGCAACACCCTTCGATCGGTTATAAGAAAGAAACTTCTACTACACCAGTTGCAACTTCCATTTTGTAATGTGATCTTGTTTCAAAATTCCAAAAGCAGAATCTACCTCTTTTTGTTTTTCTGTCTCTCTTCTGAGCAACATATGCTAAAAGCCATCTTTGGCTTTGAATCTAAATAAAAAGCTCTGCATTGGCTGTAGCACATTTAAGGCAACCCAATTTGAGTAAATTTAGAAGTAAGCTCACCTGCCGAGACAGCCTTCACAAAAGACAAGAAAAGAACCATCCTTGCTTAAGGATACACCGTTAGGAAATTGGATATTTCTCATAAGAACAGTGGTTTCCTTTGTGTGTGGATTATACTTCAGAAGCCTCCCACTATTCTCAGAAGAAAAAACCAGCTGCATAAAGTTCCTGAACAGCATTATTGTGTCAGTATTGACTGATAATTGGCATGATGAGGTCCTACACGTGAGCAACATATACATTTAACATAACATTTCTGAAGCAAACATAAAATTTGCCCAGTTCCACTCTCAGAAGTTGCTAATGTACTCTTGTTCATATCCTACAGAGTAGGTGCTGTTCAATGTCCTTGTGTTCACGGAAATGCTTCAGCAATTCATAATTTTTTTATTAAAAGTACAAACACTTTCCATAAAATCATTGTCTAACGCCTATCTTAGAGAGAAAAATATCATAAGTCTACCTTCTCTGGTATACGCTGCTGCTATCAGTAAAATATATGTTCCCTTCATCATCAATGTCAAGGTCGTTGGTAAACCTAAGTGGCACCCCTTGTGCCTCAGTTACAATAGATGTTGCTAATCCGCCTTCCGGACCCACTTTGAACAACCCCAAATATGCATCCGCAATGTACAAATCACCAGTTTTCTTATCAAACCGAAGGCCCAAAGGCCTGCCACAGATATGCTCATTTGGCAGATAACTCAGTGGTGATGGCTTTGGGTTACATAGCTCTGACCTGATCCAAAAATTAAAGATAGTAAAAGACTAAAAGAGCATGAGGTAGTAAATAATAGTAGTAGTAGTAATCTATTTGACTGTACATCGCCAAAAAGGCCAAAACACTTCTTGGAGTTGGAGAGAAGAGATGTTCCAAGAAATCAGCAATAGTAAAAAGACACAGCAATGCAGACAATCAGACCAGCTTTCTACTGCCATCTGACAGAGAACTAAATGCCTTTTAAATGGTTTGCATCTACCATTTTTAACTTTCTTACAGTTACATTTTACCGACTAACAGAGTAATAAAGATGGAAAGTTCGTGGAAATCATTATGCCTCTTTCCTTATCCTGATTAAAAGGATCAGTTCCCTAAAACTCTATTGATGAAGGAAGCACCCCTTCTGGGAATATAAACCATTTGATTGGATTTTAATTCAGAGTTCCACCATTTTCTCAAAACCCAAATAACTCCTACTCTACTATAGAGAAAATCAGCAGACAATAGCAAGTTAAAAGCCCCAGGCTGATATTTCACATTAATGTTCACCATCATATAACTTCATTCCATGCCCTTGAAGGTTGGCATTTCCTATTACCACGGAAATTTCTAAAATGTAGAAAAATGATACTACTACCGATACTTACCAGATATCTACCAACTACAATGAAACTATCTGAAATAAGCCAGTTCTACAGGAACAACCAAGAACATAAAACGAAAGAAGAAAAACATAGAGAGGTGTTAGCAAGAGCTTGAAAACTCACCTATTGCTTGAAGTATAGGCAAAATCCTTCCACTTTTCTCCATCCCAGAAGAGAATTCGACCATCAGCAACACCTGTGTAAGGACCACGTCCAAGAGGGTCAAAGGCGATACTCTCAGGGCCCTGAACCTGGTTCAAGAACTTAATTTCCGACTTCTGAAGCAAATTTTCCTTGTCCCTGACAGTCGGAACTGTCTCCCATGAAGGCATATCCACCTTGTAAGCCTCAAAGTCAGGGAAACCAGAGATTGCGCTTTGCTTAAAAGGGTCCATCCCACAGTACAAAGCGACCAGCAGAAACAGAACGCCGAGAATCCCCACCGGCGTCATTGCTGGAAATTTTCGAGAAAAAACAGAAATGAAAAAAATACCCAAAGCTTGGAATAAGAAGTTGATCACTTTTGCAACTAAAGTTTAAGGATTTACGAAACTTGGACGTCCTAAAACCGGGGCTTTGTTTACAAATACAAGGAAGAAATGAAGAAAACAATGATAACTTTTTTGGTAATGCAAACAACAACTTTTTTGTCCGTTTGTTTTAAAAGAAGATCAGAGCGTTAGGTAGAGCTCGTTTTTACTGCCTTTCTGTTATGTGGTAGATACCGAGCAGAGCGGGCTGGGGTACTTAACTGTTTGGTCTTTTATTATTCAAATTAGCACTTCATCAGATTCAGACGCTTCAAGATTATTATTATTTATTTAACTAAAAATATTTTACGGAAATTTATGGAAAATTTCCACATCAATTTGACCTTGTCAACCCTAAACTCTATTGTTAGCCCAAATATCTTTAATCCTAAAAAAAGTAGTATATTTTACCAATAGAAATTTGTCAAAAAAAATGTATTTATATAATTTTATATGCAAGGATAAATAGATGTGAATAATTATATAGCGAAAATATCTAAAATATAACGTGTAACTATTAATACTATCTTATCCCCTAAATAGAATCCTAATTAAAAAGAATATCCCAACGCTAAAGCAGCTCACCCTCAGATGTAGATGTCATCAAAATACTACTACTATATATCTTACTATATATACTACAAATATACTTACTCTATATATATCTATTAACATTAACATTAACACTATAAATATCAAAGAAAAGGGGAAATTGACATTGGGGGACAAATGTCACCTCCCCATTGGTTGTCCCTATTATTTTTTTCTTTTATAATTTTTAACTTTTATAACTCTTTTTGTGTTTTTTCTTTTCTTCTTTCTTTTTTTATTTTTAATTTATTTTATTTTTAATTTATTCTTTAAGTACTATTTTTCTTCTTAAATGGGCCTAGAAAATTAGGTTGATTTTCTTTAAAAAAAAACTTTAAGAAAATTCTTTTCCATTTTTTAGATTATATATCATATAAAATTTATTTATTATTAAAAAATTTATTACCATTTGATATATATTTTATTTATTGATTAATTAATATTTTTCAACTTATATATATATATAATATTTGATATAATATATTTTATTTATTGGTTGATTAACTTTGTTTTATTTTAATTTTATTTTTTTTAACATATAATTGAGTCATAAATTTTTTGTCATTTGATTTTAGAAACAATTATAATTACTCTTTGTAATATTTTAAAAATTTATAAATTAAAAACGTGATTGGTACATATGATAGGGTGAAATAATATAAAAAACTCATAAAGTTTTAAACATAATTTCAAAATTTATTAAATTTTGATTCAAAAATTAAAATGCCTAGACAACTTTTAGTATATATAAAAGTATAGCTTATACTTACTAGTGGGAGAAGTGTATTTGTCACTCTCCCATTAGCTCTTTCTTTTTTAAAATTTTTTAAAACTATAAAGTAGAAGGTTATTAGTGGGAGATGCATTTTGTCACCCTCCATTGACTCCCATTTTTCCTCCATTTTTTTTTTCTTTTTTTTTTATTTTAATTTATTATTTTTTCTTTTTTAATTTCAAAACTATATATTAAAGAACCAATGAGGGGGCATTTAGCACCCCCTTCATTGGTTCTTTTCTTTTCTTTTCTTTATTTCTTTATTTTATTTTTCTTTTCTTTTCAATTTAATTGGTTTTTTCTTTTTTCTAATTATTTTGTATTTATTTATTATTTTGATTAATGACACATGGAATTTGACTATTGAAGAGAAAAAACTAGCATAAATTATAAATAAATATGTAATGTTATTTTACTTAATAACACATGAAATAATTGAATGTAAATTTTAAAATGTGATATAACTATATTTACTCTTTATTTATTTACTGAATGATATATGTTTTTCTTTAACTTTTTTATTTGATTTTAAAATTTTTGATTTACAAAGATGAGATTAGACTTGAAAGATATGCATATTATGTTATTGAAAAATATGTATATTATCTTTTATGTCCAATAATATAAATGTATATTATGTTATTGAGAGATATGCATTATTGATAAATTTTTATATATTTGACATTTTGTTGTGCCTATATCAAAATTATGTTTATATATATATATATATTATGCATTTCATCTTTGATCTTAATATGCTATTTGTCTCTATTAGTCATCCCATTTTTTAAAAAATATCATTTATATATTTAAAATAAAAAAATTGTCGGGAGTGAGCCCGGATCATTTTCTAGTTCTATTGAGAGTTAAAGTCTTAAAGACAAGAGGAATTTTATTATTTGGATTTGGTACGAAACGAATTCATCCAATACTTAGAAATAATACTTAAAATAAAATAGATTAAGAATTTTTATTTAAAAAAATAATTCAGAAACACACTTATTAAAAAGGCTTTACCTTTAATATTTTTATCTAAAAATGATTATATCGAATCAATAAGGTTGCGGATATCTTTGATTTAAAAAAAAAAATTGATCCTAATAGTATTAAAATATAAGTTTTACTGATAATTTCTTTGTGGCCATTAAATTTTTTTTTCTGAAATATTTATGGCCATTAAATTTGTAATGGGAGTAAAATGAAATTTTGCTCACATCATGGTGGCACACCGGTACTGGCAGGGCAGGAGCAGGAGGTGGGTCGATATTGGACGTGGGATGGCTTGGACTTGGACGCTTAGTTTAGTTGTATTATTGAACTAAATCAAGTGATTGGGCAAATCGAGTTTCAAGTAAGGGACTGACGGTAGTTGGGCTATAAGTTATCCAAAATAAAAAGGTCGTTGGGTCGAAAGTGGGAACTACTTACGACTAGGCCGGCAATACTTTAATCCATTATAAATTTTAGTCAACATGGCATCTCCCTTTTTTTTTCCAGCATGCCAATTGCCACCTAATTTTCAATTCATTCAGGTAATGCAAGATCTTATATTACGATAGAGAAGTAAGGTATTTAAAGAATTTTTAAAAAAGAAAATTGAATTTTCTATTATTATAAAGTATTTCGACCATGAAACCTTCAACTTCATGTTAATAATTTTCTTTTCTTTTCTTTTTAGCATTAGCCGTTTTATTAGATAAACCTAACCTATTTTCCCAAAAAAAAAAAAGACCTTCAACACTGCAATCTAAGTTAACTTGGAGTTTAGGTGACTCTTACCCCTTTCTTACAGTTTTATCTATATATATATACACGCCTACTTGGTAGAATTTTGATAAATAAATGGTTCAATAATCCCTAGAAGAAGGATTAGGGCTGAAATGTGTTAAAGAGGGGAACAAGGCTTGTTTGATAAAAAACATATGGATACTGCTCACTAAATTAGGATCACTGTGGACTGCTTGGATCCAAACTTATATGTTAAAAGGTTGCTCATTTTGGGATTTTAATCCAATGCTGGATGGAAGTTAGGCATTTAGAAAGTTGTTGCAAATTCGGGATACAACAAAAGAGGTGCTACAACAAATAAAGGGCAAATTTAGAATTCGAGAGGCATGGCGGATACTTAGGCAGAAAAATCCTAAGGTAACCTGGCATAGGCTTGTCTGGTTTACACACCATGTACCTAAACGTGATGTGGTTGTGATGCTTGCTATTAAAAATAGACTGCCCACGAAAGACAGACTTATCAAATGGGCGATGCGATTGCAAATGCAAATTGTTTATTATGCCACTAAGTCCTTGAATCTAGGGATCATATGTTTTCTAGTTGCTGCAACTCAAAAGAAGTTTGGTGTAGAAACTTAAAATTGTGTGGCCTACAAAGGCTGCTAGTGGATTGGAATTCAGAAATCCAGTGGGGAGCTAGCCGTCTCCAAGGGAAGTCCCTTCTTGCACTCATACGCAGATTAGCATGGAATGCACATGTCTACTTACTAGCTATGAAGAGAAAGAAATCACAGACTATTTGGCGAGTTGAAACAAGTCCCTCGCAAATGTTGATGAAGATTGCTGCCATTATACAAGGAAAGCTAAAAGGTCTCAGATCCATCGCAAGGGACTCTGTCAACCTAGAATTATGTAGGAGTTGGGGACTTTGTGCGGACATTTTTTATATATAGTTTCTTTTGCTAGTTTACTATATTGTACAAAATGCTGTACACTTTTGTATAGTTTGTGAACTTTTGTAGCAGTTTTATTGCTTCTTGAATAAATAAAGCTAACAAATTTATCCAAAAAAAAATTGGATATCCTAGGCCTTTGGCCTTGTGTGTGTAGACCACGTTGGACAGGCTGATATCGGTTCAATAGGCTCTTAAAAAATTTATTCATGGAAAATGAGAGCTCAATATCAAGAAGATACTGAAGAAAGCTTAGAAATCTAGGCCATTGAACGTGTCATCCATCCAATGTTGTACTGGAAACTATTGGATGGACATAGCACTGGATTGGAGTCGGACCCCTATAGCGTCGGTGTAGTCTTTAGAATGCATTGGCCTAACAAAGTGATTACATAAGTTTTTCCTTAAAATCAATTTAAAGTGGTTGGTGTATGCTTTCACATATTTGTCGAATAGGTATTCGATTGCCTCTATCCTCAAATATATAATGTGAGAACCTGTGTAATAAAACATATGGGAAATATAAGCATGAAATGATAATTTGTTTTTGCCAAAAGCATGAAATAATAAATTAAAATGGAAAAAGAAAAGAAAAGAAATTGGAATCTTGTTCTTGAACTTATTATTAATGTAGTTTGCAGCTCACATACATTGCATTTGGTTGGGGGAAAATTAAGAATTTTTAGAAGTTTATGTACCCAATACTCTTATAAGTGTTGTGGAAAGTATGTTAATAATAATTGGAACAAGAAGCAAGTATATCAGGATTAAATAAATAAGGGAGAGAGAGAGATATCAAAGGGAGAGAGAGAGATATCAGAGAAAACAAAAAGAAAGAAGAAGAGAGAGCTTATCTCGTTCTCATTATTTCATCAACGCTTCGGTGCTTTTTATAAACGAAAAGGTTACTGTGTAAAGTTTGAAAATTTATACATGTGGGCCCCACGATATTTAAAATATTAAGCATGAATAGTGATGTGCAGGATGAATAGTGACATATACTATTCATCCTGCTGATGTGAATAGTACCCACGATTTAAAATATTTTATGCACTATTCATCGATAGTGATATGTACTATACATTAATAGTGATATGCACTATTCATCCTGCAGATTTGTCCACTTTCATAACACTCCCCCTTGGACAAATGTCACTATTAAAATTTGGACGTGTACTGCCTCGTTAAAAACCTTAAGTCGGAAAAACCTAGTGGGAAAAAACCGAACATAAGGGAAAAAGAGTACAATACAATTAAGTCCATCTAATATGTCTTCAGGACAATATGTGCTTGTCTTCAGGACAATATAGGTAGGCCTACTTCAGTGGCCTAATTGGACGTGTTATTACTGCCTCATTAAAAACCTTAAGCCGGAAAAACCCAGTGGGACAAAAACCGGACAGAAGGAAAAAAGAGTACAATGCACTTATGTCCATAATCGCTCCCCCTGAAATAAAACAAATTGCTACTTCTGGAGCATCTAAACCTTTCTACTTCTGGGGAATTCAATCTTGCATTTTACTGACTCGCCGCATGCCAATGCCATAAACTAATTTCTCAAATGTTGATGTTGGCAAAGATTTGGTAAATAAATATGCAAGATTATCGACGGAGCGAATCTGTTTAACATCAACTTGTCGACTTTCTTGGAGTTCATCAGTATAGAAATGTTTTGGCGAGATGTGCTTGGTCTTATCACCTTTAATATATCCTCCCCTGACTTGTGCAACACAAGCAGCATTATCCTCATAAATTATAGTGGGAGAATCTATCACCGGTTTGAATCCACTAGCATTATACTGTCTTTAGGACAATATATCATAGATCTTAATCAAACACACTCTCTTCCGGCCTCATAGAGGGAAATAATTTCAGAGTGGTTGGAAGATGTTGCAACAAGTGTTTGCTTAGTGGAATGCCAAGAAATGGCCGTATCATTATAGCAAAATAGATAACCGGTTTGGGAGCGAGCTCTGTGCGGATCAGATTTATATCCTGCATCAGCATAACCTACTAAACCAGAGTTAGTAATATTCTTAGAATAGAATAACCCCAAATCAATGGTTCCTCGGAGATAACGGAAGTTATGTTTAATCCCATTCCAATGTCTCCGGGTTGGCTCAGAATTGAAACGTGCCAACAAATTTATTGCAAAAGCGATATCTGGTCTCGTGCACTGTGCCAAGTACATCAAAGCCCTGATTGCATTGAGGTATGGTACTTCAGGACCAAGTATATCCTCACCAGATTCTTTAGGACGAAACGGGTCCTTTTGGGGGTCAAGAGACCTTACAACCATAGGGGTGCTCAATGGATGAGCCTTGTCCATGTTAAAACGTCTAAGCAATCTTTCAGTGTATGCTGACTAATGGACAAGTATTCCATTCTTTTTGTGCTCAAGCTCTAGACCAAGGCATAGTTTGGTTTTACCCAAATCTTTAACCTCAAACTCCTCTTTCAAATATTCAGCAGTTTCAGATAACTCTTCAGGAGTCTCAATTAAATTCATGTCATCGACATAAACTGCTATAATAGCAAATTCGGTTTCAGATCTTTTAATAAACACGCATGGGCAGATGGGATCATTTATGTACCCTTCCTTTGTCAGGTATTCACTTAAACGTTGGTACCACATGCGGCCGGATTGCTTTAACCCATATAAAGATCTTTGCAACTTTATTGAGAATAAGTTGCGGGGAGTGTATGCTTTAGGCATTTTGAAACCTTCGGGAATTTTCATATAGATATTGGAATCTAATGAACCATATAAATATGCCGTCACAACGTCCATAAGACGCATTTCAAAATTTTCTTGGGCAACCCAACTTATAAGGAAACGAAAGGTAACTATATCCACTACTGGTGAATATGTTTCATCATAATCTATGCCAGGCCTCTGCAGGAAACCTTGGGCTACGAGTCGGGCTTTATACCTCATGATCTCGTTTTTCTCATTTCGTTTCCGGACAAAGACCCATTTGTATCCAACAGGTTTTACATTGTCAGGGGTTTTAGTAATAGGCCCAAAAACATTACGTTTGGCAAAGGAAGTCAATTCAGCATGGATTGCTTCCTCCCATTTAGGCCAATCTCGCCTATGACGGCATTCGGTTATAGACCGAGGTTCATAATCATCATTCATAATCTCATGAGCAACTGAGAGAGCAAATGCATCATTGATGATTATCTCATTTCGATCCCATATCTCATTATGATAACTGATGGAAATTTCAGTATTCCCAAGGTTGGTGATCTTTTCATGGGTTTGTACCACTTCAAGGGCAATATGCTTATGAACTTGTGCCACTTCAGGGGCAATATGCTCTCTTTGAATATTATGTTGTGGCACTTCAGGTGCAATTTGCTCTCCTCGAGAAAGATTAATGTGCTCATCTGGAGCAGAATTATACTCATATGGAGCAGAATTATGCTCATCTGGAGCAGATTCTAAATTCCTCCCCCTTCTTTTTCGAGGAATAATGTCTTTTGATCCCATCGGTCTACCACGCTTCAGGCGCGGGACATTTAGATCCATTTCGAGTGGTTCTTCAGGAACATCTATCCTAGCTGGAACATTCTCAGCTTGGATATGAGACTTTGTAACTTTAGCAGTCTCATTAAATGCATCAGGCATTTGGTTTAATAGCTTGTAAATGGATCAATCGTTGCACCTCATTTTCACATTCAGGTGTTCTTGGGTCTAAATGAGACAAACTTTTCTCATTCCATGAGAAAATCTCGACCTTTTTCTGCTTTCCATTTGTGGAAGCATTAGGTATCCCAAGTGATGGGAATACTGTCTCATCAAAATAACAATCCGCAAATCTAGCGATAAATAAATTACTCATCAATGGTTCAAGGAACCAAATAATAAACGGTGAATCAAACCCAACATAAATGCCCAAACGGCGTTGGGGACCCATTTTGGTCCTTTGCGGTGGTGCTACAGGCACTTGTACCGCGCAACCAAAGGTGCGAAGATATGAAATGTCTGGCTCCTGGCCCAACACTAACTGAATGGGGGAATATAAATAAGAAGTAGTGGGGGGCAATCTAATTAAATATGCATCATGTAAAACAGCATGACCCCACGCTAATGATAGGAGCTTTGTCCTCATTAACAAAGTTCACATTGCGCGTTGATAATAGGCAAACATGGGACCATCTGCAGGATGCGTCCACTAGTACCATGAAATATCTAAATGGTCCACTTGCAGGCTGAATCGGCCCACAGATATCACCCTGGATTCTTTGTAAGAATGAAGGGGATTCATAATCAACCTTTGTCATGAAAGGTTTAATAATGAGCTTTCCTTGTGAACAATATTCACAAATATAATCTTTGGACAACAACACCTTTGTATCTTTTAAAGGGTGTCCACGAGTATTTTTAAGGATTCTTTGCATCATTGTAGCTCCTGGATGACCGAGGCGATCATGCCAAAGTCCGAACACATAAGGGTTCATTAGTTTCCAGGGCATCGTAGCATATGATTCTATAGCTCGTATTGGGACATAATATAATCCCATACTAGAAGCTTCCAACTTCTCATGGATGGTCTTCTGGCCCATCTTGTAGGAAGTGATGCAAAGTAATTCCTTATTGTGCTCATTAATTGTTTCAAGATGATACCCATTACGGCGTACATCTTTGTAGCTAAGTAGATTTCTTTTTGATCTACCGCTCAACAATGCATCTTCAAGATACAATGTTGTGGCATTTGGCAAAATAACTGTGGCAGTCCCATAGCCATCTATAATATTAACAGGACCAGATATTGTCTGAACATTTGCCTTGCGCAATGTCATATTTGAGAAAAAGTGTTTGCCACAAAGTATAGTATGCGTTGTAGCACTATCAAGCAAACATATGTCTTCCTTTTTCTCAATGTGTCCCATTTGCATTTATCTTGACAACTTCAGGTGTCAAGTTCCATAAAATTTAACAAATTAATAATATGATGCAAAATATAAACCAACAAATATGGAATAAAAGATATAAACCAACAAATTTAATAATTATGGAATAAACCAACAAAATATAAACTAACAAATATATTATAAACAGTTTGTGGATATTGTTCGCTTTGGTACTTCAGGACCTCACTGATTTTGACGACCATATTTATTTAATATCTTCCTTGGTAACATAATTATCCAAGGGTATGGCAAAACATAGATGAAAACCCTCAGGATCTATTTCTGGGGACTTATTATTTTCATCAACATTATAAAAAGAAATCAGAAACCTCAAAAGGTTTTTCATTGCCAAGAATATGACAATTTTCATTGACCAAAACCTTATTGACTTCAGCATCAATCGCAGTTAGGTCAATGGCATGGGTCTCAACATGCTTGCTTTTCTCCTTCTGGGATGCTTGGTATAGATCAACCAAATGTCTGGCCGTACAACAGGTACGTGACCAATGACCAGTCATTCCACAACGATGACAGGTACTATCATCATGCTTCTTCATGGGCTTTTTACCTTTAGAGTTGTGTGGGGAGTTATTTATATTACGGTTAAATCTCCCACTATCCTTACGGAAAAAATTCTCATGCCTGCGCTCACGGCCTCTAGGACGGCCAATATTCTTACTTGAGCCGGCATTTGCTTCAGGAAATGCCTTAGAGCCAGCAGGTCTTAAATCATAATTTTTGAGCAGCAACTCATTTGTTTGTTCTGCAGTCAACAGGACTGAGATCAATTCAGAATATGTTTTAAACTGGCGCTGCTGGTATTGCTGTTGCAATACAATATTCGAAGCATGAAAGGTGGAGAATGTTTTCTCTAAAAGCTCAACCTCAGTAAGCTTAACACCACAAAGTTCAAGCCGTGACACCATGACAAGTAGTTATTGCCACTTACATCCAAAATTTGGAATTTGGGCTTTTCAATATTTGCCATAATTCTGAAACGAATGGTCTCAATTAGGTTGACAACTTCTGGTGTCAAAATAAAATAACCAGATTCAATTTGACAACTTCAGGTTGTGATATGAAATTTTACACAACTTCCGGTTGTGATATAAAGGAAAATATTCCCAATATTAGTATAATGGAAATAAGGAATCAAAACAAAATAATTTGAATAAAAATAAGTATGGAGAGATCTGACCTTCCACCATAGAATCAAACCTTAAGAGAGCTTCCTCGTGCTGATAACGTGTTGTGGAAAGTATGTTAATAATAATTGGAACAAGAAGCAAGTATATCAGGATTAAATAAATAAGGGAGAGAGAGAGAGATATCAAAGGGTGAGAGAGAGATATCAGAGAAAACAAAAAGAAAGAAGAAGAGAGAGCTGATCTCGTTCTCATTATTTCATCAGCGCTTCGGCGCTTTTTATAAACGAAAAGGTTACTGTGTAAAGTTTGAAAATTTATACATGTGAACCCCACGATATTTAAAATATTAAACATGAATAGTGATGTGCAGGATGAATAGTGACATATACTATTCATCCTGCAGATGTGAATAGTACCCACGGTGTAAAATATTTTATGCATTATTCATCGATAGTGATATGTACTATTCATTGATAGTGATATGCACTATTCAACCTACAGTCCACTTTCATAACAATAAATACTTTATAGTAACAGGATTTGATTTCATGTCAAAAGTGGGGTAATCTTGTTCTTGTACATGGGGCAGTTGACTAGTTTTTGTAATCTTTGGTTGCTTATCAACTATCATGCTTTCTAATATGTTTTCTCTTTTTGGAGGGTCTCATTAAAACAAAAATGTTTTTCAATCAAATCAAATAATCAAATCTCAAATCCTTCATAGAGAAATGATTCTTTTTTCTTTAACTTCTTTCTTTTTTTTTTTTTGTTTGGGGGGTGGTTGTGGATGAGTTTTTTTCTTTAAATTCTTGTGAATATAGATAAATAAATAGGGCCCCAAAGCCCATGACATGAATTGATGAGCCCAAAGCCATTTGATGGGATGGAATCCGAAAAAGGAGAAAGGAATTATTGTTACATAAATGCTTTTTGGCAACATATGGAATATGCCTGTCTTCGGGGGATGCTTGTTTCATGTTTTGGCTCTATTACGGAAAGTTCACTATTCCTTCCTTCAAACACTTCTTTTCTTATATATATTGAAGAATTTTCAGAAGAAATTAAATGAAAAAAAATAAAAATAAAGCAAAGAGAAATCAAAGCAGGCATGAAGCATGGAATGCGTAAATGCACGTGTTTATGTCATTTCAATGTCCTTCACAAACAGTAGGACGATAAAATCAGTCTACATAGATTTGATTTTCAAATTTTTTGCCTGTATTTCTCAAAATATTTTTTCCCAAGAGTGGGTTAAAACATTTTACACCCTAAATTAATAGATTTTTGGATATACACGTGGAAGCGAACAATTTTGTCTTAGTCAAAAAGTCGATGAAGGTATTAATTCGAAGGAATACAATATGACAAGTGTGTAAAATTTAAATGAAATAGGAAAAGTTGAAAATGATAAAAGAAATAGGCTTATTTTCCTTTCCTTAATTTTTAGTACATGAGACATATCGTAGTTAAGGATTAGTTAAGGTGCTTTGGTTGTTGATTTTAATTTCATTAATACAATTTATGACTATATTTTATATACTAAGGTATTCCTTTACAGGAACATCTTAAATTTTCATTGTTGACAGAAATGAGTGTACATTAATTCTAGAGATGAGATATTATTATCATCATGGAAATAAAGATGAATGTTTAGTTTAAGAGTGCAGAAAATATATATGCTCCCATTAATTCTATTTTATTAGGTGGGAAGGTTGAGAGGTTACGTACTAATCACAATTTAATCATAGAACTTCTAGTTTATAAATTTATTAATATTAATTAATCACTTTTAATTAATTATTTCCTTAAAAGATTAATGTATATTTGACATATATCCACCTATCTTAATCCTCAATCTTTTGTGTACTCAGATTTAATAATTGATTTACCAAAAACAAATTGCTGATTATTACATACATAAAACACTCCAAATTAAATCAAATGGAACCTTGAATTAATGATACCTAAAATTAAGAACTTACATGAAGATGACTGTGAAACTTGAAACCTAAGTAGTCCAAACACTCCAAATTTTGCAATGGTTTTTTTTTATGTGGTTAAAATTATTAATGTACACTTCATCAAATTTAAAAACAATTTTCAACATCGACCATATCTGATGATCTTTTTATTAAAAAAAAAAAATTCCCGAGTTACTTTACCATGTGGACACACATTAAAATGCATGCTTTTCAATTTATGATATTTATGGCTTTTGAGTTGAGTATAAACAGTTGAGCAGACATTGCATGTGGATGTTTAATTTTGTTAGAGAAATAATTAACTTCTTCCATGCTCGACGACATATATATGGAAGGATGCACAAAGAAAAGAACAAAATTTGTAAAACAGCCTTCAAATGTGATTACGATTTGGCCAAAAGATATTTTAATCAGTTTCGTGCATCTATTTACCGAAACAATAAAAGCTGATACGCGTAATTATTCAGACATCTTTATACGAAAGAACACAAAGTATAAAGGTCAATCAAGCCAAGTTGGATAAAAATTCGGATTTGTGCTTTTGATTACACAAGAAAGAGGGTACCATTTGAAGAATATGAGCATATTAATGTCACCTTGTGCTTGAAGCTATGTTGTTTTTGTAGGTATCCAAATCTCATATGGGGGAGAGATATAAAAAGTGACCCCACTGGCTATAGTATGCGTTGCAATGCGACGAGTAACATGATGATGATCCATCTGAAATCTATAATTATTTGTATCTTAAGCAAATTTATTATGCTGCTCCAATGAAAAGATGCAACCAAACAATATGTCTTTCCATCTAATTAATGTGAACTATATATATATAGCTAAGTGCTAAAATTCATGGTCAAGGGAAAGATATATAGGATGAGGCCATTATAATTGGATCTTAAGGTGAAGGTTAACTATTTCAATCTTTTGGACCACTTGCTATATAGGTTCGAATTTGGAAGTTCTGATATATATCATGTCGTTTCATCGATTTTACCAGATCGATCTAAAATTAATTAGGTTCAAATAATTAACACAAATGTAAGGTTGGGAGCTATAATAAACCACAAAATTTTTTCTCCCAATTTTTATTAATTATGTACATATAGTAAGATTTTTATTTATGATTTTGTGCCGAATAGGCCATGTTGCTTAATTAGGAAAAGATTTTGAACTTGTGACGTCAAAAATTTTTAATAAAATCTCATAGACTCTTACATTACTTTGTTTATTATTAAGTAATCTAACTTTGAATTTCACAACTTTGAGAGATATCGTATAATATTTAAGTTTGATCTTAATAAATTTGTCAGATGTGGTGTACCCTATCCGTACATAATTAGCATAATGATGAAATCAATGAGCCCTCGTAACATTAATTTACCCGTGGAAGAAGTTAATTAAATTCATGAGCTCTATAATTAATTTTCCTCTTTCGCTTGTTGCAGCAAATTTCGTTTTCTTTCATTATTATTCAACATATATATATATATATACCTGAATTTATTTGCTCGGAATTTCAATTGCACAATAAGAAAATAGTATATATCTGATCAAGCATCGCGATTATGGTTGACATGGCGCATCCATTTCAGTGAATAAATTTATGCAACAATTTAACTCTTTCATGTATGTAACATTGTTAATTTGGCAGTTTGCAATTTATTTTAATTAAGTCTGTATTGTATATATATATACACACACGTAGGCACATGAATGTGTATTGGTATATGTGCGCGGGCACATGTGTGTGTGTGTGTTTATATAGGTACACCGACATATATATCTGTAATGATGCACAAAATTAATCCTTTTAATTTGTCATATACACTACACTTTGGAACACTACTTTCATGAAAATAGTTTGTTATGAGTTATGTATTTAATTTGGGTAATTGTTTATTAATTTACAACCAAAATTAACATTTGCATTATATATATATATATATATATATATATATAAAGAAACACTTTTTCACAACGATTTTTGATTAATTCTTGTTTGATATTTGAAACTTGAAATAAATTAAAGATTATTTAATTCCAAACTAAAACCTTTGAACGAAAAGTGAGATTTATGAACTAAATCCTTCAATTTTCCATCGCTGATGATCTATTTCATATTGTTCATTAGAATTGCAATAGAATGACCTCATATCATAAAGGACCCCTTTATAATCCCCCATAATATATATAGTTGGGATTGAATATTATGTCTCTTTAAGGTCCTTCTTGCTGAAATTAATTGCTCATTTAAATTATTTTATTGATGTCACATGGTTGTTTTGCATACAGTTTGATGAAGTACTTTCAATTTCATCTCTCTCTAATAACATAATTTTCCGTTGTTACCTTAAAAACAAAAACGAAGTTTTCTTTTCACCTTTTGTTCTTTTTCCCTAATGTGCGTAGTGTGCACAAGATACAAAATAATCTTGATTAATTTCCTTCGCATTGACCCTGTCAAATTAAGCATGATTTTGGTCTTCACAAGAAGATATAGTTAATAATTACAACTCAAATGGTGATTAGATTGTCTTGTATGTATAAAAAATTTTATTTTTTTCTATAAATCTGCCGTCTTTGATATTCATATTAGAACTCGACTTATCTGAAATTGAACCGTGTCGGTTCTCAAATAGGGAATACCCTCTCACACCTTTATTTCCTTCATTTATAAAATTCAAACCCAAGATCTTACTTAAAAGATATTAAATTACCAATATTTGTTCGGTTGAGTGAAATGAATTTATTACCCCTTAAGTAAGATCTCGTGTTTGAATCTTGTGAATGGAGAAAACAGACTTGGAAGAGCTTCTCCTCATTTGGGGTTTGACCCGAGTATGATTAGTCATAAACTATAAACGGATACGGATACGTGTAGTTATCCCTAAAAAAATACTACAAAAAAATTGTCGATAATCACAGATATAGCCATGGAAAATGATAAAAAATCCATGGCAAAATTCATTTCCCACGGATTTTACAACGGAAAAAAATTCGACTGGTATAAGCTCGTGAGCAAGATTTTTCCATAGATTAAGAAATTCGTGGTAAAAATTAATTACTGATATCCATAAACCGTTGAAAAATTTATTGGAAAATTTGATCAAATCAAAGTGATGGAGATTCCCACAGCTTCCCATAAAAATTCACATGGCTTTCCATGAAAATTTCCACCATTATCAATTTTCGTGAGAAATTCCATGAGAATTTTCACCGCCGTTAGTTTCCCTTAAATTTTGCTACAATTTGTCACCGATTTGTGTGTGTCTCATGTAGCAAGAAAAATTCTTACGAATTTTGTAATGAATTTTTTGTTGGATAAATTGGTTATGATTATTAATGAATTTTATTACGGTTATAGGTAATGGTGAGAATATACATGAGAAAATTCCAATAATTTTTTTGTGGGAATCGGTCTTATTTTTGTAATGAAAATCAAATTCATTCATTGGATCCAAAAAGAGTTTTTTGTAATTTTATTTTGATTTTTGACTGAAAATAGAAACGAACTTTTTGCATTATATGTGATGTGATAAAAAAGTGAAGGGGCGCCGTACGGTGAAGTGGTGTGAGGGAGTGGGTAAGAAACTGTAAAGGTTGTAGGGGTGGGGACGGGGCATGCAAAAATCCACCCGTAGAGCCGCCAATCGCCATCGCTAATCTTAAAGATGATATGCTAATTACGTTTAGTACAATCATTTTTCCTAATTATCGTAGAAAGTACTCATATGATCTTTACCATGAACTTGTGTTTTCTTCCAATTAATTAAATCAAAACAAAACAATTCGACCCCTTTTTGTTGAGCTCAACATCTTTAAATTATTTAATCTCCATTAATTCCAACGTCAGGTTTATACTTAATCATTATTTATATCATTACTATTATTATTACTAGATGCCCTCATACTTTGCTTCTAATTATAAAATAAACATAATATAATAGACTAAATTGGACTATATTATATAAAAAATTTAAATGCATATGTATATATATATACACGATAAATTAAATAATATTTAAGGTAAAAAATTTAAATATAACCATAAAATAAAAAATATATAAAAAAATGAAAATAAAAAATCATAGGTTTAATGTATTTAATACAATAATTATAATAAATAACTTACACAAAATATTTAATACACTTAAAATATAAAATTATTTTAAAATTACCTATAATTATTTTCTCTCTCACCTCTTACCTTACATGGCACTCGTTATAACTTTCATAAGACATTTGTTTACTTAAATGATATAGATTAATGAAAGTCATACGTCCATGTATTAAGTTTAGTTTTTCAAGTCAAATGAAATCCAACTGGATTAGTGAACTCATAACAAAAAGTTACAAGAAAATTAAGAATACCATACTGTCCTAGTGTCCTTTCTTATTACCTCACATGTATATTTAAGAAAACCACCCAGGCTATTTACCTAGTACTAACTTCTTTTCTTTTTCCGGTACAAGATTAACTTCTTTTAATATAAAAAAAAATTTCTTCTACATTGTAGCCTCCCAAATCATTTTTTTTTTAATTTTAAATATCCCATTGTCGATACCCCATCTAACTGCTTACATGTTGAATGAACTTATTCGTCTCGAACCCGGATAATGAATAATGATAGGTGTCCACAAATCTAATACTAAAGTGCTTATTATTGTAAGCAAAACCAAGTATTTTACACCTTACTAGGTGACTCCTTACTGGTATAACTTAGAACATGAATGTGGTCTACAAAAGGGCCTTTTGTGGATTCTATAATTTGAATTGTTAGGCCTAAAAATCGAAAACAAGTTTTATCATTCTTTTCTTTTCTAGGTTTAATCACGGGTATTTTCAGGTCTATTGATATGGGACTTATGCGACTAATGTCAAATAAGTGTACTTTTAAAATATTAAACTTGTATTCTCACTCCTTTTGAATTAAAATTGGAATCACTACCCTTGACTAATGTTTATTGGTTAACAAGTTTGGCCATTCAAAATAACTTCAAATGAGTCTGTCAATAAATCCGATTGTAACTCACTAACTACATGACTGATGAAGTAAGAAAATTAAGGAAGTGGTCACCCAAACTAAACTCAAGTCATTAGACTTTTAGGATGTTCAGATGTTCTAATCAAATGGCAATAAAGTTTTTTAAACTAGAAATAGTTTCAAAAGAAAAAATCATTCTTCTCTTTTCCAACCGACTCTCCCACAGACATTCACTTTGTCATCACTTGTAAAAATATTATATAAAAAAAGAAACAGACTTGCCTTCTCATAATCCCCATGAAAACTCCTTTTTTTTTAGTCTTTTCACATTCCAATTTACATATACACCTGTTTTTTTCTCACCTCTCTCTCTCTCTCTCTCTCGTTTCATTTCACATCCCTAAAACATTCCAAAGCATTAATATCTCGCCCCCCTCGTCCGCTACAGAAAGCCAGGATGGTTAAGAGATGGGTGACTCCCACCCACTCATTCTCTCAATCATAACACCACCCAACCCCTCACTCTCTCTCTCCCCCTTTGCCTTCTTTTCTTTTCCTTACCTTTCCTTTCCTTCCCCCATCTCTCACAAATTACGAAAGAAAGAGCAAAAGAAAAGAAATTATATTTGAGTAAATTAAAGGGAAAAAAAAACCCACTTCCCTTCCTTCCACTCTCTCCACCCCCCCACTTCACTACTCTCTTTCTCTCTCTCCCGACCAGAGTAGTCCTATCAGATTTTTTGTACACTACCCAAATCTCTCTGTCTTAATAAAATAAAAAAATTAACTCTTATAAAATAGAAAGAAAATATTAAGAACAATAATTTTCTTGTTCTTTGTCGTCCTAGAGCTCTCTCTCTTTGTTATTATTCCTGTTTCTCTTCATCAATTCTTATTCTTCAACCCTTTGATCCATACTATTAGTATCTTTTCCTTTCCTTGTTCTAAGGGGAATTATATTAGTTCCAAAAATACTTAAAAGAAAAAGAGAGAAAAATGTCACTGGACTTGGCTTCTGAACGAGTTTGTTATGTTCACTGCAACTTCTGCAACACCATTTTAGCGGTAAAGCACTGAATTCTATTATTATTTATTTCTCTACCTAGCTATGTATTTCCTTCCCTTTTCTTTTTCGTTTTTGTTTTCTAAATTTCTTTTGCAAAAGAGAGCTGCTGAATTGGCCATGACTGGCTTGTTTCAGTGTTACCCTTTTGTAGCTGATGAAATGATTTTGGTTCTTTTCTTGAAGAACAAAGTGGGAATTCTCCTGAAAAGAGTTACATATATGGCAAAATGAATTTTATCACCCAATTTACCGAATGTCCTTTTCTGGCAAAAAAATTTCCACTTTACCCATCATGGTTCATGGATCATGAGATTTTCCTTGATTTTGCTTGGAAAGTAGCTACAGATTCTGTTTCTTATGTCATATTTTATGAGAAATTGTAGCCTGCTTTTGTCTCAAAGTCTCCAACCTGACTGGAAAAACTTCCCATCTAAAAACCAAGCTCGAGTAATACTGTATGCTTAGCTACCACAGTGTGAAAGCATTTTGGAACGGCAAAAGGACTTTCAGAAGTGGGAAAATTGATGATGGTTTTGAAAGGATCAGAAGCAAATGAAGCTTTGGCCAAATTGAGTTTTCAGCAGTTCAAAGAGAAGCAATTCCAAAGACTTTCTGGTGATAAAGCTTTTCCAAGATATAGCTATGACTAGGGCAACAGGTAGGCGTTATTTAGGGTTCTTCCAGGTCAAGGGGGCACAAGTCAAGATGGAGCTAGTTCTCTTCTTTTCTTCCTCTCAAGTTGTTCATGATATTTCATGTCTGATGTTACTCTCAAAAATGCAAGCCTACCCCCCTTGCTTTTAGTTTCAAGTTTCAACTTGAAATTCTTAATTACAGTAACTTTGGTCCTCCTATATCAGCCACACTTCTTCTACTGTACAGCTGCAGCAACAATCCTCTTAGACAGTTTTCCATCTGATGAAACCAGAATGATTTGTTTTAGTTTTTCAAAGATCTTTTGTCTTCAAGAGGTGGAGGTGGAGGTGGAGGTGGGTGCTTCTGTTTCTAAATACCAAGGCACTGAAGGAAGGCATCAAGTGTTTTTAGTGATCAATATATATCAAAGTTTCTAGCTTTTATGATTTGTTGCAAAGTTTCATGCTTGTTTGGGCCTTTAAGTACAAAAAGGAGTGTTTTTCTTTCTTTATACAAGAACTTGTGTGGAGAGAGCTGCCAAATAGAAATCATGGCCATAGCCATAACCCCGTCCCCAGGTGCTTTTGCTCTTCTTTTTTCCAAGTTTCAAACCTCCTTTCATCATAAGATGCCTCTGCTAAGCAACCCCTTTTGAAACCAATCTCTCTATATATCTTCTCTCCTATCCCTTTCATTTTTTCACTCCCGAGTCCCTAGTCCTCTTCCTCTCTCCCAAGCCCAAAAAACTCCAAAAAAAAAAAAAAACACTATATATCCCAATACACTACACAAAAGATAAGTAAATCAATTCATCATCACTCATGATTTTATCTTTTCTTTTTCTTGATTCAATGACTATCTTTGATAGCTGTGGTTACTGGTCATGGCCTTTATGGTTTCCGTTCCAGTCACGTCGTTTTCATCTCTCTCTCTGGGCTTAAAATTTTTTCCTTTTCTATCTTTTATCATCTTGCTTGCGGTGTCAGGCAGAAAAGTCAGGCGCACCGAAAGGAAAAACAAAAAAACAGATACTTTCGTAGTTATAGTTATTGCCCATGTGATCTATGAAAACTAAGCTCTAACTATGGGCTATCATTTCTATATATCTCCCTGGATTCTTCCCAAATACAATTAAACGACCCTCAAGAATCACTTACCTCATGTCTCTCTTCTTTCACGCTTTTCTGCCTAGTGAAACTATGTAGTGCTTTGATATTCTTCATATGGCAGATCTGGGGATTATAAAAAGGAAATGCCCGGATCTCAAGAGATATATATAAAGCTTGGGACTTTAATTTCTTCTAGGGTTTAGTATTGGAAGCAAGATGAAGTTCATTTTTTTTCCTATGCCCAAAGAGAGAAAAATAAATGATAGGGTTGGCTGCAGTGAAAACTCAAAAGCTTGAGACAAGCTACATTGTTGCTTCTGATCGATCAGTATATATATTGAGCTTTGCAGGTCTTGTGGCATTTGATATAACATTTCCAAAGTGGTAACATTTGCAGGTAAGCGTTCCATGCACCAGCTTGTTCAACATCGTGACCGTTAGATGTGGGCACTGTGCCAATCTGCTGTCTGTTAATATGGGAAATTCACTTCAAACGGCTCCCGTTCATCAAGAAGCTCAGGTTTTTTTCATTTTTCTTTGTTTTTTAACAGATTCTCCTGGCCCCTTATTTCTGGGACATTCTTATGACTTCAGGATATTATAAATTCAATACTAAAAGAATAGTTTAATACTTTAATTAGTAAAGAATACAACTAGTAGTACTATTCCCTCTGTCCTATTTAACCGTCCCTTTTTGATCAACTTATCACAACTTTGACCGTTAATTATAAAAAATATATATATAATTAAATTTTCAAAAAATATATTTTGAAAAGTTTAATATTTGTACTTTTCAAATTTTATCTTAAAAAATTTTATAACTTTATAATTTTATCATAAATAATGATCAAAATTATGATAAATTGACAAAAAAAGACAATTAAATAAGGAGAGAGAGTGAGGAGTAATATTTAAGACAAGAAAGAAGGATGCATATTTTTCAGTGACCAAAGATTCCAAAGCATATATATTATATTATATTTTATTAATATTTTATGGGCTAACCCTTTTAGCTGATGATATACTCTGGTGTTTTCAAGATAGAATAAGAAGAAAAACAATTATTGTTTTGTTTCAGTTGATTTGACCTCTTTCCCTCTACTCATTTCCCTAACTTTTTTGTTTCTTTTATAGGGTCTTTTTGCTAAATATGTGCCCTTGGTGTTTGTATGTGCTATTTTAATCCAGGCCATAGTTTAGCTTCTTAAAAAATGTTATAAGTAAAAGCTATGTGGGCCAAGGAAAGAAAGGGTTTTTTTTTTTTGATGATTTACTTGTTTGTTTTGTTTTGAGAGGAGTTGCAGAAGCAGCAGATAAACACTGATCAGGATCATTCAAATAAGGAATGTGGGTCTTCTTCCAAATGCAACAAGTTTTCTGCATTTGATTCTGCAGAGCATGAAGCACCTAGAATGCCTCCTATTCGCCGTTAGTCCCTCTCTCTCTCTCTCTCTCTCTCTCGACTCTCTCTCATAGAAATATAAATACATGTAAATGTTAGTACATGCATAACAGATACCTCCAAAGGGTTAAATGCAGAACCAACTACCTAGCCTACCGAGGCATTTTCTTGGGGGATATGGAAAAACTCTCGAACAAAAAAGTGTCTCCCGAACAACTGGCAATAGAAAATAATCAAGTAGAATGAGATCACCTCATTATCAATAAGGCCACTATGTGAGCAGCTTTCTCCTTTCCGAGACACCCTTAAGCAAAGCAACTTCACTCTGATCTCTACTTCCACCATGGCCCCTCCTAGATGTTGACCTCACATAACAAAATGAAACTCCTCATTTATTATTAACTGTTCCCACAGTACACCACCCTAGATCTTAAGAAAGTTTCCCTACCATTACCGACGTACGTTAAATATGATCATATATATTGTAGTTTGTTATTTCATTATCAGTAAGAATTCAAAGCAATGCCATATGAATTTCTGGATTGCTTGCATGTAAATAGACCCTCACCAAGAAGCCGGGCTGCAAGCCTATACTTGCCTATTCTGTCAAATATTTCACTCACAATTCAAAATAATGTTGACTGCCTATATATATGCGTGCCAATAAGAACTGTTGCTACCCTTTTGGATCATGAAAGAGTATTTCTAGAGTTTGAATACCTCTTTTGGATTTATATATATGGTTTGGCAAACAGATTTATCTGCAAATTTTGTATGATCATACAAATATAGTTGATTAGAAAGTTTTGAGTCTTAAGAGAAATGGGACCACCGCATGGATTGACATTTGGAATATTGTTACAACCTTGCTTGTTTGGGTTATGAGTTGAATAATCCATCAGTACTCCTGGTGTTCTTACGATTCAAATCAATCTGCTATATATATATATATATATATAAATAATCAAATATATATGGAATAATGACAAAAGATATATATATATATATATTGATGCCTGCATATTCTGACAGAATATATAGAAAAGTATTACATAAAGATATGGAATAATGAGAAAAGATAATCTAAATCTGGTGTTTATAGTTTAAATTAATAAATCTTGCTTTATTATTAGATGTTTGATGAAGTAACTATATATTATGATCAATAATGCAGCTCCTGAGAAGAGACAACGTGTTCCTTCTGCATATAACAGGTTTATTAAGTAAGTTTAACAAACTTTCATGGTTAATTACTTTAATCATATGGATCACAACTATCCTCTCCCCGCCCCCCTCCCTTCTCTCTCTCTCACTTTCCTTTTTTGGGCTCTTGCTCTTTTAGGGAGGAAATCCAAAGGATCAAGGCTAGTAATCCTGACATCAGCCACAGGGAAGCTTTCAGCACAGCAGCAAAAAATGTAAGTTTTCTAGGTATATACGTGTACTCACTGCTTATAATTAATCGTAGCTCCAATTAGAGAAATCTTCCAATAAATATGGGTAGGTTGTTGTAGGCTATACATATATATTTCCCCCCATCAATTTCAATGTGGTTCAATATGCAGAGACATTTACCGTGGTTTACCCACATACCTTTACTTCAAGTCATGTGCTGTCAACCTACAAATAATATTCACCAGGGAACTCATATATTACGTTAATCACTTTTTGTTTGCTAGTATCTAAAAATTGATCAGACTAAGCATAGAAAACAAATTAATTAAATACTAGTACATAATCAATAAATAATAATGCATTATAATATCACAAATAAATCTTCTTTCAACCCTTATTAACTTTATCAAACATAAATCACAGACTAATTTTCCCCTTTAACTATCTCAGATTAGAGATACTATCTATCATTATTAGACTTATGATACTTACACATTTTAAGAAAAACTCGATATTTTATTTTAGAACTTTTAATTACATTTAATATTATTATAGACTAAAATTTTTATGTCTCCTCGAAATAGACTTTTAGCCATATATATATATATATATATATATTTAAAGCCAAAAGTGATTAATAAACGAAAAAAAAAAAAACCATCATTGTGTATGTGTGTGTATATATAAAGTTTTCGAACTTTAAAATTAAAAAAAAAAAGGGAAACAGTATAACATTGAGATGTCATAAAATGGAAATGTTGACACATTCAATTAATTTGATTAATATACATGACAACCGGTAGAGGTTGCAAAATTAAATTACTATTCTAACATTAATACGTCTCATGCAATGTGTGTTCTAATTAAGCAAATATTGATGTATGAACATCCAATTATGCAACCAGCTCGATCACTAACATATATTTGATTTTGCCAATATCTTATATAATAAGCTTGTGTCAGAACTCCTAAGCATGATTTGATATTTGATGAGTAGTAGACGTATTAGGCTGTCAAACTTTTTCATTTTTGCAATATTTTAAACGTATGATTAAGGTCTACATATAGCAATTGAAAGATGATTAAGCCTCTTCATTAATCATGGATATTTTCAAACAAATGCTCATTTTTTGAGTAAATGGTTGGTGAATTGGTGTAATATATTTAAATATATACATATGTTTTCATTGCAAATAACTAAGCTCTCTTGCTAGAAAATTTTCAACCAGGGCGTCACTTGAGTCAACCCATCTTGGGAGTTTAATTAATTTGTATTAGTGACACTAACTTTTTCTCAAAAAGGGGTGACAGACAGTTCTTCATCGGTTACAAGTCTGTAAAATATGTTTCTGTAGGGGATCCAAAATGCATATTTAATATAAATAGCATCTCTTGAAGTAGGGGATATTGTACATTCAAACTCATTAGATTGTTAATGACTCGGTTACCAAACCTATGATAGGGAGAAATAATGAGATAAATGATTAAAACAAAGCTTTCACAATATGTTGGTCCCTGGTTGTTGATCACAATCAGATGATTGAAATGGAAAGGTTTCCCATACAACAGCCTCAGGTTTAAGATCAATACACATTGAATTTCACCACATGGTCAACGATGAGACCTTTATTATGCGGATTGGTTTAAGATAGTTTTTTTTTTTCTTTTTTCCATTTAACCAAAAAAGAGAAATTCTAGTAACAGATATATATACACTCGATCGTATTTATGAGGCTACCTATTGCTTAATTCCAAGTTTATGTACAACCATGCATGCAGTTGAATAGTGAAATTAAGTAGGGTCTATAAGGCAGAAGCCAGCAGCATGCATACCGGTAGTTGTACGTACTACAATAGTGCTATTAATTACGCTAGGCAATCAAGACAAAAGAAGTAGAGGATTGTCTATATATATGTATGTACCTCGAATGGATATACTTTCACCTTCTTTGGTTTTCAATAGTGATAGTTGTGAGACAAAGAGAAGAAATTAATCATTTCCAAGTCATTAATGTATTAGTGCAATTAACAATGTTAAGTTGGTTCTGCAGTGGGCACATTTTCCTCACATTCACTTTGGCCTAAAGCTGGAAGGCAACAAGCAAGCAAAACTGGACCAGGCATTTGCAGAGGAAAAGTCTAATGGGTACTACTAAAACACAATGGCAACCTGTGAGTAGAAGGCCAATATCAAAATCATCATATCTTATAATATCTATATATATATAATTCTATATGTATAATTACTGAAAGATTTGAGGTTTTGATGAAGTGTCGTCCTAACTATAACAGGAAGGCCCCTCTTGAGAAAAACCTCATGACCTTGTTATTATGTGTGTCTGTTTCTTTTTTCACCTTTTCACGTCAGAAGTTCCTTTCTATTCTAGCGATTGACATTTATGTTGAATTTGAGAAACAGAAATTTATGTTGAATTCAGATCACCATATTTTCAAGTAAAACAAACATTCCCAGGGAATAATGTGCAATTTCTTTTGGTAACAAGTATGTGGCGAAGTCTTAATCTCTCTATCGCTTTGCTCTTTCTTAATTTCCTTCAATTCTCCAAAGTGGGCGGCGACCTTTGTCCGTTGTACTAGCGATATGTAGCTAGAAATGAGGACCACTTAACCAATATGACACTTCCTCCATATAGTGCTCTGTATAAAGGACCATAAACTGATCACCCCATGTTTCAAAGCTTTGGTTTATTGTACATTGATAATAATGCCATCTTATTCCCTTATTAACTTGTTAGATTTCCCTGTTTGAGCCTAAGAAAAGCTGATGAGAAATAAGGATATGTTATAGGTTAGGCTATAGCAATGTAGTCATGGACGGATGACAGAAATATAAACAGTTCTTTCGCATGTGTTCAACTCCTGTCATGCTCAGAGCTCAAATCAAATCGGTTAAAAACTTTAAGATGGCCCAAAAATAATTGTATAGTTTTGATTATTTACTATTTACTATATATAATACTGTTTTCATGTTTTCACCGAATTTGATGGCATATAAATTATGCAGAAAAATTTTACAGCTGTAAACGACACATACATACACACATGTTAGATGATACGTACACCACCTTGGGATATACACAAAAGTAACTTTTATACTGCTTTACGTTGGTTGGCCAACCAAACCATCAAAATATTCTTTCTAAGGGACTACTGACTGAGTGCATATATATATATGTGTGTGTGTGTGTGTGATTGTGTGTCCCTGCTCTCTTGCTCTTCCTTGAGTATGTGCCTCTGCTTTAATCTAAACCCTAGACTTTTACTTAATTGTTGTCGGTTGGGGCAAGCTTCAAATTGGGTTATACTTGAATTTTTAAAGAAAAAAAACATGAGAAATATTCTTGAAATGAATTTGTAATGTTTTCAGTTTCATAATAATTTTTCCACTTGTATCTTTTTCTCTCTTTCAAGTCTCAACCAGAACTTTTGCCGTTCTTTCTATATCATGAAAACCTTAGCAGTAAAAAACCTTAGATGGTTGTGTGAGTCAGGCTGAGGTCATGAAAACCCTAGAATCAACCAATAGAAAGAAGCATATGTGAGGTAGAAAAGCAAGAAAATGTTATTACGACCATTGCCAATGGTTGATTCCCATGGAATATTAGAAAAAAGGGAAAAAATTTGAAACAAAAAGGAAAAAGAAAAAGAAAAAGGAAGGGGTTTGAAAAGTGGGGTCCCTGTCGACCCTTTGCATGGTGCAATCCCCACTAAAAGCACAGTTCACTATACTTGGTGCCCCCCGAATGGCCAAATTCCAGTCATATCATGAAGTGTTAAGTGGGACTGTGACTTCACCAAACGTGCATGGGCTTGTGCCCGTATATAGACCATCGCTTCTCTTTCTCCACACTTTGCTTCCTACTCGATCGACTTTGTAGTTTGCCTTTGCCTTTGCCCCATTTTTATAGTAATATTTTTTTCGAAAAGGAAGAGAACATGGAGAGCCTAGAGAAAGAGAAAGATTATGAAGGGGTAATCGGGTGTAAATGAAACTGGGGTTTGTCTGTTGGGATAAGAGCCAATAGTACAGAATCTGTAATGTCAAATCATGTAGTTGGTATTTTGGATGTATACATCTGTTGGGGTTTTTCTTCTTTTTCTTTTATTTAATAGTCCATGCTCCTATTACTAATTACTTTATGTCTTTTATTGTAATTATATGATAAAAAAAGAAGAAGAAAAGTCAGGATTGGGCTGTCATGTCACATATAATGAGAGCTAATAAGGGCTATCTATGATATGTTTTCTCTGTATTCTCTCTCTCTCGCTGGAGGGTTGGATTAGAAACAGAAAAAAACAGCGACCTTTTTCTGCAGAAACAGCAGATAAAAGGCAGCAAACAACAGCAGGCTGCAGCAGTCAGTCAGTAGAGTGACATAAACTTTTCTCGTTGCCAACATCAATGCTGGTGGTGGAGAAGAGAAGATACTTTGAGATTTCCCACTTCATGCGTTTGTTCTCAATTTCTGATATGATCATCTTTCCTTTTTAAGTTTTAACCCCACACAAACACACACAACTCACTCACTCACTCTCTTCCCTTCTTAGTTATTTGCGGTCCCTTGCTGCCTATTCCCTCCCACTATTTAGCAAGCATCATCTGTCATCACCAAATTCTCCTTGCATCTCATTCCCCTTCTTTCAAGTCAAAATCTAAATAATTAGCTACTCATCTTGTATGGTTTGCATCTAAAATCTTATTACTTAAAGAAGTTTTATATATATATATATGGTAGACTAATTGGCAAGATTGTTTTTTTTTTTTTCAATGGGCAATTGGCAAGATTCTTAATTTGCTCTGTGGAGTGTTTTTTTTTTTTTTGGAAAAGCAATGGCACTTTATTGAAACAACCATGGGACAGCCAAAGTTACAACAATAATCAAAATGAAGCCCTCAATTCAAACACAGATGATATTAGGCCGGCAATACAAGCTCACACATCAAAAACCCAAACAAACTATAATTAAACACCAGCAAAATTAATAAAAAATTTGCTCTATACATGGAGTGTATAGAATGATACAACCCATTTTCATGATATAAATTTCATAACTCATGGCATTAGGAATTTATTGACTAATTATTAACATATTAGGCACCCGAATATTTAGTTCAAGTGATTGGTGCGTACTCCTCAAAACTTAAAGTCTCAAGTTCAAATCTCACTCAGCTTAAGAGATAATGAAACTTAAAGAGTTCATATTAGAGAATTGAAACTAAGTAAGAGTTAAGACAATTACTTTTGGGTGCTTAATAAGTTCTAACCATTAATTGGATGACATTCCTTAAAAACCAATTTTGTAAAATCTGGCCCGGTGAATGAACCATACAGGTCACCAGGTTAACCGGATAAAACCGAAATTGTCATTTAGGTGTAGAAATATATGAATTAATTTTGATAATTTTAGTTTAGCATATATGATAAAAAGTAAATTTCTAATAAGAAATTTAGTCTAGCATGGTGGTTAGTGTGCTTGACTCTTTCATAATAGGTCAAGGGTTCAATTCTTATCATTTCATAAAAAAACCGGGTAGTCAACCCTACCTCGGGTCACCCCCCCCCCCCTCTCTGAACTAGATGACCTTCTGAGCCCCGGTTGAGCTGGTCCGACCAATCAAGTTGGGCAGGTAACACTGTTATAAACTGATGAAAAGAAAAAGAAGAAACATATATATAGAGTACTTTATTTAATTGATAGCTAGGTACACACATGGAGCTTTCAATTTACAGTCTTGAATTCAATTTCTCATTTATTGTAAGGCTTTTAACCATGTGGTTTATTGGTCTGGAAATTGGAAGCCTAGCCTTGGGTTTGGACCACTTGGAACCTCAAATGTGTTGTACTTGTTTGACAGATCATATTTATCTCCAATTGTCCCATTGCAACACACACATCTACATCTACACATCTACACATATCTTGGTTTTACAAAATAGCTGGAAAGATTAGGATGGCTTATCAACCTAGGTTTTCATTATTGATTTCGAACCATCACTATATATATATATATATATATATATATATATATATATATGTATATTTCAAATATAGACTTTGTGTAACCAATAACAAATACTTGGGTTAAAAAATAAGTTCGTATCTTTAGGAAAGCCAATCATTTTGCAGACTCCCTTGTTAAGATGAGAGTTTATTTAGACTCTGACTTTTTAATTAATAAATAAATATATTTGAATTTTTAATTATAAGTATATTAATGTTTCTATGTATATATTTTTGGCTGACGGAGGGAGCCAATGTTATCAATTGGGTCATGAAAGAGATGTTACAAACTGTGTAGTCTTTGTAATGCTTTCTTCAATTATATCAACGAAAATGGCTTTGCCCGTTGAAGAAGGAAGAAGAAAATCTTAAAAATCGAATGGTGGCTGTTTGTTCATTCTTATTATTGCGAAAGCGATCGAAGCCAAATTAATTCCGAAACCAAAATTTCACCAACTTAATTAAATGATATATATATATATATATATATATGGCTCCTGATCAGATTTTGTTTCGATCTTAATTTTCCCACATGATCATGTTCATGTCATTATAACAACATGGACCACTCCAAGCCGCTATCTATGTACTAAGTACTAACATAAACTTGTCATCAGGATATTATTAAGACAAGAACACTGAAACATGTTTAGGGATTCATGACTCATAATAAATCATGGTCCCCTCCTTGATCCATGTTACATGAATTTTCTAATTTCATGTCGAAAACTATATCATATTATTGAAATTAAAAATTTAATACTCTGTCAACGAACTACGTGATTGTGATGATCCTATTATAACTTATATATAACGTGCAATTAGGCGTATAAGAAAATAGTAAAATTTTTAATTTCTTTCAAAATATACATGCTATATATTATTTTTCCCCTTTTGGTCCAAGTAGAGAATTAATTTGTCCTTGTTCTATTTATTTGTTTATTTATAATTTCATTTCTTAAAAACGGGAAGTGTAGAAATTATTATTGTGGTCCTAAAGTATAGAGTCCAGAGTCATCAGTGAGTCCTAAAAAATAAATACTAGTAATAATGTTGGGTGTTACAATCTCACTTGTATTAATTTTCTACCAAATAAGCTCTCCTCTCTTTTAAATTTCTTCTAGACTTCACTTTCACTTCTTTGCTTTTACGTTAAAGCCCTGTGCGTATATAGGTGATGGATGGAGAAACGTGGAGAATTTGTCTATACTTTTGCTATCAAATATTTACAATAGTAATTTGAAAAAAAAAAAGAGGAAGAATTAATTTTGGATCATCTCATCTCATATACATGAAAATATTGCTAGATGATGATTTGGATTTGCTTATGATAATTACAATGGAAATGCATGGGAAGCAGTCGATGTATGTTTCTTTTTCTTTTGGATAACCCTCTGCACGAAGGAATTATTTATAGTAATGTGATGTGCCCTCTATCACATCATGATGCTTCCATGCATTCAAAATTACAATTTTACCATATATCCATGACAAGTCTTTTTGTCCCTTTTGAAGAAATTTGGGCTAATTTTTTTAGCAATTTGAAAAAAAGAAAAAAAGTTTCCTAGAAAGGATGCATACATATTATTGCATGAAATTCCTCCAACATGTAATTAATAATGTTTGATTGTGTGAAATGGAAATTTTTACTTGATTTAAGCATTAATGTAATGTATGTCTCTGATGATCCAATGTCCAAAAAGGTTAAAGAAACCAAAGGAATAATGAGCTGATTGTCCTGAGAATTGAGGGTTGAACCAACCAGTCCAAGCACATGGAAGTTATGATTTGATTTCATCCCACTTATCTTATCATCTGTCAATTATTTAAGAGAGAATAATTAGAAATAGTCTTTGGGTGTGCTTCCAAAATATTGTAACATGGTTTGCAAATGGACACATTTCTCTCACATTGACTTTTAATGAGAAAACCCCAGCATACCTCATCAAGGACAACTTCACCGTATGATTATAAATTGCAAAATTTTTCTTCCCTGGATGAATTAAATTGAATCTTCTTTTTTCACACTGGAAAAATGTCTTTAATTGATCGAGTCCTTTCACTCTTGGGCTCCCCACCTGCACTCTTCTTTTGTTTTATTTCATTTCTCTTTAATCCAATGCTAATAGATGAACAAATAGACAATATAGACAAAGCAATCAAACTACCATCAACTAGAGACTAAACGGTTTAGTTTTGGCCAAGCGAGCAAATGAGAACCACAGGGAACTGAGCAAAATGTGAACCAAGGGATGGTGGTCCTGGATTTAACTGGGCTCAGGGTACCATGGTACTGCAATTATCAATAGTCAAGTCACATCTTGCACAAAAAGGGCAAGCGAGGAGATGTGGTCCACCATTTTCACTAACAAAAGCTTGGGTGAAAACTGAAAGATGAGTTACTAATATCTTCCATCTAATACTTACAGAATCGATAAAAGGAAAAGACTAAAATCTCCCGTCAAACTTTTCCCTGAAAATTTACTTGATTCTCTTGTAATCAATGACATCAAATTCCAGCCTTCCCAGAGTAAATCTGAGTTTTAACTATAGTATGCATGAAGGGATGGATAAGAAACTTGGATTCTACACTCACGTTAAAATAATGGCAACAGTTATGTAAGGATTGGACATAGATAATGGCATGTTTTTGAAAATAGTAACTCATGAATTAGCTATCAATGAATTAATTCAGTGATTCAATCATCAGTTGTTCAACAACAGTAAACAAAAAATACACTTTCGCGGGTTAAAAGCAACAAGCTTTGGTAAAAACTTCAAAGTCTGAAAAAGAAAAGGCTAGACACTTCGTTTCACGAATGGTTATGGGTATAAAAGAAAAAAAGATCCCCTTCTTTCTCTCTCACCCGTTGAATTGCTACTATGTTACAGCCAATGACTGGCATCTACTCTATATTTATAATCTCCCTTCCTCTGTAATGCTAGACACTATCCATGTGGACTAAACAATGCCATAGATGAAAGAATGCTACTCTTTTGGGATTTGATAAATTGCAAGGCAGCAAAAATTTTGATATATTCAACAACAAATAATACCTAGCTTAAAATGGTTTTGGTAAGTGATGACTCGGACGTTTTTATTCTACAACTCTTCTGTAGAAAAGAAGATAAGCAGCAGATGTCTTTATCTTCTCCAGGCCGATGGGATAAACACGGCTATCATCGAACTCATACCACCGACCACCCCCATGCTGCATCAGAGAAACAAAAATTAGAGTATTCCAGCGGTTAGCATGTGCAGAACAGAGAGGTAAATTAAACGAAGTAAACAAGCTAGCTAGCTCATAGTAAATGCTAATATTCGTTTACAATCCTAATGGATATAGAGATTACAATAAGATAAGAAACTGAGAAGGCTCTATGTCTGTGGTCTAGACCCAGTCCTGTCATTCTTCAAAAAGTTCATGTACCCTGACCAATGTTTATGTTTACAGCAACCTATGGGTTTATGAGTTTGTTTGCATGTTGTTCTTTCCATTCAAACAAATCCACAGTATATAACGCCACACGCCATACACACATAAAGGTGATGCTATCCTTTTATTCTTGTTAATTCAATTATGATTACTATCAACAAAAATAGGTCACCGAAAGCTCTCCATATTAATAATTTTTATGGAAAAAGATTAAACCATGGTTAGGCCTTCACTTACATGAACAAATGCGGTATAATGACCACCTCCCATGCTTCCATAGTGATTACTTACAGCATAAAGCATGTAACGATTAGATAACTTGCCATTTCTATAGGCAATATAATTTGACAAATCAAGATCATCGATGGGGAAGTCGACATATGTCTCCAGCTTGTTTTTCAAAAATCGACTATAAGAGAATCTTTTTAAATGGATAACCAAAATATTCGGCAGTCTCCAAAGATCCAACTTTTTACTGGCTTGACGATGCTCTTTGCAGCCAGGACAGTACCTAAAATTATATTAAACAAGAGGCGGCATCAGAAAGACAATGACAAAGCAAATATAATGCACAGGAATTTGATGGTTGAGACCAAAAAGATTATTGCTTGAGTTTATTAGCCAATTTTTCTTTTATATATGCGAGCAATCAAAATAGGCCGGTGTTTTAAGTACTACTATTAACAACTTATTTGAGGATGTTGGGATTAGTGGAAAATCTAGAAAAAAAAAATTTAAAATGATAATTATCTTGCACACAATAAAACAAAACGACAGATAAATTTTTCTTTTGATCAGCAAAGAAACAGAGGGACATGAAGCCAAAGCAGCAGAAGTTTCGCAGGCCCATTTTAGCCTTGATAAATATGTGGGAAAAAATGGAGCATGATACATTCAACATAAAATCAAGGAAAGCTCTTAATGACCAGAATAGTAAAAATGAGCTATGAGCTATTGGTTCGTAAAAGGCATTGCAACTTCGAATATTAAAGACTTGCATGCAAAATTTTATATCAGAAGGGAAAGCAGATACAAGGAAACGTTGCAAAGATAAAAATAATCAGCAAAATAGGATTCAACTCACTTGTGGTTAAACTTAATCCTCCAAATGAGTAACTGCAAAATTCTAGCTATTGCAAATGTAAAGTATTTCTTAAGTGAAGTTAAAGAGAAAAAATTAGACACTGACCACATGTCTTCTGGTCCAAGGGGCTCCTCCATCAAGAATGCTTGAAGACACTTATACAGAGAAACAGATTCCTGAGGTCTCTTTGCAAAAAAGCAAGACTTAAAAATCTGCGGTACAGAGCTAAGAAGCCGTGTATCACACCGTTTAACATATTTTTCTGGCCAGGAAGCCAGCACATGTATCCTCCCAGACACTCCTGCAGCTGGTACCGCTTCATCCAAAATTATCTGAGATTCCTTGACTATTCCCTTTTCATCTGTTAAGTAAAATTTTAACTCAGCCTCTGAGGGTGAGACAACCCCATCTGCATCGGGGGGCTTTTCAAGCCCGTTTGAAACTGGAGGAGATTCATCCTCTTTCAGAGAAATGTCTTCAACTGCAGTGCTCTCGGAGGCATCACAGTCATCTAAGACTTCTCCAGACTGTATATGAAATGGATTTAGTAACTTCAGATATAGACCATGGATGTCAGATCCATTAACAACATTCGAAAGCCTTGCTACGAGAGGAAATCCAAATGTCTTCCAATTTGTAGTCAGTTTTCCATGAATGTACAGCCTGGAAAAATATAAAATATCATAAAGCTTAGGTTATAAAAGGTGTCTTCCAACCATAAGGGTCATCAAGAAGTAGAGAAAGGAAAAGCAACAACTAGAAGAAAGAGGGTAAAAAAACAACAACCCACATGGGTGTATTATGTCCTTTGGAGGTAATATACTGAGAAACATGTAGATTGCCTTAACAACTCCAGCATATTAAACTTATTTTTCATAATCAAGTAAATCTACATATTTCTTTCTAAGATGGTTTGAGAAAGAAAGGATATATATATCATCATTTTCTGCTATTAAGCTCAAGTGGAGATTGTATACCCACTACACATAAAAGCCCCACCGACAATTGCTCCTTTAGGAAAAAAAGAAGCATGGTTTACCTTACATGAAATGAATCGTATTCTGTCAAATCTAAAACAGGTGCTTGTTAAACAACTTTATAAAGCACTCGAACTTGATAATACTATATGGAGATGCAATAATTCCTAGTCATCATGGGAAGATGCAAATGGTATAACATGACAGACATCTATTTCGCCTAGAACATGAGCCTTGAATGAGAAGCACTCCTAAATATGTACTTAGTTACAGCAATTTCAGCAATTTTATAGTTACATGTAATCCAAATTAAATGAGCTCAATGAACATTGTCTTTACTTCTTCCAGAAAAAGGGGGGAAAAAGAGGAAGAAGAAGTAAAACCAAAAAGACACACCACGCCCATTGCACACATGAAAATCAAATCTAAATCATGAAGAAGAAAGAGGGCCAGATGCTGGGTGCTGAGAGCATTGTCAAGATAGGAATTAAACAAACTTACTCCTCCATCTGTTGATGCATAAATACAACTAAAGGAGTTTTATCCATGTCTTTGTTTAACCGATAAGCAACCAGTCTGTCATCATCTCTAATCAAGGATAAAGAATCAGCAGGCTCTTCAAGATAACGTATAATCCGGTTGTTGTATATCTGTATATAAGTTAAGCATGGTCATGAACCTTTATAAGCATAACAACGGTATTAGTCACTAATCAACATCTAAATGCAATATACCTCTGCCACCAGAAGGGTCTCATCAGCCCCCAAAGAACATGCAACACTTAGAGCCTGGATAAGGTCTTCAAATTTCCCACTCTTAGGGACAGTAATTGTAAATGGAGATGGTCGAGAAGTTCCATCGGTACTGATGACAGTTACAGTCATTGTTCGTGATGTTGTTGATGGTAGAGGTAGTGACAGGTACATGAATGGATCAAAAGTTATAGAGACCTTTTTGCATTCTGGACAAACTAATGTTGATTTAAATTGACCCTGTAAAGAGATAAAATCAAAGACAAATTAAGAGGACTATAAACTCATCAAGCATTACAAGAAAGACCACCTGATTTAATACTGAAACACATTAGATCCAGCTTCCCCGAGGCATTCCATAAGAAGAAATTCTGGAACCAATCTAACCTATAACTCCATTAACTAAACAAATCAACCATGCTATAGATGAATGGCAGAATAATTGATTCAATCTACAAGCCACGATTACATCATTCTACAAGAAAAACATTAAAACACATATGATAAATGAATTCTCCAAGATGCATGCTATCACTATGCCCAGCACCACCTCCCCCTCTCCAAAAGACTGCAAGCCTTAGATGTCAATTTGTTTTATCTCATTTCCAACTTATACTTCTGCAAATCGCAAGTTTCTTCTCAGAATCAATATCGTTAGGAGTTCAAAAGAATGGAACTTAAATAACCACCAAACATCATATGAATGCAATTACCATGTATACCATACAAGTCAAATAAGACTTTTTAGCATGTATACTCAGCACTAAATCAAACCAGAGGGAAAATAGAATTTACCTGACACACATCAACAATGATAGAATCATTGCGGGCCAGGTGATTTTGCCAATACTCATCAGCTACTTCTTCATCTTGTCGACCATCACCATCCTTCACTTCAACATAAGGCTTGCTTTTTACACGATTAAGATCTTCATGAAGTCCATCCAACAAAAATGCAAGGAGTTCCTAAGATAAAAGACACATCAAATTAACAAAGAAAAACACAAAATATAATCAGGTTCCAATCACCCACCTACTGAAACAATTAATTTAACTACTGAGATCAAGAGTTTGTTCACTGACTTGAGAATCATGCTGATTGAAGCCATTGAACTGAGGAGCAAAACGAGCAAGCTTTGATTTAAATGTTCTTGGTGCCACAGGGGTTGCTCCAGGGGCCCATAACCTCCTCAATAGATCCCCAAAGGCTGAAGCAATCTCACCCTGAAAAAATGTGCACACTTTAAAGGATACAACTAAGAACAGTTCAAAATTGACAGTATACTGCAGAAGATATTAAATATAATCAAACATGAAAGCAAAGGGATTAAAGCGACTATAACATACATTCATGCCCAAAGGATTGCCATGATTTATTTCTCTACTATAGTCTCCAAGAAAATAGTCAACCATCTTTGGTGTATGAGCCAAGCACTGAATGGCACTGTTCATGAAACAAGTATTTCCGAGATTTTGTAATCCAGTCAATCCCAATGAACCAGCTTCTCCAGATCTTCCATAGAATGTTGGGGCATTACTGCTCATGAAATTGGAGTTTGCAGTGCCACTGCAACCGTTTATCATGAGGGAAGCACCAGAAGAGCAATTTGCAGAATGTTGTCCAGACGTTTCGTCTTTTTTCCCTTCTCTACATTTTATGGAATCTGACAAGCCATAGACTTGCAACTCCAGGAGAATCTACAGATAAACAATAGTAACAAAACATTACAGGCATGTATCAAAATTACACCTAATGATTTGTAAGATGAGTAATTTATATGACATTCCAACTAGGACCTACAAGAAAGCAGCTACAGCCTACAGAGCAAAATAACATGAAGGGGAAAAATAAATTTTGCCCTTGCTTTGAGATTAATTCACACTTTGCCACACAGTGATTCATAATCATCTCAGTTTCATTCCATTATCTTTCCATTAACACAAATACTTTTAAAGGAAAAAAAATTGACTACAGTAAATGATTTTAGGTATATTCAATTCCTCTTTTAAAGTTGTTATGATTTAGGGTGCCAATTAATTCCGTGTTGTTGGGGCTTAAAGTTGACGAGACATTATTTCCAGAAAGTTTAGCATAATAAAGTAATTAACTTAACACATGTCAATCAAAGAAAAAGATAGTAGTGTATGGCACAAATAACAATATATGCAAGTGACTTAAATTGCACGATAAAGAAAGAACAATCAAAAGGGATGGTAATATTGAACATCCCTTGTAAGTTTTAAGAAGAATTGAACTCTCCTAAAGGAAACTCAAATTTCAAGATTTTGTCTCAAAATTAAAATATGTAATCTTAATCTTCTGGAAAAGGATTCTTACAATATTCCTTTTTGATTAAGCCTCATATGGTGGAAACCGGGTGGTTTAGCTCAACGCTGAAGTTGACTCATGTAAATGAAAAGCAGTGTTTTTGAACTTGTTATATTTGTACTAATCAGTAGAAATCATATGGGAAGTGCATTCCCACTATTATGTTGAAGAGTAATTACGGGGAAAACATGAATATGGAAGTGTATTTAGTGAAAAGTTCTACATACTTGAATGGTTGTTTTAGGCAAGCATGGCCAATTTCTTAAATTTAACTTCTTATGTAGAAGTAAGGCGTGCAAGTGGTTTTTATAAACCTAAGTTCGAGATAGCGGAGGGAAAGATTGGACAGAATCAAACAAATGAATAATCAGTATCTCCTTAAAAGAATCTACCTCTTACCTCCTGATCTGATTGCCGTTGACACTCTTTAGGAGATCTATTTCTGTCACTCACAAAATATAGAGTAGTCTGCCCGGAAAAGTCCCAAATGCGTAACTGTACAATAGAGAAACTTAGATAGCCATCCATTTCAGCAGGAGAAAAAAAAAAAAAAAGAAATCCTCCCTACTTGATTTGGAAAATTACCTGCTCAGAATCTATATTAAAGATTTTGCAGGCTCTTCTAAAAAGTTCCACTGAATTGTCCTGTAAAGAAAGAAAGATAAAATATGGACATGTAACCAAGGGGATCAATAATATTAAGGAGGGCCGATAAATTTTTTTCCAAAACTATGAACAAATATGCTAAGCCCCTTTCATGGGTGAAAAATAGAACACACACCTTATTATGCTATCACGTATTCATGCTTCATTTCCCTTTTACAGATAACATATTAATCGTTTGAAATTTAAAGTTAAAATTCAAAAACACATCAGAATGTGAGAATTTCTAGGCATTCTATAATTCAACCTGCCTAGTGGAAATACATCTTCACAAACCAAACATGGAATAACCGGTTGCTTAAATGAACTTACCTTTTTGCTAATTTTTACTCCCATTGAATTTGTTTCCCGTGGAACAGAAAGTCTTAGCTGCAATGGATAGACGTCTGCCATGTCATCTTCTGCAGCCGAAAAGCTTTTTCCACCTTTTGCCACAACTTTAGCATCACTATGCCTGCATGTAACAGCAATGGTACTTAAGAGATATTGATAAGCTCCTTTTGGTTTTTAATGCCCTATAGAATTGATTCATCAAACACTAGAACAGAATTCCAAGAATTACATTTTAGCATTTCAACATACTTTGGTTTTCATTCTAAAACTTACAACACAACGTGGAAAATATCAGAAAATAAGGCAAAGTTAGTATGGAAGAAAAAGCCATGCAAATATCCCCAAAAGCCAAATGAATTGAGAGAAAAAATGGAAATGCTACATAAACGCCCATTATAAACGGCCAACCTTTCTGATCACTAGGTAAAATTTTCAGAATGAAGCTGACTGCATATATAGTGCTAATAAATTGACCAATCATTCTTGCTAAAGGAGGTCTTGGCTTTTTGAGACTAAAAGAATAATATTGATATAGATGAACTAGCTATCTCAGAACCTAAAAGATTGGAATGTCCGCTGGTATAGTTTTTTGCATGAAATAACTGCCCCCTAATGCGGGTAGATTGGAGATGATGCAAAAATTCATAAAGCAGATCTTAAGTTAAATTCTATAAAAGGTCACAGCACCATGCATTTTTTAGAAAGCATGGATTGTACTGAACTATGAGGGTGCTATGAAAGGAGTTTAAAGTAGGATAATCTTTGGTGTCGAGAAATCATTGACCTAGTTTTCGAGGACCTATTCTACTGTTGTTATAAGGGGCAACAGAGATGTCCCAACTATACCAAATAGGTACTAGATAGTTTATGTTATCATGTAAGATATGAAGTACACTCACAGGTATTAAGGTTCTTTCCAAAGGTAGAGACTTGGAACAAAAACTGTGATGTAGTAAAATCATATCATTCTTCCCCCAAATTCTATTATGTCCTCTTCTCTCTAATCAATCCAGTTTGCCAGAACTACCTACTCAAGCTGAATGACATCAAAGAAAACCAGTGCCCGATCAGGCTATACTAAAAGCTACTAATCTTAAAAGGCTTACCATTTAAGAGCCTGCAACCACATTTCACCAGGAACCAATGCATAGTCCCGTCCCGAAACGCCAACCTCACCGTTTTCACCATTGTGCAAAGAATCCTCCTCCTTCCTTAGATTGAAAGCAAGATCCGAGTTGAATATGTTGTTGATTAACTTCATGGGACTCGCATACGAGGTAGCCGGTGTTGCTGTATACAAAATCCCTCTCTTCGCATCAGATTCACTCGAAGTTGAATCCTGAGCATCTTTCCACCACCTTAAAAGGAAAAAGAAAACAATATGAATAAACTCTCCACGATTGTAGAGATTATCAAGTTACGGTGAATCAAAATTTTAGAGGACAGAACACTCAAATTTCAAAACTTCAATATCTTGCACCAAAATCCACGCAATGCTTACATATTTAACAAAAAACCAATTGAACAAAAGCGAAATAGAGAATCGAAAAACTATGTTTCTGGTTACTAAGAAAGTTGCCCCATTGAAGAATAGCAAATGAATTATATGTAGATTCCAAATCACATTACCAAGATTGACTACTCCATTAAAAACACAACTCCAAAAAAGAAAAACATTTTTATGATTGGATAAATTTTAATTAGATTTGATGAAATGTCGGATTGAGAAGAGAAAAGAAAGTGAAGAAATTGCAAAGGAAATCGACCTGAAGGGGACAAAGTAAACTCGCTGGTCATTGTTGTGGTTGTCCGAGTCGACACGGTGAGTTGAATCGGAGGAATCCTCGGAAGGGAGACCCACCATTTTCGGGAGAGAGAGAATAAGAAGAAGAAAGAAAGTGAAATAGAGAGAGAGAAAGAGAGAGAGAGCTTAAAAATGAAGAGAGAAAATGGTGGTCATCATCTTTGCTTTTGTGTAAAAATTTTTAAGAGGAGAGGGAGAGAAGAAAAGAATGCCCGACTTGATTTGCAAGGGAGAAACAACCAAGTGGAGTTTTTTGTTTCTTATTTTACTTTCCCTTTTTTTTCTGGTGAAGAGGATTCAATCAAGGAGGGAAAATAATATATTTATAATATTTTTTTTCCTATTATGTCAGGAGAAAAGGACTCACAATGTGTTTCAGGTATGAACTTTATTTTTTTTAAGTTAAAAGAAAAGGTGGTATAGTATTACTATTTTGTCTATGAGTGAAATCAATTTGTTACTTTAACTTACTATTTTTATAAAAATATATTTTACACTATCCTTATTGCTTAAACCAAATTTAAGTTTCATTATAAAAAAAATCCAATTTTTTACTAATATAAAATTAATTAACATTCAACGAAATTCAATTCTCATTTTTTTATTATAAAATTTAAGGAAAATTTTTAATTTGACATAAGAGAAAACATTGTAATTTGAATCAAGATTTTTATCCATGTCTCACCCCATCTTTAAACAAAAAAAAAAGAATTTACTATAAATATATTCTACATACTTGATGCTTTATTTTTCTTTTTCTTTGGTTATTAAGTATACATATTTTTAGTTTCATCTTCTGGGACGAGTGATGATCTCATGGATTCGATTCCCTGGGAGTTATTACGAAACTAAGATATGACACAATTAGGGTCACATATTTAAAATAAACCCTATCTTAATAAATATCGTTAATTATGAAACTTACCCTACAAATTTTTATTTTGGGCTAAACTTATTTAAACTAGTAGTTAAATTTTATACTATGTTTTGATTCTGTAATAACTCTAATGGAACCGAGTTTGTAAAATCATTTCTTCTCTTGGACTACAAATATCAGGTGGGGAATCCAGGCATAAATATTTCTTTATCATGCAAAAATAAAAATAAAAATAAAAAACCTTGTTTCTTTAATCTTCTACTTCAATGTGCACTTTTTTCTTCTTATAGCAACATAGTTCCATGCAGTAATTTGATTCACCTTAAAGTTATGAATATCGTATATGCTCTGAAAAAAAAAAGAGAAAGAAATGTGTAAAAGAGCTTTTAATGAATCCTTATATCAAATTATTGATAATTGAATTGAAATAAATTTGAGTGAATCCTTATTATGTTGTGACTTGTTCAACTAATTTTCCATTTTGGTCCATTATTTTTCCACTTCATTATTGCTTTTAGAAAAAAAAAATTTCCCTCATGCTTCCATCTGATAAAATGAATGGATCTTCATTAATTTGAGTTACCTTACTTATAGGGTCCAATTATGAGATCCTACAACTACTTATACCATTTACCTTTTAACTTTTTTTTTTGATAATTTTTTGTTTTGATAAAATATAAATATCCTTCGAAGATTGACATTAACCATAACCTATTTTATTCTTAAAAAAAAATTATATGTATATGGGAATGGATCAAGTTTACTTCAAATATATAATTAATTAGTTTGACGTTGTATGGTAACTCAACACATGATAAATATTTAAACAAACCGACGCAAAACCCTATTTCTTAAACTTCTTAATTTAATTACCTTTTCCTCCAAATACTTGAACTTGTAATGATGCTTGGGAAAACATTAATTAAGTCCAAAAAACACCTTAAAATGATAGCTATTCAACAACTTCTTATGATTATGGCTTTTTTCTTAAATCACCAAGCTTGACTGTTTTTGATGGTATTTTTTTTTAAAAAAAAATAAGGATGTTTGAAATTGAAATTGATGGTGCTTGGTTTGCACAAATTTGGGACATGATGTCAAACCCCACCACCACTTAAAATTAGTAAAAGTACATTTGTCCTTTTGCCACCCCTTTTGTTGATGAAATCCACTATGCCTATGGCAACATTGGTGTAATTGTGTCTGCCTTGTTTGGTATTTGATAAAGTAATTACAGTTTGTCACTTGTCCTTGTTTAGTTCACAAGGGAAGTGAAACCCAAGCCAAGCCAAGCCCAGCAAAGCAAAGAGAGGAATGGCACATGGCACGTGCATTTGATGCATGAATCGACATAGTGCAGTTAAGACCTAGATTCATTCCACAAGAAAATTGTCTTGGCATGATCTCAACTTTGACCAACAAATTAAACTCAATACCAAAAACTTCCGATGGGATTGAAACTTCTTTAAATATACAGGGCAAAACTGAAAATGGAGAAAGGGGAAGAAGGAAATGTGGCATAGATATACAATTTGCATTCCATCACATAAAATTGAATGGAAATGTTATGGCATCATTACACATCTAGGATCAAGTTTAGCAGTTACTAGCAAACATGATACATGGAAATGCCTAACGGAGGTCAAGAGTCTGTGTGTGTATATTATAAGGCAGAGCAGACTAGATAGACGGCACAATGCTAGTACAATATCATCAAGAAGGGATTAGGCTGTTTAAGAATACGGGAATGGAGAGTGGAGACCCATAGTTCTTTAAACATTGAAACTATAAAATTACTGAACTTGACAACAGAAATGAAGTGAGAAGAATGAATATTTCTTTTTTCCAGACATGCATCATGATAAACAAGAAACAAGGAGGCAGCATAGAACTAGGGGAATAAAACATAAACTACAGGATGGTATGCAAGCATACATGTGCCTGGAGGATTTACCAAGTGAAAGTTAATCTACCTATCCAAGCAAATTCAGTAGTAACGTGAACCAGTATCATAGACACGTCCCCCGGGGTATGAGCCTCTAGGTTCAAAACCATGATCTCTGGCACCCCCAAGAAATCGAGCCCTCTCTCTGTAAGAGTCAAAATTATCAGAATTGTAGCCTCCCTGTGCATCTCCAACAGCAGCTGAACCTGCAACTCCAACGTAACCATGAGGATTACCAGTTGGAGTGGTATCAGCTGGAGCCGTGTTACCATGAGGATAATGGTCCATTGCCACTTGCTGGTATTGTTGTTGGCGGGCAAGAGATTCCTTCCGCAGGAACTCATCTCTGCGACTAGCATGCCGTGCTCGAAGTGCTGCTAGCTGGTCTTGATACTGAGTGTTGATCGCATTCATTTTCTGAAGAAGCGGAAAATAAAAATATCACCACTATGCAAGTATATGCAACGTTCTTCAAGACAAAATTGACCAAAATATATCTAAGAACAGGAAAATTATGAGCACAAAATGCCTATGCCGGTTTGCTTTATTAGATATTGAGCCTCTGTGTGAAGGCATCATATACTCAGATAAGTTGTCAATTTAAATTCAAGGCAAATACAAGAAGTTAGAGCACAGGTGCAGAAGGGGCCCTCTTCAATTCAGTGCATTATATTAAGAGAAATCTTTAGACAAAGGTGGCAACCACAAATGACTAGTTTGCACGTATAAACTTCCATGCCTGAGTAACAGTGAGACAGACCATAGTGTTTCACATTCTAATATCCATAACCAGCCAATCAATAGCATTGACTCTAAAACATTAAGCTGCAACCAATTTTTTTGGATAACTTTTCCTTTAGAGCCCTGCTTTTGTTTGCTCAGTGAAAACCAGGCAAACATCTTATGGAGGAGGTTCCTTGTTGGCAGAAACTGATTTTCAGAGTATGAAGCAAAATGAACCACACTAACCTCCCTGTGTCTCATATTTTCTGCATCCTCAGCATCATTCTGTCTTTTGGTAAGCTTTGCTATGTCATCAAGGAATTTCTTCTCAAGACCTTCCAAAGTTCGTGAAGAAAGATCTTGCTCATAGCCAACTTGCATATCTTCATCATGGTGTCGAGATCTGGGATCAGCATTTTGTTTTTCTAAAGAGAGTTTGGGATCTGGCCTCTGACCCTGGAAATAAGTTCTTGATCCATCAGTCCCTGGGCCTATGTCACATTAAACAGCTCCACTAAGAACGAAGATCCAATAAAAATTTTATACATAAAGTTAAAACTTATTTTGAAGCATGAAAGAGAAAGACATTAAACAGGTAAATATAAAATGAAGCCACTCATAGTTAAAATTTCCCATTATAGAGGACATCCCACAGAAGCCATAGCATCTAATGAAGCAAAGGCTTTCCCTTTTTCACTTCTTTTGGGATATAAATATAACAATCTAATAGAAAAATAGTAGAATGACCCCAATATCACAGTGCTTGTCCAGAAAATGGAAGTACACAGTAAGTCTAAGCCGATTCAAAAACAATAGAACAAGAAGGAGAAATTGGAAACAGTTTCCAGCTAACCTCTTTTTGAGAAAAAGGAAAATAAAAGATGTTTTACATGGGAAATGGTTCTCTATATAATTTATTTCTCTTTTCACATGAAGAAAACAGACAGGTACTGAAAGTAACTAGCATATATGATGATGTTAATGTATGCAACCCCTAGTTAATATGACGTTAAAAACACAAGCAAAGAGAGGAAGAGTGTCTAGAAAACAATCTTGCCTTCACTGAACAATTTTGCTCCAACTGGATTCGACACTTTTGATCCATCTCGTTCCCACCTCCACTGCCCCTCTGATTTTGGAGTTCCATACGGCTGATCTCTCTCAGGAGTGAAGGCTTCTAGTTGCCCTTGAAAATGACCAGACTTGTTCTCCATCCTCTGTGCAGGCATATGCTGCATCTGTGCAGAGACATATGCATTGGCACCAGAGTCGGCATATTGTCCATGCTGTCTCATTACTAGTACAAATCAGCTTGACACTGAACCTAACAAGCATAACAGCCACCTCAATCAAATCTTATAAGTTCAAAACATGTCGGACAGAAATAAATCAACCATTAGACAGTATTAATTCGTGCATCTGCATCAGAAGGGGCTAACCACGAATTCAAACCTCAATTTCATATCATAAAAAAATTAAAAGAAAAAAAAAAGCGCCTGGTAAACAATGTATGAGAAATTAGCAATATAATAACCCTAATCCAGCAAAACATGCTACTCCCTAGCTGAAGTTGAAACTCATCTTAATCAACAATGAACCAGGAAAAAGTTTGAGCTATGCAGTTGACATTATAAAAACAAAAACGCTCAACTAGCTGAAAAGCATAATTTACAAAAACTAAGAATCAAATCGTTACGGAATTCCAATTAGTTAATCCAACCAAATCAAAATCATAATTTGAAAGTTTTAACAAAATAATCCCTTATTAATGCTAATAGACACCCTCAAGCTGTAAACTATCACTTGAAATACAAACTAAAAGAAGTTTAAAACAAACAATTAAAGCTTACACATTCAAATCCCTAAGAAAAAAAATTCACCACAACTTCAGCCAGATACTAGATACCTCGCGCATAATGTAATATTTTCCCGCATGAAATCTTTCATATAGGAAAAAAGAATGGACTTATTAGATTTAGACCACCAAAAAATGGAAAGAATAATAATCAATTATTAATTTAAGAAACAAAAATGATTTTACCGGTTACTTTGTTCGTTAATATCTTCTTTCTCCTTTTCGACTTCAGCAAGGTGGAAGGTGAGGCGGAAAAGGCCAGCTCCGGAGACCCTTCCCTCAGACTTAGTTCCAGGATGCTTTAGAATTGAAAAATGGGTCGGCTTTCTAGTTTGGGGTACCGCAGTTGGGCCACCGACGGGAGAACATAACGAGCTCAATGCACAATAATCTTGACGAACTTGTCATGGGCCTAGACTTTCAATATTTAATAATTATAAAATATCCTATACATATACTAAATTTTACCCCCCAAAAAAAAATTCAAATTTTTCGTCTGGCCTCGGCTCTGAGATAATACTAACATCCTTTGCTTGTTTATGTCAACAAATATATCATACGTATTGTAAGTGAATGATTACTCTAGAATCCTAAATATAGGTCTCTTAAATTTTATGTTTCCTCGAATTTTAAACTAAATATCACCGTTAGTCACTTAACTTTGACAAATTTTCCACTTTAATTACTAAAGTTTAATTTGTCTCAATCAAGGCACTAAAATTTGATAAATATATCAAATTTGGTCACTATAACATTTTTCATCCAACTAATTAATCAAAAAAAGACATCAGGACCATACATTTGTCATGTAAGTCGCCACGTTATCCAAAATCCACATCAACTTTTTATTTTTCTCTTCTTAGCAATTTAATTCATTTTGTGTTTATATTTTCTTTGTTAAATTACAAGAGTGAAGAGAGGGAGAGAAGGAAAAAAAAAAGGAAAAAAGCTAACATAGATATTCTAAGTAGTATAACAATTTACATAGCAAATAACGGTGACCGTCACATCATTTTTTTCATTGGTTTGTTAGATAGAAAAATGTTAAGAGTGACTAAATTTGATATACTTATTAAATTTTAGTAACTTAATTGGAACAAATTAAACTTCAATGATCAAAGTGAGAAATTTGTCAAAGTTGAATAACCAATGCTGAAATTTACTCTATCTATTTTAAAATAATTTTTCTTATTAAGACATGGATTTGATGATTAAATTGCATAAAGTATAGCAGAGTAATTTGCAAGTTGTCAGAGAGTAACCATGTTAACAAGCTTGTACTTCTATCTCGAGGGCCGCCACATCCCACGGTTAGAATTCTATCTTGTAGATTAGTCGAAAGGTCCGAAAGGCGAAACTGTAACGAAAAGAATCGAGCGGGGTGAGGGAAGTAATTGAGATCCGCAGTTGAGGTTAAAGGTAAAAGAAGAAACCAAGCTCGCGAGTTTGAAAAGGAGAAAGTAGAAGATCAACAGAATCGAGTTAAAAAAAAAAAAATTACTACCAATTTCGATGGCCGTATACGATAGCAGTTGCAGCAAAGGTTATTGATTGCAAAGTCTAGCACATTTGTTATAAGAGGATCTAGATATAGAGCCATAGGCTTGAAAAGAATGGCAAGTTGGCAACCAACCATTACAAAAGCCTCCCCATTTTGCTAAGAACGCATCTACATGGACAAAAATCAGGAAGCAAACCATGGGGGGAAAATGACAACGTTGTCCCAACTATACTCTGTATACATATTCACTGATCCAAAATCTTGTTTATGTACTGTCAAAATACACAAGGCAACTTACCCAATTACTTGAGATGGAACCTCCATTTAAAGACGGAAGTAGGAAAAGCTCAGTGGATTTGTAATCGACATTTGCAGATGCACACTTGCTTAGATAAAAGTCCTTCCAATCCACACAAGCAAAAGAATTACATATCCAACAAATCCGGAAGCAAATGTTGCCGATGCCATCCCAACACTAACTAGTTGCCCACATTGTCTTTTGTCCAAGTGTTCTCCCCACTCTTATAATCCATATAGATGCCACCGTTTTGTCCAATGCCATCGAGGGAGATCATCTAAAATGCTCCCTAGTTGTAGATTTTAACTGGCTTCTCAAAGGTGTGTCGGCTCTGCAAAGATGCATGACATTATCAATGCAGAGTTAACTATCTTGGCTTCTCAAGGGCTAGTCACTTTCAGGGACTTACATATACGGCAAATAGACTAATCATACAGAGCAAAAGCAATGACAAACAAAGCATAAACTAATCTGCTATGATTGATGTCTTTTTAAAACACCGTTTGGTCAAAGATGGAAAAGAGAGGAAAGAAAGTTTCAATGCAAAGGTTGAGCTACAAAATTACAAATGCTGTTACGAACCCCTACCAAATATTGAAACTTCCATCCTTCCACCTTTCCATCCTCCCTACCAAACAAAGGGTAACTGAAATTTTAATGTAACTCTGAAATATTTGTAACAAGAGGTAATTACCTGATTAGCTGCATATGCTCTTTTAGGAGCATTGTCAGGGTGCTCCAATCCAAGATACTGCTCCCAGGCACCATAAACATCCCGTCTCTGATTATGTGTGAAAACAATATTAGGGTAAATCCTCACAAGACTTGAAAAGAAATTTCAACAATAAATACACAAAATAATGCATGCACCTGAAAACGACTAGATACAACATCAGAATCCTGAAGGTACTCTGGCCGGCCAAGGGAAAGGAAGGCAAACTTCCACTGATATGAAAATAGGTTTAAGAAAAAATAAATTGAGATGAAAAAGTGGCTACTTTAAAAAGAGGAGAAAAGGGGGCAAACACCAGAAGGAAACCTTAGCAAACTCCTCATCTGGTACTTGCAGCTTCTTCTGTATTCGGACTTTTATTTCAGCCAAAGTCTCCCCCTCATGAATCACCAAGAAAAAGGGTTCTCCAAAATTCAAAATTTGCTGTCAAATTAAAGCATGTAAGAAAAAACATACTAGGGTCAGGAAGCTGTCATTGGTATAGCAAAATGGCAACACAATGTGAATGTAAACTATATGGAACAAGTTACCATCTGGTTCTGAGCCGTCTCCTTAGTAAAATGGTAAACATGAATCAGGCGGTCGTTTGGACCAAGATTTTTCTCTTCTTCTGGAATCTGTAACATTGAATAGCAAAAATAAAAAGCAGAACTACATACCTAAACGAAAACCACTTGCTTTAGCAGAACAGGGAGAACACAAGCTTATATTTCTCTTGATATGTGTCAGTGCATCATGCTTGCACAACAGAGAAAAGAAGAGAAGAGCAGGACAGAGGAGGGGTGCGACTAACCTCTTCCGCCCGCAATGTCCAGTATTGGTCATTTATATTCTCAATCTTCTCGTTAAGTGGGAAAATCTGCAGAAATGTGATAGCAACATACAATGTTATGTAACCATAGTGAAGCAAAAATGAACAGTTTACAAGGAAACCTCAATTAGCAAACCATGAAGAATGAGACAACATCCTCATTTCACATTTTAAGGGTAAATGCTTAGATAAGCAAAAAATGATCATGAAAAGATGAAGTTAGCACCTTGTAGATTTTGTGATAGAAAACTTCAAGCAACCTCAGTTCTGCATCAGGATGAGACAACTCCACCTGTTTCAGAATGATGCTTCACAAATCTTACTCTCTAAGAAGACTAAGAAATAATCCATCAAAACATTGATGCCCTCAACATGATCATTAGACCATAAAATGAAATAACACCTACCTTTGTCTTAAGATCATTAATCACATCACCTACAGTGCTCTGTTTTGGAAGCCTAATAGTATGGATAATAACCTGGCATCAGATAGAACCGAATTTTTTGCATTAAAACAAAATTTTAATATCACGTGTGAAACCCTTAAATATGATTCCATACTCACTTCATCCTTAGTAGCATGATGAAATGCTACCTTCAGGGTTTTCAAACCTTGTAATTCTGGTAGAGGGATGTCTAATACTTCATAGTATAAAATATCAGAAGTCTGCAACAAGACAAATACAAGGGGTGGTTCAGTTTAAGCCATTTCATCCTTCTGGTTTCTCAATATGTATTATTAAAGCCATTTGATTATTACCTGATTGTAGTGGACCAGCATGTCAGACAAATGATCCACTCCACGATACTTAATAGGCTGAGGCTTGGGTTGCTGAGAGTAACAGTTGTGAGAAGTAAGCCTGATTTTCGATGGATCATCCAAACCAAGTTGCTGAGCTAGTCTATCCACAACATCATCATAACTATAAAGTCTTGACCTGAACATTCAAAAGAGGAAAGGCATATATAGCATTTAGGCCTTTACAATCATATGAAAAATAGCACAACAAACGATACAAGAAATACCCATTTACTGGTTGGTTAGTTAATAAAGGTATGTCAATAGCAACAGTAATGGAAGGCAACTTTAACTGAAACTTTTAACTTACATCTCCAGACAAAAATCATCTTCCTTGGGTTTTTCCAAAGACCGAAAATGCACAACCTACAATAAATAAAAAATAGAAAGCAAATATTTCTTTAAATAATAATAAAAAAAGAAAACAGAGATAAATGAATATCTAAATTAATTCCAAAACCAACATAATATTATTCATTGAAGTCCAGTACAGCCATGGCAAGGATCCAAGACCATTTACTGCTGCTCACTGAATGAGCTTTAGACAAAATATAAAGACATCATTGTTTTAAATAAAACAGCAACACCAGAGGAACCTGACCAATTCACCAGTCTACCATTAAGGAGGGGTGAGGATAAATCACATACAAGGAGTACCGTGCATCCTAAAAGAAGACCCTGGTCATATAATTATTCTGATTACTATTAAAATTGCTAGATAGAGAAACTGGAGGAGATTCTTCTTGAAGAATAATGGTTCAATGAGGATTAAGAATGCATACTAAATTCATATGAGATTAGTCTAATTCATTTGCTAACAGTTCAATTAAATCCATTTTCATAGCCGTACATATAAAGGATGAACAGAATATACCTGACGATTATGCACATATTCCAAAAATGACGGAACATCTGGATACCGGAATTGTTCAGTACCTTCAATAGGGAGAGACTTTTGAAAGCAAATTATGTCACCATCCTCAAGCTGCAGTGAAAATGATAGATGAATAAGACACTTCAAAAGGTAAGAATAGATAATTATTCCAAAATGAAGTATGATGCATACCTGGCTAGCTCGGAATGTAATTTTCTTGTCAATTGGTTCACACATAACATTGGGCTCAAACTTAATTTCCTAGACATTAAAGCAGAATCAAGGAATTATCCCTCATAAGAATGTAAAAAATATCTGAAATGAAAAGCACAAAGGGAAAACAAGTCCTCTCTACTGACAACTATATTCCCTCTAATGCATGCAAAAGAGAGAGAGTTGACTGAGAACTCAGAAATGCACAATGTAAAAAGATATAATGGAAGCAAACCTCATAAAGATCAATCTCTTCATCAGGAGCATATCCTGCCATTTTGTTTAATTTGGACAAAATTTCTATCGGCTTGCCTGTACCTTTCACAAACAGCCTTCCAACAAAGCTGATACAGCAGGAAGATAATCCCATATAAGGTTTCACATAATATCCCAGAAGATGGGCACACATGACATGAGAAAGCTTACCGAAGCTCTTCTTTCTCTGGATCATAGTGCTTGAAGAACAGCAAAATATCTTCCTTTGTCTTATCTGGTGGAGCGATTGGGCGTAAATCCTGAACAATAATGTTTTAAATCATGATGCAAATATAATTGAACCAAAAAATACCGAGAATGGAGAGAAAACTAGGTTAAAGCTCATATAAATTAGCCAAAATTCAGAACAACGACTGGTCTAAAGAAAATCTAGTAAAGTTCATCCACTTTCAGATCTCATTAATTATACTTCAAGGGCAGATAAGTAATCCTACGTTGCAGACAAGCTTGAAGCCTCACTGGTGCCTAACTTCTATTTCTTTCTACTCTGATAACAGACAACTCTTTACACTTGAATGTTTTTAGATTCCCCAATCAGACCTCTCTTCGGATCTCTTAATTTGAGTTTTTGGGGTGTGAGAATTAAGATCCTGAATGAGATCAATAACATAACTGGAAAGACAAATGAAGTGTTACAAAAGAGACATGTTGCTTAATAAATCAAAAACCAGATTACCAGTCCAAGCTCAACTTCCAGGAACAACTTTAGTTCTGCATTGTGAACCTTATTTGATACCTCCCTCAGTGTTCCAACCTACAGTGAGGAAAGACAGCCAATTAGGGACAAAATTAGATCCTAGACAAATTAAAAGAAAAAAGTAAAATTCAGCATTTTCCTGGCTTTTTCTGTATCTTTTTTTTTTCTGAAAGGAAACTTACTGATATAAGAATATAAAATGTATATAAATTTATTCAACAGAGAAAGAGAGGCATACAAGAAAATGCATGCTAAGGCAAGCAGGATGAACAAAGACAACCAACTAAAGCCAAAACTATGCTGAACAAAACCTGAAGCTAAAATTAGACAGAAACATTCCTGCAACAGCATTGTTTAAAACCATAGCTTTAAGAATTAGTGGAAAGAAAAGTTACAGATTGTGTTTCCTCCAAAGGGGTCAATGGTCGGTTCGGACGGTATGTATGGTTTTGACGCTTGGCCCATAACCAAAAACGCTGAAACTGGACTGGTATGCCAAACTCTTTAGCAACCTCTTCCTGCACGTACCAACATGGTAAATTATGAACAAATAATAAGTGCCAACTACAAACATGAGCAACCAAATGCAAAAGCTATGCATAACAAAAAGAACAAGAGAAGAAGATAACTCAGAGATTTCACATGCTACCTGAAATGATTAGTGATACTTAGAAACATATCCAAAAGGTTGTAATCAAGAGGAAGAAGGGAAAAAGAGAGTACCAGTTGATAAAGTAACCAATAGTTCCCAAAAAACCAATTACAATTAATCCCCAAGCCAAAACTTTTCTGTCTATTTGTCATACCTTGAACACATTGAAAGTCACCTGCTTCTGAATACGGAAACTCCTGACTTTATCATGATCCACAAGATCAAAATATATATCCTTTCCAATCTGCTCTGCAAGATCGTTGTCTCGTGCAACCTAGGCAATAATACAGCCGTAAGAAAGCATGCTCAATGATGCTCAAACCAGTCACTAAATTAATGACTGAGCAACAACCTTTATGATAGTGTAAAGGTGCGCTTCCGCCTTTTCTTTCTTTTTGTGCTCCTTTTCTTCTTGTTCTTTCTTCAATCTTTCCTGCGAATAATTATAAGAAACTTTAAAATTAGTGTGTGATTAAAGACAGATCTGAAATAGTGAAATTGAGATACGATAATAACTCTTTAAGACAAAATAGACAACTCGACCTCAGCTTGATAAGAGGCTCATTTGTGATTGCTCTTGATAAAACAACCTAAGAGACAATCATATTGAAGTTCATTTCTTCAAGCCAAGCTTGAGAAGAATACCAGTCTATTCAATACGCTGATCTACTCCTAGTTGACAAACTACATGAAATCAGATTACTTGATGCCCTTTAGGATCATTGATGCAATAAACAAAGCCGATCTCAACCCTAGTTATGAACTTGTTATTTTTCAAACCTATCTCCCTGCCTACCACTTCTCTTGCCTCAGCTCATTTGCAGCCGTAAAAGTATCAACAATAGCATCTTACCCTAAGATGTTCTGCAATATCCTTCTCATCCACATTACATATTATCTTGTCTTTGTCACTTTCTCGTATATACACCAGCATGTATGCATTTGAATATTTGGTAAATTTAAAAGGAGTATTATTGAATCCTGGATTTGTCTGTGGTAACTGTTACATCAAAAGCAAGAAAAAATTGTTAAATTCAAAATCTTAAAAATACATATAATTTAAAGCAGAAAAGTTGAATATGAAAAATGAAATAAAATGCTCAGAAAGCAGCACCTCTTCTTCACCACCATACTGCTCCTCTAATGCCCTTTTCACATCTTCTTTGGTTACTCTTTCATCATCAAATTTATACCTGAAAAGCGCACAATTTCAAAAAGGAAATCATTTGAAAGAAGTAATGCTTTCACCGGTCACAGGATTCTTTACATAGCTAGTATATGCAAGCTGTTAACACAGTACCTAACATATAGTCAGCATTGGCTAATTTAATACTCATTCAGCAGCCTAAGAATTTAACACTCCATTCCTTTTCTTTCAAGAGAACAATTGATGAGATACATTTTTTAGCTTAGGAGAATTATGCATAAATTTACTGAAATATTGGTAAAACTTCTAAGTAATCCAACACGATAATGTGTCACTCCGACCACCAGATCTGTCAAGTGTCAACCATTTCAAAAACTTCCAAAAAGTAAAATCTACGCGAAAAGAAGCTGAAAACTCTCTGCGAAATAGTAACTGTAGCAAAGCAAACAAACGAACCCCACTGGGATACTTCACAAGATGATGCATACCATTGATCAGAGAGGGTTGGCCTGATAAATGCATAATAATGTCCACCATGAACTCCACCACTGTGAACAAGGACACTGCAACAACCTCGAACATGTAAGAACCAGACAATAGTATAAGCATCAAAGAAACATAAGATAATAGCTCCATAAAAACTGTGCATCACAAAAGCTTCAAGTATTGCATTTATACCATCTTTCTTAGAATCAATAGAGAACCTAAGAAAATGATTTGTTTCTAAACTTATCATTTCTTTATCCTAAGTATCCTAGGGTGGGCAATTGGAAAAGAAAGCCAAGTGCAATAGTTTACGACAGTCAAGGGAAATGTAACTCAGAATCAGTGTTAACTTGCCTCTATGTCAGGCATGTAAGGTGCCTCTGTTGAACATATAACAATGTTAGGACACCAATAGCTTGGTTCAACTATCACACTCTTTGGAGTGGATTCTTCATTAACAAAAAAGAGTATATTGGTATAAAAAGATCTCCTAGGCAGTAAATAAGACGTAAGAAAGTAATTATCAACTTCAGAGTTTTTATGTCCAGACTCCAGATAAATATTGTGCAATTATCAGTTATGCCGGATTGGGCCTTACTCATGGTCAAATAGGCCTAATTTTTTTTAAGTTTAGTATTGGGGCTTCAATCACTTTAGTTTATAGTTGGGTTCATAAATCTGAATAATTGCTTACAGAAACCCGATTCAAGCAGACAAATAACTATAATCATCACAAGAGAAACCTAATCTATTTAATGCTCATTAGTTTAAAAGGTTCAGTTTGCTAATCTAGATTTTGATTAACCTTCAACCTCCATCAAGGGAAATCTAATCTAGCTATTGATGGTCGCACACGGAAAGGAAAGCACACAGCTGAGACAAGATAAACTCTTAATTTTATGAATACCTGTGCAGCGTATAAAGATTGCGAACACTCCTATCAGCATCAGGTGATAAGTATTTTCCATTATCTCGGTCAAGGTCAAGTTGCAAAGGGAACTCATAGCGGTCATTAATCTACATAATCAGTTGGAAAATAATAGCTTTACCATATGAATCCAGGATAAAGACAACACACTTGACAATCATTAGCACACCCAAAATTGGAGAGCCCTCAACAGCACACACACCATAGATTAAAAGAACCACAGAAAGCTTGGATGTTACAACTGCTAACCTTAACCATGGTGTCCCTCATAAAATCATATTCGAATCGTTTCAGCTGAAGTTGAAGAACTGGAGGAAAGTCAATGAACAACACACCCTTCTTAGCATCCTGAAATAATCATCATCAAAAAATTGAAATGCAGTCATTTAACCGAGCAACTCAGTAACACAGAATGAAATATATTGCACTGAACACTATGCATGATAAAAGAGAAAAAAAATTGCATGCTTGTGCCAAGAGAAAACTGCCAAAGCCATTTGGTTTTAGACTATCACAGAACACAACATTTAGTTCCAACCACAGGACAAGCAGCCGCACATTTTGCTTGTTCTGGCCAAAATAACGGCCCCTAATGCAGCTCTAACTAAAGGTAAGAATGCTCGTAATCAAGTGAGTTCTAGTGTAATGCAGAGACTACTCTGTTCGTATTCTCTCAGAAGCATGAAAAATGATTAATAAAATTCTAGATCCATTTTATAAACTGTAGTTGGCCTTTTGCAATACACAAAAAATAGAATAGAAACTTACCTGCAATCCGTATTGTTCAGCATGATATTTGTTATCACCTTCAAGACTTTCAACTTCTACATACTTGTCAAACGAAGCATATACATCACGACAACCTTTAACATCAAGCTGAAGGTCTGGTATAGGCCAAAATACATTAGCATCAGAAAGTGAACAAGTAAACAAGACTCAGAAAGCCCCAGATTGTTCATTTCAGAAACAGATACCATAAAATGACTCCTTCCTTGTTGATTTGTAATCCACATTAATGCACTCAATGTAGTTCATATGGTGTCCTTCAAACAACTGCTGTATGGTGCCCTCCACAACAGTTCCCTGGCAGCATAATAAAAATAATCAACATTTTTAGCTCAGTCTTACATTAAATAAACACATCACAGAAACTAAATTGAAATCTTCTCACCTTCATTTTATCTTCAAGTTTTTCACTCAGAACCCTATTAAGTTCTTGAACATCATGCTGCATGAAAGAATCATATGTGTCCCATCCAAAAGATTTCGTCAGCTCTTTCGTTGCGACACTGCTGTCACTGTACTGGAGTTTATAAAACAAACTCTGTAGAGCAAGAGGGATACTTCCAGATGGCATATCATTCTCAGTTGTAGGCATATGATACACTGCCTGAAATGTACCATCCAAAGAATTAGTCATACTAAACCAAAAACACACGAATTCAGCAAAATATAGAGCATCAGTACTGACCTTCCTGAAGTAAGGAATGTGATACAAAGTTTGAAGCAATGAGTTCATGTAACATGTTGCTCCTTGATTCTTAAGTCCAACATAACCAGTTTCCTTCTTTGAGTCATATGTCCAGTAATCCACAATTCTACGAACAACAACTTCTGCTTCAACAATCAAAGTGTCATTCAAAAGATAACCTCTGCAAGGATCATACAACTCGCTAAGGGGCATGAAGGATGTGAAACCCCAATCACTTTCTCGTGCATTAAACTGGTGCTGTGTGTCTGCAAAATCCAGGTCAGATTAGTACAAATTTGGTAAGACTAACATTGTTGTCTCTAGTGTGACGACAAAATCCACATCACATTACTGAAAGAATAATTGTGAAAACTATGTGAGCCCGACATATTACTGACACCTAAACCTACTGAGCTACATATGACAAAAAGTACATAAACAAATAAATGGCGCGTTTGTCAGATGGTATGTAGGCGGGAACAGCATAGTGGTCAAAACCGTCATGTCCATTAATCATCAGAAATGACAAAGATATCAAGAAATCCGTATTGAAACATTGGGCGTCACAAAATTTATAATGTTTCTGTTTCTACTCATAAATTTGTCATGTTTCTTTTTCATCTAACAAGTAAGCGAAGAAGACCTGCCTTCAAATCCATATTAGACTGCTCACCAAAAGGCTCACAAAAGCATAACTGATTGACATAATTGAACATCATCATAAATGAATGATGTTCTATTAATCAACAAAAAAGGAAAAAGAAAAACTGATGCAACTACACCCCACTTCCTATACCAAAATTAAATCAACGCGTCCTCTGATGGAATATTTGCAATGAATTTCATTGACACCCCACAACACCACCACACCCCCCCCCCCCCCCCAACCCCCCCAACCCAACCAACAAAAATAATAATAAAACTATCAATACCTAGCAACTAACTCTGTTGACATTAAAAAAAGAATCTAAAATGAAAAACTCAAATGGTAACTGTAAGTATATAAATAGTCTACTGCAAGGGAAGTACCTTTTCTGATTGAATATTTATTATGCATTTGATTAATCACAGCCAAACTAAACTGCGCATATCTACTCCAGCCGTAGGGCAAGCTTGTTGAGTCAGCAACATCCAAGTACATAGACAAATGATCCACATTGTTTCCCTTTGGAAATATCAGTACTCGCCTGAGCAATTCAAAGCAAAGAAACAAAAATGAAAGAAAGAAAAGCATCAACCAAAATTTTATATCCCCAAACATAGAAAGAAAGAAACAAACAAACAAACAACAGTAGTACTATTAAGAAGAAAGAGAATGAGAAATAAACCATTTATAACCACCAACGACAAAGACATCAGAATAATGCTTCTTAGTGTTTATCCTAGAGAAGTTCTCAAGCTTCCAAGTAAATCTTGACGAAGGAGGATCCTCCACTGGCTGATTTTCCACAGTATTCGCAGTCTCAGGTTGCGCTACAACTAACAATTAAGACATCAATCACGAGGATCACAATCAATTAGACCTTCCCTCATTTTCAGCGCCTCCGCCCAAAAAAAAAAGTAGACAATTGACGAACTTGCATTGACGCAAGCTATTCAAAGAAGTAAAATTTCTTTTAAAAGGAAAAAAAAAAAGAAGTACCTTCCATGGGCTGGTGATTGTCGGTCAAATCAGAGTGTGGTACGAGCATTTCCTCATCTTCTTGTTGCTGAAAATTAAAGGAAAATTTTCAAGAAAAAAAAAAGCAATTAAATCAGAAGAACTCGGATCCATAAAGAAATCAAAATTCAAGAAAAGAACCCTAACAGAGACTCCAAACGAGTTAATTAATCAAAAGAAAATTTCCAAAGATGTCAACAACAAGACGAAGAAGAAGACGAAAGAGAGAAAGAAAGAGTACATCGATAGCGGCAGGGGTCATGACAGTCATGGCTATGCAATGAAATTGAGAGGTAAATTTCAAGCTTATCAAAAGAAGAGAAAAAAAGAGAAGGCGGAAAATGGGAGAAAGTTTCTCTTTTCCGTTTTTTAAAATATTTTTTCGTGTTTAATTTTATTTGGTGATTTTATTACAGTGAAGAGGAGCGAGGAGAGAGAGAGATCACCAGAAGGTGGTCGAGAGGGAGAAAGAAAGGTCTTGCGATAGTCTTTGCTCTTTTTATTTGGGATATGGGTGTTTTCGGGATTTCAGTTATTTTCTGTACTTTCTATGTTCCCTCGGAGACTCGGAGTCCATTAACATACGGTCAATACGTAATGTGCTATATACGGTATAAAAAAATATTTATAGACTTCGGTTTTCATTTTTTTTTCCAGAAATCCCCTTTTTGTCATTTATTTTCTCCCAACTCTCGAAGGGTCAAATTTTGGAAAAGTACGCCGCATGATTTTCCTTCACAATTTCCCTTTCGCCTCAACCGAAGAATAATATTTGGCCCAAAAAAGGGAAAAAGGAAACTAAGAATAATAAGTCAGAATAAAAAATATTTTACTCATTGAAACATTCCATTCATACGCTTCTTTCTCCGATGGGAAATATGAGCTAAAGTTGACAAATTAATCTGAAGATAACTCCAGAATATCTCAAATTAAATCGAGGCGAAAAATAGTCAACTAAGATCTTAAATTAAGAAGTGATTCCAAAAAATTCAGGCGCGCATTAACACCTCAGTTGCATTAAGGACATTACTTCGAAAGCTTAATAAAAGAACATCATAGCCACGTTGATATGAAAAATACCAGAAATCCAAAATGAAAAATATGATTCCTAGCCAAAAAGCATCAAAAGCTTCAAAACTTTGCCATCTTATATATAGGCATTCATTCACTAGTTCTAACCAAACAGGTTAGATACATATATCCGGTTGGTAGGGATGCATAAAGCAGCTTCTCTCTTCTATTGATTTCAGAAAAATGTTGCATCTGCAACTCTGAAGTTTGTTTCGACGTCAACAAGCCAAAAACAAAAAAATCCCCTCTACGACAAAATTGATCTAAGGTATAGTTGTATATAAGAATAAGCCATGTATTATGACACGGTATAATTCCCCTAGGTATATCCGTTTGGTTTCTCTCCACTTCGCATAGATCTCTTCTGCATGTCTGCTTCATGATGTTGAATAGCAGCATCTAGAGCCTGCACGAGTCACATTAGACGGGAGTGAAGTTCATAAAATAGCTAAATCCAATAAAACCAATTTCGACCCATGATGCCGCAATAGAATGCCATCATCCACTGGCTTCAAACTTGGATTTATTGGATGTAATTTCATATAATGGGGCTTATGTAGCAAATGCATGTGCATGGGCTGCTATTACCATGAGGCTACCAGAAGATCTTTATTTATTAACTATGAACTAGTCAGACAGATGGCCAAGCCAAGATTCAACCAAAGCCCAAAGCCACCACATAGGCAACACCAAGGAGGTATAATTTTGGACCACATAACTCATCACAAGTAGAACAAATCAACTACTGCCTAGCATGACTCTTATATTTCCTCTCTATTCTCCCTTTCTTCCTTTTTCGGGACACGACCATGCTCCTGAACTGAGAATGAAGACAAGTTCTCACCTGATGCATTGGACGAACAAGGAGGGAAACCTGATGCCGAATGTCTGATGGCACAGATCCCTTTAACTCCTGCAATTTTACAGCACCATTAGATATAATATTCCGAAAAAGTTATCTTTGACCAATCACACATACAAATGATGCTTTGATATCACTCAAGCCAGGAATATCAGATCAAAGGGTGGATAAAATGTTACAGTGGGTAATTAGACAAAATAACTGCAGAAAGATCAAAATTGACATGGAACTGCATTTACATGATGTTCATCAAAAAATTATAGCATCAATTCAGAAATACGAGAACTATATGGTTACTGCTATAGACATAAACAACCATGAAGACAGGTAATGACACAGAGACCAGAAAGTTAAGAGGAGTAAAACTTGTTCTCAACAAATGTACCTCTAGCTGTAAATAGATTTGCGACATGGCATCCTTCAGTCTGTTTACCTGCATAGAGTTACTGAATCAAAAACAGTTTGGAGTGATAAAATTTTTAAAAAAATTAAAAATCTACAACCAGGGAAGTCAATCATGTTAAGGTTAAATTTTTTTAGAATGCTTTTTAGAGTGCACTGCTTTCCTATTCTCATTTTGGCTATAATTGCCTTTAGGACGATGTTCCTAACAACCAACTACTAGCCCTTCCTTCAGACCTTCAGCAGGTGTGACCCTATGCAGGATAGTTGGAGGGAGGTAAGGACTACAAACAAAAACATTTTGAAAAATTATTGTATAACTATTTTAGAGTACAAAAACTTCGTTCACAAACAGGAAACATCACCAACCTTCAATAATTGCATATTTTCTTAGCTTGTAGTTTTTGGTAAGTTAAACATGCAAGGACAAGTGAAGCATTTACCTTGGTATACAGGTAAGTAGTGGTGATAGGATATGATGCCCAAAAATGTCTGAGTAGTTCAACGATAGATGTCCAATGCTGGAAACATTGAGAGTTTTCTATAAGCAAAAGATCGTCGGGAACAAACCAAAATCTGGAAATAATATTATCAAATTCAGTAAAAAAGAAAAGATTTAATTAAAATTGTACAGCCTTAAGGGTTAAGGCAGGATGGATCATGCTCCAGCGGTTACCAAGTAAGCGTGGTGCCTGAAAAAGGTCCACAGTTTAAAAAGCAGCCATGTCAATTACACTAGCACAGAAAACTCACATGCAATAGTTCCTCTTTAGTTTTCTTTGGCAATCTGTCCAGAACACTCTCTTGAGGATTTTTCCCAATATGATGTTTGGTGGTTGTAATGCTATGGGTCAACTCATCAAAAACCTGAATCACAAAAACAGTCAATTATTATATCCACCATCTCCTATTATGGGCCAGAAAATATTAACAACCACTCCAAGAAGAAAATTGCTGTTACCAGATGAGCAACTTCAGGCTTAACTATAGGATCCTTCAACCCCATAGCTTTGATTACAGAGATGGACTCTCTCAAAGAACCATATACTTCCTGCGTGCTCAAACTGCAATTCATTTGTTCAGCTCCACCAAGTGTAAATCCAGAAGTTTTAAGTGCATTGGCATGTTGGGAATCAAAATAGTCTCGAGCATCCTGGTTTGGGGCACGAACAAATCAAACATCAACAAAGATAATAATAATAATAATAATCTACAAAAACCATACAATCACAAGAAAGCCACCTTAATGCAAAGTGGTGCCAGCGGAAGATTATTTGAAGTCTGAAGATCTTCTATTTCAGTCATTCTTGATACTCTATCTAACCTATTCTGGCTTGTATCCCCATCCGGTTCTCCCTTAGTTAATGATTCTAATGCAAAGAAAGAAAGTAAGTGCACATCATAAACAACATAAACCACAGTGGTTAAATGAATTTCAATAAAAATATGTTACTAACCCTGTTTTGCTTGAGCAAGTGCTTCTGCTACAGCCTTTGTGTCTTCCAACTCCAAATCTACATTCAAATTCATTAAACAGATGAAATTTAATGAGATCTAATTTTTAGTAAGGAAAAGTGAACATCATGCTCCCACTAAACAAGCCACTAAGAATATATGAATCTAAGCCATCAAGGTATAGATAACATAAATTCAAGGGAAAGCCTTTACCTACAGCTCTGCCCTCAAGAACAACTGCAGCATGGCGGTTAATATCTTGGGATAGAGTTCTTTTGTACTGCTCATATTGTGAGTCAGTTGGTATTTCCTTAACACCATCACGAAAGATTCCATGATCCTGCACATTTAAGAAATGCAACCAGACATGACCGGTGAAAAAAAAAATGGAAAACACAGAGAAAAACCAATTAAATTAGATATTTTGCCCAAAATTGATACTGTGAAACTTATCCGCCATAACAGACAGAAAAATATCTATGGGCCAAGGGAAAAGCTTAAATTGAATCCAAAGCATTCACCTTTATGTTTAATTATTAAACAGCAAACCTTCTAAAAGCAGTAACAAAATCAATAAATTTACTGAAGGGATGGCATATAACATACAGGAAGATGTGTATAATCATCCCCATCATCAGCTTCCATGTCCAGAGTAGGGTCAACACGCCTGATCTGCAAAAATGGACACATAATACAAAAAGGTAAAAGCTATCCTAATTTACAGTATTACTTACAAGAAGAACGCAGAATCTTTCCAATTTAAGAATATTCAAAATAAATAAACATCTAACTTTCAACGAAAGAGCACCTTCTGCCGAGCCTCGCTTGCCAATATGTCATCCTGCTTGAGGAAAACAGCAAGTTCCTCATCTTCAGCAGCTTCTGCTGCTGCAGCCCTACTATTTTTTGTACTATGTAGGTATTCTGCTCTAAAATATTTGGTCCAAAAATCCTTTTCCGACATCTATTAAACAAAAGGAAAAGAAAAGCATAATTTTCTTTTTAAAAGGTAGGATAAACAGAAACATGCTGAATGAACCATCACTTAGTAGTCATCTTCAAATAGAAAATAAAACAATAAGGTCACAATAGACAAGACAACTGCAAAAAAAAACAAAATATTTTCAATTCTCCAAGTACCTTTTTAGGAACATAAGATAAGAATGCACGGTGAACAGCTGGCTTCTCAGCAAAAATCTGTCACAAATCATTGAGCATCAATTACACCAGGTCTGAAAGACAAAGACTAATGCTTAAAACCATTTCATATTTGCATATAGTAGAAAACAAAACTAAGAAACCAGATAACTTTAAAAGGTGTTTGGCGCTAATTAAAATAAATGAAAGAAAAATGGAATGGATGCCATACTTGAAGAATTATCTCTGAGGTCAAATTAAATGTCACTTTGTTCGTCTGCAGGAACAACAAAACAAAAATTAGGTAATTATTGTGTAGCCAACTTACTCGGAAAAGGACATTGAATAGGAAAGAATTGATCCTCTGTGTGTAGATGAAAGCAAGAGTAAATGAGAGTGCAAGAGAGAGAGAGGAAGGTTGTACCCGACCATCAGTTGATGGTTTGATATCGGACACCATTGCACTTTTAAAACCAAGTCGCTGTTTTGTCTTCTTGTCGGCCTCTCTATCCAGCAACTTCTGCAATTGATGCAGAGGAAGATTTCAAACATACATTCCAAATACCAGTATCCATTGGAGAAAACACAGGTCTATATGTGCATTTAACCTTTCGTGTTGCCCAAAATTCAGCTTCTGTCAAGACACAACTAAGCACAAATTGCTTGTGAAGTTTTTGCAATTCACTGAGAACAAGAAAGGACAATATAAGAATCTCTTATCAGCTAAGGAAGTTGCATCTGGCAGCAAAAAAATTCCAGCAAGAAGCTGCAGTAAATTTCAAATTTCTGGCTCAACATGTAAATTGTAAGATTTGTTTATATTCAATTCAAGTATTTACAGAATATATGACAGTGCAAAAGATATGCTCATTATCAAATTCAAAACAATCTACCAATTTTATAGGACTTGCCAAGCTCACCATGTAAGTCTTTAAACAGGTAGATTACAGGGTTCCACAATAATCCATCTCATTCACAAATAGTCACAAGATCCGGCTTATAAACAAAATGATAAAAAGCATAAGCAGAGTCAATGATACAAAATATGCTAACATACACAAGACCACAGTCATTTAAGCATTTCATTTTGCATATCAGATCTGCTCAATCCATTTACATGATTGTGGCAACTCAACTCATTGGATTATACCTGTTTATCCTATTTGGCTTAAAAGATGTATATTTGCATTTAAACTAGTCATTATGTTCTACATCCTGGGTCTATTTCAAACATTGCACTTATAGTGAAATATAGTTCCACTCATCACGCATAAGAACTAAGGGAGATTTTATCATTTGAATCATTCATATCCACACAGATATGTCCACACAAATTACTTATATCCCCAAAAAAACACAAGGAAATGGATTCAGAACAAACATACTATCATCACAATGTGGATTGTTTTAACTTAATATTTGAGATTTATGGTTCCTTACAAACTATTTAATAAGAAGATGAGTTTTATAACCACATTCCAACTATTTTCCTCACCTATGTAAAATTCTTTCAAGCATAAACCATCAATAATGTTGGATTACTGAAGACATTGGTGCAATAGAGATATAATAAACAATTTTTTTATAAATCACAACTGTGTTGATTACTTCAACTAGCAGCAGGTTTTTTTTATTAATTTTATTTTATCCTTCCCAGTTTATTTTTTCTTAGATTTGTTTGAAGCAAGCCTCTTTAAGCCCTCACCCCAACCTAGTTGGAGTTCACAATACAAACCAGCATGCCAGAATTAAAGTTATGATTGTTGATTTCTAAACTCTCTTACAGACAGTCTATCTAGCAAAATCTGCTGCTACCCATGGTACTGAACTAGTCTTGCTCTCTTGCTGTCTTTTCTATTTGCTGACATTCTCTGTACTGCTCTTATTTATTAATAATATTCATCTTGCTTTCCAAAAAAAAAAAAAGGAAGATAGGTTTCTAATTAATTCTGTTTCTTTTTTTAAATAAATTTTCTTTTGCATCGTGTGAACAAACATGAAAATAAATTTTACCCATCTTCCCGTAATAGCTTAATTCGAAGCTCCATTTCAGCTGCACTGAGTTGTTCATCAGGATATGTGACAGCAGGTTTTTCAGAAACTTCTCCACTCTTTGCAAGAACTTTTCCTATTCAAGGTAAACAAAGATCATACCTTGGAACATGTCAACTAAAACTTCAGCTAATTGAATGAATTGTCACAAGGATAGAGTCGTAAAATTAAAAATTAAAAGGGAAAAGATGGGGAAGGGGGAATTTTATAACAATCACTACTCAAAGTCAACACGGAGAGAATAAAAAATTATTCAAGATGTTTTGACTTTGGCTCAAACAATACTAGATAGCTAAGCATATACATGATACCACCTCCCAGCAACCGTAGAAATCAAACAGACTTTTATGCTTCTCAAGCGGTAAGCAACATATTAAATGAAATCCTAGAATAATATTGTGGCAGAAAACCCATTTAACAGAAACTTGAAACTTACCAACAAAATCTCGACAATCTTGGAGATCAGAATAATTTTCAAACTCAAAGATGAAAAACCCATCCTGAAAACAACAGAGAACAAAAACTTTGTACGTTTCATCTATCCATCATAATACAGAAAAGCCATTGAGGTTCAATCTAAATGAATACTCAAACAAATCAATAAGCAAAACCTTGGTAATCTGTCCCTATACAAAAATTCCTTTAACAGGCATGAACAATCATACCTGATTATTAGTAAGATTAAGCCATGGTGGCTTATTTGATCCCTCCTTTGTATGCTTTTGACCTGTGCATTCCCATCCTTGTGATTATTAGTAAGATTAAGCATGGCCGTGCAAATGCAGATACATAATCATGCGTAGTAATTTACCTTTAATGAATCGAAACTCAACATCAAGCTTCCCAGCTGACTTTGGATTATGAGGCACAAATAGAATTTTCTCAAGCGTCTGTGAACAAAGTAACTTAGCGCATTATTCCCTTGTACCACTCAATACATTATTTTAGACAAACACTCAACAAACTTGAAATAAAATAAAGTTAGAATACAACACAGACTTAAAATTTGCCCCAAAAAAAAAACACTTCAATTCAAATAGCTCTTCTTAGCAACTATAAAAATAAAATACATAATGCCATAAAAAATTTTTAAAAGGAAAAAAAACTAGCACTAAACACACTGCATTAAAATCTACAAATAAAAAAAAGAAAAATAAATAGATAAATTATTCAAAAACATTGCTTCTTTTCCTTTCTTTCAACATCGATCAAATTACCAATAATAAATAAAGAAATAATATGGTGATTAAACGGAGTACCATTCTAAGAGTACCGGGAGTTCCAGGGTCCTTGATTGTGGTTTTATACTTGGCCCGCTTAGTCACGTGACCACCAGCCATCTTCGCTTTATCAGGACAAGAATTTATGAAATTTGTAAAATTTGTTATAATTAAGCTTTACAGCTTTTGGTTAATATCGTGAGTACAGAGAAATAGATTCGATCGTAGGGCAAAAAATTTGAGGAGTGAAAAAGAAAGTTGCAGCTACAAGAGTGAGGAAGAAAAAAATAAGACTGAGAAGCAAAGATCAACCTTCAACCCAGAAATAGAAGAAGGCATCGCCCGAGCTCGGAACCAGGGTGCAGGGGATCGTCATTATTAATGAGGGAAGAAATCAACAAGGCTGCCCGGAATTCACATGATTGGGGCCCAAAATATATCTCGAATTTGGGCTTTTTTAAATCATAGGCCCAAATACGAACACCGCTTTGGAATTTGTTTCGAAATTAACCCGCCCCTACCATTTGGAAGTGAAAAAGGGAAAACAGACCTCGGAAATTCCAAAATTTTAAGAATAAAATACACCGACTTAAATTTTCAAAAGGATCTCACCCAAAAAAAATATTTCAAACGGTTAATGTAATTTATGCCTAATTTTTTATTCTAAGTTAGGTGTTGTTTGATAAAACTGAAGTAATTAAGCACTGAAAATTAAGTGCTGAAAATTTTTTTTGAAAATTTTAAGTACTGAATTTATTGTGTAAAAATTGTTTGATAAGTTATTATGTTTGAACAAATTTATTTTTGAACTATTATAAGAGAAATGAAATTTTATGAAAAATAAATGCATTGATAATTAATAAAAAGGAAAGAATAGTGGTTAAAAGGAAAGAATACAACATTAAATGTAATTAATGTATGATTTTTTTCTTAAATGAAATTGTTGAATGAAATAAGTAACCTAAGAGCTACTTATTATTTTCAATGCTTTTTCATTGAAAATTTCCAATTAAATGGTTCTTTAGCTTTTATTATCAAACACATTGAAAAAATGAAAGCATTGAAAATTTTCATTTTCAATGGTTTGAAATTTTTCAATGGTTAATCAAACAACCCCTTAGTTAAAAACATATACTATACTAGAAGACCCTCTCGGGCTTTGCCCCGGTTTTTAAAGTTTTTTAAATATTAATATTAATTTTTTAATAAATTTTAAATTTTTATTTTTATTTTAAAATTTAAAAATGAATTTCTTTTCCTTTTTATTATATTTGCAGATGAATAGGTGTAATTTTTTTTAAATGATTTTTAATGTATGATATAGATGTATAAATTTTAGTTCTATAGGTTAACTTTTAAAATTTGAAAGAGATAATAAATTTAGAATAAGGGAAAAAAGATTAAAAAATAAAAATAATTTTAGTCAATCTTCAAAACAACACATAAACATATGAGTAAATTAATGTTATGGAAAAATACTTTAAAAAAAATCTATACATAACAAATATAATTAATATAATTAATAAAAGTTTTTATTTTAAATTAAAAAAATGGAGAACTAATAAGAAATGATAAATAGTACCCCAAGATTCTTTTTCATTAACCTTGAAGAAGTACAAATATAAATATAAATTAATATAAATTTTTTAGAATTTTTAAAATTCTAAACATTTAACTCTTGTTTTAGAAAAAGTTTGAAAAAAAAAGAAGAAGACAAAAATGAAAATGATAAATGATACAACATTCTTAAAGTGAAAGATTATTAATGATCTTTTAAAAATAAATTTTGTTAGAATATTAGAAAAAAGTTAAGATAAAATTTAAAGAAGAAGAATGATCATTAAATTAAATAAGGGTACAATGAATAAATTAGTATTATATCTAATCTAATACTATGTTTGGTTCGGTGTAATGAATAAGGATATAATTAAATTAACAATTACATGTAATTGAATTGGACTATAATTGAATTAAATGAACTTTTCAACGGTTTGATTCATAGGAATTGAATAGAGATGAAAGGACTTTTCTTATGTTTGGTTGGATGTAATTAGAATAGTTTAGGAATTGAACTAATAAGGAAATGATCAAAATACCCTTAAATAGAAAATTTAGCAAAAACCACAATTTTGTTTCTCACACAACTAGGGATTCCAAATTCCTTCTGCATCGTCACCAATTCCAAGCAATAGGACTGCTTCATTTTAGAAGATCTCCCAATATTTTCGATCTCTGGTTTGAGTTTCTGCTATTCTTCAAACCATGTTTAGGTTAACTTTCAATTATTTTCTCAAACTTTCTCCATCTTTCTACTTTTAACTTGATTCAATTTTCCTCATTTTTTAAATTTTGAATATTATTTATAAATCTATTTTTGATCCAAACCCTCGCATTTATCAAAAGTACAATTAATTAAACCTTGAACAAAAAAGGAAAATAAATCTTTTACAATCATGACAGAAAGTTACTCCAGTTTTGTGAGATTAATACCGGTTAGGAAAGAAAAGAAAAAGATAAAAGTTGTTGTATGAACTGTGAAAGAATGAAACCCATAAGAAAGAGAAAAAACAAAAATATACATAGAAACAAAGGTACAAAATAGTAATTTTATCATAAAAATAGAGGATAATTTTGGAAGTTAAATTAGGAACTCAATTCCTAGTCTTGTCAAATTTGCAATTCAGAGGGTTCTGGATTGCGCAATTATGAGTGTTAGAGCTTAATTTGTTATGTATTTGTATTATAATTTGGATGAAATAGACACCGAGTACTTTAATTAATTATTAATTGAGGTTTTTTCCAATTATAGGTGAAATGATAAAGAAATTGTAAATACATGTTAAAATAGTCCAATTTGGGATTAAAACAAAGAAGAAAGTTCGAGCCACTGAGAATATCTGACACGGCCTCTCAATGACTGTTCACAAGTTCAGAAGTCAGGAAGCAGAGAAACCTAACCATTTAGAGGCTACGCGAGAGCCTTTCAATGGCCGAGTTCTTACGTGGTTAAGTCAGATGCAATTTTTGCGAGAACAGTTATAACAGAAAATTCAAACTTGAATTTGACTCAGTCAAAGCCGCGGGACTTCTTCCATTTGCCAATTAGCTGGGCTAAGGAGCTGGAAAAGACACATTTAGCCTCACTTAACTTTGTAATCATGATTTAGGAAAGGATAGATTAGTACATTTACATCTTTTTAGCTAGACTATAAAAGTTAGCTTTTGTAATTTGAATTGTAACTTTCAGATTTGAGAAAAAGCGCGAAAATTCATTTTTCTTTTTTGTAAAAACTTAGTTCTCTGAAGATTCAAGAATTCTCTCAACTTTCATGGAAGTTTCTTCGTCTTCCATGAGTGGCTAAGTACTTCTAATCCAATGTAGCTTGTAATTGTAATTATTCTTCAATCATTGGTAAGATATTGAACTTAAAGCTTCCAATTCTATTGTATTCTTCAATTTTCTGAGCTACATTGCTTGGGTTTCTTCAATTCACTAGCTATTCTAGGCAATTTGCTATCCGTAATTGTAAAATTTGCTTAGAATTGAATAGCAACCAAATCTTAGATTAGATTTGGGGAAATTGAAGGGGAGAGTTACATGGAGATGCGTTAAGCTCACATGGCTCTAGTTAGCTAATATTGCTCTAGATCGTAATGCTCTTTTGTGATTTAAACTTATAGCCGCTAAGGAATAGGTTGATTACGAGGGAAGAGAATTAGATTGAGTGACCGAGCTTGCTAATCTCAAAGATTAAGGAGTGATCGGGCTTAGGCGAAACTGGAGTACCTTAGGCTACGCTAACTATAATAGGATTGGATGATTAGATTCGAGATCAAGGATCAATGATCCATTAGTTGAGGTTGATTACAATTACTTACTAGATTGCAGTTTCTTTAATCTTAAATCTTTGTTAATTGCTTTTAAATTCTTGTTAATTGATTAGTTCTCTTGTTAAACTCAATTTCACAAGCCACTATCTTCAATTTACAACTTTCAATTTAGTTGATTTGTTGATCTAATCACTGTTTTGAGTTTCTTATCTTGTTTAAAGGTGTTTGTTTGTGACATAAGTGAAGAGAAGATTGTAACATCAAGCTCCCTGTGGATCGACCTGAACTACTAAGTTACAAATCTTTGAATTCTCAATTATTACTTTTGGAGCATCTCGACAAGTGCCTACCAATGGGTGCACAGAGAATTTGGAGTAGCTGAATTCTCTATTTTAAAGCAATGTGGCAAGATGTAAGATCAGAGGAATTGACCCGGAATGAATTATGAATTCATGTGAAGCAAACATCTTGAGGTGGATGAAAATATCAAAATTCTTAAAAAGGAACTAAGTGGGTTTGAATCCCTTGATAAAAGACTAATGATAATATCCAAAATGAAAGAATTGATTGTAGCATTTCCCTTTTAGCCTTGAAGGGGAAAAAAAATTCTTACAGGAGATAGCCTATTGGCTAAGTGAACTTAAAACCCTTGGGGAACAAAACCCCTCTTAACACCCGCATCCAGGAAGTGAGACGCCTAGAAAATAGCTCAAAGTCCAACTGTAAAACACAAGCTAACTTAGCAAGAGCATATACTGTAAAATATCCTTCTTTCAAAGTAATGCAAAATCTCATACTCCCACTCCCTCATCAAGAGTTGCTTGATATCGTCTATTATACCGGCCTGTTGATGACTCTAACATGGTTGCATGCACAAAATCTATTACCATGCAAGCATTAATCCCATTCTTTGCGGCATAAAGCTCTGCTACAATATTACTACACACTCCCAAATGAGCACGAAAGCCTCAAAGGAATTTGAATATATAAAGATACATTTGAACGTTGAACCCAAATACCCAATGTCACATTGACATTTGGAAGGTAAAAAAGAAAGATTAGCACTAACAAACATCTCATTTTATATATGTAAATAATATGTAATCATTGTGAGTAATGTTATAAAAATTAGTGATAGCATTTTTTTTTTTATGGAAAATGCTAAACGGTTTATCCATACACCATTTAAGATGCCAATTATAGAAGGTTTTATATAATTAATACTTATATTTTTCTTGAATTCAGATAAAGTTACTATATTAAATGAAAAGTACTTTCCTTAAATAAAAAGTTAAATTACCTCAAAAGATGTATTGGTGTACCAGTTAGCAAAACCTTTTTTTTATTAATCAAAGTTAAGAGATTAAAAAGACAATGAGTTTTTTTGTTAGATAACATTATTGCAATTTGATATTGTATAGGTGAATTTACAAATCATAAAAGATTTCGCAAATATAAATTTATTCGTTAAGAATAGAATAAGAAGAGTTTATTTCGAAACCAAAATCAATGGCTTTGATGCATATTCAATTTTTTAAATAGAACTTGCTAACGGCACTCTATATAAGGAAACTCGTTAACAAAATCTTTATCAGTGAATGATGTTTTTTTTTTTAAGAAAATGTAACTTTCATTCATTCAAATGAAATTACATCAATCAATCCAATAAAATTGAAAATTACAATAGATTCAAATAAATTTTTCTCATTCGCTTATAGATTTTGTTTCTTGATCCAGGCCATTTTATTGACTATTTGGAATCTCGAACATTCTTCATGAGTCTCTAGTACATCCATCACTTTTTCACTTTCACTTCCCAATCCAAGGCTTTTAACAGCGACAAAGAAGTAACTGATTCGAAGACTTCCTTGAGTGACCCAAAAATTATAAAACAAAATCATCATCGTCCAATGTTAACAATCTTAGATCTATTGTAAACTTAGATAAAACAAACAAAAAAAAATCAAACTAACTAAAAAACTGACTAACTAACTCAGATAAAATTAAGACTCAACTACCTAGATCTAAGATCTAGGACTTATATTTTAATAAAAGTAAAGAAACAGAAATATAAAATTAGGAGGAGGAGGAGAAATGAAAAAGTTTCAAAGAAAACTGTGGAGAAGGGATGGAGAGAAAGAGAAGGGGCGACTAGGGTTTTTTATTTTATCAGTGAATGATGTTGGAGCATAAAAGGTAATGTCATAAATCATAATCCAAAAATCCAACCCTTTTTGGGTTAAATGTAAAAAGCTTGATGTCCATAAATAAGGTTTCAAGTTCAAACTTTGTAAATAAAGAAGATAGACTTGAGAAAGTTTTTCCCATTTGGAATCCACGAGTCAACTTTGAATTCATCAGAATTTGATGTTGATATAAAAACCATAATTCCCGAAAAAAAAGAAAATCTAATGTGGTAATAATAATAATAGTATAAAAAGGATCCCAAGCTTTAATGTGGTAATAAATATATATTTTTCTTACATAAAAAAAAATAGTTAAATGCTATATTTTTTTATTTATTTTTGACTTAATACCTATTTTCATCTCTTAATTTTCTCAAAATTGATAATTGTCACCATGAACTTTCAATTGTAACATTCATTGACATAGCATGACATCCATGTGAAAGTGAAAATATCCACGTTAATGGACTTAATGGATGTGTTACCGTGGAGGGTAACATTATCATTGATTTGATAAATTTAAAGGTAAAATTGTAATAATTGACCGTCCATAATGGTAATTGTGCATTTTTGACAAGTTTGAGGGTAACAATAAATATTAAATCATTTTTTTTACTCTAATCACCACAAAATTTACCAAAAACCTAACTGTATTTATTGCACAAAGTCACTTTTGAGCTTCCCAATCTCTCTCTCCAAAGTCACCCCACCCCACGACTGCACATTGTCATTGCAATTGCGTCCCCATTCAATTTGATTTAATTTAATTTCTCTTTCATTCTTCTTCTCACACAAATCACAAGTAGTCCCCATGTTTTCAGCCAAATCTAGACCATAACCCCAAATCAAACCCATTGGAAAAAGGAAAAGAAAGGAAAGGAAACCTCTTTTATTTTCCCTTACTCTAAAAATTCAAAACTCCCAAGCCTCTCATTCCTTCTCTCTTCTCCCTTCCCTTGGTTGTCTTTGTCCCCTCTCCACCCTTTACCAAAACATTCAAACCCTAAATTCTTAAAAAGGAAGAAAAATACTTTAGCCAATTTTGTCCCCTCATATTGTTTTCTTTCTCCTCAATGATCTGATCACTCATTTTGGTTGTTTATCTCTTCCAGTTTGGTCGGCAATGTCGGACGACATGTTATTACATTTCTCTTCAAACTCGTCGAACCAATCGGACCATTCTTTGCCAAACAAGATTGCAAAGCTTGAAGCTCGATTGATAGGCAAGGCCTCTTCTGCAACTGCTTCTCAGCAACCGCCCCAACAGCAGCAACAGCAGCAGCTACCACAACAGCAACAACAAAATCAACAGCAACTGGCCGCTTGGTCTTCACTATCTTCAGCTTCGAAATTCGCTGCAGCTGAGGAATTGCCCGACGCTTCTAGTTCAAGTGATTCCGATGATGAGGTAAAAAGCCCTTTCTATTCATTCGACATTGTTTTTTTCTTTCCCATTTCCAGCACAGAAAAATTAGGAATAACTGCCAGTTTCGGGGCCCCCGTTGGGGAACAGCTCATTTTGGTTGGAATGATTGCGAGTTGGGTGTTCTTATTTTTGTTGCATATTGCTTTGGAGTAAGTTGGATAGCGTGCATTAGCTTACATTGCTTTTTACATGCCTGATCAGAATGATTCGTGTAAATGATCAATAGCTTTGGTCATGATGGTGATCATTGAAATGGATTAGATATTCCTGTATAAACTGCATCTTTGCATTTGAAGTTGTCACTGAGTCTGTGGATATCCTTGTGTCATTTGATGAAATAGTAATCATATCTATTATATATTTGGTGGGTGTTGCCTTTTATATATATGCTTTTTGTATTATGTGGCTGTTCAGTTGTTGTCGAATTCATTGATTTTATTTAAGTTTTAACTCTTCGATTAACGCCTTTTTACATGTCTTATGATGGTAGAATGGAGGAGAGTTCTTAATACAAGCCAATAACCTGAAGCGCCAGAAAGTTCAAGAAGATGATAACCCGCCAGTTTTTGAACATGTTGAGGTACAATTATGATTCATGTGCTATTCTTCTTGGTAGTTTGATCTATTTGCTTTTGAGCTCTTCAGGGTAGTTTGATGACATTTTTGGTGAAGTGCTTGGTTGGATAGTGTCACTTATTATCCGCATCTATTTCTCAGTTGGCTATAAGTCTTCCTTTTCTGCTTCCGAAAAATAGATTATGTCTTTATCATTTTGTGGAAAAATGAATCAGGTCTTTGCTGAAGGGAGGCAAAAGATTGTGGAAGCCATGGAGTCCAAGGCAAGTTCTGATGGAAATAGGAGAAAACAAGGTCGTGGAAGAGGCCATTCTGTTTCAGGCAGAGGCCGCGGTTCTAGAGCTAATGATCAGACAAGACAACAAACATCTAGTTCGATAGTATCACCTTCAAATGGTCAGCTTGATAACTCATATCATAAGGTGTGCCCTCACTGCCATAGGACGTTTCGCCTTTTATTTCTCCCTGATTTTAGTCACCAACCCTAAAATGCTCTTTTGGATTGTTCTCTACCGGCCTTATTGGCATATTGAACAACTGTTTGAATGTTGTCGTACTTTCTTAGCTCAAGGGGCCAGGGAAGATGGCTAAGCTTGGGGCTTTTAGAGGTCAACCTATAAAGATTAAAAAGTAAAGGTGAAAAACAAAAGGAAAATAAACTAATGTTGAGGACATGGCTCGCGCTTTCTTTTGTTCCAGTATATAAATGTACTTTCTCCAAGTTCTTTATATTCTGCTCTGTACATTTGTTCAAGTTGAAGGAGAGGTATGAAGGAAGATTAAAAAGAGTGAGGTTTCTTTTGATAAGAGAAAATCCTTATGTTTCAAACTGGAGCTTAAATCTGTGGGAGTCTTGTCCCCAAGTGTTTGTCATTTTTTCCTTCCATGCTTAATAGGTTTAAGTAAGAAAATTTAAGAACTTTACCCTTTCTTAAAATTTTGAGAAGGATAGAGGAAAACAGGGGAAAAAAAAAAGATGAAAATTTTATTCTCTTCAATTATTGTGTACCACACTGCAAGCAAGGTTACATATTTATTGTAACAGACTAGTTCTATGAGTAGAATCACATAAAATTACTGGCATTTTGATATTTGTATTAATCTTGCAGGATAGTAGGTCTAAAGAGCAGTTCCGGACTGATGACCGCATTTTCCTAGAGGTATTTATTTTGTGCTTTGTTAAAGTTTGTCTTAATGAATTAAATTTATACTTCCTCCTTTTAGCAGATAAATTTTACTTATTTTTTTTCCAGAAATAGAGAGGAAAATAACTAATCCTATAATTTACTTTTGGGACAATTTATGTCTCAACTCTATTTTTGGTTATTTCCCCATTTGGGTCATTCTCCTGAGGGGTGCATCAACTCATGGTTTTAACCCTTTTGGTTGGCAACTTTACTTAGGAAGAGGTGACATCATTACGTGCAAAAGTTGCAGCATTGGAGGAGGACCTGCGGAAATGTCGTCAAGAAGCCTCTGACCATCAAAATCTTTGTCGGCAACTAGAGAAGGTTTGAAGTGCCTCTACTATAGGACTTCTTTTAGCTGGATGCATGGTTCTTTATGTACTTACCTTTAGTGTTTGTTGTATTTTGGCAGGAACTGAAAGAGATTAAAGATTATGACCAGCAAATGAAGCCAAAGGTGTTTATTATGCTTTGTTGGTGTAGCTTAATATACTGCAAGTTCTAACTTTAGTCAATAGCGATAGATATGTGCTTATACCATACCTGTAGCACATTTATGGTCTAGATCTTAGACAAAGAAAAAAATTTCTTTTGGGTCTTTAGTGTTTTTTTTTTTTTCTTTGGGTGTTGGGGGGTGGGGGCGGCCGGCAAGGGGGGGGGGATTTTATATAGATTTTCTACCCCTTTTGTTAACTGAATCCAAGGTGATCGAAAAACTCTTTTTTATATGCTTGGATGCGACCACATTTTGTTACTTTCTGTCTTCACCCATTATGGAAAGTGCAAAAGGTAACATATTTGGATGGTAAAATAGACTATGTATGATTTCATATATTGTTTCTGTTGGAATAGGGCAGCAACAGAGTTATTCTATACTGCATTGTAAACGGAAATCATAGTAAGGACTAAACGGGCGTCATTTAGAAGCCCTTTCAATGTTTTGAAGTCATCTTCTCAGGTGATGTCAGAAAAAATGACCCCTTTTATTCCAACATAATTTGAGAGGAGCTTAGAAGTTATGTGATAATAATGGAATATAACGCACCTGGAGTCTTGTAATTAGCTTTATTACGTGGCTTGTTCTTTGCTTCGGATGGGTATGAAAGTTTGCTTTATATGTTCGTACAAAATCAAAAAGCGTCTTCACAGGGAATCGTTTCTGCAATATTCTCGTGAACTATTAATGTTACGTTCATAATTGAACTTCTAAAATGTTGTTCATTTTACTAGATAGAATGTCAGACTTATAATCTGTCCGCTCATACCTAGAAACGAAAAAAGGGAAATGACTAGAGAAGAGAAGTATGCTTATTAAGTAAGTTTTCTAGCAATTTATGACATCAGTTTTCATTCTGGACCTCTTATCTGATTGTGATTCAGAGAACAAAAATGATATCTGATCTGCTGATAGCCGTTTCAAAAGCCGAGCGACAGGAAGCTAGGATGAAAGTACGGCAGGATTCCCTGAGACTTGGGAATGTGGGTGTAATCAGGTATATAAAGAGCTTTCCTGAGTTAGTCGATGTGCTTGGGACGGAATTTTCTTGCTTGATATGGTGCTTAGTCCGAGTAAGAGAGCCAGCAACTAGAAGAATTTTCTGAATAAAGAATATTGAATAATTACACGTACAATGAAACGTGAAAGAATGGCAACTATATTAAGAGTGTTTAATAGAAAAATGTATTAATAAGCTAAGATGAAGACTAGGTATAGTGGATATAATCGGGTTTGTTATAGAAGTTTAGCTGTGGATAACGGTCTTGCTATGGATTCTTCATGCCTGGTATAGTTCTTTTTCGGAGCAAGAGAAAAGCAAAAAGCTAAATAAATTGTATGTTATTATATGTGATTGCATAATCAAAAACAAAAGAATGGTCAATGTGTCAAGTATTTAAAAGTGTTAAATGTAACTGATATAGATCAACTCACTAAGTTGCGACATGTTATTTGAGAACAATGTCATGCAGTTCATTTTGAATGTTGCAACCTACAGTGTGAAAATAATGAATAAGTAGTGTTATATATGGTTTGAGTACCCAAAAATGCTGCTTGGTTTGATATTCTTTATACCTTTCTGTATAACAAGCATCATTCACGTTAGTGTGGTATGCGGGTATTACTACTGATTGCATCTCTTGATTTATGGGTTCGCTACCTGTTCTTTTGCCTTCAGAGCTGGAACTGTCATATCTGAGACGTGGGAGGATGGGCAAGCACTAAAAGATCTAAATTCTCATCTTGTAAGGCTTTTCCTCTCTCTCTCTCTGTCTATATGTATACACACACACACACACACATATACTGTCTATCTATAATATTGGTGATGCAAGGAAAAGTTAACTGATATAGTAATAATTTAGGCCTGATAATTCTCCTTTTTTTGTATACAAGCATGATTATTTATTTTGCTTTTTCTTTCTTAAATATCTGTTAGAGACAATTGTTGGAAGCTAAGGAGGCTGTGGAACGACAGAGGAAACTATTGAAGAAGCGACAATCTGGTAAAGCATAATTTATGTGCTTACAAGGTTTAAGAATTCCTACTTTCTGTATTAATATGATCTTGAACAGATGATATGAGAATAGATTTAGGTATATTCGGTCTGTTTTAATGTTATGGAATTATAAACACACATTGACAACAACTTCACACTCACACACAAGAAAGGTAAAAAAAAGTATACATCTAAAAGAAGAGCAACTTTATCTTCCTTGTAGACAAGGGTGATGTGAACGATGCAGAACAAGGTGCACAAGAAGAAGATATCGTCATTCAGGATGAGATATACAAATCACGTCTAGCCAGTATTAAACGTGTAAGTCTGCCTCTACATGTGATTGTTCCTTGTTCTATCTGATAAATGCACGAAGTTCTCTTGATTTTTTCCTTGCACATCCTTCATGGTTGAGTTGTGGATTTCCTGTAGGAGGAGGAAAGTATTCTTCGTGAAAGAGATCGCTATGAACTAGACAAGGGAAGGCTTATACGTGAAATGAAGCGCATTCGAGATGAGGACGGTTCCCGTTTTAACAATTTTCAGATACTGAATAATCGATATGCCCTTTTAAACCTTCTTGGTAAAGGTGGATTCAGTGAGGTTTATAAGGTCAGAACTTCGGCTAGCTCATATCTTTTGTGATTTAAATGTTTGCTAAGTATGTTTGTGTGAGGCCTATTTACTATGTCAAAAGTCTAGAGTCCCTTTGCCAAAATTGGCAATTGTGAAAATGCATCCTTTTGCAGTGATTTGAAGTAAGAAATTTCCGGCAGGCTTATGACTTGGTAGAGCATAGATACGTTGCGTGTAAACTTCATGGACTGAATGCTCAATGGAGTGAGGAGAAGAAACAAAGTTACATACGGCATGCAATACGAGAGTACAACATTCACAAGACATTGGTGCACCATAACATTGTTCGGCTTTGGGATATTTTTGAGATTGACCAGAATACTTTCTGCACTGTCTTAGAGTACTGCAGTGGTAAACACTCTCAACCATATTATTTTGTCTGTGAGTCTTATTTTATTTGTTTAGGAGACCTGCAAATTCTTTCTGGATAATGGTTTTTATATCTGCCTTGCATGCTCAATTTTTGGTTCCTTCTGTTTTTTATATTGTTTTATTTTATTGCTTTCAGGCAAAGATCTTGATGCTGTCTTGAAGGCAACACCGGTATTGCCCGAGAAAGAAGCTAGGATTATCATAGTTCAAATATTTCAGGGCCTTGTATATTTGAATAAAAGAGCACAGAAGATTATACATTATGATCTCAAGCCCGGTAATGTTCTGTTTGATGAGCTAGGTGTAGCAAAAGTGACTGACTTTGGTCTTAGCAAAATAGTAGAGGATGATGTTGGATCCCAGGGTATGGAACTCACATCCCAGGGAGCAGGAACTTATTGGTGAGCTATATGGTTTAACATCGTTTCTTGGATTTTTGAATTTCTACCTCTTCTGCTTCCTATACTCATTTATGCTGCAAATTCCGTCATAGCTTATGCAAATTATGTGCTTAGTCTGGCTCTTGCAACTTTATGCGATAATGGATCTCTGTTGAATAATTGACCATCTACTTCTAGGGTGGTTTGGTTCTCGAGAAGGCTTTGAGTAAAGAAAACTCTTACTTATTGTTGCTGGATGTTTTTGAATCTGATGCTGTAGAAATGACTGTATGGTTTTGAAATATTATGGAAAACAAGAGTGCTGATTTCATGGAAATAATTATCAATGTCATGACTACAAATTTAGTAAATTTCTTTATGAGGATAAATTATTGGAAATCTCTCTCTATGATTGATTCTTTGTGCTATATATTTTTTTGTTTAAGAGATAATGTATTCTACTATATGTCCTTGAACGTGGATCTATTATATATCAGTTTGGAGGCGTCTTTACCATTTCCTGATTTTCTCTGTATTGTTTCTGAATTTATGGGAGATTCTAGCTTCCTCTGTTTGGATGTAACCTCTTCTATTTGATTTGTGCTTGGTCAACTTCACAATTTCTTTTCATTAGTGACAGTGTGTGTTGACTTTTGTTTTGTAATTTTAGGTACTTGCCCCCAGAATGTTTTGAGCTTAGCAAAATACCTCTGATTTCATCAAAGGTCAGCGACTCTATCTCCAATCTCTTCTTTATCTGTTTTCCCTGCAAAGTGAGGGCTATATGGAACATGATAAGTGGATGGTTTCATTACCATGTAGAGTTCAACCTTTCTGACCTTATTAATTTTTGTTCTGGTTCATTGGAGTTAGAATGCCTTACTAGTTATCGGATCCTATGCGCCATTATTGCTAATGATTTTCTATTCTGGTCTACTGCTTTTTTGGATGTGATATTCTTTGGCAACAGGTGGATGTTTGGTCTGCTGGCGTTCTCTTTTACCAAATGCTTTTTGGTAGACGCCCCTTTGGGCATGACCAGACTCAAGAACGAATATTGCGTGAAGACACAATTATCAAAGCACGCAAGGTTGAATTCCCATCAAGACCCACTGTCTCCAATGAGGCAAAGGTTAGTTCTGTCTTGGGTAGTTGCAGCCACATATATTTGTCATGGATGAAAGAACTTTATGTGAGCATCAAATCACTTATTATAGATAATATCTTTTCTGCTAATATCTCATTGTGATCTAATAGCTACCGAGTTTAGTTGTTCCCTCTCATGTAAAGCTTAGAAATCTTATCGACAAGTGCAACAGGGGCATTTTTTATCTGTTAAATGCATTTGCTGCAGATTTGCTGGGTTAATATTGTATTTCAGCAGTTTCAGACTTTCAGTTGGTTGACTATCATGAAATGCCAATACATGGGAAGAATTCCTTGTGGCTTAATGATGAAGTGATCTTATTTTTGAACGTGCAGGATTTGATTCGCCGCTGTCTAACATATAACCAATCGGAAAGGCCGGATGTTTTGACAATAGCCCAGGATCCATATCTTACATATTCAAAGAAGTAAAAGTGTACACATACACAGCTAAAAGGCCCAAAAAAGAGCAGGGGGGTAGGATAGAGAATTTCCTTTGAATTCTTTTGGAATATCCACATGGAATTTTGTATAGATTGTAAAGGTTTTGTAATCATACCCTGCTTGTGTTGACCTGGCAATCTAGTATATCTTTTTGGTTTATCTTTATAAGTTCGATCCATTTTCTTCTGTTATGCATGTTGTGCATATGATTATTTCAGTTTTCTCGACAACAAAATATCAAAAAAAATAAAAGATGGCCTTTTAACTTCGTTAAATTGAATGAACGTCTGTTCTTCTTTTTTTCTCTTTATTTTTCTTTTTATTATATGTATACTACTTGGTTTTCACTTGAGTGAGCTCAGCTTGTTTGAGATATTTATTCATTGAGGTCGAATTCTAATGCTAAATGTTTGATTTATAGATTTGTTTTATTAATTTACTATAGGAACCCCTCTTGTCCCATATAAAGATCCTTCAACAAAAGAGTCTCTTGCAGCATGCAAAACACATCCCTCGGAGACTGCGCCCACAAAAACATTATCTCTTTTCTCATGGCTCTCTCTTTTTCCTCTACGCCAATATTTCCATGCTCAAATTCTTCCATCAATCAATTCTCACAACTCGGCAGCTCCACCGGTGGAATTCGAAATCCAAGCCTGCTCCCGAGGTGTGAATCATCGTCACCTGAGTCAGGCTTGCCATCGGCACGAAGGTCAAGGCTTGAAATAGGGTCTCCCATAATAGTGGTTGAAGCACCCAAAATGATAAAGACTGCTGCATCAGTTCCATGCCTCAGAATTAACGATGGCTTGGTCAAGCCCGGAGATGTTGGAAGGTTCGAGCTCTACTTGGCTTAGCAAACGACTTTGAATGAAATGATAATTGATTAATTAATTAATTAATGCTTGGAAAATGATGCGAGCGACTTGACTGACTTTCTCTTGCAGAATCGTTTCAAGAAAGCCCAAGGACGTTTGGGCTGTCCGGCTGGCTATTGGCACCTATCTTTTGGATGGCAAGTACTTCAAGGCCTTGGAATTTGATGAATGATTGAGAATAGCTAGGAGAAAGCTCTATATGTACATCTGCAAAACTTGACTGTGTTTTGCATGTAATAATTATTCTTTCTTGCAGTATTATTTACATTATATTATACATCTCAAAGTTTTAGGGATCGATTTGAATCATTTGTGCTTTAAGAAATCTCGGGAAAAAAAATCAGCAGTTTCCCTGGAAATCCAAGAAAAAAGAGGAAAGCTTGATCTGGACTCTGGAGCATTTTCGTTTATGATTTGTCAAATGTAAAATCATCAGCCCACGAATGGAAATAACCAGTTTTGGTGTAGTGTATATATATAAAAAATCAACCAAAGCGGGTTTTGATCAAGTAAATTTGGTAACAAAGCATCGTGAAATTAAAATTTCTTAATTTTAAAATTTTGCTCGCCTTATTCGCTGTCGGGATAAAGACAATCTCACAACCAACCAAACAGACCTTGGAGAATCTTGCGTAATACGCCTCATAATAACCGCGCACCATAGCAAAATCTCTAAAATTTCACGTGTCTTCTCCTAAATTTCACCTTCGCGCCTTTTGCCGCCGCCCTTCTACTCTATATGTGACCGCCCGTACCATATCCTAACCTCTCGCTAAACTTCACGGTTTGTGCACACCCCTTAACATACGCACCCCCAAAACAGCGTTCTTTAAAACTTGAGCAACAAAACAACGGGAAAAAGGAGGAACGCGCAACTGCTAAGTAGACGCTTTTTTTTTTCCCCACTGCAAGTCAAAAGTACTTCTCTCGTTTTCCCTGGGAGACAAGTGAACTCAAATTAGCTGCTCTTACTGGTAAGTTTGAATAGCATTAATTTCTTTGATAATCTCTTTCTCTCTCTTTTTTTTAATCATAAACTTTTTAAAAAATTGAAGTTGTTGAGAACCCTAGAGTGAAATTTGCAGTAGCTATTTGTTACTTTTTTGCTTTATTTACTGGACATTTGTTGTCTGGATAAGAGTTTTCGGTTTCTTGATTTTGAATTTTTTGTCTATGTTCACGAAACCCTAGCTTCAAAAGAATTGTCGAGAATTTGGTTTCGTGAAGTCTAGTGGTAAATATATATATATATATATATATATCTCATCAGGAGCTTCATTGCTTTAACTTTTTGCTCTTTGTCAGAACAAGGACTTTTATACGCTAACTAATGAGGCTTGAGTTTTTTTTTTTTTTTTTTTAATTTAAGTTGTCATTTTCTGTTGTCGGTTTTCGCTTGCTAAGGCTGAAGCAAATATGAACAGTAAAATCGTATACATTTTATCAGAAATGTGCAGGTAATTGGAGTGAGGAACATGTTTGAGGATAATTGTTTTGTATAATTGTTAAAACCATGGATTCTGATATTAACATGAATTTAGTATTTAATTATGAAATTAAAAAAAAAAAACTGTAATTGTGTCGTATCCAAACACATTTATTGTTAGGTAATAATAAAAAAATACTGTAAATAATGCTGATTCCTTAGAATATTGTTTAGGATGCTGCTTTCAGATTTGTAGCTGTCTTTAGATAATTGATTTCTCTATTTCTCTAGCATTGGGGCGCTTAATCTTGAATTCTAGGTAATGTATCAGTATTTTTTGTTTCTGCCGATTCTTGCTGACTCTCTTTTCTTCTTCATTCTAATGCAGATGCTGGCTAATTTTGTAGTTCATCATCATGTTTATAAAACAGGTGATCATTATCTTTTGGTGGAGTTGGCTTATTAGTTTTAAAATTTCTTCCTTAAGTTCATTCTTTGATGAGTTTTTCTTCCCCCCAATTATCTTCACTTTAGGTTATTATTGAAGGCTTCAAAAGCTACAGGGAGCAGATTGCTACTGAGCCTTTTAGTCCAAAAGTTAATTGTGTTGGTAATGCTGTACTTACTTAAAAATGGCGGTTGATTGTTTTCTTTTGCTTGTTGAATAGAGGACGTGATAAATTTCTGTCTTCTGCAGTTTCATACTTTATTCATCTGTTTCTTTTATTTATTTTAAAAGTATCCTGGTTTAGTTGTATGGAGATTTGTTCAATGTATTTTTTGCTAGTAATGTTCGTTGGACCTGATACATATTAAATAATGAAATAGTTGCATTCAACCATTTTGGGTTAACTTTTGGTTTAGAATTTGAATAGGCATCAGTATGCTTTCAGTGGAAGAATTTCCTTATTGTGTTAAATGTGTATGGAACTTTTCCATTATTACAGAAAATAAAGTTTTATTTCAATTATAGCATGAAGATTATGGAGAGTTGTTTTGATGCCTTTACACGTTGATAAGGTTATCCGTGTGGTTTTAAGGTAGTAGCTTATTATACTTTGAAGTTTGAAGTAAATATGGCTAGTTTTGGTTGATACTTTGCTATTTACTTTTTTATTTTCCGGATAGGGAGTAAAAAAGGCCGAAAAGAAAAAGGAAGAAGAGCAGAAAATAAGAGACATGGCAATATACCAAAAGCAAAAGCATAATGAGATGAAAGCCTAAGCAATTTGCTTTCATGGGAACATTTACATATTCTTTTCCTTTGTACGTGTGTTTCTGTTTTCAGTAAAATCTGTTAGTCTGTCTACATGATGCGTGGGTTATAATCTGTTATGAACTTAGCAGTATGAATATGTGCTATTAAAATTGAGTAATTTTATATCTAACACTTGGTATTTTTTCAAATGATGGCTTCTGCAGTTGGTGCTAATGGATCTGGCAAAACAAACTTTTTCCATGGTAACTGTTGTTTAATGATTTTACTACTTATCTATTTGTTGACTGGTGGTTTTCAAAATCAAGTGACATTGAACTCGCTCTTTGGGCTTTTGTTGTAGCTATTCGTTTTGTTTTGAGTGACCTCTTCCACAACCTGCGCAGTGAAGATAGGCATGCACTACTACATGTATGTTTGACAATATGTTTCTTCATTTTAAACTATTTTTATGTGGTTCTTTCATTTTTAAAGTCTAACATGATACAATCAAACAGGAAGGTGCTGGACACCAGGTTTTATCTGCATTTGTGGAGATTGTTTTTGATAATTTTGACAATCGTATCCCGGTAAATGTCTGTTACTTCTCATTTTTGCTGTTCTTTGGCAGAATTTTTATTTGTCTTTTTCTAGATAAATGTCTGATACTCTTAGGTTTTTATTTTTTTTAATATTTTTTATACCGATAGTTTTATATTTGGTTGTTAGAAAAGCTATTGATTACTGCTGTTCTCTTGGTGTTAAATGCAAAAGGTTTACCTAAATCTCATCATATTCCTATGAGTGTTTTTTGGCTTTCTCTATAAACTTTTTATTTATTTATTTATTTTTGCCTTTTTTTTGTGTAATAACAATGGTTACTAAGTTGAACATCATGTCAGTGTGTGTTTCTATTTGCAGAGAAAGAAGTTTGTGCTTTTCCAAATTGCTAGCCTCTTTAGGTCATGAGAATGACTGATGTTTTTGATTTATCATCTGGTCTTGTTTCTTGAAAGAATTAGAGAGCATTAGAAAGTAAAAAGGTTATGGGGCTTAATGATGGAAATATTTCTTATGTTTGATTTTATTTTATTTGTTTTTCTAAAGCTTTTAAGGATTTAAATAGACTGATAGAGGTCCTCCTCAGAGTTCTTCTGATAATGGTAGCCACTTTCTTGAAATCCTTGAACTTGTCATTGGTAAACTCTTACCTCGTGAACCTTCTTTTCCTTGCATTTTGCTGTTAAACTTTCCATATTTTTAATAAATCCTGTATATATCCCTTTGATAACCAGAATCATTTTGTAGAATGAGTCACCGGTGTATGCTATTCGAAATTTCTATATTTTTGAAATGCAGTCTGCTTCTTCCTAGTACTTATCATCTTTGGCTTATTGGATTCAAGCATTTGAAGTCTAATCAACAATATCTAGGATTTTTAATGAACCACTTCTCTTTCTGAGTTAGTAGTTTACCCACCAGAGTAGTTCCTTTTTCTTTAACTTACTGGGAGTATTTGCTCTCTTTGTTGCCATAGCAAGTTAGTGATCATTCTCTAGCTTCAGTAGGACCATGAAAATGAAATGTCCTTGCTATAATAATACGTAATAATTCAGTGTGGAGAATTTTTTTCTTCGTCATCATCATCAAAACTGGAGTTGAAAGGTGTTTAATTGATCTCAGATAAATTATATCAGAGAAGAATTTTTGTGACCAAAAACAGGCTTTGATATGGTTATCCTGCATGAATAGGAACTTTTCCTCTTTGCTTATTTATTTTGAATGAGAGTGAGTACATTATGGCCACAATAATGAATTGCTAGGTATTGTATGAAAATATTTAGCATGCTTTTGCTACTCTAATAGGTTGACAAGGAGGAGGTACGTCTACGTCGGACAATTGGGTTGAAGAAGGATGAGTACTTCCTGGATGGAAAGCATATTACGTGAGCTTCTTCTTATAGTAACTGAAAGTAGTTGATGTTCTCTAGCTTTTGTCATGCCTCATGACGTTCCCCACAGTTAATCATTGTTGAATAAAACAAAATGACCATGTGCAGGAAAACGGAAGTTATGAACTTACTGGAAAGTGCTGGGTTCTCTCGTTCTAATCCTTATTATGTCGTGCAACAAGGCAAAGTATGGACTTTCTGCTATTTAATTACATTAAACTGCCAATGTTCTTGTAGTTTTCACCTGTTGAAGCTGCTGCTGCTTCATTCCTTTTTTTTTTTTTTTGTGTGTGTAAGTTAATCTGTAAAAACTCTGGGTTGGTTTATAGATAGCATCATTGACACTGATGAAAGATTCTGAGAGGCTGGACTTGCTGAAAGAAATAGGTGGTACTCGGGTTTATGAAGAGAGACGTCGTGAGAGCTTGAAAATCATGCAGGAAACTGGCAAGTCGTTATTGAATTTTCTCTGTTAATAATAATGTATCCAAGCATGTTCCTTTTTTCTTTTTTTTGGGTTAGGTACATTTATTTTTGCTGTCAAGCAGGCAACAAAAGGAAGCAAATAATACAAGTTGTTCAGTACTTAGATGAGAGATTAAAAGAACTGGATGAAGAGAAAGAAGAGCTTAGAAAATATCAGCAGCTTGATAAGCAGAGAAAATCACTGGAGTACACCATATATGATAAAGAACTTCAAGATGCTCGGCGAAAATTGGAAGAGGTTAGTTTAATATTATGTGCTTGGACGATGTTAATGTTAATTGTGGCAGTAAGTATTATGTATGTTCAGTGAAAAATATGCCACTGATGAATTTATGTGTTCATGCTTCTGTTCAAACTTTTACCATTAAACGTATGCAAACCACCTAGCTATTTGCTGTTGGAAGAAATGGTTATGAAAATTCAATCTATGTTTGCAAATTGTGAGGATCCTATATTTTTCTTTATGAATTATATTATATCTACTTGGATGAGTGTTAATGCTAAATAGAATATGGAAAGATAAGTACCTGAAGGTTTCAAAATTATGCCTTCTTTCATCCTAGTTACTCCCCAAAATAACCAACTTTCTTCCTACATGTGGTATCTATTATTCTAATTGTTGGTACAAATGAGATAGTAAATCATTTTCAAGAGTGAGTGCTATCTTTTAGCTTTTTTGATTGTATTATCACTCAGCATTAGCCATTATTTAATCCAGTACACATTGCCAATTCAGAGTGTGTACGCTTAGAAAGCAGGAAGTCTTTTTTTTTTTCTAGACGTGTACAAACATGTACGAATATAAATACATGATTAGGTATTTATTTGCCTTTTCAACTTGAACACCCCCCACCCCCCCAACAACAACCACCAACCCATCCCAACCGAAAAATAGAGGTTGCAGAACATTTTGATCCCCGTGCTTGAAACCTCCTCTGTTCTCTGACCTTCTCTTTTCCATTCAGGTTGAAGATGCTCGAACCAAGGTTTCTAAAAAATCAGAGAATATGTATAATCATGTGCTGGATTCCCATGAAAGGTTAAAGGAAATAGAGAAGATGTCTAAAGATCTAACAAAGGAGCTTCAAAGTTTAAACAAAGAGAAAGAAGCCTTAGAAATTCAACAAGCAGAAGCTATGAAGAAGCAGACTGCACTTGAGCTTGATGTAAAAGATCTAGAAGAGAAGATGTCTGGGAATATGCAAGCCAGAGTACTATTATCTTAGAGAATTTCCTCCTTAATTCAATTTTTATGAAGGGAAAAATGTTGAATGTTCTTGGTATTGTTTAAATTACTTTCAGGATGATGCCGTCAGACAGCTTTGTATGCTGCAGAAGGAGATAGAGGACTCAACAGAGGAGCTTAACAGGATTAAACCCCTTTATGATAGCCAAGTCAAAAAGGAGGAGACTATAACTAAAGGGTATGTCTATTACACAATTTGTATAATTTGTTGATCATAATGGAGGGGCCATCATGTAGTTTCATGGTAAAAATCTCCTGAGGCCAGTTGTGCAGTGTGAATATATGCTTCTAGGCAGGATGCTCACTGCTCAAGATTAGCAGTGTATGTTAAGCTAAGAGCCTTTTTTGACAACTTTCTTAGGATAGACCTAGTTTCCACTTTGCTTCATAAGCATCCCATTCAGTCTTACATATAAAATGTATTAATTTTCTTTTGTTTAACTTATCATTTCAGCACATTGATATTAGTGACATCAGGCATTTTTATGTTTTATTATTGTGACTTTCTTTGTACTTGAAATTGTGGAATCGTTCTGCCCTCCCAACAACACTCTTTATTGGTGCTTGTCTGGCTTTTTCTTGATAGTTTTTGATAATTGATAGGATCATGGAGCGTGAAAAGCAGCTTAGCATTCTTTATCAGAAACAAGGTCGTGCTACTCAGTTTTCCAGTAAAGCTGCCCGTGACAGATGGCTTCAAAAGGAAATCTCTGATTTGGAGCGAGTGCTTCAATCAAATTTGATTCAGGTGGCTTTCACATTGGGTTTTTTTCTCCTTCTCCTGAGAATATATTACTACTTAGCTGAGATTTTATAAGCTGGGTCGTTTTCAGGATATTCTCTGTAGTTTTCAGTTAATTGTGTCAACGCAATCTGGAAAATGCAATGAAATGGAGAAAATAAAACATTAAAGGGCCAAAGAACTAGAATGAAAATCATAAAAGAATATATAAATTACAAATTTTTAAATTTCCCTTCTTATTCTACTTATGTATGTTACTTTTGATTATTTAATATGATACCATTTTGTATGTATCATGTTTTGTCACTTTCAATTATACATGGCGCAAACAATGTATGCTTTTATACTTAATGATTTGATGATATTTACTTGGCTTGATGGGGCAATCTGATACATCATCATGGAGAGAGTATGACTTGGAAAAAGGGTCATTTATAAAGTACTTACAATTTTTCCATGGCATCATTGATGGATTGCATATTCATGGCGATTTGGATTCTATCACTGCCTATAGGATTTAGCTTAGTGGCCAGACATTAGGTTTGGGTGGGGTATGGATTGTGTACAATTATTAATTAGGATAAAACTTTTAAATGATTTAAATTCTGGATTGCCATTTATTGACTCAGCTTCTACCTGGGTCTTCCTTTTCATCAAGTTTCTACTTGCTAGTTTTTTGGAGGAATCAGCTCTAGATGTTGACATATAGTGTTCATTTGTTTGCATCCCTTGTTTCTTGCTTTTTTCGTGTACCTCCTTTTGCAGAATAAATAGTATTCTGCTTCGTAACTTCCCTTGCTTTTGTTTTTTGATAGCACCTGACTACTACTTTTGTGTTCTTCAGGAGCAAAAACTTCAAGAAGAAATTGGTCGGCTCAATAATGACTTAGAGGAGCAGAACACTTCTATTGAAAAACACAAGACTGAAATACAAGAGCTAGAATCTTCAATATCTCAGTCTCGGTTCAGCTCTCACAGAACAGAACGAGACAAACTGCAGGATGAAAGGAAGTATGTCCCTCAACTTTTAATTTTTGTCTAAGTCGATATTCAAATATTTAAAATGATTTAGTTTTTTCCTTTAATATAAAATATGATTCATGTTTTCCTTGGCTAGGTCCTTATGGGAAAAGGAAAGTAAAATTTCAGCAGAAATTGATAAGCTGAAAACAGAATTGGAAAAAGCAGAGAAGAGCCTTGATCATGCAACTCCTGGAGTGAGTGATTACTTCCCCCCTCTCTTCTCTTTCTTGCTCTTGCTTTCTTGCTAGGTAACTTGCTAGCTATATCTTCTTGCTTGGTATGGACCCTAGTCATGGAAGATCTCAGCTAGTGCACATCACATTGGGATTATTTTTCCCAAATAATAGTTGTCATAAAAAGAGAAAACATTAAGTTTAATGCCTGAATGGTTTTAAAATCCCCTCTATCCCGGCAGTCAAATTTGGAATAACTAAACACCCTGTGATCTACTGTTTTTTTCTGTTTGACATTAGGGTTTATGGTGTTAAGTCTTTGGTGAAAAAATATCTTTGCCTATTCTCTCTCTCTCTCTCTCTCTCTCTCTCTCTTTATCCTTTCCTTCTGGTCTTCGTCAATTTCTTTCCCCCCCTCTCTCTTCTTCACCCATTCTTCTTACCCAAAAGAAATACTATTCTTAGAAGGTATCTGTTATCTAGCCCGTTCTTCTTAATAATCTAAATTTTCAGAAATTGATCCTTCCAAATTCATTGACGGCGTTAAACATGTGATCCTTGTGGTTCTTTCCTTGGAGTTGCATAACAAATCCGAAAGAAATATATAAAAAATGAAGCTCAAAATACAAAAATAACTAAAAGCATAAGGTATAAAGTTTAGCCAAGAATCGCAGCATCTTAAAGGTAACCCATACCCATCTGTGCACTTTGGTAGTTACAACATTAAGAGGCTTTTAATTTACTTTCCCCCATGGCAAATAGATTTTTAGATTCGTGTATGATGTTGATATTTTCTTTCATTATTTTTCCTTGGCTCTTTACTTGTATAATATTGTCAGGATGTAAGGAGAGGGCTGAATTCTGTTAAGAGAATCTGCAAGGAATATGAAATTGGGGGAGTGTTTGGTCCAATTATTGAGCTGCTTAATTGTGATGAGAAGTTTTTTACTGCTGTTGAAGTAACTGCTGGAAACAGGTATAATATTCCTGATGTTTCTATTATAAGACTAAGTTATTTCAATAATTACGTGACTTCTTTTTGTGCATGCTGGGCTTAACATGGTTTTGCTCTTGTTCTTCCACAGTTTATTTCATGTTGTTGTTGAAAGCGATGAAGTTTCAACAAGGATAATTCGACATCTTAATTCATTGAAAGGTGGACGTGTTACTTTTATACCACTTAACCGCGTGAAGGGTCCGCATGTTACATATCCACAAAGTTCTGATGTGATACCTCTGTTAAAGAAATTGAACTTTTCTCCCAAATTTACTCCAGCATTTGCACAGGTCAGGTTCTTGTTGAGTCTGTTTCTTGAATGGGCATAAGCATGGACACCTACAAGAACTAAGCTAAATTTGAATAAATTTACTATTACCTTTAGTATTTCCTTTTGATTTTTTCATCCTCTATGTCATTGATTAGTGCATATAATCAATCAGTAAATTAATGGTTATATTGCTAAATTTGACATTGGAAGCTTTGCGGTGCTTGTGCATTTCAAATCATTCTGACTTTGGTATGGTCCAAGTTTATACCTTCATTTTTTGCAACTTTGGCTTCGTTTACTTTGTTATCTGAACTTGAGAGAACCAAATTTGACATTAAGAATGGCTGACTTAGAGGAATTGATTTGCCATATTGCTTAAATGATGACTAGTTTCTTTCTTCAATGTGAGGAATTTTAACAGCTTTCTGGCCTTGGGTATGCCATGCATGGTGCCTGAGATATTGGATGATTACTACATGTCATAGACAATACTTTCTAATATTTTTGGGGATTACATCCATCTTTGCTTTTGGACCTAGGTGGTTTAATATGATTTAAGTTGTTTAACCATGTATATATATTTGTAGAGTATTTGGCCCTACTGTTTTTAGCTCAGAAAGTGGATATGAAGATGGGGTTTGCCTTTGAAGAAAAAAGAATTTTCTTTTGCAATGTGAAAACCAATGTAAAGTTCGAGATGACCTAATATGAAAAGTTAACCAAAAGGAAAAGAAAAAAAAATGGAACTTCTTAAGTAAGTTGGGGTCCATCATTTATTGGGGATAGAATAGGACATCTATAGTGCTTTCCTAACTGCTAGATTCTCAGGATGTATGCTCACCATCATCTTCATTCTGTCATGCAATTATTCTATTTTTTTTTTAGGTATTTGGTAGAACAGTGATCTGCCGAGATATAGACGTGGCGACAAGAGTTGCTCGAAATGATGGTCTGGATTGCATAACTTTGGAAGGTTGGCAATGATCTTTTTTTACTTCTCTGTCTTAGGTGTAGGCTTATATTTCTAATGGTATAACAAGTCCCTGGTCATTTGATCGCAGGTGATCAAGTTAGCAAGAAGGGTGGTATGACTGGGGGATATTATGATTATAGGCGCTCAAAATTAAAGTTCATCAATGTAATTACGCAAAACAAGGTGTCTATTGTAGCGAAGGATCAAGAACTGGAGAAACTCCGCTTAGAACTTGAAAATATCCTTTTTGCTGTAGTTTCAGGTTTAACGCTATATTTTTTTGGTAGATGGTTTATTACTATCTTTGTTGTTGTGTTTGTTTGTATGTATTACCTATTATCTCAGTTTGCTTTACACATTGAGGTGTCAACTTCGTTGTTTCTGATTTTGTGGTCCTGGTGTCTGTAGTTAAGAGTAGTAAGTTTTAGTTTATCATTGAATTGGGAAAAAAAATTGTAAGACATAGAGTTTTTTGCTGTCTCCTTTAAAAAAAATTTAACTGGGTCTTCTTGTTATTGTGTATGTATTAATGAATTGGTTCACGTGAATTTCATTACATCAAGACTTCTGAGCATGGGTGTTCTCGTTCTTCATTTGATGGATGTTTAAATCTGCTGGAGAGATTGAAGTTGAATATAGAAGCAACATAGCTAGATGTAAAGGTTAAGTTGTGTGAGTTAAGGATGTGGATCTTCTGAGTTCTCTTATGCTGTTGTACATCATCTGTTGTCCATCTGCATGATTCACTTTAATGTTCAACAGTTCAGTAGAGCTTTGTTCACAAGGATCTAACCCCCTATCTCTTCTCCAAGGAACTGAAGTCAGAATAGTTCAGTAAGTTCAGTATTGATACTTACTGCCCGACTAAGTAATCCAATATCAATTTAAGTTTTTGTTGATGGATCAAGTAGAATGTTTGTCTTATACCTACGGTCAGCTTTCTATATTTTGGAAAACAAGTAGCATATTATATTGTCAGCACATCTGTGATTTACCATATTCACCTTATGATATTAGATACTCTATTCGTTAATTATTGATGGAAGCTTTATTTTTCTGTAAATTCTGTAGCTACAAAGTCTTGTACTGCTCTTGTTGCTAATCATGGTTAGATGTTCTTATTGATTTCTTCCCTTTTTGGTATGATGATTGATCAGCTGTTTCCTTGCAAGTATTGGGATATTTAGATGTACTTTTCCTTTGGGGTATATTCTTCTAAAAGCAAATCCTATAATTTTGGAGGATTTATGAAATAAAAGTCTGACTACTTAATTGCTGTGCACCACTTGATATGTGGTCTGCATTTTTTGTAATCCTGAATTAGTTTCCATATGCCATATGCTTTGTTTCAACTTAATTCTGCTTACGGTTAGAACAGAAAATTACAGCTTTAGTCACTGAACAGCAGCAACTTGATGCTAAACGGGTTCTTGACAAATCACTGGTGGAACAACATAAGCAGGACATTGCTAATATTAATAAGCAAAAGCAGTATATATCTAAAGCGCTTGAAAATAAGGTATTTAGAAAACTTAGTTAACTTCCCATGCCTTGTTTTATACATATTATTCCTTATTATCCATTCACAAAAATTTTATCTAGTTCAACCTGATCAGACTTTTGTCTCTTGTTTATAGGAAAAGTCACTTGCAGATGTTCGAACGCAAATCGATCAGCTTAGAGCCAGTATGGCCATGAAACATGCTGAAATGGGCACTGAGCTGATTGATCACTTAACACCAGAAGAGAAGGACCTTCTATCGAGATTGAACCCTGAAATAGCTGATCTTAAGGAACAGCTTATTAATTGCAGGAGTGACCGAATTGAGGTTTGCACACTGAACCTTATTTAATTTCTTCAACACTGACATGTGTGCACTTAAAAAAGTTTTTGTCCATGTGCAAATTCTATTGGTAGACTGAAACAAGAAAAGCAGAACTCGAGACTAATCTGACAACCAACCTTAAAAGGCGGAAGCAAGAGTTGGAAGCAATAATATCTGCAGCAGAAGCTGATGCATCACTGGATGAAGCTGAATTAAAGAGGCAGGAGCTAATGGATGCTAAATTATCAGTTCAACATGCAACACAGCTGCTTAAAAGTAAGATTTGAGTAGTTGTCACAATATTTAGTTATGGAGATAAGATAAAATATTCAGCCTTTTATTGATTTTGCTCTGCAGGAGTCTCTGATAGTATTGATGAGCAAACAAAGCAACTTAGGGTATTGAAGGATGAAAAGAACAAACTAAAGGTAGTTAGTTCTCTTGTAAAATTTAGTACTTTCTTTTTTATGTTTATTGTTACTGCTGAGAAGATCACTTGCCGGTCCAGGGCTTGGAAGATGACTATGAGAGGACACTTCAGGATGAAGCAAAAGAGTTGGAACAACTACTGAGTATAAAGAGTAATCTTCTTGCTAAGCAGGAAGAGTACTCAAAAAAGATAAGGGATCTGGGTCCTTTGTCATCAGATGCTTTTGAAACGTATTTCTTCTGCCTTACTTCATTTTACCTTTTAATGGTATCTGCACTTTGTAGAAGTTGTCATATACTTGTTCTCAGATTATGTCTCCGTCAATATTTTTGTTGAAGGATATCTTACATCAACCTTTTTTTTGGCAATTCTTATGTCATCTTTTTTTTTTTTTTCCATCTATGTCATCTAGTTTAGGGTAGCATGTTTTTTAGTATTTTTTTACAATGTACATGTGTTCTTTGTTGTATTTGATATCATTTGATATGTGATAAAACAAATTTGATGATTTCTATTGTTTATATTAATTGTCATACTATCTGTTTATCTTGGTTACATACTATAGTTCCGTACTTCCATCCAAATACATAAGTCTCAGATTTTTTAATTCTTCCATTGCCTTGTTGCAAATGATAGGTACAAGCGAAAGCCGATGAAAGAGTTGCAGAAAATGCTTCATAGGTGTAACGAGCAGCTGCAACAGTTCAGTCATGTAAACAAGAAAGCACTTGATCAGTACGTAAATTTCACAGAGCAAAGGGAAGAACTGCAGAAAAGGCAGGCTGAGCTGGATTCAGGGGATGAGGTAATACTTAACCTAAATTTCCCAGCAAATGGCTTTCATATTGAACTTTGCTCAGCTTAACCTCGTATATGTGATTGTACCTTTTTACAGAAAATTAAAGAATTAATAGCAGTTTTAGACCAGCGGAAAGATGAATCCATAGAACGCACTTTCAAAGGTGTTGCTAGACACTTTCGAGAAGTATTCTCTGAACTTGTCCAAGGTGGTCATGGTCATTTAGTGATGATGAAAAAAAAGGTTTGTGGGGCATCTATCCTTTTTCTTGGTGAAAGCTGTAGCCTAGTGGACTTGTCACTTCTAATTTATGTTTTGGAGCATCATTTGTTTTTCCTTAGCATTCTCTTAGATAGTTGAGTATCCTTGTCTTGCTATTTGGAGGGTACAATTGTTTGATCTAATTATTATAAAAGATATTATGATAGGTCCTGTCAGTCTTTTTGGTTTGGTGGATATGCAGGATCTGGGCTAGAACCCCAGCCCTGTTAAAGTACCCCCCCATAACGGGGTTGGTGAGCCATCTGGACCAAGCCCAAGGTCAATAGATCCTATCAGTCATTTTGCTTCAGTTCTAATTTCTAATTATTTCTTATGCTTATGGGAGCGTTAGTGAGATATTTAGCCCGAATCTTTAGATTAGTTTCTATTTCTCGATTTGTTTGTGTCTCACTCTTATAAAAAAAGGCACTTGTTAACTTGAGGTGATGGTATGGCAATATATAATCTTTTTTGAGTGCATTGGTATATTTATGTTAGGCTTGCACTAATCTTGGTGTGAAAACCTAGCAAGTCATAATAGAGTCGTAGAAAATGGAAGGAGAGTTCAGAAATGGTGCATGATATGCTTTCATGTTGTATTGGAAGAGTCATTAGTTATATGATTATTACTGTGTTTTCAGCAAGTATATTGATGCTAAGAACTATCTTGTTCATTTGGTAAATATAGCTGGTTGGTCAAATTAGTTCTGTCTTTTCTCCACAGGATGGCGATCATGCAGCTGATGATGATCTCGATGATGATGGGCCTCGTGAGGCAGATTTGGAGGGAAGGGTCGAGAAATACATAGGTGTAAAAGTGAAGGTATGTGAATTATGCAGTATCATTTATTTTATTTAACAAAAGCAAGGCTGCTACCTATCAAAGCTTGTTATTTGGCTGAGTTTGCTGGGCTATGATGGTGCTTGTATTGCACTTTCAATTTGTAATATTCTGTAGAACTATTTCTGGCATAGTTTGTTAATTTCATTTGGACTATTTGGAAAGATGATGGAAGGCTAAACCTGGTTTGTCTTTGGAAAGGTGGTAGAAGGTTAACTTGAAAGTTAGGTTCAAACTTATGCATATTTCATTTGCTTTTCAACATTGAAATGTAATTTTTCTAAGATTTGTTATCTGTGGTAGGTTTCTTTTACTGGGCAAGGTGAGACACAATCAATGAAGCAATTGTCTGGAGGACAGAAAACTGTTGTAGCCCTCACGTTAATTTTTGCCATTCAACGGTGTGATCCTGCTCCCTTTTATCTTTTTGACGAGATAGATGCAGCACTGGATCCTCAGTACCGAACCGCTGTTGGAAGTATCCTATTTCTCTTATATGGACATTTAGTTCTGTCAACGATTACGACCCATAGTTCTTGTTTATGGTTCCATTTTTAATTTCATCTTTTTTTGAATAATCTTCTTTATAATTATGGTTCCCCACCATTTTCGGAGTTGATCTTTGGAGAAAAGGGATAAGTGAGTGTTAGCTGGATGGGGGCAAATTTCTGACCCTCCCCAAAACCCAGGAGGGGAACTAGAATCCTGAAGTTGTTCCATTAAGAGATGTGCAATTTAGTCTAAAAGGTGCCTTTTGAGCATCCATTGCTTCAATATATAGCCTAGAGGCCCTAGACTGTTTTCTGTGGTTGATTAAGACCAAACTGGAAGTTGTCTCCATGTGGAGTTGACTCCAAACAGCCTTTTGAAGTTGGTTTGGTAAACCAAAGTTTCAGGTTGTTCTGTTTGGATGGGTCAATGTCAATTGGGTTACAGCCTTTATGGTCAATTTACTGCCTGAATCTTTTCCATAGGCCAGTTAGTCAATAAAGTTAGTGCATCCAGGACTGCGGTGTGCACTATTCTGGATCACCGTCTTTTCCCCTTTCTTTAGTAATCTAGTATTGTTTAAAGCTGATTGCATCTTTGCAATTTTTTGCTACTGAAACATTATGCCATGGTAGGGAAGAAAACATGAGTATCAAACCTGCAGAATTGATCTGTTTCAGAGGGTTAGAAATCTTTTAATCAGAATGTGTTCTATGTCATGTATATTTGCCTTTTCAATCTCTGCTTTATTAGCTGATTGAGTGGCTCTTATTAATTATTTATTTGCACAGTTCCTTTCAGTTAACATTATCATGTTGTTGCTTTCTTCAGTAGCTTTTGGATTGTCTTGTATAATTCTTGTTTTTGGTTATTTTAGTATTTAGGTAAGTACAAGAAATGAATAGTTTTGAATTGCTGTTGGATCTTTTTTTCTTTTTTTTTAGTAACTGTGGATTGTTTTCTTTTGGGCCAATCTGTGGATCCCTAATTTCTTGTCTAGATATGATTCGTCGTCTGGCAGATATGGCAAGTACACAATTTATAACCACCACATTTCGGCCAGAGCTTGTAAAAGTTGCCGATCAGATTTATGGGGTGACACACAGAAACAGGGTGAGCCGTGTTGATGTTATCTCCAAGGATGATGCTTTAGATTTTATCGAGAAAGATCAGTCTCACAATACTGATTAAGGTAGGAACCTTTTTATGTTAAGTTTACTAGTGTGCATAAGTTTATTTTATTTTTTTGATGATACTATTTTGTTAAACAATCCCACCTACCAATATGTACTTTGAGCTGATTCTTGTTTGTTGGCTTGTCCAGAAAAGTCCCAATGTAAAGATTACTAGCCGTTTCAGATGTTGGGGAATATTTACTTCTCAGTTGCTCTGTAAAGAACTGATGCTTAAGATCAAGGGCCTGGAATGCCTGTGGCATGTTTCCCCGGTCGGATGTCTAGATTTCGTGTAATGTTTAGTTCTACTCCTACCTGTGAAATCGTAGGGCTGTACTGTACAGAATCAACAGATGTTCTTGTTAAGATTTAGTTCTTTTGTACCTGTATTTACTGGTAGCCTGTTACGAATGTTATGATAGGTGACGTTGAATCTCCTTAGCGGTCAGCGTTAAATGAAGTTGCATATCATCTCTTGGATAAAATTTAGTGCTTACGATCTAGTAGTGGTATGTTACTTTTATTGTTGATCACTGAAAAGTTACAAGAATTTATGAAGCCGGTTTTTACCTAATGTAAAGCCAATGGTTTTGAATAACAAATCAAGATGGGGATAAATCTTGTGCAGATGATAATAGAATTCGAAACGTAACGAATGATCATATAACAAAGTGGAGAAAGCTGATGTGCCATGGGGTTAAAGGTTAAATTCTAAATCCATGTATGAAAAGGGTGCGTCCATCTCTTTAAACGTTGTGGCAACCGGTAACTGACTACATGAACTGTTCGTGCAAGAGTGCTGATACTATAGATTCTACGATGGCAAAGCAAACTTCTTTCATTCGCCATTGCAATGGCTAGCAAGAACTAACTGTTTATGTCAAACCAAACTATATTCACGATGGCGAGAAGAATTGGAAAAAAGAAAAAGACATACAAGCGGACCGAAAGTAAGGACTACCCATTTAAGGCAAAACACCCTGAAGACTAATTTTTTGGGTTGACAGGGTTGGTTGTGAGGCCGTAACCCAAGGGATAAAGAGGGTCGTAATGAGGATCACCAATATTCATCGGAAGCTGTTCTGCAGTCTTGAACCAGGTACGAGGTGATTTTCCGCTGAATCCATAGTCTCCGAAAAGCACATCAGCAACCCCTTGCCCCTCCGAGCCCGGCAGCCATGCAGCAACAAAAGCATCTACTTGGTCAAGATGGGGCATTACCACCAGGGGCCTTCCGGAAATGAGAACAACCACACACTTGATGTTTGCACAGACATTGTATATTGTATATTGACCTTGGTCCGGAATTGTCAAGTTCAAACTGTCCCCATAACCTTCAGCATAAGGAGGCTCTCCGACGACAACAATGGCATAGGAGAAATTGTTGGGAGTGGCAAAACCATAGACAGGATTCTCTTCAAAGACAACTTCTGTGTCAGGGTCAACAGCTGCTTTAATACCTTCGAGAATGGTCGTTCCTGTTGATTAAAAACTTAAGTTTTTTCTCCGATGATATAGTTAATTAGTATTTGATTAAGTATTGGAAAGCTAGCGGAAGAACAGGTACCAGCAGTGAGGTTGTTTCCTTCAAGTCCTTGCCATGAGATAGTCCAGCCACCGCATTGATTACCCAAATTATGGGCATGAGTTCCAGCAACCAGGATCCTAGTTGCCTTCTTCGGAAGAGGTAGCAGAGCATCATCGGCATTTTCTCCATTCTTCAACAGAACAAGCGATTTTCTCACTGCTTCCCTTGCCAAATCTCTATGAGCCTGTATCAGAAATTAAACACAGATAGTTTTTACTGCCTTGAAGGTTGTCTCAATGTTAAGAAGAATATAAGGAACAACATGCTGCTAAATAACCTGGCTTCCAAGCTCAGCCACGAAGCTTTCATCAGCCATGGGGTTCTCGAATAAACCAAGTTTGAATTTTACTCTCAAAATCCTCCTAACAGCATCGTCAATACGGCTCATGGGAATGACCTTGTCTTTGACAAGTTTAGACAAAGTATTAATGAAATCAGTGTGGTTGAAGGGAATCATAACCTGGAAAACAAACAGAAAGAGAACTTTTCAATTAGGCAAACTAATAATTTTACTCTTTTGTAAGCGAAAAACAAAGCCACTTACCATGTCAATACCAGCTTGAACCCCAGCCAGAACTGAATAGGTATAGTTTGCGTGGGATGGATCTAAAATCTTATCAATACCCTGCCAATCCGAGATGACAAAGCCCTGCAATTTGTACATATTTTCACTCTACTTTTCCTGAACTGGTGATTTAATTAGTTTCAATAGAGTTCCAGTACAATTTACCCTAAACTTAAGGGTTCCCTTGAGGAAATTGGTGACAAGATCATGATGAGCATGCATTTTCTGGCCATTCCAGCTAGAGTAGGAAACCATGACTGTGGCAACTCCCTTAATGATGGACGCAGGATAACCTGGCATGTGAATGCTCATCAATCCATGCCTATCAATCACAGTATTGTTTTCATTGATGCCTCTGGTCGTGCCCCCATCTCCCACATAGTGCTTGGCACAAGCCGCAACCCTGTCCCTTTTTTTCCGAAGCACAAAAGAAAAATGTTGCTAATCAGAGCAAATAGCATAAACAATCTTCAATCTTCTTAGAAATTCATATTTTGCTTTTTAACTTACTTCCCACCAACGTAAGGAACACCCTTGGGTGAATTCTGAGGGATTTCGCCCTGCAACCCATTTATGATTTCTGTCATTTCCTTGACGATTTGAGGATCTTCACTGTAACTCTCAAAACATCTACCCCATCTAGGATCTCGACAAACCTATCACTCAAAAAAATCCCAAATCAACAGCGACCTTTAATTTGTAAACTTCAATTTTAAATTGGAGAAGTTGGAATATATTTTTACCGCAACGCATGGCGCAAAGACATAATTTATGCCAGTGGCTCTAACTTCAAGAGCAGTTGCAGCACCAATCCTCTTTACAAGCTTGGGATCCCTACATACAGAAAGTTTATCCGAGAGTAATAAATATTGGGAAACCAACAAATGGAATTCTGTTAGAAAAAATTCGACAGTAAGTTAACTTATGTTAGAAGAAACTAGAAAATGCATGGTCTTAACCTAGTTGCACCAAGTCCAACGTTATGAGGAAATATAGTGGCCTTGTACACGTTGTTGTGTCCATGCACAGCATCAATGCCATAAATCATTGGGATCCCAAGCCTGGTTGCGAGAGCACCCTTTTGGAAACCATTAACCATTTTGATCCATTCCTGTGGAGTGGCCTGAGGGGACGGCACGCTCCCTCCACCGCTTAGGACGCTGCCGATCCCATACTCCTTCATGATCTCAGGAGTGACTTTAGTACGGTCAAGTTGAGCCATCTGACCAATCTTTTCTGCTACACTCATTCGTTCCATCAGGTCCTGAATCCGGATGCTAATGGGCAGGCTAGGGTCCTTGTACTTCATGTTGGTAGCTTCCGCTTGTACCGTGAGTACCAAGAAACTATGCAGAAGAAACCCCACAAAGGGTACTGATGTTCTAGCCATGGGTTTCTTTTATGGTCTTGTTTGGTCCTGTGAGCTGTGACAAACAAACTTACATATTCAGATGATCAATTCATTCGGATTCAACGTCTAAAACAGGAGGAAAACAAAGAACAAATTTTTAAAAATGATTCACACTTAAATCTCCATTTTATCGAGAATATACATTGTTCTAAACTAATGAACAAGATATATATAGAAAGAAATTTAAACCTTTGTTTGGAAAAACAAAATCATAAGACTTTTGAGAAAGACTGCTGAATGATACTATAATTAAGCCGCTGCAACAAACTCGAACATTGCTAAGAAATTGTAAAGGTAAAACAAAACAAAGAGAGAAATGTACCTTAAATTGATACGTAATAGATAGCTAAAAACATCCCAAGGGTTGTGAGTTGGGATTTATAGTGATAATGTGACTTCCTGTAGATAAAGTCAAACAGATAATGTTTTACTCTCAGTATAATTTGATTTAATTATTAGTTACCTAGAATTTTGGTCGGTTTGTTTAGATTGTGTATTTTAATTACGAAAAGGAAAGATATAAGGTATTGATTACGTTCAAAGCTCTAGAGAGTTTTTTTTTTTTTTTTTTTTTTTCAAATTAGCGAGGAATTCTATTTCTAACCCACGTAATCACAATTTGGGTGCACCAATTGCAAATCTTCTATTATTCACATAGAAGTGTTGAACCATGCATCTCGACAAGAGAAAGTTGGAAAGAAAATTGTCATCCCTCTAAAATGTTTATTGACGACTTGACTTAAGATTAATAGCTACAACTTGTGAACTCTTCAATGGTGAGGGAAAATAATCTAACTACAATGTAAAAATGGGGAAAACACTAAAACAATTTGGCTTTTAGTTCTGCTTGGTTGGTTTAGTAGTCAAACCAAATCCAAAAGGAAAGAGGGGGTCATAATGTGGATCACCGACGTTCATAGGGAGCTGGTCCACAGTCTTGAACCATGTCCTTGCAAGCTTGCCAGTGAACCCATAGTCACCAAACAGAACATCAACAACACCTTGGCCCTCGGTTCCTGGAAGCCAAGCAGCCACAAGTGCGTCAATTGATGAGAGATAGGGCTGGATGACAACGGGCCGCCCGGTGATGAGAACAACAACACATTTCACAGCCCCACAAACATTGTAAATTGTGCTCGGTCCAGGCTCGGATATAGTAAGATTCATGCTGTCACCAAATGTTTCTGCATACGGGGGTTCTCCCACAACAACGATGGCATACGAGAATTTGTTGGACTTGACGAAGTCTGCATCAGGGTTCTCACTGTAGACAACTTCGGTGGTTGGACCAACTGTGTTTTTAACAGCCTGGAGGATTGTGGTACCTGTTCATGCAGTTTGTATTCAGTCAAATAAACTCTAAATTACATAATGGAGAAATTTTCCCAACTGAGAGATTTAAGGATTGGTTTCCATTTTGCTGACAGATTGTTTCTTCGAACATACCCGAGACCATAAGACATTGACAATAAGGGCTTCAACTATGATCAAACTAAAGCCAACCTAACATTATATTTCAATTTTAGCCAACCCCTTCTGATACGGTGGGTAGTAAGAATGGCAAACTCAAACTATCATTTAAATGACATTTACCATTTCAATAGATTCTAGACAGAGAGACCAGTGCCTGATATCTTTGTAGTTAATGAAGTGATTCTCATACTAAGTTGAAGCTCTTTTATTAAGAACCAAGCATGTCACTCTGCTCTGTGCTTAGGGCAACTATAATACTACTGATCTTACAGAAGCCCAACTGCACCCTTCAGGGAAATTCTTGTAAGAGAGGCAACAAGGAAACCATCTCTTAAATGTTTTTGTGGGTCATATTTACCAAAACGTTTTAAGTGTAAATTTAAAGCATACCACTTGTGAGATTATTGCCACCAAGACCCTGCCATGTAATGGTCCAGCCTCCGCATTGGTTGCCCAAGTTATCAGCATGACTTCCAGCGACAAGTATCTTAGTTGTTTTCTTGGGAAGGGGTAATAATGGCTTATCAGCGGATTCACCATTCTTCAGTAGGACAAGAGTTTTCCTTACAGCTTCCCTTGCCAACTCCCTGTGTTCCTGTTCAAAGCACATTATTCATTTACTAAAAGACTATCCGTTTTCTTCTTCACCCATATATAAATGAAGAGAATCCAAGTCCATTTATAATAAAAGAATAGATTCAATATACCTGACTCCCAAGTTGGTTGACCAGGCTGTAATCAGCCATTGGATCCTCAAAGAGACCCATGACAAATTTAACCCTCAAGATCCTCGTCACAGCATCATCAATCCTGCTCATGGGAATGATATTATGCTTAACCTGATAGGTTAGGTCATCAATGAACTCTGTGAAGTTATAGGGAACCATGATCTACACAACCCCAGAGATGCATTAGAAAACAAGATGAAGGAAAGGCAAGCCAAAGCTCAACTTCTCAAAGTATCACGTGCTAAATACAAATTCTACAATGATGGCATCAAAACTTTGAATTGCATGACAGATAATTTTACTGAATATTGACTGACCATATCAATCCCTGCACCAACTCCAACTTCTACGGAATATGAGTAGTTAGCATGTGGAGGAGAGGTAATCCTATCAAGACCCTGCCAATCTGATATGACAAAACCCTGAAATATGCCCAAAAGAAATGCATCAAACGGAATGCATTGTACTTATATTTTAGTATGTAGAGACACATTCTTCAAGTGATTTTTGTTACCCTAAACTTGAGCTTGCTTTTCAGGAACCCAGTCACAAGATCACGATTAGCATGCATCTTCTTTCCATTCCAGCTAGAATAGGATACCATAACTGTTGCAACACCCTTGCTAATTGAGTTAAGATATGCAGGCATGTGGATGTCAAGTAATCCCTTCCAGCTAATTACGGTATTGTTCTCATTGATGCCCCTGGTTGTACCTCCATCTCCAAGATAATGCTTAGCACAGGCTGCCACTTTTTTCCTAATAAAGATGTTAAGTGATTAGCGGAAACTATTAGTTTCCTAGCAGCAGATCAGCTAATGTAACCTCATCTAACAGACAAGGTAGGATATTGAAGAGTTTGCTTGACTTAGCACTTTGCTTTCATTATTCAAGTCATGTTTTATCTTCAGATGACTCACCAAAAGATCTAAGACAGATTTAGAACACTTGCCTATTGGGAAACTGCATCATAACTAGTATATTTCTACGTAGGAACATTAGAGTTATGAGGTGGCTGTCTGTAATAAAGACACTTACTTTCCAGCTACAAAGGGAACACCCTTTTTAGAATTGGCAGGGAGGTCTCCTTGTAAACCAGGTATAATCTCAGTCATTAACTGAACAATTTTATGATCCTCACTGTAGCTTTCATAGCAACGACCCCACCTTGGATCCCTGCAAACCTGTGAAAGATTGACAGCATGAGTACTAGGCTTCCACAATATATTCAGCATTCAAGCATGGTGCTGTAGCTGTTTACCGCAATGCATGGAGCAAAAACATAGGGGATTCCTGTAGCTCTAACTTCAAGAGCAGTTGCTTCCCCAATCCTCTTGATAAGTTGAGGATCCCTGCAGATTTAATAAAAAAACAGACTAAATAATTCCAACAAAAGCTAGTAAAACACTTTATTTGACTTAAGGGGAAAGCAGCACACCCGTCTCCATTCAATTTTTAACAATATTTTTCAATAGCTTGATTGATAGGATACGAAAACTCAAGTGCGACTCTAAACCTTCTCATTAATCTTCATTTTAGAAACTCCCAGAATGTTCATTTTCTTGATAGTTCAAAAAGCAGAGTGGCCTAGAATAGCAAATTCATTGAAACATCATTTGATTATTTTAAAGAAAATGAAATTCTCAGTTGTTCAAATCTTCTTCTTATATCAGTCGATGCAGACTAACTATTTGAAACAAAAATGAAAGTCCATCCCTCAAAGGTAAATATATAACCTTAATTACTCTCTTAGGGAAAATAATAATAATAATAAAAAAAACTCAAAGAACATGTTTGCCTCAAGATGCAGGACTTGCCTGGTAACTCCAAGACCAACGTTATGAGGAAAAATAGTGGCCTTGTATACATTGTTGTGGCCGTGAACTGCATCAATCCCATATATCATTGGAATCCCAAGACGGGTGGATAATGCCCCCTTTTGGATTGAGTTCACCAGCTTAATCCAAGTCTCAGGAGTAGCTTTTGCAGATGGTACACTCCCTCCACCACTCAAAACACTCCCTACACAAATTTTTGTCATAAAAAGAGGCAATAATCAAGACAAGCATTTAGATAAATGTAAGAAACAATAAAAAGAAACATGGCCATTGAACAAAGGTAAATTTTCAAGTGCATTTACATAAGCTTATTACTTATCCATTGAACAGTAACATGTGGAAAACTAAAATGTTCACAAAAGAGGATTTGGTTTATACCAATAAAGTACTTCTTCATCACATCTGGGGTTGCAACAGAGCGCTCGATCTGAGTCATTTGGCCAATCTTTTCAGCTAAAGTCATTCTGCTCATTAAGTCTTTGATTCTAGAACCCACTGGCTGTTTTGGGTCTTTGTATTTCAGATATGTTGCTTGTGTAACAACTGCTAAGCAGCATAACAGTAGAAATCCCAACTTGGGGATTGAAAATCTAGCCATCTTTTGAGCTCCCAGATCAAGCTTTCGCTCTGAAAAGTTGAAGATTTAAAGATAGTTAGAGCAATAAGTAAGCTAAAAGGTGAAACTTTAGCATGCCAAAAAAAAAAACAAAGAATTTGGCACCGTGAAAATGTGAGAAATGTTTCTAAGGAATGATAAAAGATCCGATCTTTTAGATAGATAAATCAGTAAATGGAATGAAACATCAGAGATTAGGATCTTAAAAGTGAAAGAAAGAATGAAACAGAGCAAACGTGAAGCAATCTTTTTAGTAAGCTAAAATCCAAAGCTTTAAAGCATTGCCATTGTTGCTATCAAATAAGTTATAAAATAACAGACCAAAAAAAAAAGCCAAAAAACCAAGATTCTGGAAAAGATGATTGAAAGTAAAGTAGGAAGCGAAGTCCAGTAGCAGAGTGATTAAGAAGAATGCAAATGTTGCATTACAGAAGCTGTAAAACAAGAAACGGATTTTGAACTAAGAACTTACTTGCTGGATTGAAACTATCAGCTGATGAACTACACAGAGAAAAAGAGAGAGAAAGAGAGACTGAAGGTAATTGTAGTCTCAATGAGACTGTCAGTGGGAACGCTGAGAATGTGAGAGTGGCAACCAATTTATAGAAAGTAGAAACAATGGTCCCGTTATTATTTTATATTATTATTACATTACTCTTCCACTTGTCCATCCATTAGTGCTTCTATTTATTGCTTTATTTTTTTTTCAGTTTTTACTGTGGTTTTACCTTTCCCCAGAAAAATGCCTGCTTCAACAACCTTCCACGAGCCTTTTTTTTTTGAAGGAAAATGATTTTCATTAATACCAAGAACAAAATTACTTACTTTATTACAGTGTACATATATATGTAGTTTTGAACACCAAGAACAAAATCATGCAAACGATGCACCGAAAGAGAACGTGGGGCATTTTATAAATTCATCCATTTGGCATTTGCTAACAAAAATTCCTTGAAGTTTTCAATGATTGAATTTGGGTTCAACTCTCTTCATCTGCAGCTAGTATTTTAGAATTTTATACCATCTCCAATGACAAGCCAACAACTTTTATCAATTATATCCTTTTTGTTTTGGTTATATCCAAAAAGAATAAAAAGGAAAAACATCATAGGCCAAAAAAGAAAAATACAAAACTTCACAATAATGTCAGTGTCTTGCCTTGCATGCCTCCTCAACCACAAATCCAAAAGTTGGTCAGTGGAAAATGATAGAATGGTTTCTTACGGTTTTCACGTAATCGAAAATTGATCTCCACCCCACCCTTCAATTCATGGCAGTCTCTTTTGAAAAATTAATTATCTTCTGTTTGGATTTTTCAAGAATTTTGGTCAAAGAAACCTTCATTGTCCAACTTGAAGAATTGTGAAGTGGAGAATATGCTATCAGATGTTATCATTGGAGGAAAAGGGGAAATAGATGAAGCCTCTCTTTTATGTATTTTTATTTCTCTCATGACAGTGTCATCTCAACACCTACTTTTTGTTTTGGACAGTGATATTTTAAACCTAATCTAGTAGCTCTACCACATTAAATATAATCTAGATGGGTAGTTCACTTTGAAATTTAACTTGGTAAAACGTGATGTTACGTGGCGTGACTAATTATCAAAATTTTATGTTGATAACTTGTTGAACGTAACACAATTATAATCATTAAAATCCTATTGCAATATATGTTCGAAAGAGTTGTTTTGTAAATTAATTACTTCTAAAATTTGTCACTAAAACATGTACCATGTCGAGCGGATTACTCAGACATGACGAAATTTGGTTGGTAAATAGGACTTTTTGCCACGTGAAAAATAGGATAAGGAGAGAATAAATTTAAGTTCCACGTGGTCGCGGGGCTCTTTTTAATACTATTAGTGAACAATTCATTGGCTATAGCAACGGCAAACAAACGTAAAGCCAAAGGGATTTTAAAGATTTAAAAGTAGGGATTAAAGTATAATATAAGCATTGATCATTCAAAAAATATAGCCGTTAGGTAACGAAATCGAATCTAATCAATGACCCACTTTCACTTGGCTCCAATAAAAGGTCCTACGGGTCGGATTTTTTGAGATTTTAATTAAAAGAAATCCATTCATACGATGCATGCAATTGCAAGGTGTAAACAAAGAAATAGCTGGATTTGACTCAGAGATCCTGAATCAATGGGAATGGACATTATTATTATTATTATTATTTATTAATATTATACATCAAACCATTTTATCCCGAAAACATTAATACATTTTTGAGTATGTATTTGGCTGTATTAGGCTGTTCCTGCTTTTGACTTTTATTTTGGTGCCTACCAGAGGCTGCTATTTTTTTAAGACTGTCTGATTAAAATCAAACATTATATTTCTTGGTTCATCATGCAAGCCTGAAGCCCCATCCCCATGTGCAGCTTTTTATGACAATCTTAAAAAGTCAACACGATACCAATTAGTACACTTCCGTAAAAGATGCCCTTCATTCAACCTTCTTTTTTCTTTCCAATTGAATTTCTCTTTTTAGATTAGATTGAAATTGACATCCCATTTGATTTGAGAGGTGCAAATGTTGATTAGTCTATTATAAAAATTATCAAGAAAAAATGGAGGGTTTTTTTTTGTTGTGGGAAAATTGTACTGATGGCTGTGGGTTAGTAGTGGTCTATATACCAAAATTTTCCCATTTAGATTAGAGGTGGGCTTGGCTTCCATTTTTGCTGCTGCTGGTCAGCTTCCATGGGCTTAAATTATAAAAACTAGGGGTGTAAACGGTTCGGTTCGGTTCGGATATTAAGATTTTAATACCCTAACGCTTCGGTTCGGTTCGGTTCGGGTTTTTTTGCGGGTTTTCGGGTAGTTGAAATCCATTCAATTTTGAACTTTTTTCTTTTATAAAAGCTCAAATAAGATTATAAAAATTTTGAGTCTTTTAATTTTAGGCTAATAAAATCAAGTATTTTTTAAAATTTTAGCTTATTCGGTTCATTCGGGTTCCATTCGGTTCATTCGGTTTTTATATGAACATTCCAAAACCCTAATCTAGTTATCGGTTCGGTTCGATTATCGGGTTTTTCGGGTCGCTTGAACAGCCCTAATAAAAACACAAGGGACACCCTCGGCTTTTTGGGTTGGGTGACATCTACTTGTAATTTCTCTAACTCCTTTTAAGGCCACTCGGGGTGGTGGAGATTAGCCCAGCTGCCAGCATTGTATATAATAATTAAGTGTGGACTTGAGGGGATATACTTTGGGGTAAATCAAGATAGGCCCAAGACTGATTATTCCAACCAACACTCACATTACTTCTTCAATTCAGCTCTTTTATTTTCATTTTCATAGTTATATATACTTGTAGTTAGCGTATAATAATATGTCAAAGTTGAACCTCGCCGCTTGGCCGAGTGGCAACAAGCAGGTTAGAGTGTTCATCAGGGCAGGGGTTCGACCCTGCCATCCCCCTCCCCCAAAGAACCCCCTTCAAAAAAAAAAAAATAATATGTCAAAGTTTGTATGCCAGCCAGCAGAATTTGCTTCACTTTGTGGCCAGCGTCCAGTCCAAGAACTTCTGAATGCTATCAAGCCCGCACAGCTCTTTCACAACTGGCATGGTGGCTGGTACTTCCAACTGGAATGTTGAATCAGACTCGATTTGGCCGCTCCATGACAGAAGTTGCTGCCTGGCTTCTTTTATGGCTGCCCTTGTAGCACAGTGAACTGAAACTGCCAGGGTCAATGGTGGCTCACCGGAAGCTGAAAAGCAATAGATATTAGTATAGTTGCAGCTGTAGCCTGTAGGTAGAATGCTTACCAACTTTATAGAGAAAAAGTGACGAATTCTATTGAATTCTTAAAACTTGCCTTTTGAAGAAAGTATGCGCTTTTTATTATGTCCACTGTTGAGGATTTCGACATTAAATTGTTTAGGAATTGTGTCCACTGTAGGGATCTTATAAGTCCATGTGCCATTTGCAGTCACCAATCCATCTGAGTTTGTGGGATACTCTTCAAGCATAAAGAACCCAATTCCTTGAACATAAGCTCCTTCAATCTGCAAAACACAATTGCTAATTAAACTGAAAATTGTTAAATTTTAAAGTGGTGCAAAGGGTTGTATTCTTCAGGCTAACTAACCTGTCCTAAATCCACAGCTGGGTTCAAGCTTTGGCCGCAGTCATATAAAATATCTGACTGCAAAATTGTAGTCTCCCCAGTTAGAAGGCTGACCTCCACCTGTAATGACACATAGATATTTTCAGAATTAATAATATAAGTAAACCAAGAAGGTAATGTTCTGTGAGTGATCAATTCAATGGCACAGATAGAGATGTGCTCCAAAAAAGACTGCTTACTTTATAACTAATACAAGCAAGAAACTAAAGTAGGAGAGGGTGAAGTAGATAAACTTGCCTCACTCACTGCGGCACCATAATTTAGGTAATGCGTGGAAGAAGCCTCAGGAATGAAAAGTGAATTTGCTGATAAGTTGACAGAAGTGAGATATGCCTGCATCGTATCAGACGAAAAAAAGTGAATCTAAGACCGAGAACTTCATTAAGATCTGAGAGGTTTGAAATGGGCATTGCATGGTAAGAAGGCGAAAAGAAAAACTAATAAGTACTGATGATATTATAAACAGGAGGGTACGTTATTCGGCTCATCCATTTTGTGAGTGGAATTATAAATGAAGCCCAAGTTCGCACCTGAGCAATCAATGTCTCCCATTCTATAGATCCCGTTTGCTCCAGCAACGTTTCCTTAAGAGCAGTAAGTCTCTCAACCAAGATATTGCAACAAAGTCTAACTGCTTCACAGCTTGATTCGGAAGTTGTGCTGCCACCAGTAAAACCCCCTTGAATTAAACTTAATGTATCAGACTGTATGACTCTTACTTTTTCCGTAAGGTCTTCACTTCCACCACATTTGATCAAACTAAGAGCATATGCAGTCATCTGTTTTACTTTTGTCCAGAGACCCTGGCCCAGCTCAATTCCTCCAACTTCAACAACAATGGATCCGTCTCTTAAAATGCTTACTTTCCCCGGGGTTGGTCTCATTCCCACTTGATGCACAATAGGCACTCGAGAAATTCCTCTTTTTCGCCATTGATTGCATCTGTTGAATTCTTTTACCATCTCAGTCCTTTGGAAATAGCTTGACGAAGTGGCCAATCTATCCCATATTGAAGGTAAAGTATACTCCAAAAGTTCACCTGCAATACCCTTGTAAAAGAAGCTGAGGCTGTCATAGGTGTGGAGATTAATATTTCTGACGGAGTCCACTTCCATGGAAAGGGTTGATGCTACATGTTCCATTATAGCTTCAACTATAAAAGATGCCTGAACTTCCCCAGGGGCCCTCATTGCAGATCTACTAGGAAGGTTTGTTTTGCATACTTTTATGTCAAAATTTAAAGCACCCCAGTCATATCTTTTTAATGGCCCAACTATAAGTGATGGCATGAGCATACTGACATCTGCAAATGCCCCTGAATCGACTAATATATCTAGTTTTAAGGCTGTAATCTTTCCACTTGCTTTGAATCCTACGCTGTATGTTACCTTCATCGGATGCCTTCCTCCTGCCATTATCATATCAGTCTTCCTGTTGAGATATGTCCTGACTGGACGCCGTAGTTTATAAGCAGCAACTGCACAGGCTGCAGCAACCTACATGAAAAGATATAAGTAAATGATTAATATGACTGGCTGTGGATGGTAGATTTATAAATTTAGAGACCATATATGTCCTAACTGCATATGTCAGCATGTATGCATATAATAATAGAAAATGATACTCACAGGAACTGCTTTTACGGCCTTTCCACCAAAACCTCCTCCCAACCTTCTCGTAAGTACACGAATGTTGTTTGCAGGAAGGCCAAGACATGTAGCTATTGTCTCATGCGCAAACTCAGGGCATTGATTGGAGCTGTACACCGCCATGGTGTTGTCTTCATCTGGCACAGCAAGAGCAGTTTGTGTCTCCATATAGAAATAGTACTGTGACCCAAGTTTGATCTAGAAGTAACAATTCAAAATGAAAAATTAGCAAATGGGGCAGAGGAAGCAGAAGCAGTAAAAAAAGAATATATGGAAGTTACCTCAGCAGAGAGAATTTGGTGATCGGCTTCAGCCATTCCTTTTGAAAAGTCACCAACCTGTTCAGGGTAAAGAAAAGGAGGGACCTCTAAAAAGCTACATCTCTCAACAGCCTCTTCGACGGATAAAATTGGTGGTTCTAGATTCTCCTTGTCATATTCAATCACTGCAAGGTCAGCTGCCAAGTCTGCATGTCTTTGCGTATCTGCAATCTGAAAGCCAAAAATGCCACTCTGTTAATTAAATTACATCCAACGGCCGAAGACTATTGCACCATTGTAAGACAGCAATATTAGTGACAATTATAAGAGTCAAAAGAGAGACTGGACATGGCTAAACAAGAATAATGAAATCACTGAATTACCACAAAGGCAATCCGCTGTCCTGCACACTGAGTAAGATCATCTGCATATAGAGGTTCATCACCGAACGCATTTAAACTCCCAAAATTCTTCCCAGGAATGTCTTTGACGGTGAAAAGTGCAGTGACTCCAACAGGTGATGATCCAGACTTAAATTTTATGCCCTTCACCCTTGCCAGAGGCTCTGTACTATAAATAAAAGCTCCATACAAGCAATTGCTTGGAGCTGGAATATCATCCACAAAAACAGCCTCACCTACATGGCAAGCTAAATTAGCCACAAACGCAGTTTGAATGTATAGAGCAAACAAAGCAAATAAATGAAAATCTACAGTTGAAGATCAAAGAAAGGGTTGGTTTCAACATGAGAATAAGTACATCAAATTCATAATTTATGAGGCATTCAGAAGAACAAGTTAATTCTAACCACTGATCTCTTCATGTTTAATGTTTTAAACTAATCATAAGGTTTTATGCCAACTAATTTTAACAAATTTGAAGTCCATAAAGTTGCATAACTTTATTCACAAGCATGTACATTTGGAGAATTGCATGAGCATATCTACACATGCACTGGCATGCATGGAAGAAGGACATAATGCACAGAAAGAGATGATCATGTTGGTACCTCTTCATATTCCAGACCACTTAATAGTGGAGGAAAAGGTTAACTGCTATCTATGAGAGCATTGGTTTAGTTTGTATTTAAAGAATTTCCTTTGAATTTGACGAGGACCGTACGTTAAATGAAAAAATACTTCTTAAATTAACTGCTGGCTTTAGGCACTTGTTAACCGAACCCAATCATGTATGTATGCAGCTAAGCAATAGCAGAAAAGCATCATTAAGTATAAACTAGAAGTAAAAGTCTAACAATGAACTTATGGTTACAAGGCAATGAGACAATTAGTAAGATGTAAGCATACCAGAAGCTTGAATTGCAGCTCCAGCTTTTTTAACTGGCTGTCCAACTGGATGGTACTCTTTAATTGACTGAATGACCTGCTTTGAGGATGACAACAGTGTTGGGAATTTGATTCCAGTTAACGTATCATGGTTCTCTTTTATTTTGGCATTGGAATTTCCATGCGACACATCACTGGTGTATCCATTGTGCAAACTGCCAGGAATTTCAGGAGGTGTGTGAATTAAGGGGCTCAGGAACTCATAAAGGAAGCCCACAGCCAAACTTGACCTGTAGGCAGGAGTAGAGGTGTCATCTTCAGGTATTACAGTAGTTTCAATTAATTTAATAGCCTCATACAGAACACCCACACTTAGCAACTTTCCAGTTAGAAATTCCTCAACCTTCCTTGCTCTAATGGGATGTTTGGTCCCATAAGAGCCAAAAGCCAACTGACAGTTGTTTAGCATGACTACAGTAGAATTTCTACAAAAGGAAACCTCAGCCAAGAAAGCAGCATTCAAATACGGCAGTGCATTTCCAAGAGGACGTGGTGCAGCACGATAAGTTTCAAATAGCAACATATTATCAGTTTCGCTTTCAGAAGAAATATCCCTTCTTAACTCCCACGATGGAATTTTGATGCTTAAAAGAATGCTCTTGGGATCCAAAGGAGGCCTGCCAAGGAACTCCTCCAGCGTAAGATTTTCAAGTTTCTTACCTGTCATTATATTCATAACTGCACCTACAGGAAGTAGTATGGTAGCAATATCTGAAGGAAAATGTTTTCTCTGGGCCATCATCAAATTTCCTCCTACACTTCCTGAATTCCTTACAAACTTTGATGCTATCTTCTCCAAATGGTCAGCAATTTTCTTGAACACTGTTTTACTTTCTAGGTTAAAATCACCTAGGTTTTCTTCCTTCAGAGCATCAATCACTTTAGAAATAGTCACAGCTGATCCAACTTCAATCCCTGTCCGGTCTTTCCTAATAATTGAGAGCTCAGGAATATGTTTCAAATCAATGTATTTCTCGTAGTGTTCTAGTTCCTTGTAATATCCCACTCCTGTGTTACCAACAACAATTTTCATGGAGGTTACATCATTGTCCTCATTCTGCAGCAATAAGCTTTGAAGTTGGCCAAGACTAGTAGGACTATACCAACTATTTCCTTTAGAAGACAGATTGGCTCCAGCCTTGATTTCGTTCCTAAGAAACTCAGGAAACTTAGAACTTGCGTTATTTTGATTGTAAGAAGGCAACCTACTTAGCTTCACTTCATCACTTTCTCCTTTTTTCCAGAAGGAGTTATACCCCAAGTCCTCCATATCAACATCAACAGCAAAACTTTTACAAGCATCAGCAATAGGGCGATAACCAGTGCAACGACAAAGATTTCCTGCAATTGCCTTCTCGGCTTCAGTAGCTGTGAGCTTGGAGAATCCAGGACGGTGTTCTGGTCTGTTGGTCTTATCAGCATTGACAAGAGCTGAATAGAGGGAAACGCACATTCCAGGAGTACAAAAGCCACATTGAGAAGCATGGAAACCAGCAAACCTTTCTTGAATAGGGTGGAAACCATCCTTGCTATTGCCAATTCCCTCAGCTGTTGTGATTGAGCATCCATTTACACTGCAAAGTAGTGTGAGGCATGAACTCACAGTAGAATCCTCAACCTGGTCAAGCACTGGATCATACTTTGACAGCAGGACAACACAGGCACCACAGCCTCCTTTTAAACAGGAAAACACAAATTTGAAATAATTCCCTAAAGATTAATCATGCTATTTCATCAAAGGTTAATTAGTCCCTTAATTAATGAATTTACTGTATTTACATAACAAAATCTGATTTAAGTAAATGGATTGGACACAGCATACTCTAAAATTTGCATAACCACTTTGACCGTCCAATACTGAAATTATTATAAGAAAAATGGTGGATGGTGATTAAACCGAATTTAGGGAAATAAAGTTCACTGAACATACTCCAGAGTCGGAAGCCATCAGGCTCAGGGCAAGTCTTAGTCCACAATTTCAGTTGACTTTTCAATGGACTATCACTAAACAACATGGAAGAAGTATAGCGGCCAAAACTTTGAATTATAGAAATTACTTAAAGCGGTCAACTTTTGGTTTTCAACGGAACATCTCCTACCCCAGTTAGACAAAATTATTGAAAGTCGAAACATTGGTGACGTTTTAAATAAAATTGTCACGCAAACGACAAAATGCGACAGAGACAAAAAATTCATCAATTCATCAATTCATCAATCAAACTTAAAACTTGAAGTCATGAACAGCAATTAATTAAACTTGAAAATCCATGATACAAAAGAAAATTAATAGTAGTATAAAAAAAATTAAATTTCATCAACTGACCAAAGAATAATTAATTCAAATTCGGACCATCGTAACACATAAGATGCAATCAGAGGTCAGAACTGGGGCAAGTTGAGTCAGGTTGATGTTGAACCCTTAACCCTTTTGAGTTCGAGTATTAAAAAGATTGGATAGTTTGGGTTTTGGGTTTCAACTTTCAAAGTTGGGTAGCTTTCGCCTACATGTTTACCTCTTTCTATCAAGTTGCAGTGCATATTTTCTTAGAAAAATTGGGTTGGGCCTATTTTGTGTATTAAGCCCCTATTTTTTATGTTCAGCCATTGCAACTGCAAGCATCTTCGAATTAGTTTCGGATAAGGGTTCGGGTCTTCATGACCAAGATAATTATTTTTACATGGTCGACTTGTGTGTCTGTTTCGTTGATGTTTTGTTCTACTTTTTGGTTTGCCTCGATCTACTTTTCAGTGTTGGGTAAGCAAATGCATCCAAAATTGCCAACATGATTCGACAGCTTAACATCAATTCAAACAGAGTAAACGAAAAGAGTTCATCAACCAAGCAAACAGAACATATATAATTTTAGAATTTAACCATTACTCTAGAGTCTAGAAGATAAAAACAGAAAAAAGAGTTCACCAAACAAGCGAAGAGATGACATCCTGAATGAGAAACGAAACTCAAGCGTATTAATCCTTACTCTCCTTATGTTCCAAAAGAACCATTCTCATCAACATCTGATGTTAGTACGTAAAAACTCAAGCAGACAACTAAAAAAGGGAGAAAACGAGTGAAAAAAAAAAAAAAGAAAAAGAGAAAAAATCCAGACCTTCGCCACAGCCGAGCTTGACACTCTTGAAAGGAGTCTGATAACGCAAGAACTCAAGCAAAGTAGTGGAAGGGTCTACGTCTGAAACCTCAAACCTGCGTCTATTAACAGCAAAAACCAGGCTCTGCCGGTTACTTGTTTCTTCAGCCACCTCTCCCATCATTCAAAACTCTCTTATAAAAAGAAATCAATGAAAAGCTATTGCTAAAACCAGTACTGGAGGAGTTGCAAAATGCCAACTACGAAGGCAAATAATGGAGGTGTAAAAAGGAAAAAGCTCTCTGTTTCCCTCAAAATGATGTAAGACAGACTGTATTTCATAAAATTAATGCTATTAGATTTTATATAACTACACTTTGCATGTGGGCTTTACCCTGAATATATATATTTTTATAGTGGGCGTACACATGAACAATTGAACATGATGGCTTTCAAAAGATCTTCGTATTAACAAAAGATTCTGGTCAGGAAGGCCAAGTCAAATTATGGAAAGAGACCACGAAAACAAAAATAAAATAAAACCAAATACTACAAGTAACTCTTACAGTGTTGATGACTCATTGAGCTTTGGCATATTGATTATTTACAATTTTTTAATACCATATATATAATTTAATTAGCCAAATAATTTCGCCTAAGTAAACGAATTTGATTACTGTCAATATATATAGAGATAATTTAATTAACCTAATCCTATCAGACATCATCAGCATCTCCTGGTTTGAATTCAACATTCATTATTGTTCAATAAATTTGAAGCTATACAGTTGACTTTTAAATATAGGGAGGGCTATGTTCTCTTTATTATTATTAATCACTCTGTCATGGCACGTTACACGTGATATAATATATTATTATTAATAATAAAGTAATAAAATAATAAAAAAATACATTAGTAGATGAGAATTAATCTATAAAGTAGGTTTCAAATTAAATTATATAAAATTAGATTATAATTGAACTATTTTTTTAAAATTAATATAAGAGTAAGTTAATTATAATGAAATTAAAATTAGTTACTCCCTCAATTCCTAAATAAGTGTCGCTTTTGAAAATTTTTTTTGTTTCACAATAAGTATCGTTTTAAGAATTCTATATTTCATTAATTGCTTCTTTTCCAATTTTACCCATCTTCTTCCTAACTAATTACATTGAATGAAGTTTATTTATAAGAGAGAGAGTATGTGTTTTAATAGGAGTTAATAATCCCAATATAAGGGTAAACTTGACATAAGAAGAAATTTATTTCTAAATTTTAGGATTTCTTAATTCATGTGCCAAGCCAAAAAACGACACTTATTTAGGAATGGAGGAAGTAATTATTATCATCATTTAATATCGTTTAATAAATAGACAAAAATATTTAGTAAAAGCTAAATATAGAGTTTTAATTTAACTCAACAATATAAATGATATTTATGAAATATATGAAAAAAAATGATATTTTAGACAATTTGAAAGTTTTACAACATTCCTACTTATACACATATATTAGTTACTCTTACATGTGACACACGTAATACAACACATTATTAATAATGATAAAAAATAAAAATAGAACAATTTATCTTTTACAAATAACGTACATAAAAATCACATTTAAAGTAAACTATATTAAAATTGATGACTAAATAAGATTAAAATGGATGATTATATAAGAGTAATATTCAAATTAAATTACATTAAAGTGGATAATATTTATTTAAATAATGGATATAAAGAATATAAAAAAAATAAAACCCAAGAGGCCGTTTAGTACCTTCCCTAAAAAGTTTTTCTAGAAAGTGTTTTTAGTGAATAATTTTTATGGAAAAATAAATTAACACATTTAATATTATCATGGAAAGTTCTAATTAAATTTCATAGAAACTTATTTGAAACATTTAGTTAGTTTAAACTTTCTATTGAAAGTTACATTTAAAGAGTATTTATGGATATTTTTTAATTTTTTTTTCACTTTTCCTCAAACCAGGAAATCTACTTTTGACCTTCCTTCCTTAAAATCACTTTCTCTAATATAAGGGAGAGTAACTTTCTTTATTTTTAAAATATATCAAATTAGAGAGAGTGATTACAGGACCTTACTTTTCCTGAAAAATAGATTAAAATCTCCATATCAAACGGCCTCCAAAGTCAAAGCCCAATTTTAATTTTAAAAATATCTAAAATATAAAAAGTAAAACCCAATTTAAACTAATAGTATTTTTGAAATATGTTTAAAAAAAGTATTTAAAATGAATCATAACTTTTACTCAACTCGTATTTTTAAATATGTTTAATTATATACTTTTTAAGAGTCCAAATTTAATATCATTTTTGAAATATGTTGAAGAATAAATATAATTAAAATGACTCAAACCATACCAACAATTGGTTGACTCAAGTGGTTTGGCACTTATTCTCCTTAAGTAAGGTCTCGAGTTAGAATCTTGTGAATGGAAAAAACTATTGTTGTGAGAGCTTTACCCTCATAGTGGGCCAACCTGACTCGAAAGGGATTAATCTTGGACCAAACACCTAAGGATATCCTTAGCTATACCAAAAAAAAAAAAGATGACTCAAACCATTTACCTAACTTGTACTTATATAAATAAATATATATTATAAATTATAGATTATAGATTATTATTATCATAATACAATTAATTAATAATACTCATATTAGCTTTGTTATAGATTAATAAAGGTACAAACACTCATTGGGTCAAGTAAAAGGAGTCCAACTTAGCTCCAAATTAGTTGAAGTTCAATATAATTATCAGATACAGATAGATTTATATCTGAAAAGATAAAGTCATTAACAGAAGAAAGATAAGTCATATAATATAATCTCAAGTTATTTTGGATGAAATTAATCTACGCACATTAGTTCATGTTTAAACAAGAAAACAAAGAAACCCAATGATTTGTGCATGTTCTCTAAAGTCTAAATATTAGGTTTGAATGTATGTAATTTTCTTCTTTAAAAAATTAGTTTTTAGCTTTCAAATTTTTTTTAAAAAAAAGAGATTATGCTAAATAATCTTGAAAAAACATAGTAATATCTAAAATTGAACACGTCAAATATTATACACTTAGAGCTCGTTTGGTACTTTGCAATGAATTTTTGCACGTAAAATAATTCCTTGCAAAGTTTAGAGCTGCAATCACTTTGTATGCAAAGTGAGTTTGCAATGTTTGGTTTAGTATATAAAAGTTTAATTAAATTACATGAAAATTTTTTTTTACAATGTTTGATTAAAACACACTTTCCCTGTAAAATTTATTTAAATCTCAAATTTATCCTTCTATTTTATATCTTTTTTAAAAAACAAGGGATAACAAAGTAATTTAAATGCGATGTAAAATATTTTCACACCTCCCCTCCTGTGCAAATACTTTACCTGGTCAAAGGTAAAATGATTGTAATTGACCATTTATTTTGCATCCTTAAAATTGAACCAAACGTGATAAAATTTTTACAATCATTAACTTTACATGTAAAGTGATTAAATTACATTAAACCAAACAGCCTATTATGAACAATGCTAAAATTATTGGACGTAGATTTTAATTAGATCTATGACTTTTGGGGTCAACATTTTTTGGTTCAAAATTCAAGGGCGGCCTGAAATGGGGTTCATCTCTGACCTTTGGGATCACACCATTCTTTGGTTCAAAATTGAACACGTCAAAATAAAAATTATGTTTTACCCCATTTTACCTTGGTGAGGTTCATATTCATTTCTTCCTTTGAGAGCTTTAATAGCCTTAGAAACTGTCATAGCTGCTCCAATTTCAATGCCAGTCTGATCTTTCCTAATGATTGGTAGCTCAGGAGTCGGGGACATATTTTAGATTAATGTATCTTTCATAACCTACTAATTCCTTCTAATAATCCGTTCCCGTGTTACCTACAACAATTTTCATTGATATTTCATCATTTTTCTCATCCTTTTGTAACAAGCTTTGAAGTTGTTCAAGACTAACAGGTCTATACCAGCGATATCTTTTAGAAGCCAGATCGGCACTTGACTTGAGATTAATTTCCTTCTTGAGAACTGAGGAAACTTAGAACTTGCATTGTTATGATTGTAAGAAGGTAATCTACTCAGCTTTATTTCATCACTCTCTCCTTTTTTCCAAAAGGGGTTCAACCAAAATTCCTCCATATCAACATCAGCAACAAAACTTTTACAAGCATTAGCAATAGGTCGATAACCAGTACAGCGGCAAAGATTTCTGCAGTGGACTTTTCTGCTTCATAAACTGTCAGCTTGGAAAATCCAGAACGGGTTCTGCATTGACTGGAGGTGAAAACAGAGAAATGCACATTCCGGCAGTACGAATGCCACATTGAGATTCCAGCAAACCTTTCCTGATAGGGTGGAAAACATCCTTGCCATTTCCAACTCCCTCAGTCGTTGTGATTGAACATCATTTACACTACAAAGCAGTGTGAGGCATGAACTCAGTGTAAAATCCTCAACCTGGTCAAGCACTGGTTCGTACTTGGATGTCAGGACAATGCAAGGAAATGAAAAATGAGTACAAAGCACAGCTTTAGGGCAAGAGTCACTACTGTCAATATAGCTTTGAATCCTCAGAGACTGATAACATAACATATAATCACAGGATGAAAATATTAGAACCTCATTTAGCTTACTTATTGACTTCATGTTTAAGTTTATCATCAAGAAATTTCATATCTTGAATGTCCTCTTATTGATCCTAGATCTCCAGTGGTCCAATCGTGCTGGCGATGGAGTTTCAGCATTCTCACTTTGAGCAACCCTGATCATATCATATCCATAATAGCCCTCATTTCCTCTCCATCGCGGTCAAGTATAAAAATTAGCTTCTTCAACTCGCTTGAGATGAGGAATTCATACTCTTTACTGGTGCTTATGGAGATAACAAGTCCTGTAGATTCTACCTCAATCTTATCAGTGAGGTTCTAAGACACGTTCCAATGCCCTTCGTTCTCGGTTAAAGATCTTGAGGTTTGCCTCGGATTAACAATGGATTTGCTAATAACTTCAACACTCTGTTACCTTCCAAGATTTCAAATGTCATCTCCAGGATTCTTCTCATTACTAGAGGTGCAATCTGTTTCTTCTTATCCATTGTTGACAAGAAGGCCTTATGCTTCTAAGGCTTTACCCTCCTAGAGCTATACTTGTCTAATATCTTCTTGCTTGCTAGAAAGCTTTCCATAAGTTAACACTGTAAATGAGATTCCATGGATTTCGTCCCTATTTCTTACATTTACTGGCTTGCTTCGAAATATACTACTTCATTTCATTGTAGCTCTGACTCGTTTCCATAAATTCGGAGTAGGATTCTGCCCATGAGAGAGGGTGCAAATTTCTTCTTATTCAGATCCCTTGCAGATAAGAAAGCCTTGACGAGTCTCGGACCAGTCACTACTAGCACTATCCTTATTCTCTAGAATGTTTTTGTTTAATATGGTTAGATTTGTAATGTGCTTTTTCATTTCAAAGTATGTCTCACCTGTGCCCATAAAGTCGGAATACTATGTACCAAAAAAATAAAGTCCGAATACTTTAGATCTTCTTATTTTACCCTTACATTTTTCTTCTTTTGATTCATGTTACCCTTTATTTGATTTCAAAATAATAAAAAAAACCATGCAGTCTAAAATAATCCTTTAAATAAATAATTAAATTAGAAGTCTCATAAACTAGTCATTTATTATTTTTTTAAAGGAAAAATAGTCACTTTTTTAAGAAGAAAAATAGTCATTTATATACAAACTTCAAACAAAAAAATTGTAATAATTAATTAAATAAATAATTTAAAAAACTTAAAATAAATTAATTAATTAAAAAATATGACAACTAGATAACACATATATGTATGTTTTAAGCTGTTATATATGTTAATTTAATATTTTTACTTCTAGAAATGCTTTGTATAAGTGAGAGTAAAATAATAAAATATTATTTTTTTATAAGTCCTATTTCCTTTCTAGTTCCAACTAAACATAGTAATATTATATTCTCTCTATTACAACCAAACAGAAAATATACACATTATCAGAAAATCAAATTGTCAGGTAACGAGGAAATAATCTTATTCCCATAGATAATGTTACATTATCGGAACCAAACGTCGACCTTTGCGACCTCAATGCACTTGGTAGCTATCTGTCTTCGTCCTGTCATTATCAATCAATAATCAAAATAGTCCCATATCAAATTAAAGCAACACAACACTAGGTTCGAAAGAATAAAAGAAAAGAAAACAACAAAGTACAAAGAAATCTTTAAATTAAAAAAAAAATTTCTCTTGTTTGTCGTTGCTATTATCATAAGAATGAAAGTCATATAAAGATTGTACTAAAACACCCCAATTAAAAAAAAAAAGTTCTTGGGTACAATTAATGTTCAAGGTTCCATACTACAAGAATTGAGACTAACTACTCGAAATAAAAGATTGAAACTCCCGGATACGAAGTCAAAGCAACTAATATTTATCAATTCTCACCATTGTTATTGTACTTCTTGTTATCCATGGCCGTGAGTTAAATGACTTTGCTTCAAGATTTAGTTTGATGATAGGAATGCCACCCGAACCATATTGAATTTCATTATCTTCCTTTGTTTGATGATAGAAATGCCATCAGAATCATCTTGAATCTCATTATTTTCCTTTGGTGATTGTGGAGCTTCAAGTTTTGATCATGGTTGTTCAATTGGTTCATTATAGATTTCTAGGTGTTCTCTGAAAAAAATGAAATAAGAGTTAATGACAAAGTAGGCATGACAGAGACATTTTTTTTCGGGGTCAAAAACTTTTTCATTTCCACAATTTTTTTGTTTAATGCTTTGTTTGAAGAGAGTAAAATAACAAGTATGAAATTTATTACACCAACAATGTTATTATGTTAAACTAGACATGAAAAAAAGTGGAACTATTACCTTAGCATTTTTAACTCATGTTTGTAGTCACGGATAATTCTTCCTTTAAATTTTCTCCAATATCTTAATTTGAAAAAAGAGTTTATCATAATATATTTTAGAAATATATAATATAATATATAAAGTTACTAAAGTTTTGATTTCAAATTTTCAGTGTAAATATTTTGATCTCTATTATTTTGAAAGTTTTGACAAATTAGTAGATTTATTTATTTTTTACTGAGAAATAATATATAGAGATATATATAGCAGATAGGCAAACATGTAGAAGACATGCCATGGTGGTTGGGAATGGTTATTGCAGTTTTTATTTATACATAAATAAAATGTGATTTATAAGCACAAAATTTTTTCATTCAACTTTGTCCTAATTTTGCCATCATAGTATGATTCCAAACTTACAAGAAAGCATGAGAAAACGCATAAGAAAATGATGCATTGATTAATTGCACTTAAAACTTGTTTAATTTAGTGTATTATATGGTAAAAATAATTGGATACCCTTGCTTTGGCTGTCATCTGTAAATCCTTGTTTATTTTTGGCTTTATGCTCAATGGAATCAATTCTGATTCAGCTAATTATGTAGGTGAGGCTGTTTACGTGGATTGACATATTCCATCTCCAAGTAATTGTCTCCATGGAGCATTCATTTACAGCAGAGAGCCTCTGGCAAGGAAAAGGGCATAAAATTTTAGGTCTGGATCATCACCACTAATCTCTGCCGAAAACATTCCTGAGGAAAATGTAGGGCCTTAAGTTTTTGGGTCATGGCCCTGGTCTGGGCTGGACTATGATAGACTTTAGTTAATATTATTTGTTTATTAATAGTACTTTATCTTTTGTTTACTGTATTTGTTTGTTGAAAAATGATGGGCTCATAATATTTATGGTATTTGACTGTGATATTGTGCCGAAGTGATTACGGGTTCTGGTTTCTCCTTGACGACTCATGAAACTCCCATATGAGAAACTGAGGAAACTTGTATTATTATGATTGTAGGAAGGGAATTTACTCAGCTTTACTTCATCGCCCTTTTTTGTTTTTTCAGGAGTTCAACCCCAAGTCCTCCATATCAACGTCAGCATCAAAGCCTTTGCAAGCATCAACAAAATAGGTCAGCGACAAAGATTTCCTGCGATGGACTTTTCTGCTTCAGAATCTGTCAGCTTGGAAAATCCAGGACTGGGTTCTTGGCCGGTTTTGGTCTTATCATGAGCATTGACAAGAGTTGACAAAGAGAGAAACGCACACGTGTTACCTTAAAGGTACAATGATTGAGCCTACTTTTTCTCTGGCTTCAAACCACACCTATCATCGTGATGAAAAGCCAAGCCATGATATAATTTCAAGTTTCACGTGTTCTTCCCTACTTCTAAGTTGCTATATTTCAGTTTTAATAATTGTGAAAAATATAGAATAGTAATATTTCGACATCAGCAGTCAATCCAGGCCTTCATGTAGAATTTCCTTACTTAGTGCGCATTGTCCACTGCAAAAACTTCTGGACGCTGTCAAGGCCGCAGAGCTCTTTCACAACAGGCATGGTGGCAGGAACCTCCAACTGCAATGTCGAGACAGACTCGTTCTGGCCACTCCACAAAAGAAGTTGTTTCCTGGCTTCTTTTATGGCAGCCATTGTCGCACAATGTACTGAAACTGCTAGAGTTAATGGCGGCTCACCAGAAGCTGCCAAAAAACGAACAGTTGGTATATAGTTTCATGAAGTCATCTAGAAATTTTGCTTGAAATTAAATTTATGACGAAAGTGACATTTGGGATTTGTTTGAAATTAAATTTACACTTGCCTTTCGAAGAGAGTACACGATTTTGATGATGTCCACTGTTGAGGATTTCGACATTAAATTGTTTGGGAATGGTGTCCACTGTGGGGATCTTATAACTCCATGTGCCATTTGCAGTCACTAATCCATCCGAGTTTGTGGGGTATTCTTCAAGCATAAAGAACCCAATTCCTTGAACATAAGCTCCTTCAATCTGCAAAAAATAATTGTTAATTAATGTGCAAGTTTCTTAACTTTAAGTTACCGTTTGGCTAGATAACCCCGGTTATCTGGCATTGGTTATCTTATATGCCCTTGTTTGATTTGAGGTAATGAGATAACCAAGATTATCAGGTTATCTGATATAATCTCAAAATCAGGTTATTTGATAACCTTCAAGTTCTTAGGTATTCTGAGATAACTAAGTTATTTTAAATTTTTTCCTAGTTTGCCCTCACTATTTTATTCCTTTGGACCATAATAACCCAATGTAATTGATGAATTACAACATTCTTTTTAAGTATTTGTTTATGAAGCATATTATTAAACTTAACTTATATAATTATTAAACTATTTAAATATATTTTAACTAAAAAAATTATTTAAATATATGTTAGTTCAATTAAACTAGAAACATAATTTTTTTGACAGAAATAAATATAATTAAACTTAACTCATATAATCATTAAAATATTATTAATTATATAATTTGTGCATAAGACTTACCAAATTAATTTTTTCACAAGACTCAAGTATAAAACATATATTTTTTCCTTATGTAAATTAGGCATAATTTAATTTAATGAAACAAATAAATATTATTTTGTTAAGTTCAATGAAGATAAACTTGTTTTGTTAGTCATATATAATTGTTGAAATAAAAAGACTTGAAAAATATATGATACATAGTATAAAAAAGAAATAAACTACAAGTCTTTAAGTGAGGACATAATAGTAAAATATCAATTTTGACAAAAAACATAACCCCCAACCAAACAGATTAATCTAACATTGACAAATGTTGAACCAAATATAATTTGGTAATCTTTCAGGTCATATGTATAGGTTATCTTCGATGGAGCTAATCACATAACCAAGGTTATCTCAGATTACCTGAACCAAACGCCCCCTAAAAATATTAATGCAAAGGGGTTTTATTTAGGCTAACCTGTCCTAGATCCACAGCTGGATTTAAGCTTTGGCCACAGTCATATATAATATCTGTCCTCAAAGTTGTGGTTTCTCCTGTTAGAAGGTTTATTTCCACCTGCAATGCAAAGATAGTGTCATCATTTGTTCTAATACATGTTCTATGGGACAAAAAACAATGTAATTCAGCAAGGCAGAGTTCCTTTTAAAACAAGCAACAGATGAAAGCCATATATAAACTTGCCTCACTGACTGCAGCACCATAGTTTAGGTAAAATATGGAAGAAATGCCAGGTATAAACAATGAACTTGCTGATAAGTTCACAGAACTGAGATATGCCTGCATTTATTTATAAGTTTAAAGTGAGAAGAAAGGTATCCTTGTGTTGTGTAACTTTCCCAAATCATCAGTGACCAAAGTGGAAAAAATGAAGTTTAGAACATTCCTGGAGTTTAGAATATATACCTGCAGGATCAATGTCTCCCATTTTATAGATTTCATTTGTTCCAACAACTTTTCCTTGAGGGCAGTTAGTCTCTCAACCAAGACATTGCAGCAAAGTCTAACTGCTTCGCAGCTCGACTCAGATGTGGTGCTGCCAGCAGTCATACCCCCTTGAATCAAACTCAGGGTATCAGCTTGTATGACTCTCACTTTCTCCAAAAGTTCTTCTGTTCCACCGCATTGGACCAAACTGAGACCATATGCAGTCATCTGTTTTACTTTTGTCCAGAGACCCTGACCCAGCTCAACTCCACCAATTTCAACAACAATAGTTCCATCTCTTAGAATGCTTACTTTCCCAGGGGATGGTCTCACAGCCACTTCATGAACAGTGGGCACACGCGAAATGCCTCTCTTTTGCCATTTATGAGTCCTATTAAATTCTTTTATCATTTCAGTCCTATGGTAAAAGCTTGAAGAAATGGCCAACTTATCCCATATTGAAGGTAAAGTATATTCCAAAGGTTCTCCAGCATTACTCTTGTAAAATAAATCAAGGCTGTTGTATGTGTGGAGATTAATAGTTCTGACAGAATCCACTTCAAGGGAAAGGGAGGATGCTACATGTTCAATTATAGCTTCAGTAATAAATGATGCCTGTACCTCCCCAGGGGCTCTCACTGCTGATCTACTTGGAAGGTTCGTTTTGCATACTTTTATATCAAAAGATAAAGCACCCCAGTCATACTTTTTTAGAGTTCCAACCATATGCTCAGGCATAATTGCACTTACGTCCGAGTATATCCCCGCATCAATTAGTACATCAAGTTTTAGGGCTGTAATCTTCCCATTAGCTTTGAATCCTACACTGTAAGTTATTTTCATCGGATGCCTGCCTCCTGCCATTATCATATCAGTCTTGCGATTCATGTACATTCTGACCGGACGCTGTAACTTGTAGGCAGCAACCGCGCATGCTGTAGCAACCTACATAAATGGAGATAATTAATTGATAGAATGAACATAATTTAGACTAGAATTTTAGCACACCAAACAAAAACAACTCCCCTCTATAGGTGTCCGGAAAGTTATTTTCATATATTAGCTGCTTCAACTCAGATTCATTTCCACAGATCCTGACATATTCAATTTCATAGAATGATAAAACCCTGCAGAATGATTCAATGAGACTCACTGGAATTGATTTTATGGCCTTGCCTCCAAAGCCTCCTCCAACCCTTCTTGTAATCACACGAACGTTGTGTCCAGGAAGACCAAGGCATTTAGCTATTGTATCATGTGTGAACTCAGGGGCTTGACTAGAACTGTATACTACAATGCAGTTGTCTTCATCTGGCACAGCGAGAGCAGTTTGTGTCTCCATATAGAAATAGTATTGTGACCCGAGTTTGAGCTAGATTCAACAATTGAAAACATACATTAGCTCACAATTAAGAAATGTAGTAAATGTCTCTACAAAGTATATACATTACCTCAGCAGACAAAATTTGGTGATCAGCTTCAGCCATTCCTTTTGAGAAATCACCAACCTGCTCAGGGCACAAGAAAGGAGGAACCTCAAAAAAGCTACATCTCTCAACAGCCTCTTCTACAGATAATATTGGTGGTTCTAAATTTGCTTTATCATAATCAATCACTGCAAGGTTTGCTGCCAGGTCTGCATGTTTCTGTGTATCTGCAACCTGAAAGAGTCATTTCAAGGATTATGCTCTCAAGATACTAAAAGACACTTTCAGCTTCTTATATTATGCCATATTGATGATCACTACAGCAAATAAAATAAAAGGAGATATAGAAACCATGGAATTACCACAAAGGCAATGCGATCTCCAGCACATTGAACAACCTCATCTGCATATAAAGGTTCGTCGCCAAATATGGTTGAGCAACCTACATTCTTCCCAGGAATGTCTTTGACAGAAATTAGTGCAGTGACTCCATCAGGTGATGATCCAGACTTAAATTTTATGTCCTTTACCCTTGCCAGAGGCTCTGTGCTGTAAATGAATGCTCCATGGAGACAATTACTTGGAGCTGGAATGTCATCCACGTAAACTGCCTCGCCTGCATAATTAGCTGAATCAGCATTGATTCCATAGACCATACAGCCAAAATAAACAAGGATTTACAGATGACCAATATTTTACCATATAATGCACTATATCAAACAAGTTTAAGGGAAACAATGTAATCTTAAGTCTTAACTATACAGATCCATTCAGGTCAAACTTTGGCTCCTTACAAAATTGGTCCTAATCTTGGATAATGGAATCGGTCTTTTAATGGAAGCCTCTAATAGGAAGATTGCAGTACAGGATTCAAAACTAAACTTTGTTTCCCAAAATTGTTCATGAAATTCAGGAACAACAGCTAACCATCAATAACTAAACTTAAAATTTTAGTGTGAAACTAAGCAATAGAATAATCTGTGGGATATGACCAACCAGAAGCTTGAATGGCAGCTCCAGCTTTCTGAACTGGCTCTCCAACTGGATGATACTCTTTACTTGAATGAATCACTTGCTTTGCCGATGATAACAAAGTTGGGAGTTTGGTTTCACTAAACTGATCATAATTCTGTTTTAATTTGGAATCCGTGAAACACTCTGCACTATTATAGCCATTGAGCCAACCATTCGAAATTTCTGAAGATGTGTCAACTAAGGGGCTCAGAAACTCGAAAAGAAAGCCAACGGCCAAGCTTGACCTGTAAGCAGGACTCGAGGTGCCATCTTCGGGTATTATGGTAGTTCCAAGTATTTTAGTGGCCTCATACAGAACACTAGCACTTAGCAATTTTCCAGCTAAAAATCCCTCAACCTTTCTTGCTCTAACTGAGTGTTTAGTGCCATAAGCACCAAAAGCCAACTGACAATTATTTAGCACTACTCCAGCAGAATTACTGCAAACAGAAACCTCAGCCAAGAAAGCAGCATTCAAATAGGGAAGTGCATTTCCCAAAGGACGTGGTGCAGCTCGATAAGTTTCAAATAGCAACTTCGTATCACTTTTAGAAGAGGCATCCTTATTCCTCGACTCCCAGCGAGGTATCTGGACATTTAGAAGAACACTTTTGGAATCCAAAGGAGGCATCTCCAGGAAGTCCTCCAGTGTAAGCTTTTCAAGCTTCTGACCAGTCATTATATTCACCAATGTACCCACAGAAAGTAGTATGGTAGCCATATCTGATGGGAAGTGTTTCCTCTGGGCCATTATCAAATTCCCTCCGATACTACCTGAATTCCTTATGAAAGCTGAAGCAATCTTTTCCATATGGTCAGCAATTTTTTTGAACGCCATTTCATCTTGGTGAGGTTGATATTCATTTTCTTCCTTGAGAGCTTTGATAGCCTTAGAAATTGTCACAGCTGCTCCGATTTCAAAACCAGTCTGATCTTTCCTTATTATTGAGAGCTCAGGAACATATTTTAAATCAATGTATCTTTCATAGCCGACTAATTCCTTGTAATAACCCGTTCCCGTGTTACCTACAACAATTTTCATTGAGGTTTCATCATTGTTCTCATCCCTTTGCAACAAGCTTTGAAGTTGTTCCAGACTAACAGGACTATGCCAACGATTTCGTTTAGATGCCAGATTGGCACCTGCCTTGATTTCCTTCTTGAGAAACTGAGGAAACTTAGAAATTGCATCATTATAATTGTAAGATGGTAATCTACTCAGCTTTACCTCATCACTTTCTCCCTTTTTCCAAAAGGAGTTCAACCCCAAGTCCTCCATGTCAACATCAGCCGCAAAACTTTTACAAGCATCAACAATAGGTCGATAACCAGTGCAGCGACATAGATTTCCTGCAATGGACTTCTCTGCTTCAGAAACTGTCAGCTTGGAAAATCCAGGACGGGGTTCTGACCTGTTGGCCCTATCGGCATTGACAAGAGCTGAAAAGAGAGAAACGCACATTCCTGGAGTGCAAAAGCCACATTGAGATGCATGGAAACCAGCAAACCTTTCCTGAATGGGGTGGAAACCATCCTTGCTATTTCCAACTCCCTCAGCCGTTGTGATTGAACATCCATTAACACTGCAAAGCAGTGTGAGGCATGAACTCACAGTAAAATCCTCAACGTGGTCAAGCACTGGATCATACTTGGACAGCAGGACAACACAGGCGCCACAGCCTCCTGTTAAAGAAGAAAAAAATATCATTTTCTTTGTAGCAGTGGACAAATAGAGAAGTCAGGCAATTTTCATAAATGGAATGGTAATGGTAAAACTGTTAAGTTGTTTTACCAGAATGATTCACAACTCCAATTACTTTTATTTCGTATGCTTTCTACCAAAACAGACAAGTAATATTTGATTAGATTTGAGTAAGAAACTAGCACTTAGATTTGAAACTCAGCTTTCCTACAAATTACTTAAATCCTTTCCTACGTAAATTAAGACCTCTTTCATTTTCTTCTCTCTTTGGTACAAGTCACAGTCTCTCACACCATATCAAAACTCTGCCAAAATCTACAATGACCTGGAAGATTTTTTTTTTTTGGGGGGGTAAAACACTTGGAAGAATAATTTGTTAATTGAAAGTGATTCGGTCAAACATCTTTTTTATTTCAATAACACCTTTGCGTAACCAAAAGGGAAAGAAAAAACTTCAATTTTTATATTGATTATCACAAAATATGTTTGAGCCTTTCAACATCTGATCACATTAGAAAAAAAAAAAAGCATTAAACCGTTGAAAATGTTATCTTTAAATGCTTCACATATATGGTCATCAAACTCTAACATTTAAAATGACATGTTTAGAAGCATACTGATAGATTGAAACATAAATATCGTTTCAAATCGTAATTATTGATATAAATCAAATAATAATTAGTTTATACTCTAGTTAATTAAGTTGCATATTTAATAGTGCTAGTATTTTTAATTACTCGTTGACTCTCTTCTGATTGGACAATTATTATTATTATTTTTTTAGGAAACTGATTGTGCAATTATTATATAGCAATAGATGGTAGATTTATATACTCATTCTATTTACCGGACTCAAACTAGCTTCATTAATTTCTTCTATGGAAAAGTTGGTCAAAATTTAAACAATCTCATATTCATGCATACTAATTTGCAAGCAAGGACTCGAAAGAAAAAAAAATCAAAAGTGTGCAAAACTCGTTGATCAACTTCCCCCTCCTGGCTTGGTGGTCGACGCCGAGAGGTTGGGCGTGTAAGGGGGCGCAGGTTCGAACCCCGCCCCGCCGGGCCCCTCCTTGTAAACTTAAAAATAAAAATGGATCGAATCCAATTTAACTGCTGACATTTCCAAGAGGAAAGTATCACAATGAAGGCGAAAGTTATCTACCTTTACAATGATCACGATGACATGAAATCATAAGTTATCAATGGATGAAGTAACTTTTCATAGAATATACTCTGATCGGTAAAGAAGCTGACAATTTCATGAGATCCATTCAAATATATGAAAGAACAAAAATAAAATTTTCCACCATACATAATTCAAGGTGAAAACATAAATACATGTATTCCTTAATGATCTGTGTCTGTAGAAACCTTGAAACTCACATAAAGAGAGGGTGAGATGAGAGAGAGACAAACCTTCACCACAGCTGAGCTTGACACTCTTGAAAGGAGTCTGAGAACGCAGGAACTCAAGCAAAGTAGTAGAAGGGTCAACGTCAAAGAGCTCAAACCTCTGTCCGTTAACAGCAAAAACCAGGCTCTCTTTTCTGGTTTCTGCCACTTCCCCCATTTTTGTCAGAGTTTCTCAAAAAAACTCAAAGCTTGCCAAACTAAACTAGTTAGAACTCCTACAAAACTCCTCATTCAAAGGAAAATATACCAAAACATCTCTTCCCTCACCCATGATGTCACATTCACAAACAAAAAAGATACTACCTTGTTCTTACTAGTATAATTTATTCACCTGGACTTTGTTTCCACATCATTGTGTTTTTTTAATGGATTGGAAATTTGGAATTTAATAAACCTCTTGGAGTTTTCATTGTTTAACCAAAGATTCTGGGAGAGGAAAAGTCAAGCACAAAATTTTAAAAGACCAAATTAACGAAAACAAAAGCAACATTTAATATAGTCTTTCCTTTTCTTACGTGGGATAACCTTTGACATCGGAATGACAGCTAAAAGTCAATAGTTTTTAACGAGAAAGCCAGGACCAATTGGATGTAGGATCAATGGATCATCGACTCTCTCTGAGAATTAATTATTTTATCCTATTGTATCTTCAAGCATGAAGAATCCAATTCCTTGAATGAAATCTTTTCATAGCAACAATGTGTAAAGTTGAGGCAGGCCTGCCTGAGAAAGACTTGATTAGTTGATACTAAAAACAAACAAGCAAAAACATTAGCAACTTGTGGAACTCGCAAGTAGTCAAGAACATTGACAATAAGATCTCTTTCCTTTTTCTTGGTATGACAAAAAAGAATTGTAAGAAAATCAGCTTTACAAGGATCTTGAAGGGCATTAGAGCTAGAACAAAATTACTCTCAAGTTATATTATTCATAGGAAGGTGACTTCAAGTCATCCGGTAACCAAACTGGAAAACAATGAAGCCCGAACAAATGTGTCTACAAAATCAATGTCTCCCACTCTATAACTCTCATCTGTTCTCATTAAGCTTTCCTGAATGTTCAGCAATAACAAATACAATACTTTTTAGAACAATTAAATTTCAACTTTACACGTTCCTATATACTCCTATAAACTAAAATAAACATCAAGGAGAATGTACAGATTGCACTCTTCAGGGCGTTCAACTTGGTTTATATACAGAGTTAGGAGCTTTGATCCATCTTACATCTGGAAGCCATAGTTTTGATACCCTAATGACCCTCCTTGAGCAGGTAAATGGCTTGAAGGAGGCAGCTGATGCAATGCAGGTACCTGTTGACCATGAGCTCCTTGCCCAGGAATCCAGTTCTGGTCAGCAGGCGCATCCATTGTGTTGCTATCAACTGTGGTAATGTCATGGATGCTGGATCGTTTCCTCTCCTTCTTCACGGAACTTTGTCGAAGAAAGTACTTCTGAGCGTGGCTAGCCACCTGGGTAGGCGTTCGTGTAACCACCACATTTCTTGATATGCTCCGCCAGTCACCCTTACCAAATTTATGCAACCCAATTAAAAATAACCTGTTTTCAATATCAATGAAAATAAGCTCAAGATAATAATCATACAAGTCAACAATGGTAATTCGAGAACAACCAATAGCATAACATTAGCATGTAATATCCAGACGGCAACCAACTGGCAACAATTACACCATGATTACAAAGTTATGAACAAAAACCAACACCTAGAAATTCAAAATATTGCATGGACTTAGTTATGTCTCAGATGACATTTTATTTCATCTCTTAAGATGAATCAATCGATCAATGAAATGCAAAGTTCTATGGATATGCAACATGGATAAGCTAAGCAAAGGGAATTCATCGAGAACTCATCATCTGCAAGACCGCAGCTTCTCAATTAAAATGGGGTCAGTTTCAGATCAATCATTCAAACATCTCATGAACTTTTTCTTTTTTTACTTCTTTGGCACAACTTAGCTGTTAAAATAATTTCAATATAAAAAACCAAACCGCCCATCCCCTGCCTCACCCAAATAAAAGAACTAAACGAGATAAAATGCCAAAAAACATAGAATGTTCAACGTTTACAAGAAACCAGGGAATTAAACCAAATGAAATCTAGTAAAGCTTATCTCTTTGACTGTTTATCTTAGATTTCAAAAAGGTAAGATTATAAAAAAATTCGAGCTTTATACAAGAAACAAGAAAACAGAATCCATACTTCATCAGCAGAGAAAAAAAAGAATGGAAATTTACATACTTGTGCTCTTCCTCTGTCCATGGAGTTCCCTTCTTTCTTTCATTCTCTCCCTGTTTCGGCTTCGAAGCTTCGAAAGAGATCTGATTGTCCGAGTCCCAACCCGAAGACAACACGGACGATGAATCATCAGTATAACTTGGAAGCTCAACTCGACCAGCGTCAATCTCACAAACATCATAACAAAGCATTTCATAATGCTCTTGAACTTCCATGGGTGATTTCCCAGGAACCCTCTCGGCAATCTTCTGCCACCGATCGGAAGTTCCCTCCGGGAACATCACCAGAGCCTGCTCGAAGAGCTTGTCCTCTAGACGGGTCCACTGAGTCGAGGGGTGAGCCAAGAAGGGATTATGGTTGACGTTGTTGTGGTTATCTTGGTACATGCTGGCTGATACCGCCTTTGCGTATCCGATGAAATCTCTTGGTATTTTCTTTAGAGTTCGTCTCGGATTAGGAGGAGTTCGATTTTTAAAAGCAACTCAATCAACACAAACAGATTATTAATTAAAAAAATAGATAATATGAACTGGTTTTTTTTATTTTGGTGGTAAGGGTTTAGGATTTTTCGTTGTTTTGGACTTTTGTTTTTCCTTTTCAGTATTCTTACCAACTCAGACTTCTTATTCAACACGTTTTTGCTATTATTGGATGTTTTTCTTTTTCTTTATTTTATTTATTATTGGATTTTTTTCATTTTTTTCTTTCTTTTTATAATAAATAAATATAGATTCCTCTTTTTCTTTCTTTTTTTCTGTTTTTCATAAATATACTATTTTTAACTTAATTTAATTGTTACTATATTTATTATTTTTATTATTCTTAAGTTTTAGATAAACAATCCTATAAATTGAGTAAATAAATTAGACGATTAAAACTATGTTAGAGAGAGAAATGAGATTAGTCTGATGAGATTGAAATTTTAAAAAAATTATTGTACATATAAAAAAGTTGTGAAAATAATTATTATACAGATAAACAATATATGTTTGGTAACAATGGTGACAAGAGCATTTGAATTTTCAATCACACCGCATCAACGTCAATTGATCTCCCAAACATTATTTAAATATCTTATCGCACCATTAAATATCATTGAGAGAGGAAAAAAAAAATTATTATTAAAATCTTTTTAAGAAAAACAAGTTTTTTAAGATATTATCATAATCTTTTTATTTATTATCTCTTTGGATATTTATCTAAAGATATTAATTGTGAAAAAAATTTCTAGAATCATTTAATTTAACAAAATATTTAAAAAGTATCAAAATTGTCATTTAGGCCCTCTAAAGCCATTCCACACCTTAATAAAATTGTCATGATTTTGTTAAAGAGTATGTTCTGTCTCTGACTAAAAAAAAGAGTTCTCTAGAACCAAATTTTATAATTACTTTAAATGCATGTATGTAAGATATTATATTATTAACTATTATTTATATACTGTAATTATAACTACAAAAAATTACTTCACTAATAAATATTTTATATTTAATAAATTTTAAAAAATCTTTTATACTTCATTAATATATATTACTTTCTTTAATTACTTTAATCTATATTATATAACTAAAATTTAATTAAATTTAGAAAAATACAAAAAATTACAAAAAAGCAAAAAAAAACCTAAGATTCCCGTTTGAAACCGAAACCGAACGGCTACCTAGCGGTTACGATTCTAATTTCAAGGTTTCAAAAACTAGAATCGACGATTCGGAGTCGAAACTGAACAGCGGTCAGAACTAATATTTTTTTTGTATTATTTTGTTTGTGTTAAATAAACAAAATAAAGAAACTAACTTTATGTGAATTTCACTTTGAACGTCATCATATAGGGTGGCTTTTGCCACATCGCATCTCAATGTTGACAAATGTTTGGATATCACAAATGGATAATGGCTATTGAATTTGTTTGCGTCAATGAAAGCGAATATCTAGCTATATCCATATGCTTTATGATTTATCGAAGCATTTGACATTGACACAACAAAATAAAAACAAACGCAATTTTCTCGAATTATTTTCCTTTTGTCTTTCTCTTTTTTTCATCAATTTTCCATCTGGTTATATAGTTTATTTTCGAAAAAGTAACTAAATTGGTAATTTTAGATTCTACCAATCATAAGTCATTGATGGGGATATGGAAATCCAAAATAATACTATGAACAAAGAGACATGTAATCGAGAGAGAAAATAAAATAGATTTGTGTTCTTATTCTGATTTCTCTGTCCTTTGACTCGAATGAGTAACTTATTGTAATAATTTTTTTTTTCTCTAGCACAGATGGTAATTACGCTTAATATTTACATGGCTGGGGCTGCCAATTTGATAACCAGTCCAGAAGGCCTCGCCATCAGACCAGGCGGCCAACTAACCAGCCAGGCAGGCAGCCAGGAGAATTCAATGAGCTTTATCAATCCAACCAGCCAGGCAGTAGCCAGGAGAATTCAATTCTCCACTCACTTTCTACCCATTGTCCATTCCAAGAACCTCTCAACGCTACCAAGGCCACAGAGCTCCTTCACGACAGGCATGGTGGCAGGAACCTCCAACTGAAATATTGTTGAATTAGACTCGTCTTGTTGCCCACTCCAAGAAAGAAGCTGTCGCCTGGCTTCTTTTATTGCTGCCCTCGTAGCACAGTGAACCGAAACTGCTAGAAGTAATGGCGGTTCGCCAGAAGCTACAGAAAGCAACAGATTAACACAAGTACCGTCAGAAATGAAACAGCATCACCATTCATATAAGCTGCTGGTGTTCTACTACAAGACAGAGTTAGAAGAGTCAGGAATAAAGAAAAGGGACATGCATTCCATGAAAGTTGATATGAACTTGCCTTTTGAAGACAGTACTCGTTTTTTATGACGCCCACTGTTAAGGATTTCAACATTTAATTGTTTGGGTATGGTGTCCACTGTGGGGATCTTATAAGTCCATGTGCCATTTGCAATCACCAATCCATCTGAGTTTGTGGGGTATTCTTCAAGCATAAAGAACCCAATCCCTTGAACATAAGCTCCTTCAATCTGCAAATCTTAATTGTCAGTCTTAAACCGCACAGATGATATTAACCAGTGGACAAACTTGAGAGTTCAGACTAAAACCAAACAAATAAAGCGATGATTTTAAATTGAGGTCATGCAAAAGAGTTATTGTATTCAAGATAACCTGTCCTAAATCCACGGCAGGATTTAAGCTTTGGCCACAATCATACAGAATATCCGTCTGCAAAATTGTAGTTTGCCCTGTTAGAAGGTTCACCTCCACCTGTCATGCCATAGCTTCAAAATTAGTAATGGTAAATGATTTGATCTGCATCTTGCTCAACATTCCAATCAATTAATGATGGAGATGAACTTGAAAGAAAGATGAAGCAATAGATAAAACTTGCCTCACTCACTGCTACACCATAGTTTAGGTAATTCGTGGAAGAAAAGTCTGGTACAAAGTACGAACTTGCAGATAAGTTTACAGAATTGAGATAAGCCTGCATCGATAATACATGTGAACTTGCAATTAGTTGCTGTAGATAAAAAGAGTGGAATAGCCAAAATGGAAACATAATGTAGTAAGAATATTCCTGATGGACAGACATCTACCTGAGAAATCAGCGTCTCCCATTCTATAGATTTCATTTGCTCCAGCAACTTTTCCTTGAGAAAGGTAAGTCTCTCAACCAAGACATTGCAGCAAATTCTAACTGCTTCACAGCTGGACTCAGATGTTGTGCTGCCAGCAGTCATACCCCCTTGAATTAAACTCAAGGTATCAGCTTGTATGACCCTTACTTTCTCGGAAAGTTCTTCTACTCCACCACATTTGACCAAACTAAGAGCATATGCAGTCATCTGTTTCACTTTTGTCCAGAGACCCTGACCCAACTCGATTCCCCCAACTTCAACCACAATAGATCCATCACGTAGAATGCTTACCTTCCCCGGGGTTGGTCTCAGTACCACTTCATGCACAATTGGCACACGTGAAATACCCCTTTTGCGCCATCTATTATGCCTATTGAATTCTTTTAACATTTCAGTCCTGTGGAAAAAGCTTGAAGAACTGGCTAACTTATCCCATATTGTAGGTAAGGTATACTCCCCAGGTTCACCTGCACTACTCTTGTAAAAGAAGTTGAGGCTGTTGTATGTGTGGAAATTAATATTTCTGACAGAATCCACTTCAACACAAAGGGTGGAGGCTACATGTTCAATAATCGCTTCAGCTATAAATGATCCCTGTAGATCGCCAGGGGCCCTCATTGCTGATCTACTTGGAAGGTTTGTTTTGCATACTTTTGCATCAAAACATAGAGCTCCCCAGTCATACTTTTGAAGTGCCGTAAGTATCTGTCCAGGAATCATTAGACTTATGTCACTGTATATCCCTGCATCTATTAGTATATCAAGTTTTAGGGCTGTAATCTTCCCATTATTTTTGAATCCTACACTGTAAGTTATTTTCATCGGATGCCTTCCTCCTGCCATTATCATATCAGTCTTCCGATTCATGTATATCCTGACTGGGCGCTGTAATTTGTAAGCAGCAAGTGCACATGCTGTAGCAACCTACATGAATCATAACAGAAGGTCAAGAATCACTTCTGTAAGACAGCACTAGAAGGATAGCCTAAATCAATAAATCTCCAGTTACATGCTTAAGTTAGTATCCCGTTCCGAAGAGTATTTAGTTTTTAGAAAGCTAAACATCTCTATCAAATTCAATAAGACAAACAAGGGGGAAAAAATAATTTATTGACACAGAGAAACATGTTTGATAGTACAGATACAGTGATGGTGAACATAGTGGATTGATCTGCTAATACCACGCGAAAGCTAAAAGTAAGGTTGCTGAAATGTGGATGACTTTAAATATCGTTCAGAGAAAATATTGCTATCAATATAACTAAAAATAAACAGGGATTACAAAATTAGTGGAATGAAACTTACAGGAACAGCTTTTGTGGCCTTTCCACCAAAACCTCCTCCAACCCTTCTTGAAATCACACGAATGTTATGTCCTGGAACACCAAGGCATTTTGCTATTGTATCATGCGTGAACTCGGGGAATTGATTAGAAGTGTACACCACCACGCAGTTATCTTCATCTGGCACAGCAAGAGCAGTTTGTGTCTCCATATAGAAATAGTATTGTGACCCAAGTTGGATCTAGATGTAGCAAGTCAATAGAAATATTAGTGAGTTGCCATGATAAAGGTTAGTGAAAGGATAGAATAGAAAATACGGCTTGGGCTTGTATTCCTGATGTAGCAGGTTAATTGAGACAAAGAGACAGAACTGCCGCAGAGATAAGGGAGATCAGAAAGCCCAAGCAACAACACATTATGGAAATTACCTGAGTTGAGAGAATTTGGTGATCAGCTGCAGCCATGCCTTCGGAGAAATCACCAAACCGTGTAGGGTAATCAGAAGGCGGGAGCTCAAAAAAGCTACATCTCTCAGCAGCCTCTTCTACAGATAATATTGGTGGTTCTAGATTCTCCTTGTCATAGTCAACCACTGCAAGGTTGGCTGCCAAGTCTGCATTTTTCTGTGTATCTGCTACCTGAAAAGAGTCATTTTAGCGGTCAACTTTCACAAACTTGAACATCAAAAGCTCATAAAGGAAACAAAATAACATTCTACGGTGTCTGGTATTAGTGACAATTACAAAATCAATAGAAAGACATAAATATGGCCAAACAAAAAAAAAATGAAATTATGGATGTACCACGAAGGCAATTCGATCTCCTGCACACTGAGCAATCTCATCTGCATACAAAGGTTCCTCACCAAATATGGACATAAAACCTAGGTTCTCCCCTGGAATGTCTTTGACTGTCATAAGGGCAGTGACTTCAACTACTGGTGAACTAGGCTTAAACTTTATGCCCTTCACCCGTGCCAGAGGCTCTGTGCTATAGATAAAAGCTCCATGTAGGCAATTTTTCGGAGATGGAATGTCATCCACATAAACAGCCTCACCTATATAAAGCAGTAAGAACACAATGAGCATTTATCAAATAGAGCATAGAGCGGCTAACAAAACATCTGAGGATGAGAGCCAAAGCAAGGTTTGGAGAAGCAAGAACTGAGGTAGCACACCTATGTGGAGGGAGGATGACAGATATTATCATTGACTACTGTTCATGTCCCATGCACAGAATTAAACATGGATCCATGCATTACTAACAGAAGAAAAGCGTTGATAAATTAATTTAAAACTCTAATAATTAACTTTCTGCTGTCAAGAAATAGAATCATGAGTAAGCTGTGACAAACCAGAAGCTTGAATAGTAGCTCCAGCTTTTGTCATTGGCTCTCCAATTGGATGGTATTCTTTACTTAATTGGATGACCTGCTTTGCCGACGATAACAATGTTGGGAGTTTGGAATCCTTCAACAAGAGGCCGTTGACACAATCACCCGAAATTTCAGCAAGAGAGCATATTAAGGGGCTTAGGAACTCGAAAAGAAAGCCAACGGCCAAGCTTGTCCTGTAAGCAGGATGCGAGGTACCATCTTCAGGTGTCACAATTGTTCCAAGTAATTTAATAGCCTCATGCAGAACACCAACACTTAGCCACTTTCCGGTAAGAAACTCCTCAAGTTTCCTCGCTCTAATTGGACGTTTGGTCCCATAAACACCAAAAGCCAACTGACAGTTATTTAACCTTACTCCATCAGATCTAGAGTTTCTAGAAAAAGAAACCTCAGCCAGGAAAGCAGCATTCAAATAGGGCAATGCATTTCCAAGAGGACGTGGTGCGGCGCGATAAGTTTCAAATAGTATCTTAGTACCAGTTTCGGATGAAATATCCCGTCTTGACTCCCAGCATGGAATTTTAATGCTTAAAAGAACAGTTTTGGAATCTAAAGGGGGCCTCTCAAGAAACTTCTCTAGTGTAAGCTTTTCAAGTTTCTGACCTGTCATTATATTCATTATTGTACCCACGGGTAGTAGTATGGTTGCAATATCAGATGGAAAATGTTTCCTCTGGGCCATCATCAAATTTCCTCCTACACTACCTGAATTCCTCACAAATCCTGAAGCTATCTTTTCCATATGGGCAGCAATTTTCTTGAACACTGTTTTACTTTCTTGGTGAAAATCAGCTTCGTTTTCTTCCTTCAGAGCTTCAATAGCTTTGGAAATGGTCACAGCTGCTCCAATTTCAACCCCTGTCTGGTCTTTCCTAATGATTGAGAGCTCAGGAATAAATTTTAAATCAATGTACTTATCATAGCGTTCTAGTTCCTTGTAATATCCCATTCCTGTATTACCCACAATAATCTTCATTGAGGTTCCATCATTAGCCTGATTGTCTTGCAACAAGCTTTGAAGTTGATCAAGACTTGCAGGACTACACCAGTGATATCCTTTAGAAGCCAGGTTGGCACCTGCCTTGAGTTTCTTCTTGAGAAACTCAGGAAACTTATAACTCGCATTATTATGATTGTACAAGGGTAATCTACTCAGCTTTACTTCATCACTTTCTCCATTTTTCCAAAAGGAGTTAAAGCCCAAGTCCTCCATATCAACATCAGTAGCAAAACTTTTACAAGCATCAGCAATTGGTCGATAACCGGTACAGCGACAAAGATTTCCTGAAATGGCCTTTTCTGCTTCAGTAACTGTGAGCTTGGAGAATCCGGGACGGGGTTCTGGCCTGTTGGTCTTATCAGCATTGACAAGAGCTGAAAACATAGAAACACACATTCCCGGAGTACAAAACCCACATTGAGATGCATGGAAACCAGCAAGCCTTTTCTGAATTGGGTGGAAACCATCCTTGCTATTTCCAACTCCCTCAGCTGTCGTGATTGAACATCCATTAACACTGCAAAGAAGTGTGAGGCACGAACTCACGGTAAAATCCTCCACCTTGTCAAGCACGGGATCATACTTGGACAACAGGACGAGGCAGGCACCGCAGCCTCCTGTTAAACAGGACAACAATAATTGAAAACAAACATTCCTTTGGTAGGAAGGGATGAGAAGAAATCGGATGCAAATGAGTAAACTTGTATTCTATCTACCAGGCTTCTGTTCTCTAAATCACAACGGTAATCCAAGATTCAAAACATCTATCTCTTCCCCTTTCAAACTAAACATTTATTTCCCCGGCTTTCTAAGTCAAAAATGTTTTTTATAGTAAAAATTGGAACTTTTTCCTTTTTATCAAAATTTTAAGTTTATCAGACAATTCTTAACATCTTAAAAACCATGCAGAAAAACACAAAACATAACCCATGAACAAATATACTGAAAGCAAAACGTACTCCAAATAAACCCCACCATCATAACATGCAATAACACACATACACGCATAGAAATTAATTTTATGAAGTAGAAACACAACATCCCTCCAGATATTCAAGAACAAGAAAAAAACAATCAAACCCTTCAAAGAGAAGTGATCCAAAAATAAAATGGAAACCAAACAGAGAGAAAGTAAGACAGAGACCTTCACCACAGCCGAGCTTGACACTTTTGAAAGGAGTTTGAGAACGCAAGAACTCAAGCAAAGTAGTAGAAAGGTCTACATCAGAATCAGATAGCTCAAACTTCTGTCCATTAACTGCAAAAACCAAACTCTGCTGCTTCCCTATTTCTGCTACCTCCCCCATCTGTCAAAACTTGATACAAACTACAAAAACAATGACTACTATAACGTAACTGAACTCATTTGCCAACTCTATGGAAAAGCCAGAAATGACCAAAAGCTATGTAATATTATTATCACATGTAAAGAAAGAAGATTGTTTCCAAAACTTTTAACAGAGAAACAGAGCATGGTGCCAATGCCACCAATCCAAATTACAAAGTAAGTAATATTATATGTTTTCTTGTAAGCTACTTCTGTTGCATTAGAATTTATTGCTTAGTAGACTTTGCCTACGTCTCTCGGGGCTGTATATATATGATAACGTTAAAAGTTAAAACTAGAAGAATTGGCATTTTGGAAAGCAAAGTCAAGCACAACCTCTGAAATTTGAATAAAGAAAGAGAAGAAAGTTCAACCTTGAAAGCGAAAACCAGTAATGCATGCCCTTCTACGCTATCCCTTCTTTAATTACAATTAAAGACATGACAATTAATCATGGCTGCCGCCCACCACCCGCCACCTATATCTCTCGTTACTAGTAACTCAGTAAACTCATAATCTTACTAATATATCTAAATATCTAAATACATATAAAATTAGGCATGAAATGACAAAAATACTCAAAATTCTCTTAACTCTCATCAATTTCACTCTAAAAGATAATGGTAGTTTAGTCATTTCACTTTTCTTATTTAATTTCATTTCCTTTCAAAGCATGGACTCCATATTCCACTAACAAAAAATATTAATATCTTATTAATATTTTTTACATATTATATATTATTATATAATATCTTTATATATTATATATTTTTATATATTAATATCTTTAAATATTATATATTATACATATTTATATATTATATTTTTCACTATCCCTTTTAATATTTTAATTATAATTTATTTAATTAATATTAAATATTAAATATTAAATATTAAATATTAATATAATAATTCATATAAATTTGGTATTGTAATATTGTAGTTTGATTTTGTGATATTGACTATGAGTATTAGTTATTTTCTTCGGCTCTATATATGCACTCATATTGTTTTTCGTTACAATATGTATCAACTTTCAAAAATTTACTTATAATATATACACATAAAATTATAAAATATCTATATATAATTAACATACTAATTCTCGCATCCGAAAAAAAACGTGAGTCCATTGCTAGTATAACATATTTTTTACCTATTATATTAAACTTTAGTATTTGGAAGTCGACACATGTCAATATAATGATATTGAAAAGAAAGTATAATACAATTTTGATTTTGACTTTAGATTAATAGGATCTTAAAGTGGCTGTAAAAAATGGACATTTGTAAAAGAAAAAAATAATTACACTTTTGATGAAATGTATATCATATCATTTAGTTGCTTTGGGATAAACAAATGAGAGGATAATAACCTTTGGAGCTATGCATGTGCACACCGTAGAATCCATTCATATCGTAATGATTTCATTTTGAGAAAATCTACTTTAGAAATTTAAAAGGACAACAATGGCTTAATGATATTTCGAGTGGCCGTCCGTTAAGAACTTAAGATCATTCGAGAGTTGGCCATCCGTATCCCCTTTCTCGGATTCTCCTTCAAGAAAAGTTAAAAGGAAAAAGAAACACGGGATGATCAAACTTTTACTATAATTCATATTGGGCCTAGAAAAAAAGGAAGCGTTTAATAAACGTGCAGAGAATTGGTCCTGGCCCAATTCAAGAAAAGGAGCCGTTATAAACGGCTCGGCTGTAACGCGTAATTCCAACGATATTTAGTCACCAACTTCTTCTTACCAAAAAAGCAAAAAAAAAAAAAAAAAACGTCACCGACCTCCTAATATTTTAAATACTCAGAAACATTTTAATATTTGAAATACTGTGTACTAATACTATATATTATTATTATTATTATTATTATTATTATCACATAAAAAATCGAAGGTTATTTCCAAAACTTTTAACAGAAAGAGATTATGGTGCAATGCCAGTATGCGACCAATTCAAATTACAAAGTAAGTAATGTATATATGTGTTCTTATTAGCTACTTCTGTTGCATTAGCATTAATTGCTTAGTAGACTTTGCCTCTCTCTCTCTCTCTCTCTCGGGGTTATATATGGTAACCTCAAAACTAGAAGAATTATTGGCTTAATATCCAATTTGATCCCTAAATTATATCAAAAATGATAAATTAATCCTTGAACTTTTTCTTATATATGACAGATTGATCCTTGATTTATCTTTGAATTAAAAATTTGATAGGAAAAAGCCACGTCAATGCCAGATAAGGGATCAAATGATTTCCATTGATTTGTCTACATCAAATTTTTAATTGAAAAATAAACCATGTTGAGTTTTTTCATGTCAACAGAAATTGTTTAATCCTTTATCGGGTAATGACATGGCTTTTTCACGTCAAGATTTTAATTAAAAATAAATTAGAGACCTATCTGTTTCGAAATAAAAGTTAAGGAACCAATCTGTGTTAAATAAAAGTTTAAAGACTAATATATTTTTTTATAAAATTTAAGGATTAGATTAGATATTAAACCAAGAATTACTGACATTTTGGAGAGAGAATATCAAGCACAAGCTGTCAAGAAAAGAAGAGAAAAAGGTTCAAGCTAGGAAAGCATATCTCACATTACTTACACATAATCTTACTAATGTAACATATTTTTGCACTAGACCTGCTCAAGGGTCGGGCTACCCACCCAAGCTCGAAGGCTCGCCCGAAATTTGGGAGGGTTTGGACAAAAATATTAGGCCCGAATATCGGGACTTGGACAAAGAATGAGGTCAGTTTAAAAAACGGGCCGGGCCTTGGTCTTAGACTTTGAAGCCCGAGTCCGGCCAGACCCAGCCCGGCCTGTATTTATATATAATATAATTTTGATATTTTTAGTTTCTAAAATATTATATATGTATATAAGATTAATATTTTAAATATTACATATTAGAAATACTTTTAAAGAAAAATATAATCTTAAATAATTCTAAATATTATTCAATGATAATCCTTGGTTTTTTTCCTAAAATAATGTTATAATAATAATTTTTTTAATTTTTATTTGAGGTAAAAAAATTTGGGCGGGCTTTTGTGCGAGCCTTGGACAACTATATTCAAATCTGTGCGGGCCTTTGACAAAAAGTCAGGCCATAATTTCGGGCCGGACCGGGCTTGGACAAGCCAAATCTATGTTTTTCCTAAGTCAAAACCCGGCCCGGCCCATGATCACCTCTATTTTGCACCTATTAATCATATTAAACTTCAGTATTTGGAAGTAGAGACCTATGTCGATGAGGTTGAGATGTGTTAATATAATGATATTGAAAGAATTTAGCTTAATGTGGTTGTCAAATACCGAGATTTACACCAAAATAAAAAAAAAATCATTATAATTTTGATTAAACGTGGATATCATATCATTTAATTTCTTTGGGACCAAAATGGGATAAATAATGAGAGGATGATACCTTTGGCACTAATGTCTGTGGACACCATAGAAGACGTACATTCATATCCTAGTGATTTCATTTGAGAGATTCACTTTTTTTTTTTTTTTTTTCAAAAGGTGGCGCAAAAGGAAAACAATGGCTTATTGCTTTTGTCAAATGTGGGCGAGGAAATGGCCATCCATATCACCTTTTTTCCTTCAAAAAGTTTTTTTTTTTTTTTAAAGGACGAGATGGCTAACTTTTACTACCAATTCATAGTAATAGTTGTTTAGGACTTCTCTTAACCGTCCAATTACTATCTCTAAGTACATAATTAACCATGCGTTTTATCAATAAACTAATTATATAATCTTTGGCCAAAAAAATATGATGAAGATCATTTTCATGTAATGTACGATAATTTGAATATATATATATATATATAAATGATTATTACCATTTTTCTTTCTACAAAAAGTCAGTGTTTCAAGTTCGAGTCTCAGGGATTGTGATATTTGATATTAATTACATCTTTTATACATTTTATATGTTTGATCAAAGATTTGTTTGGTGCAAATTTTAAATTTATTGACATAACATCCATCCCGTCACCTTATTGATTGGAAGCCAATTTTTGTAAAGTTTTTCTTTTAGGCCAAAAAAATATTATAAAGCCTAAGGCCGATAGAGAATTGATATTCACTTATGTAACATGGTTAATTTCTTATTCTTATGTGCACGATGGGTTTAATAATGTAACGGTACCGTTTCAACCCAAAAAATTCTTTAGGGCCTTGGGGCAAATTAGACACGACCAAGCCCAATAGCTTAATAGAGCCCTATGCCTATTTTACCAATCGAACCTTGCTTTTCGCCCTACGCGCGAGGGTCGGCAAATCAAACTGGGGATTGCGGTCTTGCTCAAAAAGGCAAAAGAGCCGTTAAACGCTCACCGCCTCTCAGCCTTAGACCTCCCGACGTTATAAATACTGTTCCGACTCGTAAGACAGAGACATTCTTGGGGTTATTTCTTCTCAAAGGTCGGTTTCGTCTTCGAGAGTTTTTCATGGTAGTAGAATAATCTGCGGATTTTTTTACTTCGATTTTCTTTGGAGCTCTGTTCTTTTTTCTCCATCAATCTTTTCTTTTATATATGATCGTTTTCCTGTGGAATTCCTTTTGGGTTTCTCTGATATTTTTATATTTTGCGGGAGTGATTTAGTTCCAAGCAGATATTTGCATTCCTATTATAGATAGAGGAAGCTATAATGGTGCAAATCAGCCCCGTTTTGGTTCTGTGATGCATGATTGCATTCCTATTACACAATTAAAAGGTGTAATGGTGCGCACGAGTAAATATTGAAAACCCTGTCATGGCATTCCTATTGTGTGGTAAGTCACAATGGTGCCAGTGTTTGATTTGCTTCAAGGAAATCTGGCTTGGGATGGATCAGTATTTGATAAAAGGCGTACGCATGAAATAAGAGTAGAATTTACTTATTCTACTAAGGTTCATTAAAAGTAGCTTCTTGTGAGAAGAGTAAATGTGACATGAATGTGGGTACTGTTATAATGGTCTGAATGTGGGTACTGATGGAGTCACTACACTAATTTCTGTCAAAGACGTTCCTGGGGAGAATGTAGCTTGCTGAACCATATTTGGTGAACCTTTATATGCAGATGAGGTTGTTCAATGTGCTGGAGATCGCATTGCCTTTGTGGGAATTCCATGGCTTCTATATCTGCTCTTTCTTTTATTTGCTGTAATGATCACCAATATAGCATAATATCAGAAGCTAAAAGTATCTTTTAGTAGCTTGAGAGCATAATCCTTGAAATGACTCTTTCAGGTTGCAGATGCACAGAAACGTGCAGACCTGGCAGCAAACCTTACTATGATAAAGAAACTCTAGAACCACCAATATTATCTGTAGAAGAGGCTGTTGAGAGATGTAGCTTTTTTGAGGTTCCTCCTTTCTTTTGCCCCGAGCAGGTTGGTGATTTCTCAAAAGGAATGGCTGAAGCTGATCACCAAATTTTGTCTGCTGATAAGACCAACAGGCCAGAACCCTGTCCTGGATTCTCCAAGCTCACAGTTACTGAAGCAAAAAAGGACAATTCTGGAAATCTTTGTCGCTGTTCCGGTTATCGACCTATTGCTGATGCTTGTAAAAGTTTTGCTACTGATGTTGATATGGAGGACTTGGGCTTTAACTCCTTTTGGAGAAAAGGAGAAAGTGATGAAGTAAAGCTGAGAGTAGATTATCCTTGTACAATCATAATAATGCGAGTTATAAGTTTCCTGAGTTTCCCAGGAAGAAACTCAAGGCAGGTGCCAATCTGGCTTCTAAACGATATCACCGGTATGGTCCTGCAAGTCTTGATCAACTTCAAAGCTTGTTGCAAGACAATCAGGCTAATGATGGAACCTCAATGAATATTATTGTGGGTAACACAGGAATGGGATATTACAAGGAACTAGAATGCTATGATAAGTACATTGATTTAAAATTTATTCCTGAGCTCTCAATCATTAGGAAAAACCAGACAGAGGTTGGAATTGGAGCAGCTGTGACCATTTCCAAAGCTATTGAAGCTCTGAAGGAAGAAAGTGAAGGTGACTTTCACCAAGAAAGCAAAACAGTGTTCAAGAAAATTGCTGCCCATATGGAAAAGATAGCTTCAGGATTTGTGAGGAATTCAGGTAGTGTAGTAGGAAATTTGATGATGGCCCAGAGGAAACATTTTCCATTTGATATTTGCAACCATACTAGTTCCCGTGGATACAATAATGAATATAATGACAGGTCAGAAACTCGAAAAGCTTACACTAGAGAAGTTTCTTGAAAGGCCCCCTTTAGATTCCAAAACTGTTCTTTTAAGCATTAAAATTCCATGCTGGGAGTCAAGATGGGATATTTCATCTGAAACTGATGCTAAGATACTATTTGAAACTTATCGTGCTGCACCACGTCCTCTCGGAAATGCATTGCCCTATTTGAATGCTGCTTTCTTGGCTGAGGTTTCCTTTTCTAGAAACTCTGATGGAGTAAAGATTAAATAACTGTCAGTCGGCTTTTGGTGTTTATGGGACCAAACGTCCCATTAGAGCGGGGGAAGTTGAGGAGTTTCTTACTGGAAAGTTGCTAAGTGTAAGTGTTGGTGTTCGGTATGAGGCTACTAAATTACTTGGAACAATTGTGACACCTGAAGATGGTACCTCGCATTCTGCTTACAGGACAAGCTTGGCTGCTGGCTTTCTTTTCGAGTTCCTAAGCCCCTTTATATGCTTTCCTGCTGAAAGGTCGGGTGATTGTGTCAATGGCCTCTTGTTGAAGGAATCCAAACCAAAAATTATGTTCAGCCTTGTCAAAACCAACTCCCAACATTGTTATCATCGGGAGGTGATTCAATTAAGTAAAGAATACCATCCAATTGGAGAGCCAATGACAAAAACTGGAGCTGCTATTAAAGCTTCTGGTTTGTCCCAGCTTACTCATTATTCTATTTCTTCACTCCAGAAAGTTAATTATTAGAGTTTTAAATTAATCTATCAATGCTTTTCTTCTATTTGTAATGCATGGATCCATGTTTAATTGTGTGCATATATAAAGTTGCTTTATCTTGTCTATTGAACTCCTAGCTGCCTGCACTTGCTTTTCTGCGCCAACACATTTATATCTTCATCTGATATTCTGAATGAAGTTCTCAAGTTTGATCCCAGGACATAACACATTTGGTATGGAGCAGTAAAAGGCATACCTATTATACATCAGGGTATAATGGTGCATAGAGAGTTTCTTAGAACTTTTGAAATTTTTTTGAAGTGATTTAGCTCCAAATCCATACCAGCATTCCTATTATACATGAAGGTACAATGTTGCAAATTAACACACTTTGGTGCTATAGCAGATGACTGCATTCCTATGCACAGTGAAAGGTGCGATGGTGCAAGCTAGTTTCTTCAAATATTTTGGAAACAAGGAAAAAATGAAAATATTTAAGCAGAAGATTACTTTCTGGCCATTGTCCACTGCAAAAACTTCTGAATGCTATCGAGCCCGCAGAGCTCCTTCACAACAGGCATGGTGGCAGGTACTGCCAACTTGAATGTCGAATCAGACTCAGTTTCGCCACTCCACGAAAGGATTTGCTGCCTTGCTGCTCTTATAGCTGCCATTGTAGCACAGTGAACTGAGACTGCTAGAGTCAGTGGCGGCTCACCAGAAGCTGCAAATAAACATAGCAGAAAGCTGCAGTAAGTATGATATTTTGTTTACCAATCTTGCCTATTGAAGCATTTTCTTTTCCTCATTCTGTATTAAGCTATATTCACTAGGATAACTTCACAGCATAGAGAAAATTGGTAGCATGAGTTTGATCAAGGTTTTTTGAACTTGCCTTTTGAAGAAAGAACACGATTTTTATGATTTCCACTGTTCAGAATCTCTACATTAAATTGTTTGGGTATGGTGTCCACTGTAGGGATCTTATAAGTCCATGTGCCATTTGCAGTCACTAATCCTTGTGAATTTGTGGAGTATTCTTCAAGCATAAAAAACCCAATTCCTTGAACATAAGATCCTTCGATCTGCAAAACATAATTGTTTCATTCTTGAATTTAATCATGTTCAGCAATGAGCTAAGTAAAATAGAACTTTCAGTGAGTCATGAAAAGACATAAAATAACAACGAATTCATAAAGGGGACAGCAAAAATTTATTGATTGAAGGGAATGCAAATGATTGTATCCAGGCTAACCTGTCCCAAATCCACAGCAGGGTTTAAGCTTTTGCCACAGTCATATATAATATCTGTTTGCAGAATTGTAGTTTCCCCTGTTATAAGATTCACCTCCACCTGCAGCATAACATGTTTGAAACTAGTAGTTATAAATCAGTCCAACACTATGCATGGAATGATATGTTCTGCGAATTGATTGTAGCATGTTGAGTGGCTCAAATCCAAGAATGAAAGAAAGCAAATTAGAGGGCATATAGATTAACTTGCCTCGCTCACTGCAGCACCATAGGTTAAGTACCGCATGGTGGAAATGTTTGGCACATATAGTGTACTTGCTGATAAGTTTACAGAATTGAGATATGCCTGCATGAAGGAGATGAAAAGTGTGACGCTGTATGTTCATAATCATGGAAGCTTTTTTTTTACTGCAAGATTCTGTTTCCAAAGGACTAGTTTTTATCACATTTAAGAGCATGAGGAAGTCAAAAGAACAATAAGAGAAGATGCCTAGTTAAACTTCATTCAAATAATTTTCTCGTTTCACAGCATTTTTAAACCAAGGTATAAGAGCCTGTGCTAAAATAATTAAACAAAAGTGAGACCAATTGCACAGCTGCCATTTGCCCTTAGTAGGAAGTGGTGTTTTAAAAACATTAAACCACAAGAACAGCATTGCCCATGAAGTACATTTTAAAGTTTCAATCGAGCAAACTAATTTTTCTAATTGTTGAATCAGGTTTGTATAAGAAGTGAAATGTAAGAGAGTGAGCTTACAAATATCCTAAGGGAATGAAAAGTACTAAAGGAATATGAAGTCGTTCTCCAAGTTGCCAAAATGGAAAACGAAAATGACGTCTGCAAAAACATTAAACAAGTTCAAATGGTCACCTGGTAAATCAGCACCTCCCACTCTACGGACTCCGTTTGATGCAGCAACTTTTCCTTGAGAGGGACAAGTCTCTCAATTAAGATATTGCAGCAAAGTCTGATTGCTTCACAGCTTGACTCTGATGTAGTGCTTCCAGCAGTGAGACCTCCCTGAATCATGCTCAAACTGTTAGCTTCTATGACCCTTACTTTCTCCAACAGGTTTTCTGCTCCACCACATCGGACCAAACTAAGACCATATGCAGTCATCTGTTTCACTTTCGTCGAGAGACCCTGGCCCATCTCGATCCCTCCGACCTCGACAACAATCGATCCATCACGTAGAATGCTTACTTTCCCTGGAGTTGCTCTCATTGCCACTTCATGGACAATAGGAACCCTAGAGATTCCTCTTTTCTGCCATTTATGACACCGGTTAAATTCTTCTATCATTTCAGTCCTATGGTAAAAGCTTGAAGAAGTGGCCAACTTATCCCATATTGAAGGTAAAGTATACTCCAAAGACACCCCTGCAATACTTGGAAAAAACAAGTCAAGGCTGTTGTGAGTGTGGAGATTAATATTTCTGACAGCATCTACTTCCATGGCAAGCGTGGATGCCACATGTTCAATTACAACTTCAGCAATATATGTCGCCTGTGCGTCTCCAGGGGCTCTCATTGCTCCTCTACTTGGAAGATTTGTTTTGCAAAGCTTTATATCAAAAGATAAAGCACCCCAGTCATACTTTTTAAGCACCCCAAGCATATGGATTGGCATAATTGGGCTTACATCCACAAACATTCCTGCATCAATCAATATATCAAGTTTGAGGGCTGTGATCTTCCCATTAGCTTTGAATCCTACACTGTAAGTTATTTTCATCGGATGCCTTCCTCCTGCCATTATCATATCAGTCTTGCGATCAACATACATCCTGACCGGACGGTGTAACTTGTAAGCTGCTAGTGCACATGCTGTTGCAACCTATAACATCACACCATAAGCAGTCTGTGGTCCATGAATAGAATACAATTATTGCATAATTATAGGGAGGAAAAAGAAAAGTAGAAGAAAACATACAGCTACCGCTTTAACACTCTTTCCACCGAATCCTCCCCCAAGTCTTCTGGTAATCACACGAATGTTGTGGCCAGGAACACCGAGGCATCTAGCAATTGTGTCATGTGCAAATTCAGGGCATTGAATAGAACTGTATACTACCATGCAGTTGTCCTCATCTGGCACAGCAAGAGCAGTTTGTGTCTCCATATAGAAATGGTATTGTGACCCAAGTTTGATCTAGACGTGAGTGACAATTTAACAGAAAGATTAGCAGACTCCTCACACAAAAGTCAAAAACTGGTTCTACAAGTACAGAGGATGAGTCTGCATGAATTTTTAGTATGATCACATTTCAACGAAGAATGCCAAGTGTATATAGCTGAGGTGGGTATCCAAAGAGGAAAGAACAGGAAATGTGCATAAAGAATTAGAGGGGAAAGGAGGACATGATGCAGAGGAAGCAGAAGCAGTAATAAGAGTATGAACTAACCTCAGCTGAGAGAATCCGGTGATCAGCTTCAGCCATTCCCTTTGAAAAATCACCAACCTGTTTGGGGTAAAGGGAAGGAGGGACATTGAAAAAGCTAGATCTCTTAACAGCCTCTTCCACAGATAGTATTGGTGGTTCTAGATTATTCTTGTCATAATCAATCACTGCAAGATTGGCTGCCACATCTGCGTGTTTCTGTGTATCTGCAACCTGAAACATTCATTCCTTTATCAAGGTCTAAAAATGCCATTTGTTTGCGTGAAACTAGACATCAAAGGAACTCATTCAGCATTATAGCACATCAGTATTTAATTACAATAACAGGAAGCAAATAAGAAGCTAAATATTGAAAAACAATGAACAACGATAAACTGCAATTACCACAAAGGCAATCCGCTGACCAACTCCTTGAGTAATGTCATCAGCATATAGAGGTTCAGTACCAAATACCGTCTTAGAACCCAAATTCATCCCAGGAATGTCTTTGAAGGATATAAGTGCAGTAACTCCATCTGCTGATGATCCAGGCTTCAATTTTATGTCCTTCACCCTTGCCAGAGGCTCTGTGCTATAAACAAATGCTCCATGTAGGCAATTTTTTGGAGATGGAATGTCATCCACATAAACAGCCTCACCTACATGGCAACATAAACAATTTGATTGTATAGTATGCATCAGTAAATAAATGAAATTTTATAGATGCAAGGGAAAAAAAGGTGACTTCAAAAAAAAAACCTAGGATACATCTATTGTCAATGAATCACAACAAAGCAATTCATTTTAACCAGAGAAGCATTTCATTTTACATAACAAGAAGTTATGCCAAATAATCTTTATGAATTTGAAGAATATGCTTGCAATAAGCATTTTATGGTGCATGTTTTGGACTCTGGAGAAGTACAAGAGCAAATAAGCAAACAAACCAGACCATGCAGGCCTGAACATACTATAGGTGGCAGTTCATGCTCCAAACACATTAAGTAGCTTCAAAAGGTTTATGCAACAAGGAAATAATGAAGCATTAGTAAATACGTAAAATGCTTTTGAACTCAAGGTTCTGAAGCAACAGAATAATGAGCAAGATATGACAAACCAGAGGCCTGGAGAACAGCTCCAGTTTTGGTAATTGGTTCTCCAACTGGATGATATTCATTATTCAACTGAATCACCTGCTCGGAGGATGATAACAAATTTGGGAATTTGATTTGACCCAACTGGTCATGCTCCTGATTTTCTATTGAATTCTTGAACAATAAAAAGCTATCATAACCATTTAGCAAACCTTGAGAAACTTCAACGGGGGAGTGAATTAAGGGGCTTAGGAGCTCAAAAAGAAAGCCAACAGCCAAGCTTGACCGATAAGCTGGGCTAGAGGTACCATCTTCAGGTATTACCAAACTTTCAAGTAATTTAATAGCCTCATACAGAACATTAATGCTTAGCAATTTCCCAGATAGGAACTCCTCAACTTTCCGTGCTCTAATTGAGTGCCTAGTCCCATAAGCACCAAAAGCCAACTGAGATTTACTTAGCATAAGTCCTGTAGAATTTTTACAGGGAGACACCTCAGCCAAGAAAGCAGCATTCAAATAGGGCAGAGCATTTCCAAGAGGACGTGGTGCAGCTCGATATGTTTCATATAGCAACTTAGCGTTGGTACCAGTACTTGGGTCCCAGCGTGGAATTTTAATACTTAGCAGAACACTGTTGGAATCCAGTGGAGGCCTTCCAAGGAAATCCTCCAGCGTAAGCCTTTCACGTCTCTTACCAGTCATTATGTCCACAACTGCATCCACACAAAGCAGTATTGTAGCAATATCTGATGGAAAATTTCTCCTCTGTGCCATTATCAAATTTCCTCCTACACTAGCTGAATTTCTAATGGACTTTGAAGCAATCTTTTCCATGTGGTCAGCAATCTTTTGAAAGAGCAGTTTACCTTCACCTTCGTTTCCCCCCTTCAAGGCTTCAATAGCTTTAGAAATTGTCACAGCTGCTCCAATTTCAATTCCTGTCTGATCTTTCCTAATGATTGAAAGCTCAGGAATATTTCTCAAATGAATATATTTGTCATAATGCACTAGTTCCTTGTAATAACCCATTCCAGTGTTACCAACAACAATCTTCATTGAGGTACCTTCATTATCATCAACCATTTGCAATAAACTTTGTAGTTGCTCAAAACTAACAGGACTGTACCAACGACATCCTTTAGAAGCCAAATTGGCACCTGCTAAGATTTCCTTCAAAAACTCAGGAAATGCACAAACTGCATTCTTGCGCTTGTATGGAGGTAATCTACTCAGCTTTACTTCATCACTTTCCCCTTTCCTCCAAAAAGAGTTAAAACCCAAGTCCTCCATATCAACATCGGCAGCAAAACTTTTACAGGCATCAACAATAGGCCGATAACCAGTGCAGCGACAGAGATTTCCTGCAATGGCCTTTTCTGCTTCAGAAACAGTCAGCTTGGAGAATCCAGGACGGGGTTCTGGCCTATTGGCCTTATCAGCATTAACAAGAGCCGAAAAGAGAGAAACACACATTCCAGGAGTACAAAAACCACATTGAGAAGCATGGAAACCAGAGAATCTTTCTTGAATAGGGTGGAAGCCATTCTGGCTATTTCCAACTCCCTCAGCTGTTGTGATTGAGCATCCATTTATACTGCATATTAGTGTGAGGCAGGAATTCACGGTGAAGTCCTCAACCTGGTCAAGAACAGGGTCATACTTGGAAAGTAGGACAACGCAGGCACCACAACCTCCTGTTATGCACAGTAAGAAGTCTCACATTAAGAAAATAAAATAAAATAAAATAAGAGATCATTCATCTGGCAGCAGTTGACAAGATTAGAATTCTCCTTTTTCAGACATCTAAACAAGCCTGAAACTTAGTAAATGATTGAACCCTTTCGCTTAGACTTATCAAACTCTAGTGGACTCATTTCCCTATCTGAATACTGCCAGAAAGAAGACAACATGCCCCAAAACGTGAAACTTATCCATTAAACATAAGTGCATCAGAAAGATGAAAAACTACAGGTGACAAAACATAAACAAGTAAAGTTGTAAATTGAGAAGAAGAAAGAAAAATATCCATTTACCCATCGAAGAAAATGTTATCTACAACAGTACTTAAAGCCATCATGTCGATATACTTACTGGCAAACGAAAAGGGAGACAAAGAAAGAGAGAGGAAAACAGAAACAACCTTCACCACAGCTGAGCTTGACACTTGTGAAAGGAGTTTGAGAACGCAAAAACTCAAGCAAAGTGGTAGAAGGGTCTACTTGTGAGAGCTCAAACCTCTGTCCATTAACAGCAAAAACCAAACTTTGCTTTGTTGTTTCCATGTCGTTCACCATTTGTCAAAGGAGATGCAAAAAGGAGGGACAAGGAACTGACACTGCTGCTGCTGCTACCGAACTCATCCTTCGATCTCCAAAAGTCCGAACTCCAACAAAAAGGGTAGTACTATTGAAGTATCAATATAACTTTTTGTGTCAGGACAGTTGGCAGTGTGTCCTTCAACACTTCGTTGTTTTTTTTTTCCATCTTTAGCGGATGACACGTCGTGGTCTCATCGTACTATTTCTCGGTTAAAAAAAAAAAACTGTAGTAACTACCACTGCTACTTCAACTTTAATGGAGTAACTACTTTAAATTTACATTAAAAGAAAATGTTTTACTATGATTTATATATGTCATTAATTTTATTTATCGAGAAAAACACGTGACTTGATGGCTTCATTAATTCTTTTTTCTGGTGTTTTACGTCAATATATCTCCACTCAATTATTGTTCATTAACTTTATTTCCGCTTTGAGTAATGCCCCCGTTTTATTGATGAAGGAAATTGTTAACGTGGGCACCCGTTAACAAGCATTAAACAGTGCACCAAATAAAAAAAATTAACAACAACATTAATTATTTATGCCAACTAATTAAGAATTAATTCTTTTAAGGATAATATTGCCCTTGAACAAAATTTTTAGATTTCTTTGTTTTTATATTTTATTTTCATATAAAATGAAAATTATTTTTACCAATTAACAAAGAAATTTTTTTTTACAATTTTTGAAGAAAATAGTACTCATTGACAAAGTTTACCCAAATTTAACTAAAAATTTTCATTTTTAGGGTAAGTTTTAAATTTAATATTTATTATTATAAGGTTTTAGAAAAAAAATCTCAACATGTTTCATCAAGTTTGGAATAAAAATATTTTTTAAAAATAAAATAAAAATTAAAAAAATTTTGGTTAAAAAAATTGCTAAACACTTTTTAAGCCTAATTATACATATAAGATTATTTTTATCATATACTCCGTCTGTCTCAAAATAATTATCATTTTCAACTGTTTCACAAAACCAAAAAAAGTATATTTTTTTGGTTCAGTTTTATGTATTTTTTATTTACTTTTCTATATTACCCTTTGTTTAATTTTTCTCCCACTTACATTAAAAAAAGAAAATAGAGTAGACATACATTTAATGACAAGAATAATTTTAGAAAACTACAATAATATTACATTAATTTTGTAAAAATAACAAATATTTTAAAACAAAAAAACTCTCAAAAATAATATTATTTTAAGACAGAGGGAATATGTTTTATCTTAACAATATTTTAGCAAGCCCATTATTAACACCAAAATTAAAGCAACTTTTGTGAGTAATTAATTTTTTTAACTCATTTAATGGCTGTTAACGGGTGCCTTTTAGCAAAATCCATTCTTAATTAGTTGGGCATAATAATTAATATTGTTGTTGACTTTTTTGTTTGGTGCACTGTTTAATGCTTGTTAACGGGTGCCTAACAATTTCCATTTATGTAAACAGAAGTAGAAAAACAAGTATAACTTTCAACCAGAGCCAGCCTGCAGGGTCCTCACTTGCTGCCTATTGACCACTGTAGGAACCTCTGGACACTATCAAGCCCACAGAGCTCCTTCACCACCGGCATTTTGGCGGGTACCTCCAGCTGAAATGTTGAAATACACGACTCCTCTAGGCCACCCCATGAATGGAGTTGTTGTCTGGCTTCTTTTATAGCTGCTCTTATAGCACAGTGAACGGAAACGGCTAGAGTTAACGGTGGCTCTCCAGAAGCTGCAAAGCAACAGATGGTATAAATTGATGGTGAGTACTATCTCTGTTTAGCAGTCTCATAACTTCGATTTTCCGTTTTTCCTCTCTCTTACCCTGTGACCAATGTGTGAACTAATACAAACAAAGCAGCATTTTGATCACCGCAAGTACCTAAGTAAAGATAGTATAAAAGGACAGTGGACACCAACTCTTCTCTTCATTAGCCCTTTCATCATTTATGTGGACTTTACCGAGCAATTTTTTCAAGGCAAGTAAGGCCCTGCATCCATTGAGTAATGATTGGTTTCTATCCTCTATGGGCATTGTCTTACGTTTAATGTACATACATGCACAACCGAGCATGCAAACACATGCGTAAAAATGAGACTAACACTAATATGATCCATGATTATGACAGGACTTAAGTGCATACATTAGCAAAAAGCTCTAGAGGCTGAACGGTCAACTTGAAACAAAAATGGACTAATCAAGAAAAAAGACATTTCATATTGATATTGCAGAAAACATTGATCAAAAAGAAAAGAAAGAAAAATAGGTTTGATAAAAATCTCAACTTGCCTTTTGAAGAAAGTACACGTTTTTTATGGTGTCCGCTGTTCAGGATTTCGACATTAAATTGTTTAGGGATAGTGTCCATGGTAGGGATCTTATAATCCCAAGTGCCTTCTGCAATCACTAAACCCTTTGAGTTTGTAGGGTATTCTTCAAGCATAAAGAACCCTATTCCTTGAACAAAAGCCCCTTCAATCTGAAAAAGGAAATTGTTAATTATCGAAAGATCATGCTGACCAATCAATTGATTAGAAGAAAGGAAAAAAGAGCAACTCTCAGGCAGATTCTATTCACTATCTCAACTTCCTGCATGTAGAAAATCCCTTCTTTGTAATGACACGCAATGTAGAGCATAGAAAATTTAAGTGCTTGGCTATTGAAATGTGAAGATTGAAGAACAAAAACAAAAAAGCAAAGGTTATAGCACAAATATTATAAATTGAAGCCATGAAAAAGATTATATTTGGACTAACCTGTCCCAAATCCACAGCAGGATTTAAGCTTTGACCACAATCATATATGATATCTGTCTGCAATATTGTGGTTTGCCCAGTTAAAAGATTTATCTCCACCTGCAAAGCCACATCTTCATCATTAGCAACTCTAAGGTTAGCTTTTGAGATGTTATTATCAATGATTCTGCAATGATAGATGATGCAGCTGATTCTGTTTGATGGACCATATCTAGATTCACTTCAAAAAGAAAGCGAAAAAAAAACTGCAAGCTTGGAAGAAGAGGGGCCACTAAGATACTTGCCTCACTCACTGCAGCACCATAGTTTAGGTATTGCATAGAAGAAAAGTCAGGTACATACAATGAATTTACCGATAAGTTCACAGAAGTCATGTATGCCTGCATGCAACAGATGAAAAGCGTGAAACTGCATTAATCATCTCTATCTGATAAAGGATATATTCTTGTCTCATGACCAATTCGTATAAACAAATTCTTACCCTAGAAGTGCATGAGGAACTGAAAAGGAAGAATAGGCACATATAAGTTCATCCCATAAAATGTTAATTCTCATTTAACTAGCATGTTTAATTCTAAAATTGTGATCCTCTGCTAAAATGGTTAAAGACCAAAGCTAACGAGGCAGTCTTGAGCCTAAAGAGCTTATTTGACATCCATATACTTTCCTTTCCCATTCTCAACGCATAACAAGCTAACACTGGAAGTAAAAATGATAAATGATAAATGATAGAATCATAGATACACACCAAAAAAACAAAACACTATGAAGCAGTGGTCTTAAAATATTATTCCAATTAGAAAACTTAAATGGAAAAAAAGTCCATTATCCACTGAATCAAATGATTCAAATGTTAATGTTTCTGTTAAGAAAACTATCCAAATTTCAATTCTGAACCAGTAAACTAAATAAACAGATCAGAAGACTTATCCAAACCATTTGTTTTCCTTTTTCCTCTTCTCAAGCATTGTAAGAAATGAAAATCTTGAATTTAACAAAGATTCCAAGATATATGAGGCATCAGAATGAGGATAAAAATGACTGATAATGCCAATTAAAGAGAAGGGCAACTTTCAAAGTCCTCCAGCTGCCAAAGTGGAAAAATTAACGAGGTGGGATAGAATATGAAAACTTATAGATACCTGAAGAATCAGAGTCTCCCAATTTATAGATCCCATTTGCTCCACCAACCTTTCCTTGAGAGCAGTAAGTCTCTCAACCAAGATATTGCAGCAAAGTCTAACGGCTTCACAGCTAGACTCAGATGTTGTGCTGCCAGCAGTAAACCCACCTTGAATCAAACTCAAGCTATCAGCTTGTATGACCCTCACCTTCTCCAAAAGTTCTTCTACTGCCCCACACTGGATGAAACTAAGAGCATATGCAGTGACCTGTTTTACCTTTGTCCAGAGACCCTGACCCAGCTCAATTCCTCCAACTTCAACAACAATAGATCCATCACGTAAAATGCTTACTTTCCCTGGGGTTGCTCTCACCGTTACTTCATGCACAATAGGAATTCGTGAAATTCCCCTTTTCCGCCACTTATTACACCTATTAAATTCTTCTAATATTTCAATCCTATGGTAATAGTTTGAAGACATGGCCAATTTATCCCATATGCAAGGTAAAGTATACTCCAAGGGTTCACCTGCGCTTGTCTTGAAAAAAAATTCAAGGCTTTCATAATTGTGAAGATTAATATTTCTGACAGAATCCACTTCCAAGGAAAGCGCAGATGCTACATGTTCAATTATAGCTTCAGCAATAAATGATGCCTGTACCTCCCCTGGGGCCCTCATTGCTGATCTACTTGGACAGTTTGTTTTGCATACCTTTATATCGAATGCAAAAGCACCCCAGTCATACTTTTTAAGTGAACCAACCATATTATGCGGCATAACTGGACTTATATCAGCATAGATCCCTGCATCAACTAATATATCAAGTTTTAGCGCTGTAATCTTCCCATTAGTTTTGAATCCTACACTGTAAGTTATTTTCATTGGATGCCTTCCTCCTGCCATTATCATGTCAGTCTTTCGATTGAGATACATCCTGACTGGGCGGTTTAGTTTGTAAGCAGCAAGTGCACATGCCGTAGAAACCTATAACAGCACATTGTAAGCAGTCCGGAGCAACATTAAGGGATTACAGTTAAGCAACACGAATAGCACAAAACAGAGAAGCTCGTTCTTGACTATAATCCATATTCTGAAAATAAACATTTCAAGGCTGGAAACAATGCATAACTTGTGATAATGGAGTTAAAAGAAGAAGATGAAGAAGAAGAATGAGCACCCAAAACAATACTCACAGGCATTGCTTTTATGGCCTTTCCACCAAATCCTCCTCCAACCCTTCTTGTAATCACACGAACATTGTGTCCAGGAACACCAAGACATTTAGCTATTGTATCATGGGCAAACTCAGGGCATTGACTAGAACTGTATACTACCATGCAGTTGTCTTCATCTGGAACAGCAAGAGCTGTTTGTGTCTCCATATAGAAATAGTATTGTGATCCAAGTTTAATCTAGACATAAAATTCCAAAAGCATTTAACAACTTCTGATGATCCAATTTAACAAATGGTTCTAAAAGAGACGAACCTATATGAATTGTATCTTGATGATGGATTTCGGGGAGGGTGGTGTGAGGAGAGAGAGAGAGAGCAGAAGAAACAGTGAAGTATGAAAATTACCTCAGCAGAGAGAATTCTATCATCAGCTTCAGCCATTCCTTTTGAAAAATCACCAACCTGTTTGGGGTAAAGGAAGGGAGGGACCTCAAAGAAACTAGATCTCTCAAAAGCCTTTTCTACAGATAATATTGGTTCTAGATTCTCCTTGTCATAGTCAATCACTGCAAGGTTGGCTGCCATGTCTGCATTTTTCTGTGTATCTGCAACCTGAAATGGTTGTTCATATGATCAACTTTTAAAACTGTCATTATATAATTAATGATTTATTCATATTAGAAATGAAAAACCTTTGTTACCTAATCTGAAAAATGGAAAAAAAAAAAAGGAAAGGGAAAAAACAGAAAGCCCTTAATGGAAAATTGTTTAATTCATTTGAAAAGCCCTTTTAAGGAAACTTAGTTACCATTCCATAATGTCCAACACTAATGCGACTAAAACAAACCAAACGCAGAAGCCACATATGACAAACAAAGAAAAATGAAAACATGAAGTCATAGACTTACCACTAAGGCAATTCGCTGACCAGCACATTCGGTAAGCTCATCTGCATATAATGGTTCAGTACCAAATATAGTCTGAGAACCTACATTCTCCCCAGGAATGTCTTTGAAAGAAATAAGTGTGGTGACTCCATCTAGCGATGATCCAGGCTTAAATTTTATGCCCTTCACCCGTGCCAGAGGCTCCGTGCTATAAATAAATGCTCCATGTAGGCAGTTTGTTGGAGATGGAATGTCATCCACGTAAACAGCCTCACCTACAAAATAGGGTGTATAAGCAACATTGCAATACTCGACTGACAGTTCATGCAGCAGGCAAATGAAAATTTATACATGAGAGCTAAAACAAGGGCAGCTTTCACAAGAAACCCATGGATATATCTCATCTATAGTATTCTTGATGAATGAAGAAATGGAAAGTTAATTTTGTCTGTAGAAGCATTAATGTTTCCATTTTAAATAACAAGGTATTATCCCAGATTAAGCTTAATAAATTTGATGTTTCTGTTGGCATAGTTTCAAGCACAAGAATACTAGCATGTTCCTTCCAATTAATCATCTACAACAGGAGTCATGCTGCTAGGCTTTTGCTTTTGGAAGCAAAGAAGAAATATCTTGGCTGAAATTGAAAAGAGAAAATATAACTTTCAAGGCAGCAAAAGACATAATCTACGTAGAATAAACATATTTGGATTTGGTGAATATTTTCTTCTGTTTTCTAGCCATTTTGTCTGATCAGCCAGAGTAACAACCAAAGGAAGCCTTAAAACTTTTAATGATGAACCTATAGCTGCCAGATCAAAGAATAAGAGCTAAGATATGACAAACCAGAAGCTTGAATGGTAGCTCCAGCTTTTATAATTGGCCCTCCAACTGGATGATATTCTTCACTTAACTGAATCACCTGCCTTGCAGGTGATAACAAAGTTGAGAATTTGGTTTGATCAAACTGGTCAAAATTTTGTTTTACTTTGGAATCTTTGAACAGCAGAGCATTATCATATCCATCACGCCAAAAACTAGAAATATCAGTGGGGATGTTAATTAAAGGGCTTAGGAACTCAAAGAGAAAGCCTACAGCCAAGCTTGACCTGTAAGCTGGACTGGAGGTTCCATCTTCAGGAATGACTGTACTTTCTAGTAATTTTACAGCATCATATAGAACTGCTACATTTAACAACTTCGCAGACAGAAAGTCTTCAACTTGCCTTGCTCGAATCGAATGTTTTGTTCCATAAGCACCAAAAGTCAACCGACAGTTATTCAGCATAATTCCAGCAGAATTTTTACAAAGAGAAACCTCAGCCAAGAAAGCAGCATTCAAATAGGGAAGTGCATTTCCAATAGGGCGAGGTGCAGCTCGATAGGTTTCATATAGCAAGCTAGTGTTGGTTTTGGAAGAAACATCCCTACTTGACTTCCAGCACGGAATTTTAATGCCTAAAAGAAGACTTTTGGAAGCTAATGGAGGCCTCTCAAGGAACTCCTCCAACGTGATTTTTTCATGTCTCTGACCCGTCAATATATAAACCATTGTATCCACAGAAAGTAGTATTGTAGCAATATCTGATGGAAAATGCTTCCTCTGGGCCATTATTAAGTTTCCTCCTATACTAGCTGAATTCCTTATAAACCCTGTAGCAATCCTTTCCATATGGTCCGCAAGTTTATTGAACACCACTTTACCTTCTAGGCTAAATTCACCTTCATTTTCTTTCCTTAAAGCATCAATAGTTTTAGAAATGGTCACAGATGCTCCAATTTCAATCCCCGTTGAGTCTTTCCTGATTATTGAAAGCTCTGGAATATATCTTAAATCAATGTACTTGTTATGATGCACTAGTTCCTTATAATAACTCATTCCTGTGTTACCAACAACAATCTTCATTGAGGCTCCATCATTCTCCTCATCCATTTGCAACAAGCTTTGAAGCTGCTCAAGACTAACAGGACTATACCAATGATATCCTTCAGATGCCAGATTTTTACCGGCCTCAATTTCCTTCTTCAAAAACTCAGGAAACATCGAAGTTGCATTGTTACGATTGTATGGAGGCAATTTATTCTGCTTTACTTCATCACTTTCTCCTTTTTTCCAAAAGGAATTAAATCCCAAATCTTCCATGTCAACATCAGCAGAAAAAGTTTTACAGGCATCAGCAATCGGTCGGTAACCAGTACAGCGACAAAGATTTCCTGCAATACACCTTTCTGCTTCAGAAACTGTAAGCTTGGAAAATCCCGGACGGGGTTCGGGCCTATTGGTCTTGTCAGCATTGACAAGTGCTGAATAAAGAGAAACACACATTCCAGGAGTACAAAAGCCACATTGAGAAGCATGGAATCCACTGAACCTTTCTTGAATAGGGTGGAACCCATCCTTGCTGTTTCCAACTCCCTCAGCTGTTCTGATTGAACATCCATTTATACTGCAAAGCAGAGTGAGGCATGAACTCAAAGTAAAATCCTCAACCTTATCATGAACTGGATCATACTTGGACAGGAGGACAACACAGGCACCACAGCCTCCTGTCAAGGAAATCATTCACTTGTTAATAGAGGCAAAGAGACATAAAAGAAGAAGAAGAATATAGGCAAGCTCCAAACTCATATTTGTTTGACTTGAAAACAAATTCACTTCCACAAAGCAAAAAAGTTAACTTGAGTTAGAGCAGGCTGTTGTTCTCTCAGGTTCCAAACTAAACCATAATCCAAAATTTCTAAATCAGCAGTCAGCTTAATTTTTTCAGCCTTCCAAGCAAAAACATAAGCATATAATTAGACTAATTAGCAGATAACCATACAAAGTACGAAAACCAGCATCTTTTAGGCAATGGTCATTGTTCGATAAAACTGATTATTTAGCATTGTTGAATTAAATGAGATAGCGACATGCTAAACAAACCATTTAATGAGATAGCCATATGTTTATACAAAACAGGCATTTTAAAGAAAGTGCGTCAAAAGAGTGAAAAATTCACCAAACTTGGAACTTGGAAGTGCTAGACGAAGCCACAGGTAAATTAAACCCAATGGTGCAGCAATGAAAAACTGTGTCAAAAATATAAACTTTTGAAGAAGATCCAACTAACCTTCAAAGAAAATAAAGCTATCAGTACTATAATCATACAGACATTATAAGCAATAACTAGTTTGAGAACTTGGCATCCATCCATCCATATAAGCAAAACCCATCAAACCATTTACGAGAACTAATCCAAAACGAAAACTAAACATTCATACTCGATAAAAAGTCAACTAAGAAAAAGGATTCCTTTAGTGAAGAAAGAGAAGGAGAGACCTTCACCACAGCCAAGCTTGACACTTTTGAAAGAAGTCTGGGAACGCAAGAACTCGAGCAAAGTAGTAGAAGGGTCAACTTTAAAGAGCTCAAACCTCTGTCCATTAACTGCAAAAACTAAACGTTGCTCTGTTTTTGTTGCTCTTGCCACAGTTTTGGTCTGCTCACCCATTGCTAACAGCCAAAGCTGAAACTGATTGGAATGATAAGTGATAAGTGAGAATCGACTGTGAGGTATTCATCAGCCCAGGTCTTAAAAAGTAACCCAAAAAAAAAAAACTTTGTCCGGTAAACAAAAAGGTGATGTCACAGTCAAAATTCAAAGGAATATGGAAACCTCTTTTTTCTTTAATTAAAAAAAATTGCCCCCTCTCTCTCTCATTCTAATCTTCGTAGTTGTATTTTTTAAAATGGAAGCGATGGCGGTTGTCCTCTTTCGTTGTAGCAGTTGGCGTTTATGGTGAGATATTGAGATTTTTTCATTTAAAATACCAGTTTTTGTTTGTTTCATAAGAAAGAGAAAAAAACAATTAAATTTGTTTAAAATATCTGGAGATAACCCGAGTCCAGATCCAAAACAGCGTCCATCAAAAAAGTTTTCTCAAATTTATTTTTTCAATTTACAGTACTCCAACCTTAAATCTTATTTTTTAAGGATATCGCGCATCTAATTTATTTTTATTATCCTTATTCACACTCACACATAATTATGTAAATGCCTAAAGTTTTTTTTTTTTTTTTGTAAATTTTGGCCAGTTAAGTTCAATACGGGCATATTTACTCAATTTTAATACGTGATGAACTACTTTTTTTTCTTATTCCAGGAGGAAGTTAGCAAAGCCAAAAAAATGGAAAAGTTTGGAAGCCGAGAAGCAGGGAAGAATTTTGGAACTCTTTCAAAGCAATCTCAAGTGTAACGTCAGTTATGCGGGGAAAATGACATTCATGGTTTCCTCTTTCCAATTTTCATTACCATATTAAAACGTAATCTCTCCTTTCCTTTACGGGACTTTCAGTCTTACACCCACATGCAGGATCGATTCAAACGCCGTGGGGTTTTGGGAACCTTCAACTGGAACTCTACAAGTGGTTCATGAATCTGCCACTTCCAACTGACAGACATGGCCTTGCTTGATAGGAGAGAACAGTGAAAAGATAGAAAAGTTAAGAGGAAAAATGAAAAGAAATAATTGGTTTAAAAAAAATTTGAAAAGAAAAAAAATAAAAAAGATGAATATTTTCTTTTATATTTTATATTTAAAATCTCTCTAAATTAAAAAAAATAAAGAAAAAAAACGAATCCAATTAATTAAGATAAAAACACTTATACATCATTTATTATCAAAAACATCCTAACATATAATACTATTATTCACTATCATATACCAAATAAGAGGTATAATGATTAATATATTTTTATCATTATACCTCTTATTTTTTTTATGTACAAAAAAACATAAAAAGTATAATGATAAAAATATATTAAATTGATTTTCTTTCTTCTTATTTTTCTCTTCTATCAACCAATAAAAGGAAATAAAATTAATTTTTTCATTTATTTGTTCATCTTTTCTATCAAATATACTAGAGGAAAATTTATCTTATTTTCCATTTTCCTACTTTTCCGCTCTTCCTATTTTCTTGCTTTTCAATTTTCTATATTTCCTACCAATATCACCATCCGACCATTCCCAGGAAATAAACATTCACGACTTTATTGCTAAAAAATATAACGTAATCATCAAATGTAAAGCAAGATTTCATGATTCATTTATTGACTACTAGCTTTGGTCATGCTTTGACACCCCCTCAAAGAACGGTGGACTAAGGTGACACGGCACCATCACTATATGCATAAAATATCCACCCTGACAAGGACATTTCCATGTTCTTCACGTTCACTTTCTCGTTTCCATCCAAAGGTTATGAGAAAAACCAAGGACTAAGGTGCGGGCTATTAATTGATTAAGAGAGATGAGAGAGAAGATAGAAAAGGAAGACACGGGCACGTCTGAGCCGAGGAACAAGGGCTAGGATTGACAAGATACTCGGTCCATACACAAACTAGTAGTAGTATTTATAGATATGAACTGCCTTGGGCATTTTTCTTACTTACAGGAAAGCCAGAGCGATGAAGATGAATATAACGCTATAGCCTTGATATCAGATCCACACGCGGCTTATCTGAATCAAACAAGAAAATCTTACTTGCTTCCGTATATGACTTTCCATATGAGACATTTACAGGCCCTTCTTTTGAAATATTGCAACTCAGGAAGTACTTGCACATTCAAACTTTTCCATCTTGAAAACAAATTCATTAGGTTAAGCAGTAGGCAGGCCAGTGTAAAATGTTACAGACTAACCAGAAATCACAAGTCGGATGTCACAGCTTACCACTTTCCTTTGAACATGGAATGCGAATCTCTGCACTAGGATGATACATTCAGCTTGGCTGCAGCTAAACGTCCAAAGAATTATCAAAACCAGACCATGATGCAGTTTAGAACTTCAACTGTTGAACTCGTTCTGGTAAACTCGTCTCATTTGAGGAATCCAAATCACTGCCTAATTTCAATCTGCACGGAAAGGGCTTTACATTGAGAAAGCATAACGACCCATTTCATTTCTGTCAGAGTAATAGTCATTGTAGTTGAGATATCCCCAGAAACCGGAAAGCCCAAACTCCCCGTGTTTAGGTGATTTGAGGTAGAACAGATGCAGTTCTTCAAGATTTTTATCGAATTTTTGCTTTATGGAGAGAACCTGCCAAACAAAAGTAGTTAGCATGCTAATAAGGTTTCCTCTCATCTATAATGTTTGCTGAGACATCTAAAAATCGAAGTCATCTCACTTGCCATAAACACTATTCTACCTAGTCAATGACAGCTATCTCTGTTTGTGAATATTTTGCCTTGTAGTACCTGGTAATTATGATAATCTCCAGCATTCATTAGTGATTCTATATACTGTTTTCTATGTTTGATAATCTCTTACAGCATTCATTAGTGATTCTACATCCTGTTTTCTATGTTAAGTTCAATTCCCTTCATTTTCGGTAGGGACGATGCTTTGAAAATCTAGCCCCACGCCTCCACTTCAACACTTTCAAGAAAGAAAGAGAAGTTTTAATTCTTGTTATGTCCCTAGTTACCAGTACATAGCAAACAAGTTACAGGCACAGTTACCACTCTTTTCAGCCCATTTCCAACATTGAAATCATGGTACATTCAATTACCACAAAAGGAATGCAAAATGAAGCACCACATCTAGGCACAACTCACCAAAATAAATTAGCATAACTAATTCCTGTATGTAATGTATGTTAGCATCTTCAATGTAGGTTTCTTCCTCAAAAGTCCACTTGCTATAACTGGTGGTATATAAACAAAGAATGCTTAGATCGATGCATCACAATCCTAATGCAATGGAGGAGTTCACACCGAGAATATGGTGACTCATCATATCTAGCTTGCCAAAAAGAAATACTGGAAGCTCAGGTTTTGAGTTTCTTGAGACAAGATGTAAATAATTTTCAGCAGGCAACATGGACCAAATTTGATGGTTACCTGGGATATATTGATCCTAGAAAGTTCATCCAATAAATCGCCATCAGTAAGTCCCACGGTCCATATACCCCCAGTAAGACAAGACCGGAAGTCTAAGGCACACTGCAAAATATTTTCTATGATGCTGGCTATCGATCGTGTTTCATCTGAGAGAAAGCATCTGACAAGTATATATGTACTGTTAGTTAAAATAATCTTAAGTCATTACATCGTTAAGAAAGGCCCGCCAAAACAGTGTCAAACTGAGCATGCAAAAAAATTGCAGCGGAATAGGAGTAAATGTGAACGAAGGAATTGTTTTAGACCGACACATAAGAGGGGAAGGTATCACTATTCGAAAGCACTGCTAATTTATAATCAACCAGCTCAAGCATATTGAGGGACAGATGGTTGGAGTAGCAGCATATATGGGTGATAGATATATTTCAGTTCCAGAAATAAATTTGGTTTGGGAATTTATAATTAGAAAACTTGGTCCAAAGGGAATCAAGGCAGTAAGAACATAACGGGTAATATCACATTTGAGAGAACTTACCCTTTTTTTGAAAGTAAAAACATAACGTGAAACTGACAACTCAAACTTAGAAAGAGAATGGTAGTAGAACTTACATATGTAGCGAATCTGTTAGATATGCCATATGGACTGATTCAAGATCCATCATATCCTTGACCTGTGGATCCATGAACAAGTCTCAAGAATATAAGAAAAAATTAAGAATTTTTTCCTTCCAGTAAAAGTCAATTAAAACAAACTAATAATACAAAACTAGGCATAGATATTAAAACAAAATAAAGAGCACGAATATCTATCAATGCCACTCCACCAGTGAGGAAAAAGAACACAAGTACATAAAATAATAAAGACATTAATCATGGCTCAATGCAAACTATTTCGCAAGTCATACTGAAAACTTTTGTGCAACCTAACCACACTCCAAACAAGGCTCAATAACGAGAGATGAAAGTATGGAACTGAATAGACTTGATATTTACTCCAGCAAACACATTTACCTTTGACCATGCAGAAAGGAAATTAGAATTCACGTGACAGTACAAGATTGAAAGCTGTTCATGCTTAGAGATATAAGGTGGTCAGGTTCAAGCATCATAGGCCTCAAAAGGCATTTGGGTTGGGTTTGGCAATTAAGAAGAGATTGCAAACATTTGCCATCAGGAAGAGGAGAACTACCATTAAAAACTTGTTAGTTAATGATGTGTCTCATGTCATAATGTAACAACAGCGTGATTATTTGTTTTTGAACTATTTCAATATAGGAACTATAGGAAGCAATGATTTATTACTAGGTATTTCTTCAATCGAGATGGATGTTAGTGCAACTTTTCCTTTTTCTTCTCCGAGTGGATGGGATTAATAGCTTACAAACAACAAGAAGAATCCAAGCCTTTTCCCATTAGATGGGATCAGCTATGCTGATCATACTCTTTCTATTACAATGTGTTTAAAACCATAATCTAAGCAAAGAGGGTAAAAGGAGGTACTTGATATATTCGGGGCCAATCAGAAAAGAGAAAGACTTCTTTTAAGGCAGGCAATGCAGAAAACTACTATAATAAACGGAATATAAAATTGCCATAAAAATAAAAACACAAAGTAAAAAAAAAAAAATTCACTAAACCTTGTGCTTGAAGGTGTGATGAAACTTGCACCATGATACGTGGGATAGTTGTGACTGTACATATTGCTGTAATGTAGATACAAAATGGTTGACCTGATGCCTGGCATAAGAAAAGAGATACAAACAAAAAAAATAGGAAAAGGGAAAGAATAGAAAAACAACTTTACTTGCTTGTGGAAAATGAAAACCTCAGTACTAAAACTGTTTTTATAAAATGATTTCTTCTCTCCTTTTTATTTTTCTTTTGTGCCTTTTGCCCCAGTTTCATAGAAAAGAGTTTGAAGTACCATATCATGGAGATTAGAGGATAGATTCTAAGATATAACCATCTAAAAGCAGAGAATTTTAATTTATTTCCCCTTTTTCCAGCCAACTTTGCGCCCCCTACAGTACCATAGATACTTATTTTCAATCTCAACACTCTACACATAAAGAAAGGGTCTGAGTTCCTTAAGAAAGTAGAATGCAGGTTTCGTCCTTTAGCACCAAAATTTAGAGGGAAAAAAAAGGTCACATGCGCCTCAAAGACTTTCACATTCGATAACAAATAATTTGAAGATTGGGTTGTCATTTTGAAATTCGAATTACTTAAATCAAAGCTTCATGTCCGTCCTCTCAACCCACTCATGTCTATGTGTAGTCAAGGGAGGGTGATAAAATAAATTAGAAGCTGCACAATTGGTCAATGCTAAATATCCAAGGTAAGGTGCTCAGTTTTTGTTATCAAACGAAAATTTAGCAAAATAACAAATGTCAGCACCAAAGGAAAGCTTCAAAACTCAAAATGTTGGAATGCATTATATTTTTGTATACCTCCAAAAAAGCAATTCCAAGTTTTCATCAAATAGTGTTCCAAACAATTCAGGGCATACATGTGAAACGCTTAGACTTCAAGTTCAAGCCGATAGGGACAAAATACAAAAACAAGATAATTATGAGGTAAAGTATACTATACCTCAACTTCATTAACATGTTAAAATGGCCCAGTTCACTTTCAAGTAGTGTTGACCGATGTTTTTGCCTGATCAAGTGCATTACATCCTGTAAAGAACATTTAAGCACTTTATCAGGACATCAATTCGTTTGAATTTCCAAGATTTCTGAAGCCAAGTTTTTGTTCATGCCTCAACTCTAAGAAAGTATTACACAGGTTATGAATTCAAAAGTAATGTTTTGAGAACAGCATGGATGAGATGAAACATGGAGTATAACAAAATTTGAACGGAACTAAAAGATTAAATTCTTTAGTGATTCTTTGATCAGTTTTAGCATTGAGAAACTGCAGGCAGATAAATGAATATCGGGTAATATACCAACACTTTGATCAAGAGAAGTTAAACAGTGAACTATCAATGAGTAATATATATATTTAGCCCAAGAAGAATGAAGAGAACTGGGTTTGACTTGAGAAATTAAGCACTAACTTGGTTTGACTTTAAAAGAAAAAAAAAAAAGACTGTTATCAAATAGCGTGTGGTTACAGACATGCATATGCAAAGCTGAATGTTCATATCTCTGAATGCAGGTCTCTTGTACCTTTAATGAGCACCATACATCAGTCAATGAGAAAATAGCAAGCTTCAATCGTATCAGAAAGTTGAATATGTCCGAATATATTCTCAATGAACCAGGGGTCAAAATAAGACTGACAGGCCAATCAACTCTGTAGCCCAGACCTAAAAAGTCAAAGGAATGGACGCCTGCCATTATCAACAACCATCAAATTAGTACAACAAATAAATCAAATGAAGAATTCTGATGTGAAGGTTGAAAGGGAGAAAAAGGAAAGGTATAGGATCCATAGATGCAGATCTTTGAGAAATAAAATGAGAAGACGTGCAATGACAAGAAAATTGTACCAATAGTAGAAGTTGAAAGAGGCATCATGGCATGTCCTTTTGCAAACACAAATAACCTATCTTTATGAGGGTCTTTTTCACAAGATGACCTCTGGACTGACAACTCAAGGAGTCCTTGAATTTCAGAGAGTCTTCGATCCACCTCCGCAACGCACCATTTCTGTTGATTTCGTTGCAAAAGAAAATGATTGTAAGCAATCAGACAATATTCAATTGTTTAGTAAAAAATCATAAAATATTCAAATAATAAAGTATTTAGTCACTATTATAGGATCAAACATACATGACGTGAGAGGGACATAATAAACAAATCTGCCCAGTCTGCCATTTCCATGAAGTGGTATCGCCGTAGCGCTAGCAAATGTTCTTGCAAATCAAACCCTTCTTCAAGCAACTTGATGGTTAACTTGCTGACATATTTATATCTTACATATAATTAAGAAAAATGCATATTGCATAACAACCTCAAAGGTATATCACCAATTTCTCAGTGGCTTTCAATATTATATAGACAATTACACAACAAGTTTTGCTAGCACGTCCTTCTATATGAAGTAAATTCAGGTTTGGGCCTGATACCAAGCACCAATAAGGACACAATGAAAGAATAACTGGAATGATAAAAGTACAAACAAGATGTGGTTATCCATCTGCAATATGAGTAAGGATACTGAAGCAAGATTTCCTGTAGTAGGCATTTGTCAATAATGAAGTCAAGTGGTATCTCAAACACGGAAGATGTATTCAGCTTGATATCTCCAATCCCACTTCTACTAGGGGTCCTAGAACTACCAAGCAAACTCTCCCAATAACTTCCACCGGAAACACTTGTTGGAATGATATCTTGCTCTCGGTTCTTTAACTCCAACGGTGAAGCAGCAGAAGAAACTTTTGCATTGTCAACTAAGAGAAGATCCCCGCAATTGCCTTGTTTACCATCCTGATTACTCATACCATTTGTCACAGAAGAACTGGTATTCTCAGATAATTCATGTGTGTACCTAGCATCTAGTCTTTTGACACAAACCTTACAAGGGTCATTCACTAAAGAAAAATCAAAGCAAGGTAAAGATTTTTGGTAGTCTATGCTGCTTGAGTCAGGCTTGCTCATAAGATGGAAAAAAACATTTTTTGTCAACATTGGGTTTTTGCTGAGAAGGCTACCATTGGAAGTGAGCTTGAATTGTTGCAAGTGAAACAATCCTGAAGTAGAATTCTTTTCAGGTTGTTCCTCATTTGTGGCATCCACCATTGAAGTATTGTTGCTAGCAATTGATTCATTAAAATGTTTCACAACTTCATCAAAAAATTGCAAATTACCTGTTCTCGTCTTTATGCCAGATTCAGACAGATTTAACCTAATAGCATCTCTGCAGCCTCCATCAATGTAAAAAGCATTTCCCCTTGCACTGTCAACTGGCCAGCCCTTGTAAGGTAGAATATTTGCACATTCATCTTCGGCAAACAACCAGTTTGACTCAAGGTGTGCTGATATGTGGTCATATTGTGTCCTATTAGGTTCAGGACCTGTAAAATTGCCAGATTCGCCTATTCTTTCAGAAAATTCCTGTGAACCACTTTCCATGTTGTAAGAGTTTTCATTCTGCAAAGTCTGTTGCAATGAGTTATCAGTTGGGGTACTGATGGAAAAGCTTAGTGCAGAGAAATAATTTTGTTTAGGCCAAACTAAATTATTAGAGTGTTCAATCAACTGCTCGGACTCAGTTTGTTCTTCAAGACTACTCATTGATGAACACTCAGATGACTCAAAGATGTCAACATGAGAGGACCCATCTTTTGTACGAGAGTCATCAAAATCATTATCATCTAGAGACCTGAAAATCAAAGAAACTCAGCTACTAATCAAACATTAAAAGCATATGCAAGTGAAGTGATGATAAAGAGAAAAGATTTGAAGCCGAAAAATATGACAGAGTATATAACATTCCAAGCACAAATCATGTTGCCCAAAAGTAAAGAGGAAGTATCATGGAAAAACAGAATCTTTGTTCCAATATGATGTCGAACACTTTATAAAGTGGGAAGAGTACTATTTTTTTTTCATAAGGTGCAAAAGAGAATTTTATTTAATTCAAGGTTTTCTTCGATCTTAGGAGTTTGAGGGATGGGCAAGTTCACACTTCTATCATTTAACCCAGCCATGTTAAACAAAAGAAATACACATGAAGAGAGAGAGAGAGAGAGGGAGGGAGAGAGATTACATATTTGAGCAACTTCGTTGAGCCATTGAAGTAATAGCCAATTTTTCATCCGCTGCAAGTGAAGCTGCAGTGTTTTGACTGCCTCCATCATTACCAAAGAAAAGAGGTTCAACACAATGTGAAGCGACCTGAAATGAACATCTATCCTTATAACGTGCTTGCTCAGGCAGTAAGTAGTAATAAGACACACTGATGAGAGCTAGAACCATGAATGGCCTAGATGAGGCAATAGAATATGAATAGTTACAACTAGCAATATAAGTTGTTGAACCACAGTGCACCGCAAATGGTTCAAGAAAAGAACAGGAGAACATACTCAATTAACCCAACTTCATAGCACAAGATTAGAAAGAAACATCAGATGGATAGCAACAAGAAAAACACGATACCTGTTGATAACCAAACTCTACTCCTGTCGGAAAGGTTTCAAGTTTCTCCTGCATCCTCTCATAGTAACTATTCCTCATGAGAACCAAGGTTTCTATATTTTTTTTGCCAAAAGTGATTGAAGATGCATAGAAAGGATTATTGCCCGCAAAACCACTCCAGCAAGGAAGAAAATCTGAATAACTATGGTCTCCAGGATCAACATATTTATGCAATTCGAGCAATTTCATTAGAACTTGCAGCTGCTGACCAGCCCTGACAAGTGGAATCAAAAAATCCTTCAGGAAACATGGAACAGCAGCTCCATCCCGCTCCTGACACAACAGCCCCACTTAAATTATCAAAAATTGACAGAGGCACTAAAATGTAAAATATTTGAACATAATGTATTAAACCCTTGTCATGGTTGATTACCGTGATACTTGCCACTGGAAAGTCAATTGAGATGCGAGCTTTACCGAAGGAATAGCGTTGTAACGTGTCAATATATTCTACTAAAAACTCCTTATAAGGATCATTAATCTCAGCTTTAAATATCCACAACCTTATAAATTCACAATATGGTTCACAGGACCGAAGAAAGAGAAACTTGAGTAACGCACAGTGAGCAGGATCTGCAACCTACAGGAACAATTGGCCAAAAAAAAAAAACCTATCAATTAGAAGAGCCACAAGGGTTGAAAAACTCATCGCAGTGATATGATGATTTGGTTCTCAGTAAACTTCGTCTATCTTTCAAAATAACTGTTTGAATAATTTGAAGCAACCAAGTAATAACTTCCAATTCAATAAATAGAGCACCACACAGGGTTTGTAAACGGACATGATGGAACAAATACACTACATTCAGCAGCAGCCACCCACAATATGTGCCCTTTCTGATGGAAGCAGAGAAAAGTTCATTCACTATCAGTTTTAAGTCATCAAAGAGTTAAAAATTAACATTGAGCAGTGCATAACCTTAGTTTAGATATCATAACACGAAACTTGATCAATATAAAGAGTCAAAGCGAATGAAATGAAGTTTTTAAGGTAAAAGCATCAACAAAGCATGATGAGATTAAACCAACCTTTAGTCGTGTATATAAGTAACTAAGCAGATCACCTCCCCTGTAGAAGTTATGAAATTCCATGGTCGCTTTATAAATTAGCTCCTCAAAAGACAATTCAAAGAAGCAAAGAGCTAGATTATGCAGGTTGCATATATTCCCAAGAGATTCAATCTGGGTCCTCAATTCCCCAGTGTGCAGGTACAGCTCCAATACCGTAATTTCAGAGTAAACTACACTTGTAAGACAGCCAGAAGAGACATACGAAGAGGCTTCATCATTCTTTGATGAACGCCTTATATTTACTGATGCATATAATGCGTCCAGCGCACAAATGTAACCTTCCAAAACCTTTTCTACAGCAACAGAGAATGCCTGATTAACAAGGCTGTACCGATGACCTTCTTCCTCTTGCACTTCCCAGCCATCATGATTTTGATCGTCTGCTGCTCGAGAATTTTCCTGGCTCTTTCCTAACGGATATGAATTTCCTTTGAGATTCAAATTCTTGAAATAATCTACAAACTTATGGAGAAGGAGAACTAAGAAACCCAAGCGCCCTATTGATTTTAGAATCTTCCCCAAAGCATGGGTGCTCGAAGACCGGTTCCAAAGACCAGGTATTTGATGGAAAGTCCTATCAGCAGGATCAGAACAAAAGGCAGCAGAAAGCTTTTCTATACTAATAAGAGATGATTCTACACCTTGAAGTGCATTCAGTGCCAGCCTCACCAAACTTGACTCCTGAGACAAAATGTCATCGTGATTATTTTAAAGAAATAACATTCACCACTCCAACTTAAGTAATGTATGTGGTCAATCATTTTTGTAAAAAAATCACCATACACCAGCATCTATCAAAATGCACCTACCACAATCATGTTGATGATAAAAGCAACAGCCTGATTACAGTAGAGGAAAGAAATAAAACATATTTCTGCATATTCCATAACTGCAAATTACAGAAGAGTTCAACTCGGTTATGTCTCCATTTATCTTTCTTCTTTATATACATACCATGTGCTCAAGTTACAACTAATTATTCAATCAAAACAATCTGGTTACAGTATCCTTTACAAGAGGTCCAGTCCGCCGAACAAATGCTTATTTGAATCATAAGAGCTACCAGAAAATGAGAAGCGTAATCCAAAACCAATAAGCATTTTCTTGTTTTCTTTTTGCTACTTTGTTTTTGCTAGTTGTTCTCCACTTCCAAGTTCCAGGCAAAGAGTAATTAGAACAAAATCATCTCATAATTGAAACAGAACAAATGACTTAATTTAACATACATTGAATCATTATTGTGTAAAACTAAAGCCGAGCAATTTGTTGAATTTATTAACGTTCTAATTTTCAAATTTATTAATAACATCAATATTAGCTTACATAACTCAACACTTTTTATTTTTCACTGTATAATAGAAAAACAAACAGGATGTAGAAAACAAACGGCACTACAAAATTAAAAGAAGTCCAGAAGAAAAAATCCGCAGCAGAGCTTAGCTTATCTAGGCAATGTACTCACTTTACCATTTTAAATATGTAAAGCAAAATTACAGCTGAAAATTCGTACACAAAATCATAAAGAGAGAAAGAGGATCAGGCGTACCGAGACAGATGAATTGGAGGAAACGGGAGTTTCAGAGGCGGCAAGAGGAGGCGGGCCGCCTTGAGAAGGTATGGATTCCCAGGTTCGAGGAGGGAGCCATGGATCTTCCACTTTTAGCTTCTCAAACAGCGATGCGAAATTCGTTTCCACCGCCATTTATCTTCAATTGACTCACTGAGTCACTGCTACTCTCCCAACGGCCAACTCTCTACTTTCCTTTGGTTTTCTTCGTTTTTTCCTTTTTTTTTTTTCTCTCTCTCTCTCTTTTCAATGAACTGAATTTGCAGGCCGACAGATTTACGCTTTTCGCTTTCAATTTTGGAAATACTGCGGTTTTTAGAGGTTCAACCAATAAATGAAAGCCACGTAAGAGTATATACCTTTATAATAAGGTAAAAGTACCCACAGGTCCCTGTACTATACGAAAATGTTCAATTTAGTTTATATACTTCAATTTCAGTCAATTTAATCCCTAAACTAAAAAAAAATTGAATAATTAAATCTTCCTATGTCATAGGATCAATTTTTATTATTAAAATTATTGACGTAACAATTATGTTGATATGACATGATAAATTAAAATATGAATTAGTATGTTTGATAGTGATGTAGTACGACAAGTCATCAAAATGTTAAAATAGTGTCTACGTGGTTATGATAAGTTAAATCATAGAGCAACATGTCAATATCACTTTAATGCTGAACATGCCAATTTATGGTTTAACTTGTCATATCATTATCATCTATACTATTAAATTAAAGTTGTGCCTAATAGAGTTATAAAGAGAGTGTCACATGTTAATGTTAAAATAGTGTCTACGTGGTTATGATGAGTTAGATCATAGATCGACATGCCAATGCCACTTCAATGTTGGACATGTCAATTTATGGTTTAACTTGTCATATCATTATCATCTATACTATTAAATTAAAGTTGTGCCTAATAGAGTTCTAAAGAAAGTGTCACATGTTAATTTTTAATTTTTTTGGTATTTTTTAAAACTTGTTAATTTTTAATTTTTGGTATTTTTTAAATGTGAATTTTTTAAAAAAATGAAATTGTCATTATAATCATTTGAAGTTATTAATTCATTTAATGTATTTTATAATTAATTTTTGAATTATTTGTATTGATTGAAAAAGAACAATGAAATGATATTAAAAAAAAGATGATGAAGTGAATTAATTTTTATTTTTTAATATTAATGAAATCTTCTTCTTTCATTTCTTTATTTTATAAAAATCTTTTAATATGAATTTATTATTTTGTAAGGATAAATGAATGGGTAAGTAATTAAAAACTAATTAATTTAATTTTTATTTTTGAATTGAAAATTTAAGGTGATGAAACTGAAAACTAAGTTAGTAAATTTTTCTTCTTATAATTTTATTTTTAATTTTTCGGGTGTTTTTTCTTCCTCTTTACTCTTTGATCTTACTAATCATATTAATCCGAAAAGGAAAAATATAAGGCTAAGAAAGAAATAACAAGTCAAAGTTTGATATATATTTTATTTCTTACTTTGTTATCGACTAAATTTATTTGTGTGCTTTCTTTTTTTTCCTCAAAAAGAGAAATGAAATTACATTTTTAAGAAAAAAGAAGATGATAAAGTGAATTAATTCGTATTGTTTTAATGTTCAATGAATTTTCTTCTTTCATTCATTTTTTTAATCAAACACCTCTTAATATGGATTTGTTATTTTGTAAACATAAATGAAAGGGTCACAAATTAAAAAACTAATTAATTTAATTTTCACTTTTAAATTGAAAAATTAAGGTGATGAAATTAAAAAATAACTTAGTGAAAATTTTTTTACATATAATTTATTTTTACTTTTTCGAGTTTTTTATCCTTCCTCTTTACTTTTTGATGTTACTAATCATATAATCCAAAAAAGAAAAATACAAGATAAGAGATAAATAACAAGTCAAAGTTTAATTTATATTTATTTCTTATTTTGTTACCAACTAAATTCATTTTTGTGTTTTATTCTTTTACTATATTTATTATTTGTTATTATCTACTTAAATAATAATATTATAATACATATTATGCTTATTTGTTATTATCTATCTATTTCGTCTATTATATTATACTTATTTTTGTAACCCGTAGTAAAATGAGTTTATTTTTATAATTGTTATTCTATGTACAATTAAAAAAAACTTAGTATAATTTCATGTATTGTATTATATTTATTTTTGTAATCCGAAATAATGCAAGAGGGTTCTTTTCTAGCGTTAGTAATTTTAAAGGTAAAAATTAGTCCTATATCATTAATTATAGCAATTAAAATTGATTTTTTGACTCTAAATGATTTTATTGTTCTATTTTCAATAGTAAAAGGATTAAATTGATCTAAATTGAACTAAATTAAACATTTTCTTATAGTAATTGAACTTGTTAGGTATTTTCACCTATAATGTGAAGCTTGGGGGCTTGGCGGTGGCTGAACATCCATTCGTCAGTTTTGGGCCTCTATCTAATATTTTGGGTCTCGAAAGAAAATGCCCACTGTTCGTTCCATTCCCACTTGCAAATAGGCCCGTCATACGTATAAGATGTATATAGCTAATTAATTCATAAATAAATAAATAAAAACTTCGAATTTTACCTGTAATTAACAGTAAAATTAATTCCCAAATGGTTTGATATTCTACTTGATAATTGATATCAATTTAAATTACACATGAGATTATAATTAATCCAAAAATACATGTAATCTTCAATTCTCAAATAAAAGTACATTAATGATGAAATGATCAAATCATGCATGACACGCATAATCTCACAAGCCATGCTAATTCTTTAAATTGGCCAATAAATTAAAAATCTATACTTATATATAATTTTGTCCCATAGCAAATTTCTTTATCGTTCTTCTAATCTGGCATAAGGTGATTTACTTACTTAGCTATATGGTAATTTCATGCTAAAGAACTTAATTTAGCAATTGGTAATCTTAATTGGGGATTAGTTAGTAATTTTATCTAGCAATTAATGTAGTTCACAAACTTCAATATGGGAAAAAATAATTAAAAGATCTAATTTTTTTAACCTATTATTATATTTTCACATCAAATTTATCTATCATCTTACTTTTTTTATTATTATTAAATGAGAAAATTTCTTTAATCTTCAGTTAATTTATTAATTTAAGTATTTCTCTCTAGAAAATTAATTTTTTTTTCAATGTACACATCTTTTTTGGTAAAAAAAAAGATAGTATCTGTTCATAATTATTGTTTAGTTTAGTCAATATTTTGAAAGAAAACTTTTTTTTCACTGCAAGTATATTATATATATTTTCCTTTAAATTACAATTATTCTAATGCAAAATTTTACAATATTATATTGCAACTTTAAAATAAAGTAAAAATTTTCATGAAACCGCAGTGTTCGTACAAGCATATGTGCTAGTAGAGTGTTTAATTTTGGAGGTTTGAGCATAAAAGTGATCAAGTTTTCACTGGAAACTTGAACTTGTCCTAAATAGGTTATTGAAAGCTTCTAAATCCAAATAAAGATTATTGTCCAGCAGTTTCTCTTCCGGTTCTTGATCTTTTCCTTCTTTCTTTGTTAATATATATTCCTTCCTTGCCTGTGAAGGAACATATGCACGATGAAATTATAAAAGGAGATTCGAACGTGCTCCTTTCTTTTTATTTTAATTTCTTCAAATTACCACAACCCCTCCTATAATAATAATTAATAATTATAATTATAAGAGGAAAAGGAAAGAAAGGTGGAGGTTTCACCTTTTGAACCAGCAAAGAACCTCGACTTTGCCTTTTGCACGAGGTGACCAACTATTCGTTCCTAAAGCATATGTGAAACCCTCAGCCAGGCGACCGACAAACTCCAAAACCCAGCAAGAAAATCAAGAGAACAAAGAATAATTCTGCACAAAGAAAACGACAACTCATTCTCCCGAGGCTCAATCAAATCCTTTTGCTTATCTGTTCTACTTATATATATATAATAAAACCAACAAACCAGGAACTCTCATATGCACCTTCAACATATTGATCAAAAGAATTTAAACAGGAGGAGGAGATAAACAAAGGGCTAGCTAATAAGACATGGATTCGAAACCAGTTCCTACCTATCAAGATTTGGAAGTACATACTGAATGGGTTCATGAGGCTGCAGATGACACTTTGATTTTATATCTATCAGGTATGTTCTCCTTCCATAATTTTCAACCGAGCATCTCAAGTTTGTTGATTTCTTTAGTTAAGGTAATGGATTTTGTCGTTGCCTTAATCGATTTGTACACAAGGATTGAACGGTAGTTTAATAATTTAACAGGGTTTACGAGGGACAAGCTCAAAGTTCAATTAACTACGACAGGAAAATTGAGAATATCTGGAGAACGTCCTCTAGGTGACAACAAATTCGGCCGTTTCTTCAAGGAATTTCCGATTCCATCAAACTGTGAAGAGAACAAGATCAGAGCAAATTTCATAAATGGTATGCTCCACGTTAAGCACCCCAAGCGGATCGCCCCGGCTGAAAAGCAGGAAGAAGAAGAAGAGGCAAAACCATCTGCACAAGTTCCCAAGGCTGATCAAAAGCATGCTCCACAGCCTCCGGCTTCGCCGCAGAAACAGAAGAATGGTCCAGAACAGGCTGTTGTTCAAGAAGCTCCTCCGAAGGCCACCGCGGAAAAGGAAACAGGTGAGAAGAAAGATGGGGTAGCCCAGCGGGCTGATGATGTCTCAAGCAAGGCACCAGATAAGGCAAAGGAAATGAAAGATGAAAAAAGTGCTGCTAATGGATCTGATGAAAAAGCTATGGAGGAGGAGGAGAAAAGTTCTGACCAAGAGGAAAAGGCTACGACAAGTGAGGAAAAGGCTGCGACGAGTAAGGGAAAACATGAAAAGCTTGGTGATTCCGTCCATTGTGCTGCAAAAAAAGAAAATGCAGAGCCTAAAGTACTAGATGGTGCTAATAAATACTACCAGCTAGGAATCAATTATAAGCAAATTCTTGATGGTTTGCTCACGGAACTGAAGAATCCTGGAAAAACAATGAACACGGTTTTGGCTGTTTTATTGGTTGTGGTTCTTGCAGTTTATATTAGAAATGCGATCAAGTCTCCTAGCCTTAAGAATGACAAGAACTAAGCAAGCGAGATGCTCATCCTGATATCCTGAATGTATTTTCCATGTTAAGTCGTGTACTTGCTTTGAGAGTCCATGTAAGAGTAATATATTAAGAGCCTGACAAATTTGGATTTCTATCAGATTTGCCTGCAAGAATCTACCCTCGGTTTTGTTAAATTTTATGAAAACGTGAAAAATAAAGAGACAGAAAAAATGACAAGAACACTGTCGCAATTGTCATTGACCAAGGTGTCGTCTAGATACCAGTCCCATACCTCAGAAAATGGAAATAATGTGCTTTTGGAGGCAGGAACAGAAAAGTTCATTTCTATTGAACAAATGGAGTCTTTTTTTTCATTCAAACATGATAGAAAAGAAAAGAGAGAAGGAGAAAAAAGAAAAGAGTAAAAGATTCTTCTGAATGTTTAAGAACCTCTCTTGCTGAAAAATGAAGAAGTGTACATGAAAATTCCGAGTATGATCAAATTTCAGCAAACAACAAATTGATTTCTATTAGAATAGAGGTGATCATGGGTTTAGTGACATGCAAATATAAGACTTTAGCTGAGCATGAATAGAGCTACTGGTGCATTTTTTTTCTCTTATTATCTAAACTTAACTAAAAATAAAAATGAAATCATAATATTAATATGTTCTTTGTAATTTTAAGCATTAAAAGCTTAGGCATTCGAGCAATCTTGGGTATTTGAAGTAACCTATCTACACCCAGTTTTTTTGTATACATAAATAACTTAATTATATTCTTCAATTTCTTGCTTTATTTGTTAATTTTTTGCTTTTAGTATTCTTTTTGATGGAACATATGCCCAATTATTATGTTTTTATTACTTTATTACATCAACAGAATGGAACTGGTTATTTCTTTTTATTTTTAATTCCTCAAAGGCTCTCACAACCCTGCCAGAATACAAAATAAAAAGAAAAAGCAAAAAGCAGAGGCAAACATCTTTTCGACCAGCAAAGAAACTGCACTATTCGGCTTTGCGCATGAAGAAGCCAACCATTTGTTGCCAAAGCATGTGTGAAAACCGTCGGCCATGCGACCCTCAATCCCAAAACCAATTAAGAGAATCAAATGAACAGAGAATAATAAAGTTCAAAGGGAAAGAGAAATCATTTATAGGAAAGCTCCTATCAATTCATTCTTTTGCTGCAGTTCTGTGTATAAAATCAACACCAAGAAACTCTCATATTCACCCTGAAGGTATTGATCAGCAGATAAATCAAGGAGAAACAAAAGGCTAATAATAGTGTTAAGATGGATGGGAAGCCAGAGCCTGTTTATGAAGATTTTGAGCCAGAGACAGAATGGAAGCATGAGGAGTCGTATGATGCTTTAGTTGCCTCTGTCCCAGGTGTGTTTTTATTTTGTTGGTGCATGTGCTTTTCTATTATTAGTACTTAAATTTCTTTACAAGTAGCTTATGCTGGAAATGTGGAAAGCAACATCTTAGGAGAAGATATCTATTGTCTAATAATTCAACACGTTTTGAGAGGAAGCATATGAAAGTTCAACTGCTCTCAAACCGAAAATTGAGGATATCAGGAGAACGTCCAATCGGTGACAACAAAATCAGCCGTTTTCGCAAGGAAATTCATATTCCAACAAATGTGGACGTAAGTAAAATAGATGCAAATGTCAAGGATGGTATACTCCTGGTCAAAACCCCCAAAAGGATCATCACTCCGGCCGCGGCCGATAAGCAGGAAGAAGCAAAACCATCTGAACCTGCTCCACCGCCTCAAAGGCCTGAAGATGTGCAGCAGAAACAAAACACTACTCCAGCACAAGACGTTCAAGAAGCTCCACTAAAGGAGCCTCAGGATGTCTCACAGAATGCATCCGACAAAGAGGAGATGAAAGATAATAACAAGGACAACATTGCATTCGCAGCTGCGAATGAAGCTAATAAGACAATGGATGACACTGGCAAGAACCAGCAGCTAGGGATCTTTAAGCAAGTTCTTGATAGTTTGGTCATGGGGCTAATGAATCCAAGAAAAGTGATTAACATGGTTTTGCTTGTTTCCTTCGTCCAGCTACTTGCAATTTATCTTGGGAATTACTACAACTAGGCTTTTGGGAAGTCATCATCGTCAGTCATTACCATCTCATATGTATTTCAGAATTCGTAAAGTGAATAAGAGCATCACAAGTTAAAGATTTCTTCCAGGTTTGGCTTAATGAATGTGCCTCTGTTTTCTTTAAACTATATATTACCCCCAGCAATATGTTCGGGAAGCATTTTTCTTACTAACAGAAATATTATAGGCTGTCTAAAAGCACTGTAATATCTGTTTTCAGGCATATCAAATCAAAGTTAAGAATTACCCAAAGAAAAAATAAAATAAATCAAAGTTAAGATCTTCACCAAGCCCTGTCTACATACTGTATTTCCAATAGAATAAAAGTAGGAAATTACTTTTAACATTTACTAATGTCATACTGAAGTAAATGGAAAAAACATCAATCATCTTTTTCATTCGGAAACTCCAAGCTCACAGCCACCCATTTGTCCTCACTGATAGGCAGTACAGTGATGCCTTCTGGAAATGCAATGTCAGGAAAGCATGGATAAACTCTGAACCTGTTGTTAAGTAAATAACTTCTCAATCCTGGATCCTTCTTCGTATTTGAGTCCGAAATTGAGAGAGAAGAAATGTTCAGATGTGTTGAGGTAAAAGACAACGAGCCTTCTTTAGGTGAGACACGCATGGATTTAGAGCAAGATGAGTTGTCAGGATTGGTTGTGGCATTGGCTACAACTTTTTCTCGGGCTTTGATTTCTTGCACTTCATCTACCAGGCAATAGAAAGCACTATTAAATGTGAGTTTGAGTCGAGCTAATGCAGTAAATAGAACGTTCTAAAATGAATATTTTCCAGCAGGTTAAAATCAACGACATATAATTGGAATAAGGACTAAGGTGCAAGATTTACCTTTTTCAGAAGGTTCTTCATTTTCTACAGAAGCAGCAAAGTCTGAGCTAGCCACATGATCAGGTAAGTACAACTCAGAGCTCCCATCCTTTAAGCCTGGAACAGGAAAATTCATTTGTCAGACAGAAGAAGGTAACAGCTAACTTCTAGCCTTATTCTCACATTCAAGTCTTCTCAAGGTGGGGACCTCAATACCTAACGTATTAGGGTTAGGTACGATAAGTAAAAGTTTTGATCTCAAAAATACAGTAAACGAAATTAAAAGCATTTGTAGAACAATACGAGCCTTCTTCGGGTCTGGCAGGTACAGAGTTAGACTTAGAGCAAGAAGATGATTTGTCAAGAAGACTGGCTGTGGCATTGGCTGGCACTTTTTCCCCTGCTTTCCCTTCTTCCACTTCATCTACCAGGCAAAAGATGCAACGATTAAGTATCATTTCAAGCTAATGCAGTAAAAACATAGCTTTATAGGCTCTGAACTGAATTAATGAAAAGTACCATATTTCTTTTCTCCAGCCTGTTCTTCGTTTTCTACCGCAGTGCCAGTAACCATGTTTAAGGGAGACAGAGTTTTAAGAGGTTCAACAGGTGAATGTTCTCCGGAGCACTTCCCCTGTAGACCTGTACCAGGAAAAATAAAACAGTTTATCAGAGACAGAAGGAACAAAGTTATATTTTTACCTCTACCCGTCATTCACATTAAATTAAAGCGTTGCTTGCCATGGACCAAACATATAATTGATCATAAACATGTTAAGGAACAAAGAACCGATTTACTTACGCTCACTTAGATTGGTGTAAGCAACTTTAGCAGCATTTAGCTCAGCTTCCTTCTTGGACTTCCCTCCTTTCCCATAAAATACCTCTCCTTCAACTTCCACGCTAGAAAAAAATGTTGGACTATGAGCCAGACCACATTTCATTGTCTTATACTCAGGAAAACTGAACCCTTCTCGCTGAGTTAACTCTTGCAACTGATTCTTGCAAAATGCAACATCATCCTGGAAAAAGTAAAAAATAAAATGAAATAGCAAGTAGCAACAAAAAAAATGAACCATCACTTAAACGAAGACAGTAAAAATGGAAGGAACTGTGTTACCTTTTGATCAGGACTTTGGGTAGCATCGGGGGAGGGACTGGAAGAAGAAGTGAAGTGAAGGAAAGCTGACTTAGCGGCGTCGTTTTGGGCTTCTTTACAGGATTTGCAGGAGGTGGAAGAATGGAACGACGTGCCGTTAAGAAAAACAGAGGCTTTGAAACTAGGGTCATGGTCAGGGCCATCTTTCATGGCAGTGTACCTTGGCAATGCCCATTGCTTTTGCTGGCATAGCTCCTGCAACTTCGACTTGTACATTTTCTTCTTACCTTTTTTTTCTAGAATTTTGCAGAAAGGAGGAAAGGTAACGAAGCGATTGTGAAGTTTAAAGTTTTTATACAGAGGAAGTGAAACAGTGGCAGAGAAATAGAAATGCTTCCCGCGTGACGTTTAATTTGTTGCAGGTTTGATTCAATTTTCTGTTTTCACTGCTTCCACGTGGTAGTAGGTAAATTTATCCAATTATGTGAAATAGTGGGTGTGGAAGCATTCGCATGTATACTGGATTTTTAGAAACTTTTCGTGAACGGTGAGGATTGAGCCATTGAGGGAAGATGGACGGACGTGATCATAGAGTGTGCGATATATCCAAAAATATAACTGTCCAATGACTGGCTACTTGCTTAAATCTGTAAGGTTGTCCGATATTTGGGAGGTTGAGGCAAAAATTTTACTTTTAAGGATCAGGTTTGAACAAAATTTTTAAATTCGTTTAGAAAATGGATTAGTTTTGATCATAGGTAAACAAGTCCGAGCTTGGCTTGGCCTGGTCCATTTATTATTAATTAATATAAATATATTTTTTATATATTTTATTTATTTATTAATATTGATATTTTTTTTAATGTGATATTGGTTTTTTCAAATATTAGTAGTATTTACTATTTAGAATTTGTAAATTTTATAAAATTATCTTGGATAATAATTTTTTAAATATGTATTGATTTATTTTTATTTATATTATAAATTGATATAAATTAATTTTTAAAATTAATATTTGAAAAAATATTAAACAAACTTTTGGATGGATCTTAAATTGATATAAATATTTTAGAATCGCGTTTGGACAAAAGAGGAGGCCCAAATTATTGGGCCGGGCCGGGCCGAACTTCTATAAGTATATCTCTCACAAATTCTTACATCGGCCCGGCCCATGAACACCTCTATTAAAGGGGCATGATGCTTTTAGTATTTCTAAAATAAATAAGTAAAATACATTAATATAAAGTTTTATTTTATAACAATTAAAATCTAGATCTAAATTATTTATATAAATAAATTTTTATTTTACTCATTTATTTTAGAAAATAAAAAAGAAAATCAATAATTCTTTTTTTTTTGGTGAGAAGACAATCAAAATTAAATTTAAAAAATTGATGTTTCTTGTTTGAGTTTCATTGATCTGGCTCTTGTAATTCTAAGACGTGATTGTCACACTAATTCGATGAAAATTCGCAATTATTGTACCATTTTGAGCGGTTATAAAAACGTGGGACAGGAATCAAATGAAGAAAGAAAAATATTTGGCTACACTAGTACTAGTCAACATGGGAAATTTTCATTTTAGGCTAATTGAGTTCTTACCAACGAACATTCTAGTCCAAGTGACCAAAAACAAGAAACAGGATTTTTTATTTTTTTATTTTTTCAATATGTATAGCCTGTTACAATAGAAATGTCTAAATTCTTTTTTTAATTTAATTATGAAAACAAAATAATAATAATAATAATAATAATAATATTACAAAACTAAGTTTCAATCAATTATTAGTATCCCTTAATAACTACGATTTATTTTATTTTATTTTATTTATTTTTCCATATAGTTTTGTCACGTCCCTGTCCCTGTATCCTTCGTTGTAAAAACCCAAAAGCACAGGGAAAGAATTTCACCTTATCATATCTGATATATTCTTCTCTCTCATTGTCCAGAAACTTTCTCTGGTATTCTTCCTTTTTTGATTAGAAATTTGTTCGATATTTCAACTCTCCTGATCCTGCTTTCGTGGCTCATAATCTTCTACGCGGAATAATCTCCTAGCTACGAACAAAACATTATACCTCAAAAAATAGTGAATATACACCTTTGATTGACATTACTTTAGTATTAACTCCTTAACATTTGGAGCCGAAGCTTGCCGCACGTAAAGGAGTTTAATACCTTTCGGGTAAAGTCTCGCATTCAAGTATTTTGAATGAAAACAAAAAAATTTTGGAGAATCTCTCTATTTAAAATCCGATATACTTTAACCTCAAATTAATCAAAATTTAATGTAGATATTAAATACCCATGGTTTATCTTTCCACTGGTATATGTACATTTTCTTTATTTCCGACCATATTAGGTTATGTTATATACTTATAAGGATCAAATTAATACATTAAAAAGGAATGATGTAATTTGGCTCAAATATATGCATTGCATGTATTTGAGCCAAAATTTATCACTTTGTCTCGCTCACCCAATTAAAAAAAAAAAAAGTAAAACTCTGTCATTAACTCGTTATGTATGAAAAAAATTAAAATTTATTACATATAGATTCTTTCTATATACCATATCATATAAGATTAATTATAGGTTTACATAAGCATGTATTGTCCATGCATGATTAACTAATAATTAATTTGTCATGTCACGTTACAATCTTCAGGCCTAATTTTGCATTGTGGTTACAGTTTAAAAAAGTTTCGGTTAGAAAATAGTGTATTGTGAAATTACTGTGGCAAAATTTTGATAATTGTGAAAAAGTATGGTAAAATGATAAAATATCTAAAAAGCATAAAAAATTGAAAAAAAAAATTATTGAAACAAATTTTAGTTATTTAATGTCTAAAAACACTTTTAAAATGTAAAAACAAAAAAAATCGGGATTGGGTGGGTTTTTATTGTCCCAGCTAACTTTTCACTTAAACCGAAAATTATTTGGTATTGTTTTGAAGGTGAAAAATAATTTGTTAACATTAAAACATAATACCAAAAGAACTCTTAATTAGTTGGTCATATATTAGAGTCATTATTGATGTGATAAGGGAGCATATATGCGATAAGCAATAACTTTCCATGTAATGTACTTACTGTAATAGAGCAACTTAAAACTTTATCTTATTATTAAACAATAATTATTTCATTCTCCATTTTAGCAAAATACTATGTAATAATAGTATAAGAGATTCTCAGCGCGTCCTTTTTTGTCGTCCTTATTTCTAAACACGCTTTAAAACATAAGTTTCCACTATTTTGGGACTTTTACCAATCCAAAGTAGAAATTATGTTCAATGAATTGCTGTTTTTCTATAAACAAATGGGAAATATAGAAATACCAAAGTCAATACATATATATATATATATTTTATAACTTTTACTCTCAGTATGCGGCAATTATTTTGGATTTTAATTAATTTAGATATGGTCGAGTTGCATAAATTTCAAATAAAAAAAAATTCTTTTACTAATTTTTTTCAATTCATAATTTAAATTAAAGATTAAATTTAAGGGATATTAAACTCTTTTGATTGGTCGGAGGAGAACAAGTATGAATCTATGGTACTAGGCCTAGGGGTATATTTGTACAAAAAAGTTATATTTAACACTTAAAATCACATCACATTTATCAAAGTAACTTGTTCATGCATATCCCAAATTCAACTCAAAAAGGGACAAAAAAACACTACAGCATAGTAAACTCTTCCTCGGTCCGTATGGTTCCTTGTTCTTTCCTTGCACGTTTTCAACCACACGTTCTATCAGGTTTATTCCTACGCGTGGAACCATTAACAATGGAAAATACATAGAAATTTATCAGATTTTGATTCATTTAAACATGATATGGTTGACATGATTTCGTTTTTTTCCTTACAAAATTATATTTGTACGAATGAAAAAACAGTTCATAGCATATATGGGGAATGCCATTACTATTTTTTTTAATAAAAAATCCACCAAATAAATCTAATAAACGAACTAACTAATCAGTAATCAACAAATTGGAGTTGAAGAAAATTACTTTTAAGGCTAACCACTCAAATTAATAATTTAAATTTTTGAGAGGCTTTAAAAATAGATAAAAGAAATAAAAAAGTTAAAAGAGGTCGCATCCATCCATGTCTTTGGAGATAATGATTTCTAAATTGGTTAAAAAAAATTGATATCTTATACTATGTAGTATATAGTCTATTTAAAATCTCTTTTTATTACATAAATTTTATTTTTATTTATTTAAATATCTGTCTAAAATTAAGTACTTTTTTTTGGAAAAATTAGGAGGAGATTTAAAAATTTGAGAACTTAAAACGTAAAAAATAACTGGGCTTTTAGCCTTTGGGCTTTCTCGTGGGTGGGAGTGGGAGAAGCCGAGAAGCAAAAGAGGGAAAATATCTTTTGTATTTTTGGAAAGGAAATATCTATCTATACTTTAAAGTTTAAATATAGAAAATTCAAAAGAGAAAAAAAATAATAATAATAATAAAAGCGAGCAAATGCGTAAGGATGACAGAGAATCAGATGCCTTAATTTGTGTTGGGCCCAACTTTGGGCTCTTTATATGGCTCTGCCATCGCCCCTCTATATTTTCCACATTCAACCTCGCACGCTCTTATCATTTTTCTCTGCGACTTTCTCTGTCTCCCCAAACACTTCCTTTGCAAGAAAAAGAAGAGCTTAAGAGAAAAAGAAGAAAATGGCCGATCAGCTTACCGACGACCAGATCTCTGAGTTCAAGGAGGCCTTCAGCCTCTTTGACAAGGATGGCGATGGTCCTTTCTCTTCTCTCTCTCTCTCTCTTTTGTTATCTCGATTTCTTTTGTTTTTAGCTACGTTTTGATGATTTCTCTGTTTGATTCAGCCCCGATTTGCAGATCTAAGCATCTTTTTCGTTTCAATGCTTATTTTTCTGTTCTATTTATTGATTTCGCCGATCGGTTTTTCTTTTGTGATTCGAATGATGTAGCGGATCTAGGGTTCCGATTTATGAATCTTTGATCGCGCCTGATCTTATTTTTTGATTTTGTTTCTTTGATTTTGATTTCTCTTGCTCGTGACTTATATTGGTGTAAATGGTTCATTTTTAAGACACTTACCTTGTTGTTGACCTTTCTAGGTCGCCTGATTGTTTTCATTAATTTGACTTAATAGGGTTAGATCTTTCCGGATGTAAGCATGAGTTGTCTGGATCGTCATTTTATTCAGTGATATGTATTTTGTGATTGAGATTTGGATTGTGATTGCTGGTTCGATTTGGTTTGCGACTTAATCGTGATTGAAGGTTGCATTTGTTTCGCATGACCTTTTAATCTGATTTTTGAGGCTTCTATGGATTTTGATGTGTAAATCCTCCTCGATTAAACCTGCATTTTCAAACATATATTGAAATTAGATTCATTATTATTTTATTGGACGCATGTATTGGTGGTGAAGTCGTGGAAATTAGCTTCTATGTTTATAACATGTATGTTTGATAGTAGGAATCTAGGATCAAAATGTGCACTGTATTGCTAGATTGCGAAAACTTGAGTTATGGATGATTCAATTGGTTAAATTTATGATCCTTAATTTTAAACGTGAAATGTTAGGGTTGGTACTTATGACTTGAAGGGTAGCAAATCAGTTGATTACCCAAAAAATATATAGGCTTTTTGGTGCAATTATACGGTCGGTTGATTAGCTGATCCATGACTGATCAAGCTTCTAAATATTTATATTTATGAATTCTGAAGCCATGCAGTGACTAGATCCTTGTAGCTTGATAAGCTAGATTGAATAAACTGTTGCCCATACATCAATATTTTGGTTTTGGCACTTTGGAAAAGATGTTAAGTATGTGCATTAATTCATCTTTGGATATGTATTTGTCTCTATGAAATATCTTGGTGATGTTAATGGCATAAAAGAAAGTTTGAATTTGATCAACTATCCTTTGACCTGAAATATTGGTATGTCTTCTTGTCTTCTTTTGGTATTACGGTGATTGTTTGTTGGTTTCCTGGCCAAACATAGTGTTGATTGTTTCATAGAGTATTGTAGCCTCATTTTGTGCAATTTTTCCATTCATTGCTGCAGGTTGCATTACCACCAAGGAACTGGGAACTGTTATGAGATCACTTGGACAGAATCCTACTGAGGCTGAACTCCAGGACATGATCAATGAGGTTGATGCTGATGGAAATGGGACCATTGACTTTCCTGAATTTCTTAACCTGATGGCCAGGAAGATGAAGGATACAGACTCCGAGGAGGAACTTAAAGAAGCTTTCAGGGTGTTTGACAAGGACCAGAATGGTTTCATATCTGCTGCTGAGCTTCGCCATGTCATGACAAATCTTGGTGAGAAGCTTACAGATGAGGAAGTTGATGAGATGATCCGTGAGGCTGATGTTGACGGTGATGGGCAGATCAACTATGAGGAGTTTGTCAAAGTCATGATGGCCAAGTAAGGACATCTCCAACCATAACCAAGATCCAAAATGGGAAAAAAAATGGAACAGGGCAGATAAGTTTGCTAAGATTTCTATTTCTTAGTAGGACATCTATGTTTTATGTTACTAGCTTTTGTTGGGTGGTTGTCTGTTTCGTGTTTACATTATTTTGTGGACCGGACCTTAGTATCCTGCTTGTTTGCTCTGTTTTTTGTTCATTAGTCTGGGTTGTTAGCGTCTATCCTTTAAATTCAGTGTTTCCTTCTATTCTTGGTACCATGAACCTAGAACAATTTGGAAGATTCGATGTTTTTGTTTTTGGGTGACTAATTTTTACCATATTTCAAAATTTCGGTATGTCTCTTCTGTCTGATTGACTGATTGATCCCAACTTTGAACCATGGGCATTGCTTATGCGGATCAGAGATCAACCAAAAAAATAAAAATAAAAGAACGTATAGAAGACGATCTCGCAGTTTCCCGTTGTGTGCTATTGTTTGGCATGGTTACCTAGAATGGGACAAAGAAGGGTGTCAATGTCATCGGTTTCTAGTCGGTTTCTCGTTATCCTATCTTCTTTTCTATCTGTGATCCCCACCTAGGACACGGAATCTACCACGCTCGCCTCAGGTACTCGGAGTTAGCTTTGTTTGCTTTTTGAGTTTTGATCCATTAATCTTTCGCCTCGGCTATTTACGGTCTTGAAACGTTTGGAGATAAATAAACGGATGCTCCTATGAGTGTCTCCAAATAAAGTTGCCAAGATTTAAGTTTATTTTTTATTATAATAATACTCCTAAAATTAATACATATATATTTTTCAAGTTCCAACTATGAATAGGACGAGAAACAACACTTTTCCTGGGGTACTTTTTTCAACTGACTGGAACATTATCATCCCCAATAACACTTGTGTTAGAGAATTTTGGATGACTAAAACGATTTTTTTTTTGCCTAATTATTATTTTTCTAGTTTAAACGAAAAAGAAAAGTGCTTTAAATACTAGTAGTAGTTTTTATTTTGATAGAACATATTTATTGTTTTATTGTATATACTGTACTTATTTAGTTGAAAATATATAGTAAAATGATCAGTTATTATACCCATCTTATTGGCCCAATAAAAGCAATCCAAGACGAGGAAATCTTTAAAAGAATGATGACGTGTGCTGCTTCAGATAAATTTATATTCCGGAGCCGAGAAAATGGGTTTTATCACTTTCTGTCATTTTCTAGTCCATTCAATGACTCGTTACAACTTACTAGTAGTACAATTATAGGAGGGTGGCGGAGAGGTGGGGACACACGGCTTATGTTTTTATTTATTTATATTTATTTTTTGAACTAGAAAGTAGAAACACGGTTCTTACGCGGATAACTTTCTCAGTACTGTTGAACCGAAGTGGTACACGCAAGTACTGCTCCGTCTTTTTTGGTTTTTTTGGGCCAATGAAGGTGTACTAACTATTGGCAATTGCATTGGCCTTGCCCAAAAGAAGAAATAATACTAGTATTATTACTGTTTAAAATTAAAACTCTTTTAAGATATCATTTTCCTATGTACTTTAAATAAATTCGAAATGGTGATTTTATTTTTTATTCAATCCGAATTTTTGGAGGTCTTTAGTTTTGTAAGATCAAATTGGACCACCGGTGTCTCTATCAAAAAGCATCTAATTCCATCTGGAAAACTCGTTTTATTTTTGTGTCTTAGCAAAGCAAAAGTATCCTGACTATTCTTTTTCTTTCTTATTTTAGGCTGACTGAGACTATTATCTCAAAAAAAAAAAAATCCTACTGCATTAGAGTTTTGACAAATCTTCGGGTGCATTTTGGAATGGAACGATTCTGGGCGGGCCTGTCTTGATTCAAAGTATGATTATTCCAAAATTCTAGATTATTGGGGCGGTTTCGTATCTAACGTTCTGTTTTCTGGGCCACCCCACTTTCTTCAATGGCACCATTTTTCACCTTTATACTGGCATTTGCCTTTCTTTTTGGCTCTTTTGGCCCACGCATTCGTCTTCGTCCTTGTCTAAGTTGTATTTATTCGTTCAACAAGTTTTCCTGACAAAACTTTTTTTTTCCCGCCTCTAACGAAGTAAAGGCCATAACGTACGGGGTCTGGTCTTCTGAAGTCAAGTCGGCAAAGGTGGTTGGTTGGACTAGGACTAGGACCAGGAGCAGGAGATACACATCTTGTGTTTTTCTTCCTTCCTTTCTTTCTTTTTCTCTTTTTGGTTTCAAGAGAGACATTTTAAAAACACAAATCGAAATTGATTGTCTTTGACCGAAGAAAGAAAATAAAAAAGAGGAAAAAAGAAAAGCAAAGAAAGCATATTTGATGATGTTATGAGTAAGGGGTCTAAGAGAAGAAAGCATTGATTTGAATTTTTCACAGAAGGAAGCAGAGAGCCGTGAGCAGCACGGGGAACCAAAAGGAAAAGAAAGCGAACGGTGCTGGACAGAAACGTCGCAAGAAAGGCAAGATTCGTGATTGTGTTTTCCTCTAAAGTCTATAAGTATCCGGTTTTGCCTGCCTTCTTCGTCAACCGTCACTGTCAATCCTCCTTACTCTACAACAATAATGTAAACCTGTCAATCCTCCTCAATGCAAGGCAAGGAACTTTTAAAAGTATGTGTATTTCGTAATTTCAGTAAAACGAAAAAGAAATAACACCGTGGTTGGCTGCTTCTACTTGTATCACTTTAACTCTTCTCATGCCTCTCACCATGATCATAACGAATATTTTGCTCATTACACAAAGCTCTAGATATCCGTAGTACTCCTCGTATAATAAGAAGGCCTTGTAGAAACGGGGTTTCAAATCATGCAGATAAAAAAGAAGAAAAGCTGTGGCAAAAATTTTTAAATATTAGGAGGCGAATATTTAGACAAAAGCTTCTTGCAGATCACAAGATATATTATATATGTGAATTATGAAGATAAAAGACCCTCGGGTCGATCCGGATATGAACACTATGAACACATGGCAATTAACTCCTAAGCAAAGAGAAAGTGTAAATCATTTCAACGAAAAAGCCGAAATATTATTTATGCTCTGGCAGATCTTTTTCCCCTGTGAAATATTGTGAGATAATCTTAATGGCACCCTGAGAACTCACTTGGCACTGCCCAACTGGGTACGGATGAGCTTGGCAGCAGCAACCATGTTGCTGAGAGCAGGCTTGACTTCAGTGTATTTGCGTGTCTTGAGACCACAATCCGGATTGACCCACAGGATATTGCTCTCAAGGACTGCAAGCATCTTGTTGATGCGATCGGCAACTTCTTCGGTAGATGGGATCCTAGGAGAATGAATGTCATACACACCAGGACCAATTCCAGCTCCATATTTGACTCCCTCACGGAAGACGGACAGAAGCTTTTCATCTGATCTCGAGTTCTCAATGGTGATCACATCGGCATCCATGTCTATAATTGAGTGAATGATGTCATTGAAGTTTGAGTAGCACATGTGGGTGTGAATCTGTCCAAACATATTTGCAGTATCATGTTTAGCAAACAAATCCGATCTTATTGTCTATGTACATAAGATTTTATATGGCAAAATTTCATACTGAATAGTAAATGCCAACGTAGTTCTGTAAATTTAGTTCCGTTGTTTCAAAGCTTTTTCCTTTTTAAAAGAGATAAAACGCTTCCTGGACTGATTTCTTAAAAAATTCACTGTTTTAGAAGCTCTACCATTGTAAATTCATTATTCAAACCTTGTAAAGTTTAGACTTGACATTCTAAAAAACCATTAAAATTAAAAAGGGTCAAAGTTTAAGAAACCAAGTAGTTTCTTTGATGCCTCGGTTACCAAAAAGAGGTAAGAGATTAAAAACCTGAGTAGTATCTTGGACACCACAGTTAGTAATCCTGAAGGAATGAACAGCCCAGTCCAGATAGAAAGACTGCTCAGATTTCCTCAGAGGCAAACCCTCCCTTAAAGCAGCCTCATCAATTTGAATAACAGTGATGCCGGCCTTCTCAAGATCCTCAACCTCATCCTTAATTCCCAAGGCAATCTGGTAGCAGGTTTCATGCCTAATAACAGGCAACTACAGTAAGTTCAAAAATAAAAAAAATCATGATATACTTTGCATAATAACCATTTTATATTTACTCACCTTGGCTGGTCATTTCTCACAAAGGACCAATTCAGGATTGTAACAGGGCCTGTAAGCATTCCTTTCATAGGTCGTTTAGTCATACTCTGAGCCATCGAAGACCAAAAGACAGTCATTGCCTTGGGGCGGCTCACGTCACCATAAATAATAGGAGGCTTGACACAACGGGATCCATATGACTGGACCCACCCGTTCACAGTAAAGGCAAAACCAGATAATTGCTCTCCAAAGTACTCAACCATGTCATTTCTCTGCATTGACAAAGTACATATGGAAAAGGCAACAAGAAATGAAGACCTTCATTCCACTAAGAAGCTAAAAATAAAAGCCCAGGCATAACTAACGATTCTAATCATGATAAAAACTCACCTCTGGCTCACCATGCACCAAAACATCAATGTCGAGCTCTTCCTGGAGCTTGACAACTTTGTTGATTTCCTCCTTGATGGCATCTACATAATCATTTTCAGAGATCCTAGAAATATAGGAGTTAAACTGATTTATTATGCAATGACAAAAAGATTTGAATCGCAGCATAACCAGAAAAGCACGTAATCTCACTTTTTAGCCTTGTACTCGCGACGCACTCTTCGAAGGTCCATGGTTTGAGGGAAAGATCCAATAGTGGTAGTCGGAAGAATTGGAAGGTCCAACTTCTTCTGCTGAGCATCCAGTCTGGCACTTACGTTCGTGGCACGGCGGTGATCAGAACCCTTCAAGGCAGCAGCCTAGGAAGAAAACACCAGAATGTAAGTAAAAACAAGGTCACATTGGACAATTTCAGAAAATGAATGGCAGCAACTGTTCTCTTAAAACTACATACAGCCTTCTGCACTTCCTCATTTGTCACTCTAGGAGATGATTTTCTTGAAGCATGAGCTGTAGCATTGGAAGCAAAAAATGCCTGCAAAATGAAGACAAAACAATTAGATGCCTAAAGCATTCCGACTGACTGTATCACCATAAATATATAGCTCATAAACCATATATCTCAGAGTAGATCATAAACCACATATTTCATAGCTATCGTATAATGACCGTCAAGAGAAAAAGAGGGGCATAGAAAGGTGCAGCCTTCTGCAATGAAGCCAAGAATGTAATGGAATGTAATCAAGTATCTAGCATGTAAAACGGGTGGAAGACTCATACATGGCTAAAACTAATGTCTTTTACAAATTTCTATAGTTGTTGATCATCCGAACTAGCAACTTCTAGCAACCTCCAATAGTCTATAGTCTTGAGCATTGACTACATACTATATGTGAAAGCCCACCAAAACTAGCAAGGAAGAAATACCTCATCCTTTTGCCCAGTTAATGCCTTTGCCAAGGCATTTACTTCAACTACTTTTTGCGCAGCAAATGCAAGCCAGGATTTGAGCTCTTTGTCCAGCTTAGTTTCATTCACGAGGTCCACTGCCGTATGGAGAAGAGAGCATGATGTAGAGACCACAAGTTTGTCTGTAGGAGAGCAGAACCAAATTTGTTCTTAACTTTTGGTAAATTATACTACAATTTCAAGTAGAAATGAATGTAGTCATATGTGGATACCTTTGCCAACAATACCCTCCAGTTCCTGCAGGATACTAAGCGAAGAAGCAAGATCATTAGCCCAGATGTTTCTTCCATCAACTACTCCAGCAAACAAGTATTTATCAGAAGGAAATCCACTCTTTATCAAGTCAAGTGTTTTTGTTCCACGAACTAAATCAAATCCAATCCCAGTTACACCCTTTAATGAAGTAAGTGTTTTGTATGTTTCAGCAGGAACATCAGCAAAGTAAGTTTCAATAAGAACGTTCAACCCGGATAAAGATGATTCTAGATCTGAGTAGGCCTCAGTAAATGCCTGTAGTTGATGTGATTCAAGATCCAACACAAGGGTGGGCTCATCAAACTGAATCCAGGTTGCACCAGCTGCCTTTAGTTCAGCAATAACTTCCCTGTCAAGTAACAATTATCAGTAAATACAGAACACAAAAGATGGTATGCCTGCACTCATTTCAGTATAGCCTCGCAAGCAATTTGCAGATCCACCAAGGTCAAACAAACAGCTTAGAGCCTTACTTGTAAATTGGAAGAATCTTGCCAATTAAGGAAAGAAGAGAGAAGGATTTCTCCACACCCTTGGCTGGTTTTGATAGCAACAAGTAAGACACAGGTCCAATAAGGACAGGGACAGTGTCAGCTCCAAGCTGGACCACAAAATTATGAAAAATATTAGCAACTCAACAAATACAGAGAATATTATTATTCCAATACTATCTGTAGAATAAGGAAAACTGAGGCGCCTTTTCACAGTAAATGAACAATTTCCTCTAGTAAAATGCTACTAATATGACATTCTAAATGAAAAGCCATCATTTTCTGAATTAAATGCCATGAGATGAGGCTGAAACATATCAGTCTCAAATCACAAATTGTCGTTCTGATATACAAAAGCAATGTAAAGATCAGTTAAAACATTCCATACATAAGGCTTCATCTGTGCAAAATATCCTTATAACATATGGATTTATATAAACGTTTATAGCTTATGGTACTTCTAACTGGCTTATTCTTTTGTACTTGTTTACATATTCTTCCACCATACTCCATACAGCACAAAAACTCAGAGAAAAGAATTAAACACAAAGTAGAGGTTTCTCCATGTGTTCTATTCATGGTAAAATAAATCTCACGAAAATTATACATGCCTTAGCATTTAACAGAAACCCCAACAATCCCTCCCCCTTCCCAAAATAATAATAATATGAGGCAATTCCTTCAATTTTTTAATGGTATTACTGTTACCAAGGAACTAGGGAGTAAGGATAATTAATAGAAATAAGAAAAGAAAGTTTGAATATCTCAAAAATTTCTCCCTTAAGTTGAAAACATATTGCCAGAAAAACACAAAAAAAAAAAAGAAAGTAAGAAAAGAATAGCATGAGCAAACTCACAGCCTTGGCCTCCTTGTATTCATTAACAGCCTTGTGGGACGCATAGCAGAACTTCATATCTGGTCCCAACTCAGGGACAATGTAGTGACTTCAGAAAGAATAAATATCATTACTATCAGCAAAAATAGGAAAATTCTTTAGCAAAAACTAAAAAGTATTGCAGACAACGTGTATATCACTTACTAGTTGGTGTCAAACCACTTAGTCATTTCCATAGCCGGCACAGAGGAGTTACCCCTAGCCATGGAGTAATAAACATCGAAACCAATCTCTCCACCATTCCAACCATACCTAGGAGGTACCGCGCCAAGCATTGCTGTGTTGTCCAACACTTGATCATAGTACGAGAATGTGTTGCTAGGAATATACTTGATTCCGACCTCAGCCATCTGCTTCCAGATGGATGACCTGAGATCCACCGCCACCTTCTGCAATTCGTCGGCATTGATTTTACCATCCCAGAAAGATTCCAATGCAAACTTCCATTCCCTCTTGGGTCCCATCCGAGGGTAACCAACAATGTGTGATGCCATTGCTCTGTTTCATAAAAAAAAAGTTATAACTTTAATCTTAAAATCAGGTTCAACCAAAAACAAAGGTCCTGAGAATAAGATCAAAAGAAGGTAATTTAACCAAAATTTCAAATTATTGCTGAAACTTAAGGTACGCTAAACAAAATTCAAGTTTTTCTTTTTTTTTAAATTTTTACAGATAATTAGTCAAAGTTAGAATTTTTTTTTTGTTAATCAAATCATAGCAACAACTCACAAGATGGGAACTTGAATCCCAATTTTCTAGCACGGATATACATGCAGCTAGTTTTTGAGCCAAAACAAATGCATGCAGTTTGTTAAGTTTAAGAGTTCTAATCAAAGAAAATGCCCGGAAGTAGCTATTAAAGTAAATTTTTTTTATAAAAAAAATGCTTTTGAGCAAGAGAATTGCAGCAGTAACAGCAAAAATATAAACTGAAAAAAGAAAAAAAGAAATGAACTCACTTGGTAGTCTGTTTGGTCACTCAGAAAATAGTATGAAAGGAAAAAGAAAAACTCCAAACGAGTGTCGGATTATAAAAACAATTTCTTTTACGATCCTGAATTAAAGAAACTTCAGAAAACCGTTTCAATTTCCTTAACTGAATCCAAATTAAAATAAAGATAAAAAATAAAAAGTTTCTATCTTTCCTTCATTTTTATGACCCAAAGGAAGAAAGAATAAGAGAAATGGAATTACCTAAGAGAAAAAGGGCGGAGAGTGAAGCGGTGAAAGGAAGGAGGAGAGTGTTTTGGGAAAGACAGAGAGAAAGGCAAAGAGAGAAGCTTCAGTTTATGGCCAAGAGACAGAGAAGAGAACGGCGCAAGAGAGTGAAGAGAGACTTGGCTCATTTATACACTTTCCCTTCGCCCCTCTATTCGCCCACCGGTTACTCCTCTATCCTCTTGCCTCTTACTGACGCAGGGATGGCAACGGGTCGGGGTTGGGGCGGACAAAAACCGCCCCGAACCCGACCCGATTATATAATGTATAAATTCGAACCCATCCTATCCCGGGATCGGGTTGCAAAATTTAACACCCGACCCCGACTCTAAAAAATAAATATAAACATGTCTCCAACTCGAAATTAATATTTATTATAGTTTTTAGTATATTTTCAATTTAAATTAGATTTTATTAACGTAATTTAAAGAATTATATTACTTATAAATATATAATATTATTAAGTTATTATACTTAATTAATATTAATTAACGTATTTATTAATTTAATCTATATATTTATTCATATAAAATAAAATAAAAATAAAAATATATTAATTTATATATATCCCGGGGCAGGGCGGGAGTAGCTAAAATCCGATCCCGACTTTTAATTTTCAAAAACCGTCCAACCCCACCCCTAAAACCCAATTTCATAAAAAAAATCTGACTCTATCGAGGGCGGGACGGGGCGGAACCCGTCGGATACGGATTAAATTGCCATCCCTAACTTACCTCACTCACCTTTTCCCTTTTTTTTTTCTTAATTTTGATTTTGGGTTTGTTTGTTTCAAAAAGGTCAAAGTATTTGTCAAGTCCATGTACTATATAAATTTATTTAATTTAGTCCTTATACGTCAATTTAGATCAATTTAGTCCCCATACTATCGAAAATAGAATAATTAAGTCATTTCATATCAAAGAATTAATTTTAATCACTAAAATTGCTATTATAGGATCAATTTATGCTTTTAGGATTACTAACAAGATAATGACATGGCAAATTAAGTCATAAATTGGTATGTCCAGCACATACATGATGCTGATATGGCACTGCACGTCAATTTATAATCTACTTTATCATAGATATGTAGACATTAATTTGATATTTTATTGACCTGTTAGTGCTACGTCAGTACCAAACATGCTAGTTAATATCTTAACTTATCCCATATATCTATATTACTGTCACATCATTAATTTTAATGATATAAATTGATTTTATAATATATAAGGACTTAATTGTTCAATTTTTTATAATACAAAAAGTAAATTAAACATATTTACATATTAGAGAGACTTAAAAATACTTTCAACTTTCAAAAAAGTACTTGCTAATCCTTTTCTTTCTTTTTTTTGGTGGGGGAAGTTGGCGGGGAGATTTCGGGTGTTGCATGTGCAAGAATTACAGGGGTCCATCTATTCACTTTAGACCACAAGATCACCAACCTTGATTTTGATATGTTGTGTACTTTCCACCAAAAAAAAAAAGATATATAATGTACTTAATTGAAGTTTGATGATCCTTAGGAATTGCTACTACATTAATTATTTGCAGAATGAGATTTACTTTGAACCACTTTTCAACATAATATTAAAGCCAATTAATCTTTTCTACCAATCATCCATTATTTAATTTTTGTACAACACTGATTTTATGGATTGTAATCATTTCGTCTTAAAATATGTCACTTTAAGAAAAAGATTTCGTCTCAAAATATTTATCACTTCTATAAAATAAATTTAATATTATTATGTTTTTCTCTAAAAAGATTTTACTAACGAGTGCTAAAAGGATTTTTCTAACAAATACCTATGGACACTAGTTAACAGGTATTAATTGCTTAAAAATTATAATAAATTGCTCATAAACGTTGCTCTGATTTTTGTATTAATAATGAGTCTAGTAAAATGTTGTTAAGATAAAACATATGTGACAAAAATACCATAATATGTACAATTGGATTTAAAAAGTGTCTAGTTATTTTTTAATAAAACGTTTTATTTTTTTTTCCAAACTTTGATAAATAGGTTGAGAGTTTTTTTTCTAAAACCCTATAACTATACATCTTAAATTTGAAGACTTACCCTTAAACTCATGACTTTTTTGTTAAATTTGAGGCTAAACTTTGTCAAAAAGTATTATTTTCTTAAAAATTTGTAAAAAATATTTTCTTTATTAATTGTGAAAAAAAAATTTATTTTATAGGAAAAAAGTATAAAATATAAAAAACCAAAAAATCTAAATAATTTTGCTTAAGGGTAATAATGTCCTTGAAAAAGGTAATTCTTAATTAGTTATGTAAAATGGTTATTACTGTTGTTGACTTTTCTTTTTAGTGCAAACTTTGATGGTATTTAATGCTTATTAACAAGTGCCCACTGTTAACAATTTCTTTTCTAAAATTATCCTTTTTTTAATGTATGTCTCTTCTCTATCCTTTCTCTTTAATTAGGTGAGAGAAAAGTTAAATCATAAAATAGGTAAGTAAGTAAAAAATACATAAAATTTAACAAAAACATTATTTTTCTTAATTTTATGAGACAATAAAAATGACATATATTTTGAGACAGATGGAGTAGCTTCAAACTTTTAAATATTATCAAAATACATTTTTATCTCTTAGACAGAAATTTTTTATATGATCATGCATTTTTGGGACAAAGAAATATAGTTGTGTGTGTCCGGCCAAAAAGAAATACTATAGAGTTGAATGTGAGTCATTATAGATTATTATTAGTAAAATGAAATATTTAAGCAAACATGATGATTGATGACCAAACAACCATGCTTGATATTTTTCATTTTATTAATCATTTTAGGTTTTTGGTAGGCATGCTTGTGGTGTTATTGGCATTGCTTCATTGCAAAAGTGGCATGCATTCTACTCAAGCTGGCTTTTATTAGGATTTAAAAATCATTTAGAAATTTGTAGCATAAAATTTGTTTTCCTCTCATTTTCCCAAGAATAGGCTTCAAGGAATTGTTGTTGGTCAGTTGGTGAAGGGGGACTGTGGGACTTTTACCCCACTTAAATTCTTTTGTAAGTCTCTCTATTTCATGTCAAGTTAAGATAATCTTTTACTTCCTTTTTTTTCCTTTTTATAATGGATGATTATACTGGGTTTTTATTTATATAATAGGATTTGTTATTAATCCACTTAAATGGAAAATCAAAAACAGCGAAGTTGAGCTAAAGCCCAATATAAACAACGAAGTTGAGCGAAAAGTGGACCGCATTTTGCTGAACCAAAGCCACTTTTGGGCCTCAAGATGGGCGGTTGTACTTTCCACCTCCGCTATAATGGGCCAATTTCTGGTTATTCAGTTTTTTGTCTTTTCCTTTCTTTTCTTCTATACTCTGGATTAATTATTTCGCCAAAAATACTCTTAAGACTTGATTAACAGGCCTAAAATCCAAACGATCACCTTAATTTTCCCGTCCGTTTTGCCTTTTATATCGTTTGATAAACAAGCTTGTCAAAATATAATTATAAGCCGGAGAAAAAAATGGAGAAACTGGCCCTGTTTGCATGGCTACGTACTCTTCTCTTTCTGCCTTGATTCTTCTTTGAAAAATGGCTCCACTGGTTCAGTAAGTCTTTCTAATATGATCGTCGATAGGAATTTTTTTTTCTGTGGTTTAGTCGAAGGAAATTCTTTGATGCTTTTTATTAATCAGGTGCATGACTTTAATCCTTGCTCAGACTATGACGTAGAAAATTATCTAAATATTGCAGAGGTGCAAACCCTTCACGCAAATCACATACATGGAGCCATTGCATGGTATAGAAAAAGACCGGTATTAGAGACTGAGTTTTCATAACTAGCCTTCAATATAGCTAGTGATCAACCGTAAACGTTATCACTATGAGTTTTCAGAACAGATCACCCCCTTACGGTTCTTCCTATCATCAAGAACATCATGGCAAGTGGGGTGAACGTCTGGATCTACAGGCAAGTTTAATTTCCTCAAAATTGAGAGAGTATAGATATGAATTAACTCAAGTGGAAAGAATTCACTATCACCAAAAAGCTCAGCCGGCAAGATTAGTTAACAATTAACATCCGGCAGATAGCCAAGAATATTGACATTCTGATATTACCGCAGTGGTGACATTGATGGATTTGTGCCAGTTGCTGTCACTGGGAATGCAATAAACCTTTGAAACTTCCTGTCAAGATTCCATGGAGTCCATGGTATACCAACCAAGAGGTAAGAAAGGGGAGGTTTTTAATTAGTCCAAAGTTGAAATTAACAACCAATTTTCTCTGTTTCTTCATGGCATTGTGTTAATTTGTTTGATAAGGAAAGTTGAGCTGTGCTGACTTAATCTGCCCTTGTAGCAATCAGATAGTGATGCATTTAATGAATGCAGGTTGGAGGGTATGTGGTGGAGTATGAAGGAATGTTAATATTTAGTACAGTTAGAGCCTTAGAGGAGCAAGGCATAAGGTGCCAAGCTACCCGCCGGAACGTGCACTAACCTTGTTCTCATCATTCCTTCGCTGGTCTCTCTGACCTCCTTTGTGACAATGATATATCCATTGGATTTTCCCAACATGTAAATAATAGATAGACAGATTAAATACTAACAGCTTTTCTTTGCATCAGTTGTGCTATAGTTTTGTTTAATAATTTGATGAAAGAAAAATTGGACCTAGAGAACCTGTTTGACCCCATGATTGGCCCTGATGATTTACTGAGAAAGAAAGAAAACAGCAAAATTGAGGCTAACAAGAAGATTTCATAACAGTATAGAGGTAAAATGAGGGGGTAAAAAAGAAAAGAAAGAAAGAGATAAATAAAATAAATAAATAAATACTACTACTAATCGTTAGAAATCAATTTTAAATTTAGTTCCTGCCATAAACGTCATTTTCAAGGCAATTCAACTGCTAGTCTATCACCGGTCTCATTGCTGAAAATGACGCGCCAAATAAACACAGATGAACATATCATTGTTTCATAAAGACACTTCCTTTATTCCGCATACTCGAGGCTATTTGATTAAAGAGAAAAACAACACAAGTTCGGCATTGTCCTGACGCCTAGTGATGTTTTTATCAGGCCCAGGTTTATGTTATTCCTTGGATTTAAGACGATTCATTATCGGACAATCCGTCAGCAGTTACCAAGAACTGCTTCGGCAGGGAGTCTCTCAGAAATCGTACTGTTGGATTTAACTATTGAAAAATGATGTACAGAAAACTTGTTTCATTAATTTCAAAGTGTCATAAATAGATGTTTAACCGTGAGACAATATTTCTGATATGGTTGTTCTAATTTATTTGTCGATTGCCGCCAAATTTAGTATCCAGCCTCTCCAATCTGGCCTTCTCCGGCCGCTTGTGACCAGAGCCACTGGCTTTAATTTGTATATATTGCACAAGAAGGAGATTACATCAACAGTTAACAAGAGAAACGGATGATAACCAAACGATTGCTCCCTTGGCAAGAAACAATATGTAACAATTTGGCTTGACCATGATGAGATTTCTAGACACAATAAAGCGGCAAAAAATAGAAAGTTGAAGCAGCCGAATAGACGGCCAATAGATGATTACTATGCTAGCCAGGTAATCAAAGTACTAAAACGTACGTACATTCTTAAGTAAGTCAACTTGCAATGAAAGTGAAAAAGGCCAAAACAATCCTATAGTGCATAGTGCTGCTAGCCTGCCACATAGTTAGACCACAAACAGCTGTCCGGTCCAAGGCTTTGAAAAAAAATGTAAAATGAGAACAAGAGGTGCTCTCATCCCTTTTTCTGAAAGTCCCAATCACCAATATGAAATCTAGCTACCTCAATCTTGACGCCCTTGAGTATATATATATATATAGAGAGAGAGAGAACTATAAATTTCCATGACAATTTACCATTAGCAAGAAAACATGACGTGTTTAGGATATACATGTGTGGTGCTCACTATTTGCCTTTTGGGGCTTCTCACCGGTGGAGAAGCCAACCAGGCTGAAACCCTTCGTAGCTTTCTTAAGTCCAGATTGTCACAAAAACCTTCTATAGCAGATTATAAGGCATGGTTCGATAAGAAAACAGGGATTTCTCCCAAGTACATCCAGCCTCAAGATGGTTCGATGGAGGCTGATAAACTTGGTGCATTGCCTGGACAACCTAATACAGTGGATTTTAATCAGTACGCAGGGTATGTGACCGTTGATTCTCAGGCTGGCAGAGCACTCTTCTACTATTTTACTGAGTCCCCAGAGAACTCTTCAACAAATCCTTTGGTTTTATGGCTCAACGGAGGTATCACTGCAATGTCCTCCGTAAACATCCTATTCTGTTGGCTGCATAGACTAGCTGTTTTGCTGAATTTAGCACATTTTGCTTTTATGGCAATTGCAGGGCCAGGATGTTCTTCATTAACCGGAGCCATGACGGAATTAGGACCTTTCAGAGTAAAGAGCGATGGCAAAACACTTTACCGAAATAATTATGCATGGAATAATGGTCAGCAAACTTGGCTTCTCACTTCTTGGCTCTGTTCTATGTAAATGTCACGACACTAACCATGTCTTCTTGTACTATTTTATTGAGCTTGCCAGTGGCGAATGTGATCTTCTTGGAGTCCCCAGCTGGAGTAGGCTTTTCCTATTCAAATACGTCCTCTGATTATGATCATACAGGCGATAAGAGCACTGCTGCTGATGCCTACACATTCCTTGTAAACTGGCTTGAGAGGTTTCCGCAATATAAAACCCGGGACTTTTACATAACTGGAGAGAGTTACGCTGGTCACTATGTTCCTCAGCTTGCTTACACCATTCTTCTCAACAACCAAAACTCAAATCAAAGCGTGATTAATCTTAAAGGCATTGCGGTATCTCCCTCTGTACCTAATTAATTTGATTACTTCTAGAACTTATATGCTCTTGAATGAATTTCTCTTGACTTTGTTGAGTGATGATAAAAATTTCAGTTTGGGAATGGTGTGATTGATGATCCGACATGGCTTTTGGGCCAATTCAACTTTCTGTGGACACATGCTTTAAACTCGGATGAAACCCACACTGGCATCCAAACCTACTGTGACTTTTTTAAGGGAAAATATCCACAAAAATGCATAGATTTCATCTACCAGGCATTTGATGAGCCTGGTGACATAGATGGTTACAACATTTATGCTCCACTCTGCCCTCAAGATTTTGCATCAGATAAAGGCTCACCCAGTTCGGTAAGTCATACTGTATTCAATCAATCCCTGCGGTCCAAAAAACTCATAAAGAATTGTTAAAATTCGAAATTCTGGCTCATTTAGGCTGCCAGGGAGTTAGCCCTCGCAAGGAATTCTTGAGCCTGGCCATAAGCTGACCTATAATCAGACACGAGTACCACAAATACAATAAACAAAGCAAAAGTTGGGAACTAATTAATTGATTCTATTTCCAGGAAAACACTTTCGATCCATGCTCAGGCGACTATATGATATCTTATCTGAATAGACCAGAGGTCCAAACAGCAATCCATGCTAAGCTCTCCACATGGGATCAATGCAGGTTGTGGACTTGTAGACTTCTTGCTCTGTTTCTGGGTGTAATTTAAGTTTATCATTAAATCTTTGATTACTATTTATTTTATGTTAATGTAACTAAAATCATATTTAACTTTACCACCGAGCAGACGTTTTAACTGGTCTGATGCCCCAGTCAGTGTCCTACCTATCATCAAGAATCTCATGGCTAGTGGTCTCAGAGTCTGGCTATACAGGTAAACCTCAATTTCATCCCAATTATTCGAAATAAATGAAGGTATATACATAAACCACTGTACAATCAATTTCAATTACAATATTAATGTAACTAAAGCTGGAACAATTTTGCAGTGGGGATGTAGATGCGGTTGTCCCAATTACCTCAACCAGGTATGGAATAAACCTTCTCAAGCTCCCTGTCAAGACCGCCTGGCGTCCATGGTCCAACAATGATGAGGTAATAAATAAGAAACAAGGAAATATTAACCTTTTGAACAATCTGCTTGCGATTATTTCTTTCTTTCTTTGTGCTTTCATTAACAAAAAATGGTTCGGATGAAAACAGGTTGGAGGATATGTGGAGGAATATGAAGGTCTTACGTTGGTCACAGTGAGAGACGCAGGACATTTTGTTCCCAGCTACCAACCAGAACGTGCTCTTACCATGATCTCATCATTCCTTCAAGGAACTCTGCCTCCACCATGATGAGTCTGCAAAATGTTGATTAAATCTGTAAAAACAAGGGCCAAAGACAAATCATGGCTTGTCCGAATTATTTTCTAAATTTTTCTGCTATGAGCTTTTTAGACATGAGAATAAATGTAAGAAAAGGTGTATGAAACTATAGCACCGGTGTTTGGACCAGGGATCAAAATTGGATACATATATCTTCGGATGCAAATGTATTATTTGATAATCCAAGATTCCAATGCGAATAAAATTTAATGAATTTGAGTGAAAAGGGATGAAGATGCAATTGTCTTATTGTATGTTGAGGAAGGAAAGGACACTGACCAAAGTTAAGGTTTCAGAATGGTATCTATGCATTTTTTTACTTGCTTTACCAGAACTAAAATAGATAGAAAAATTTATCCTTCAGCATCAGTACAAAAATTTATCTTTCAAACTTGCAATAGATCTATTACATAAGGATCCCTTCCAAAATTCATTTCGCACCTTGATGTCTGGCTTTTGTTGTGCCTATTCCTTCGATTGATAAAAAATTCATTTTGGGCAATCTGTAACAAGTTACCGACTTACCGTGAACTGTTGATCTTCCATCTTTGATCTTTCATCTTCGGTTGGGGGTTTAATTTGAGTTTCTCAGGAAACTTGTGGGCATCCCCCTAAGGTTCCAAACTTTTTTTCAGTCCCACTTTCGTCCCTAAGGTTTTAATTGTTCCATTTAGGTCCCAAACTTATTAAAAGTTCAATTTTTGATCATTTTGTAAATTATTTAGTTAAAACTGACATAATGTTGTAGATATGTGGCGTGGCATGCAGACACTCTCGTAGCATTTCAATTATTAATTAACAAAAGAACAAATTGGGAGTACGTTTAAAAGATAAAAGATTTGAATAGAATAATTCAAGGGTTAAAAACTAAAGTGAAACTAGAATAAAAAGTCAAGGATCATGGCTCAGCAAGTATTTCTAATATGAGATGCTTTTTATTAATCAGGTGCAGGGCTTTAATCCTTGCTCAGACTATGACGTATGACGTAGAAAATTATCTAAATATTGCAGAGGTGCAAACCCTTCACGCAAATCACATACATGGACCCATTACAGGTATAGAAAAAGACTGGTATTAGAGACTGAGTTTCCATAACTAGCCTTCAATATAGCTAGTGATCAACTGTAAACGTTATCACTATGAGTTTTCAGAACTTTTGCATGGATAGATCACCCCCTTACGGTTCTTCCTATCATCAAGAACATCATGGCAAGTGGGGTGAACGTCTGGATCTCCAGGCAGGTTTAATTTCCTCAAAATTGAAAGAGTATAGATATGAATTAACTCAAGTGCAAATAATTCACTCTCACCAAAAAGCTCAGCGGGCAAGACTAGTTAACAATTAACATCCAATAGCCACGAATATTGACATTCTGATATTGCCTCAGTGGTGGCATTGATGGATTTGCGCCAGTTGCCGTCACTAGGAATGCAATAAACCGTCTGAAACTTCCTGTCAAGATTCCATGAAGTCCATGGTATACTGTTGGCTTTTAATGGTCCATGGTATACTGTTGGCTTTTAACGGTGGGCCGGTCCAAGTCTTCAAATGTTGGAGGAGTGCAAGATGAGATGAAGCTTCAAATAGGCCACCTTCTTCCAAAATACCCTAAGGCATTTTGGATTTATTGGGCCATTATATTTAAGCAAGCTAATATTTGCTTGCTCTTCCTATGTGGGATTGCTCCCACTCTCCCCCTTTCAACACTCCACCTCAAGTCCAATTGGCCTGGCCCAATTGTGACTTGGGCTCATTTCAATTTTTTTTTTCTTTACCAGCTGGGCTTGACTACAAGCTTCTAACCTCAGAGGCCGCAAGTCTTGGACATTCTCGCTTGGGCTTGAGTCTCCACAGGCCTGGTCATGATCATCACATTTGCCTGAGTCTTCCTCGGTTTTGGGCCACAGGACAAATCTTCAAATTTTTCATATGGGCTTACTTCTTCATTGCTAGCCCCATTTTTTTACCAGGAGTTTTGTCATCTACTTGGACCTTGGATCATCATTGGGCTGCTGGGCCATACGGGCTCTGATATCACTTGTTGGCTTTTAACGGTGGGCCGGTCCAAGTCTTCAAATGTTGGAGGAATGCAAGATGGGATGAAGCTTCAAATAGGCCACCTTCTTCCAAAATGCTCTAAGGCATTTTAGATTTATTGGGCCACTATATTTAAGCAAGCTAATATTTGCTTGCTCTTCCTACGTGGGCTTGCTCCCACTCTCCAACTTTCAACATATACCAACCAGGAGATAAGAAAGGGGAGGTTTTTAATTAGTCCAAAGTTGAAATTAACAACCAATTTTCTCTGTTTCTTCATGGCATTGTGTTAATTTGTTTGATAAGGAAAGTTGAGCTGTGCTGACTTAATATGCCCTTGCAGCAATCAGATAGTGATGCATTTAACGAATGCAGGTTGGAGGGTATGTGGTGTAGTATGAAGGAAGATTAATATTTAGTACAGTTAGAGCCTTAGAGGAGCAAGGCATAAGGTGCCAAGCTACCAGCCGGAACGTGCACTAGCCTTGTTCTCATAATTCCTTCGATGGTCTCTCTGACCTCCTTTGTGACAATGATATATCCATTGGATTTCCCCAACATGTAAATAATAGATAGACAGATGAAATACTTACAGCCTTTCTTTGCATCAGTTGTGCTATTGTTTTGTTTAATAATCTGATGAAAGAAAAGATTGGACCTAGAGAACCTTTTTGACCCCATGATTGGCCCTAATGATTTACTGAGAAAGAAAGAAAACAGCAAAATTGAGGTTAACAAGAAGATTTCATAATAGCATGGAGGTAAAATGAGGAGGTAAAAAGGAAAAGAAAGCAAGAGATAAATAAAATAAAATAAAATAAATAATAAATACTGCTAATTCGTTAGAAATCAATTTTAAATTTAGTTCCTGCCAAAAGCGTCATTTTCAAGGCACTTCAACCACTAGTCTATTACCGGTCTCATTGCTGGAAATGACGCGCCAAATAAACACAGATGAATATATCATTGTTTCATAAAGACACTTTCTTTATTCCCCCTACTTTGATTCCACCCACTCACCCCTCGGCCAGTTTCAAATGTGTCACAATTGAAGCTAGTTCAATGATAAGTTGGTTTTATATGTTTATCGGTATTATCTGTTTCATTTTATCATTGGCCCTTTATTTTTGTCGCATGCATTCATTTTTGTACACGATGATATTTTGTTGCATGTGATTGATATTGGTATTTTCATTTTCTTCCATACGGCATATAAAATATGCTTGAATGTCGTTTGTGTTTGGGTGGATATATTTATATTGGTGTGCATTGTTTCTTTACTTTATGGTGTTATTGTATTCAAGGTAATTTTATGGATACAATAATGGTTACGACATTCCTATATAGTTTAGGTTAATTTTATGAATACAATAGTTGTTTGTGTTTGGGTGAATACAATATAATCGACCATGGAACTCTTGATTGGGCCGTAAATTGAACTCATTAGAATGTAAAATTTCATTTGGGCCTAATAAAGCTTCAATTGGGCCCTGTTGGAAAGTTAAATCTTAATTATTCATTAATGGGCCTCTGATTTATTTATAGAGTTCGGAACTAGTGTCTTATTCTGGCCCATTAAAATTTGAAGAATTTAACTGGTTACCCGTTGGAGGCCGAAATATATCTATAATAATATATATAAAAGTGTGATTTGGGTAAGTGATTTATATTTATTAAATATCTATTTTTCTTTAACATATTTCAAAAACGTCATTAGATTTAGATTCTACTTTTTACATTGGGCTTTTAACAAATAAATAATTGAACATTAAAATTTTAAGGCTTTTTATTGGTTTAAATTAAGTTTTACATAATTAAAAAGTATAAAATGTCATGGGCCATTGTAGTTTGAGTAAGTAGTTTATGCTTATTAACTATCTATTTTTCTTTAACATATTTCAAAAATGCCATTAGATTTGAGATTTTAAGACTTTCTATTGGTTTAAATTAAGTTTTACATAATTAAAAATTATAAAATATCATGGGCCATTGTAGTTTGAGTAAGTAGTTTATGCTTATTAACTATCTATTTTTCTTTAACATATTTCAAAAATGTCATTAGATTTGAGATTTTAAGACTTTCTATTGGTTTAAATTAAGTTTTACATAATTAAAAAGTATAAAATGTCATGGGCCATTGTAGTTTAATTTAATTATCATTCTTATACACATTATTTTACAATGCAAAAAATAACATAATTTAATTTAAATTACTGTATTATATTTAATCAAATGTATTTGAAAAATAAATTAAATGAGATTATTAATAAATATACATTATTAATAACGTGTTCTATCATGTGCGACACATTATTAATAAAGGAAATTTTTGAACCATTCAAATTTTTAGTCATTCAAGTTCGAGTTTTCGAGTCATTCATGTTCAAGTTTTTAATTTAATCGATTTTGGATATCTTTTGTTTGGCTCTTGGGTTTTTCGAGTCATTTGGGTTGGGAGTATTTAGGTTTCCAGTTATTTAAATTAGCATATCAATTATTTTGGATTAGTTTATCGAGTTCTATGGGTTAAACGCTTTGATCAATTGGGTTTTGGATCATTCAATTCTCGAATTAACCTGGTTTCATATAAGTCGAGTTTAGGTTGTTTATTTATTTCAAAAATCAAATCGAGTTATATTAGTTTCTGGTTCAAATCAATTAGACGAATTTCTCAGGTTAATATAACGTATTGTATCACGTGCGATGCACATAACACTGAGACTAGTTAAATTAAAAAGACATCAACCCAAACAAAAGAAATAGAACGAATTTACAAAAATATGATACTAAAAGGCGGAAATTGGAAATTGCGAAAAAATAAGGGCAGAAATTAGAAAATATTGTATAATGACAATGATATTGTTTAACAACTTGCAAAGTTTTAAAAAATAAATAAATAAAAACAAAACCGTCGTATATAAAGATCATTCATTAAAAAGCCAGTAGTAACAAAATGTATAGTGAATAAAAACATAAGTTACGCTTCACCAATTCTAAAAAATGAAAAAAAAAATCTTTTAGTGAATAAATAAACAGGATACATACTTTTGTTTCCAGCCCATTAGCTATAAATGTTTATTAAAGATCGACAGAAAACTTCCTTTTTTTAATTATTAGTTGGATATTAATGTTTTATTAAGAACATAATCATGTATAGACTTGCTCAAGGGCCAGGCTACCCGCCCAAACCCGAAGGCCCACCCGAAATTTGGGAGGATTTGGACAAAAATATTAGGCTCGAATATCGGGTCTTGGATAAAGAATGAGGCCCGTTTAGAAAACGGGCCGGGCCTTGGTCTTATACTTTGAAGCTCGAACCCGGCCCGGCCCGTATTTATATATAATATAATTTTGATATTTTTAGTTTGCAAAATATTATATATGTATATAACATTAATATTTTAAATATTACATATTAGAAATACTTTTAAAGAAAAATATAATCTTAAATAATTATAAATATTATTCAATGATAATCCTTGGTTTTTTTCATAAAATAATATTATAATTATTATTTTTTTAATTTTTATTTGAGGTAAAAAAAATTTGAGCGGGTTTTTGTGCGGACCTTGGACAACCATATTCAAATCTGTGCGGACCTTAGACAAAAAGTCAGGCCCGAATTTCGGGCCGGACTGAGCTTGGACAAGCCAAATCCATGTTTTTCCCAACTCAAAACCCGGCCCGAATCTGACCCGGCCCGGCCCATGATCACCTCTAATCATGTAGCATATGTAGCCAGCACTTGACAAGAGTCATCCACGTCTAGGACTTGCAACAGTACAAAATATTTTATGAAAGTTCGACCGACATAAAAGCAAACTTATCATTGTTCAATAATGTATCAGAAATGAAACATGCAAGTAGACTGTGCACATTCAAATCACTTAGGCATTTTGAGCTCTTTAGTCCGCCCTTGTTTTGCTTTGGACGGGCAGCAAAGTTCAAAATTTAGAACTTCGAATCTAATTTAATTGAACGTTAAATGGACTTTTAAAATGTCAAATTCGCCTCCAATTGATAGTTATATCCGATATCGTGAAAATGGACTTAAAAGAGCTAAGTATATTTAATTTTTCTGATAATGGACTTATGACAATTTTCAGTTGGGCCGAAAATGAATTTCAAATGGGTTCAAATTTGAAGTGAGGATGTAATAGTAAAATATTAATTTTGACAGAAAACATAATCCTCAACCAAACAGATTAATTAAACATTGACAAATATTGAACTAAACACAATTTGATAATCCTTCATGTTATGTGCATAGGTTATTTTTGATAGAACTCATCACATAACCTAAGGTTATCTCAGATTAACCGAACCAATCGCCCATTAGGAAGCGTTTGGTTCAAGGTATCTTAGATTACCGGAATTATGTGATTACCAGGTTATAATATAACCTAATGCATATTCTCGGAATGTGTACAATTTCTGTTTGGTTGATATTCCCAGAATATAAGATTAACCTATTTGGTTGGGAGGTATATTCTCTGTTAAAATGGACAGTAAACTATAATACCCTCAACATAACACTTAAGCTTATTTCTTATTTATTCAATGTTTTGTATAATTGTTGTAATTTTGTTAAGTTTGATAATTAAACATGACTAACATAAAAATTATTTAAGTAATAAATTTAGTAAAATATTATATAATTAATTTAATGATTATATAAGTTTATTTATGCTTTTAACAAAAAAGAATTTATGCTTTTAGTTTAATCGAGCTAATATATAATTAACAATTTAATAATTATATAAGCTAAGGTTAATTATGTTTCTTAATCAAAATAAATTATGCTTGAAAAAATTATAATTTATCAATTACATAAGGTTATTAGGGTCCAAAAGGGCAAAATAATTTAATTGAACCAACATACAATTAATAGTTTAATAATTATATAAACTAGATTTAATTATATATGTTTGTTACCAAACAAAATTATGCTTAAAAAAATGTTATAATTTACCAATTACTGAAGGTTATTAGGGTCAAATGAATAAAATATGAAGGGTAAAGTTGAAAAAGATTTTAATATAACTTAGTAATCTCACATTATCTAAAAATTTTAAGGTTAAGAGATTTCTGATAATCTTACTAAAATGCTGACGCAGTGGGAATATGAGATTACACAAGTTATGTAATTCTCTTAAAGCAAGCGCATGAATCTTACATTGCTAAAGCCACATTACCAGGGTTATGACATGTTACCCCCAACCAAACACCCCCTAGTGTTATACTAACTAATTGATTATTCATTTTATCCATCCACTTTGGTAGAAAAATTGTTCCTAAAAAGTGAAAAAAAAACTGCTTATGTTTTGATTTAGGTAGTTATATTAAAAAATAAGAGTAAATATCTAAGTACTGTGTATATATAAAGAAGAAAAAAGGTCCAAAAAAAAAATGTTGACAAGTAAATTATTAATTGGGTTTCAAATGAAAATTAGATCTTCAGATTTCATTTGGGCCTTAAGTGAACTTAAAAATTAATTCTTTAAGTTTTAATTGACTCGTAAATGGGATACAATTGAATCGTTTGGCGCCTATCACATATAGATAAAATAAAGGCCCAATTACGGCCCAAATAAATCGAGACCCACTTGTACCTAATTATGATTTTACAACAAGTCACGAGCCATTTGAGGCCCAAATTATTTAAACCCAAAAGCACAAATCAAGTTCTAAATTCGGGTAATGTCGGCTTACTTCAAGTTTAATTAAGTTAAACATATGATGAAGACGAAGAGTAAAAAAAAAAAGAAACAGAAAAATTAACCAAAAATCAAATGTCCGAATAAGACATCATTTAAGGCTTCAAATTAATGAAAAAGAATGGAGGAATATAAAAATGCAAAAGATTAATATTAGCACAAGTCTTCGACCAAATTTTACTTTGCAATAATAAATAAACACATGTAAAAGAACTGAGAAATCATATTAGTAAGCAGAAATTTACCTTGCGATAGACAACATAAATTAAATAAAATGTGATTATTAAATAAAAGACCCTGATGTATAATCAATCAACAAATAAATTAAGAACAGATTAGATGAGATGATACCAAAAAAGAGAATTCCTTGAATGGTGAACGATATTAAAGAAACTTAATTATCAAAGGTTATAGTAGAGGAAAAAAACTATCCAAAAAGTCAACAAAAATGACAAATGTTTTATAAAAAATACAACATTTTTAGATTAAAATCTAGAATGAAGGTCTAACCGAAAAGTAAGATACATACTAGCATTGCTGATTCATACAACAATAAATGAAAAAACCAAGGAAACAATGCATTTAATTCCTTCATCAAAAGAATACAACATCATTATTAATCAGCCAAGTCAAGCAGTCAAACATTCAAACCCAAGTCCTCGACAAATAAAATTGCAAAGCACACAATATTATGTAAAATAATAATAAATAACTACCTAAAATTAATCAAATTAGAGAGCAATCAAATCAAACACATTAAAAAACTAACACATTCTACCATACCATATTAGCCTACCTTATTCCATATTAGGTTTTGGGCTTAGCGTGCCCCAATTCTATATGCCAGGACGAGTTTGAAGAATTTTGAATTACAAATTTACAATAATGCCTTAAAAGACTCGTTCTGAGCATAAATGAGCCCAATTCCAAGAGGCTAAGGTAAAGTTGAAAAACTTCGAATGATGACGACTTAAATCGATCAGTTTTGCGCTTATTTGGTGTCATAATTATTGAGCTGACTTGACCTAATTATGCCTCAATGGGGCTATTTAGGGCCTAGAAAAGTGAAGAAACAAGCTTTCACTACTAAATTGGGGTTCACTAATTTCAGAAAATCATAAACATATATATATATATATATATATATATATGTATCTTAGCAAATCCACAACAAAGAATGCCATAAAACATACACAAAATATGCCAAAACATTTACCAAAAAAGTTGCAGAAAAAAATTGACAGAAAAACTAATACTCCTTAAACATATTTACATTGAATTATTAAGATATTAATTCCTCATTAAGAGCATAATCATTTGACCCCATATAAATCCATAGAGTCATAACATACCCATATAAATCCATAGAGCTATAAGACAGCAAATAGCATAAAGCCACCACAAAAAATTAATTTCACACATAAAAGAAAAGAAAAATGGCATTAATAAAAACAATTTGACAGATAATAAAATAAACTTTACAGCAAACAATTGATCACAAAAGCATACAGGAAAGACAGTGTTAAAGAACAACAAATTGCATGAGGAACATAGATTAACAAAAACTAAATGACACATAATAAAATGAAACACACAAACATATAATTATACATATACAACAAAAACAAAACATGCCCTTATTAGTTATTAGGAGATTTAGAGACTAGCCATGCCTTCAATTGTAAGAAACTCTCTTCTTGAGCATTTAGTCCAATTTTCACATATTTTAGCTCAACATGGCCACTTTCACCTATCCACGATATGGATAGTTTAAATCTTCACTGAAACCCTAAAATTAGAACATTACAGCCACTTAATTATTTCTTTTAATTTTCTGTGATCTTTTTTCTTTCAATGTCAGATTCTCTGTGATTTTGCTTGCCACAGATTTTGGCTTCTTAGGCTAGATTTTGTTCTCACTTGGGGTCACTATCATCAACCTCACTCAGGTGGGTCACTATCATCAACCTCACTCAATGGCACTATCATCAACCTCACCAGGGTCACTATCATCAACCTCACTCAAGGTCATTTTCCATGACAAGCAAAATCACAAAGAATTAAGCATCAAAAATAAAACATGAACACAGAAAAATATAAGAAACCAATATGCCACTGCCATGTTCTAATTTTAAGACTTTCGGGGAAGATTAGGACAAACCGAACAGTAGAGAGGTGAAAGCGTCCACAAAACTAACATATGTCAAAACAAGGCCTCATCAAATGGCGTACGTTGACATTAAATGCTCAAAAAGAGGTTCTAATAGTAACATCCTCCTTCTCATTGCTGAATGCTCCAAGTTCTCAAGGGTTTGAAATAGTGATCTACACAAGACAAAGCTCAAACTGTGTAAGATCCCATGTTCAAGGTCTGAACAAAACTGAATGCATCAGAAGAAATAACCAGGTATAACTAGACAAGACAATATCTGACGAAAACTAAATGACCCATAATAAAATGAAACACAAAAATATAACTATGTATATGCAACAAAAACAAAACTTACCCTTATTAGTAGGTTCAAAGGAAACCAGTCATGCCTTCAATTCTTCAATTGGAAGAAACTTTCTCTTCTTGAGCATTTAGTCCAATTTTCACATATGTTGACTCTTCAGGGCTGCTTTCACCTATCCATGATTTGGATGGTAAATCTTCACCGAAAAACCTAAAATTAGAACATTACATCCACCAAATTATTTCTTTTAATTTTCTGCAATCTTTTTTCTTTCAATGCTAAATTCTCTGTGATTTTGCTTGCCACAGATTTTGGCTTCTTGGGTTAGATTTTGTTTTCTCACTTGGGGTCACTATCATCAACCTCACTCAGGTGGGTCACTATCATCAACCTCACTCAAGGGCACTATCATCAACCTCACTTGGGGTCACTATCATCAACCTCACTCAAGGTCATTTTCCATGGCAAGCAAAATCCCAAAGAATTAAGCATCAAAAATAAAAAAAAGAACACAGAAAATTAAAAGAAACAAGTATGTTGCTACAATGTTCTAATTTCAGGGTTTTCGGGAAAGATTTGGACGAACCGAACAGTGGAGAGATGAAAGCATCCACAGAGAGTCAACATATGTGAAAACTGGTCTCATCCAATGGCATAAGCTGGCACCAAAATGCTCAAAAAGAGATCCGAACAGTCGCACCCTATCATTGCTCAATGCACCAGGGTTTGAAATAATGATCTACACTGCACAAAGCTCAAACTATATAAGATCCCATGTTCAAGGTTTGAACAAAGCGGAATGCATCAGAAGCAATGCAGAACTAATGGGGTATACCTGGACGAAACACAATATACGAACACACCTGTGATTCCAGTAATCGAACAAATTCTGAATCCACACACAGCTTCAAGAAGTAATCAAACGAGTAATAAAGCGCAAGCGAGATGAGAAGCAATATCTACAAACAAAAATCAGTAAGACACATACTAGCTTAGCTCTACTTAAGCCCTGAAGCAAGAGACAGCCCCAACCTATTTCAATTGCAGATCCTCCAAGAGGAACAGGTTCAGAGAATAGGCTGCTTTCAATGCTCCTGAACATTGCATAACAGTTATCATAAAAGGTTGAAAAAATGAAAGCTAAATAAAATTTCACTTTTAAAGGGGAAATAAGAGATAGATTTGAGAAGATGAAGAGACAGATTTAGAACATACACTGGTTTTAAAGCTTTACTAGATTACCAGGTGATTACTCCAGTAGCACCAAGGAGCATAAAAATTGACAACTAAAATTTGATAACTGTAAAACACCATTCAAATCAAGAAAATAAGCCATTATAAAACTGGCATTTAACAAAAAGAAAAATTCACAGTGGGAACATAGATCCACTTACTGATGTAAAATAATGTCAAAGGTGGTGCCAATTAATGGTACAGAACCCTCAATAATTTCGTCATCAACTTCATCTCCAAGCTTCATAAGGTCTGCAATAGCTCCTGAACAGAACTTGGCACCAGTGGGTCTTAAATTTGGATCTATAGAAAGCTTTCAGATTGTTTTGGTTATGTTCAACCTGTTCTGGAAACAGAAGACAGAATTCTAGTCAAGTGGACTTTATGTCAGAAAATGCTGTTAAGGAAAAACATTCTGTACCTTGCACGATGAAACAAGAAGAAAGATTGACGGGGAAATATTGACACTACATCCAGACATAAAAAGGTATGTTGTATTTAATTTTCTTTAGCATCAAATGTATTATCAGATAAGTTTAAAATATTTAATTTTCTTTAGCATCAAATGTATTATCAGATAAGTTTAAAAGTGGATAGGGCGCTCTTAGCTAACATCTAATAGTTTTCAATATACTCTATGCCAGGAAGTTGAAGTATCATTAATAAGCTTGTCTCTATTAAAACACTTTAGAGCAAGGCAAGAACCATCATTTAAAAGATTTAGTGATAAACAAAAGCATAAAATTTCTTTTCCAATAAAATTAAGCAGATGAAACACACCAGATGATAGAAACTTACAGTTCCCAAGACATCAGTAGCGTCAACAGATGCAAATTCACATGAGTGCTGGGAAACTGGAGATCAATTGGAATAGTCAGTGAATCTAATTATTTATCATTAAAATTAAAGCTCAAACCATGTTCAAGGATATTGCAGAAATAAAAAGACACATAAATATTAAGATAACGGACAGTGAAGTATCCTATGATGGTTTTGAAGAAACCCATAGACGTATGCCCAAATAAATGCATGTATTAATGATTTAACTGAATGTGGATTGACATATAGCAACACAAGCCCAACATTCTGAAAACATCTGCATGGAAAACCCAAAAGCAGCACAATAAAGTACCCCGAGAACCACAACGTTATGCAATCTTATTGTTTATATGTTAGTCAACTCTTGAAAGTTATGCTAACGTGTCCATCAAAGTACAAAAACAATAAACAGTAATAGCCTATATAACAAAATTCTCAATACACAAAGTGATAAGGCCTATACTTCTGATTGGACACGAAGTTCACCTAGATCTTCAATCATATTAGCAACAAACAGCTAATATCAAAATCCATAAAGGCAAATAACAAAAACAGCTCTTACTTCAAGATTGTACACTAAAGGTTAAGACTTAACAATGAATAAGGTTCCAAATTAGAATATCAAAGGGTAACATTTCTATAGAAAAAAGAAGAAAAGATGTACCTGATGCTAAAATCGATATGTAAAAAGTCCCCATCAGAACAGTTGTCAACAATAATAGATGTAGAAGTGCTAACTGCTAAATACTTACTCAATTCCTGAAAACAAAACTCACATATTACAAAGAAATGGCAACTAATTATAAGGTAAAACGCCGCTGAATAAATGCTCAACACCAATCACATGAAATCAAATTGAAGTTCAATTAAATGGAAAGGCTGCCTACCATTCCAAATAAAAACATCATAGACAGTGCTGCTATTATCGATAACCCTGCACCAAACAACGATGCCTCTGTCAAATCTCTTGGAATTTTCCTATTAAAAAAAGGAAACAGTGAACGATAAAAACAGAATTATCATCATAGCATTTACTAAAACCATACAACAGAAACTCTAAACAAAGGAATTTCAGCAGATGACTTAGGTATATTTTCTTAAAACTCAACAACATTAAAAAAAAAAAAACAAATTCAGCTCATTCACCAAATCACTTTCAAAATTTTTGCAATCAAAGACAAAAAATCGTCAATATGTTCATATGAATAAAAGTCAAGCTAGCAGGAAATAAGTAAAAAACTGAATGCAAATTGAGATTAGCTCTAATGTTTCAAGTGCTTAGATCCATGAACATTTCAAACTCCAGTTACTTGCGTTAATCGCTCTTCAAAAAAGAAAAAAAAACTACTTGCATCGATAAAAAATTTAAAGAACTATTTCGGGGTCCTAGATTCCATAAGTTATCCCTCTATCCTCAGCTCGCAACCAGGAGGAAACAGTCACACGCCAAAAGAGTGACAGCTATAGGAAAAGAGAGACTAACCATTCAACATTAATGTCTGTCACAGTCCGACTGTGATCCTTCCCTTCCAAAATTGGGCTCTTCATAGTCCAATTGAATGTCATCATAGCCCATAATCGGCTCTCATTCCTCATTGCGATGACTGTAAGAGACCCAAAAGAAATAAAACATAAAAAAAACTGAGATTTTTATTTATTTATTTATTTATTTTAAAAATTACGATAGTAATTTGAACCCTAAATTGAAAAGAGAAAGAAAGATTCGATGCCTACCCCTCTGATTGTCGATGGGAGTCGATCGATCCGAATAGCAGGTCAATTTCCAACCGAATCGTTGGGGTACGCCTTCTTTTTCGCCGATTACAGCGACTCAAAATCCTAACTGTCATGTGACAAAGAAATGATGAAATGTAGAGCCGAGGCCAGAGAAAAAAGCCGTTAAGGCTATGGTGGATACGGTGGCGAGGATGGATTAGGGATACGGTGGTGGATACGGAGAAAGAAATCTGATGGTGGCGACTCAAAGAAAACTCGAGGAGCGAACAGAGAAAAACAATGAAAAGTAGAGTGGGATTCGGAACCGGAGAAAGACGGGGGTTTGGGTATCGTGGACCGTGGACGCGGATCTGTCTTCAAAGTTACAAATAGTGGGCCGAAGTTTTCTGATCGGGCGCTGTTGGCTCTCTCATTTTCTATGAATTGGTTTGTTGAGGCTTTTGTTAGTAGTACACACACTTGGAAATACGTCCGGGCTTTGTCCCCCGACCCGACTTCTTTTCAATTATTATTATTATTACTAGCAATTCGCCCCGCTGCGCAGGGTTCGATCAGATTTAATGAATTTTTTATATGTAGACATATTAATTATAAATAAAATATATAATAGGTTGTAAGTATTTTTTTTAAAAAAATTATATATCCATATATAAATTAAGATAAAATTTAGCAAAGTAAAAAATATTCTAAAGTGATAATGCGACCGTCAAAATAAAATTTTACAAATTAAAGAAAGTTCTAAGGTGACAGTGCAACTGTCAAATTTTTTTATCATCATAATGTATGGCAATAAACAATTAATAGATTACATAACAATTGTAAAATTTATTAATATTATAATAATCTTATACTTTAATACCTAATAATATTGTCAAAATTTCAAACTTTAACAAAAAAATATTATGTCAACATCTTTATTCTGGTAATAACCTCATGAAGAAAAATTGTAAAAATCTTCAAAATCTCTCAAAATAATCAATTGGATACACATTATATACATAAAAATAAAAAATAATTTTTAAAAGTTAACTATTTCTATAATAGTTTACTTATATCTTCTATCCTAATTTTATAAGTTTAAGCAGTATATGCATCATACTTTAAACTTTATATCTCATGTTAAAATTTTCATACATATAAATCCTTAAATATTGACTCCCATTATGCAGATATATAAATCCTTAAACATTGACCCTCATTATCCTTAGGAATTTATATTTCTTTTTTTTTTGTTAATCGTTATAATGTAAACTTTTTTTTAATATGAAATATTTTATTAAAAGATGAACAGTTTACAATCAAGCAATAAAATTATCAGCCTCTAACAATTCCTAATTTAGTAAGAGAAAAAGATAAGAAATTATTTTTTCTACAAATATAAGAAAAGTTACTATAAAATAAAGTTAATTCATAATTTTATTAAAAAAATTTATAATTATGAAAAATAATAAGTTGGATAATTACAAAAGTAAAAAAATAAATCAAAGAATAAAAACGAAGATAAAAAAAAAGAAAATGAAAATAAATAAATAAAAAGGAAAAAAAATTTGCTACCCCCCACCACCCCTCCTCCTCCAATAGCAAGTTGCCTGATGGCAACCAAATCACCCCCCTATTACTTTAAGGGGGCGTTTGGTTCACGGTATCTTAGATTATCAGAGTTATGTGATTACCATGTTATAACATAACCTAATGCATATTCACGGAATATGCACAATTTCTGTTTGGTTGAGATTTCCGGAATATAAGATTAACCTATTTGGTTGAAAGGTATATTTTCTGTTAAAATGGGTAATTTACTGTAATGCTCATGCTTACAACACTTAAGTTTATTTCTTATTTGTTCAATATTTTGTACAATTGTTGTAATTTTGTTAAGTTTAATAATTAAACATGACTAACATAAAAATGATTTAAGTAATAAACTTAGTAAAATATTACATAATTAATTTAATGATTATATAAGTTAAGTTTAATTATGATTTTAACAAAAAAGAAATTATACTTTTAGTTTAATTGAACTAACATATAATTATTAATTTAATAATTATATAAGCTAAGTTTAATTATATTTCTTAATCAAAATAAATTATGCTTAAAAAACATTGTAATTTATCAATTACATAAGGTTATTAGGGTCCAAAAGGATAAAATAATAAGGGTAAAGTAAGAAAATTTTTAACATAACCTAGTAATCTCACATTACCTAAGAATTTGGAGATTATGAAATTCCTGATAATATACATCAAAAGTTAACATGTCAGTAATCTTACATTACCTTAGTAATGTGATTATCACAAATCAAACGGAGTAATGTTACATTCCAATGTGCACATTACTGGGGTTATGTAAGATAACCCCGAACCAAATGCCCCCTCAAAGTATATAGATTTTGTAAAAAAATAAATGAAAGAATAAAAAAGATAATAGTAAAAAAGAAAAATTAAAATAAATTTAAAAAGAAGAAGAAGAAGAAGAAGAATTGCCGCCACCCTACCCCACGTCCCCACCCCGCCCCACGCCCCTTCCCCCCTCCTCCAATGAATTGTTGCCCGATGGCAACAAAGTAAGAAGGCCTAAGAGGCCTTCTTACTTTAATAGTATAAATATAAATATAAATATATATATATATAGATATATAGATATATATATATATATATGTTATGAGATCTGGACAAATCTGCAGGTTGAATAGTACATATCACTATCGATGAATAGTACATATTACTATTCACGTATAAAATATTCAAACCGTGGGACCCACATGCAAAATTTTCAAACTTTGCACAGTAACTCTTTCGTTTAGAAAAGCGTCGGCTGATGAAATGATAAAGATGAGCTTAGCTCTCTCTCTTTCTTTTTTGTTTTTCTTTTCTCTGATATCTCTCTCTCTTCCTTTGATATCTCTCTCTCCCTTGTTTATTTAATTATGATATACTTGCTTCTTGTTCCAATTATTATTAATATACTTTCCACAACACGTTATCAGCACGAGGCTCTATCAGCACGAACGTTCTAAAGTGAAGCAAGTTTAAAGCCTGGTAAGTTCTTAAGGTTTGATTCCATATAAAAAAAAATTATTATTTTATTTAACCTTTTTCTTTACACTAGTTAATTTAAATTTTTATTGTGTAAAGATTTACTTTTAAACATTTTTGACACCAGAAGTTGTCAACCTAATTTTGACACCAAAAGTTGTCAACCTAATTGAGACCATTCATTTCAGAATTGTGGCAAATATTGAAAAGCCCAATTTCCAAATTTTGGATGTAAGTGGCAATAACTATTTGTCATGGTGTCTCGATATTGAACTGCATCTCCAAGGCCAAGGTCTTGCAGCTACCATTGGTGCAAATGGAAATGCTAATGATAAATATAAGGCAAATGCTTTGATTTTTATCCGTCGGCATCTAAGTGATAGCCTAAAAGTTCAATATCTATCTGTCCGAGATCCCTTGATCTTGTGGACAAGATTGAAAGAGCGGTATGATCATACCAAAACTGTCATCCTCCCTCAAGCACAATATGATTGGCTACATCTGAGGTTGCAGGATTTCAAGTCCGTGTCCGATTATAATTCGGCATTATATGATATTGTATCACGGCTTGAACTTTGTGGTGTTAAGCTTACTGAGGTTGAGCTTTTAGAGAAAACATTCTCCACCTTTCATGCTTCAAATATTGTATTGCAACAGCATTACCGGCAGCGCCAGTTTAAAACATATTCTGAATTGATCTCAGTCCTGTTGACTGCAGAACAAACAAATGAGTTGATGCTTAAAAATCATGATTTAAGACCTGCTGGCTCTAAGGCATTTCCTGAAGCAAATGCCGGCTCAAGTAAGAATGTTGGCCGTCCTAGAGGCCGTGAGCGCAGGCATGGAAATTTTTTCCGTAAGGGTAGTGGGAGATTTAACCGTAATATAAATAACTCCCCACACAACCCTAAAGGTAAAAAGCCCATGAAGAAGCATGATGATAGTACCTGTCATCGTTGTGAAATGACTGGTCATTGGTCACGTACCTGTCGTACAGCCAAACATTTGGTTGATCTATACCAAGCATCCCAGAAGGAGAAAAACAAGCATGTTGAGACCCATGCCATTGACCTAACTGCGACTGATGCTGAAGTCAATAAGGTTTTGGTCAATGAAAATTGTCATATACTTGGCAATGAAAAACCTTTTGAGGTTTCTGATTTCTTTTTATAATGTTGATGAAAATAATATGTCCCCAGAAATAGATCCTGAGGGTTTTCATCTATGTTTTGCCATACCCTTGGATAATTATGTTACCAAGGAAGATATTAAATAAATATGGTCGTCAAAATCCGTGAGGTCCTGAAGTACCAAAGCGGACAATATTCATATTTGTTGGTTTATTCCATATTTGTTGATTTATATTTTGCATCATATTATTAATTTGTTAAATTTTATGGAACTTGACACCTGAAGTTGTCAAGATAAATGCAAATGGGACATATTGAGAAAAAGGAAGATATATGTTTGCTTGATAGTGCTAGAACGCATACTATACTTTGTGGCAAACACTTTTTCTCAAATGTGACATTGCGCAAGGCAAATGTTCAGACAATATCTGGTCTTGTTAATATTATATATGGCTATGGGACTGTCACAGTTATTTTGCCAAATAGCACAACATTGTATCTTGAAGATGCATTGTTGAGCGGTAGATCAAAAAGAAATCTACTTAGCTACAAAGATGTACGCCGTAATGGGTACCATCTAGAAACAATTAATGAGCAAAATAAGGAATTACTTTGCATCACTTCCTACAAGATGGGCCAGAAGACCATCCATGAGAAGCTGGAAGCTTCTAGTATGGGATTATATTATGTCCCAATACGAGCTATAGAATCATATGCTACGATGCCCTGGAAACTAATGAACCCTAATGTGTTCGGACTTTGGCATGATCGCCTTGGTCATCCAGGAGCTACAATGATGCGAAGAATCCTTAAAAATACTCGTGGACACCCTTTAAAAGATACAAAGGTGTTGTTGTCCAGAGATTACATTTGTGAATCTTGTTCACAAGGAAAGCTCATTACTAAACCTTTCATGACAAAGGTTGATTATGAATCCCCTTCATTCTTACAGAGAATCCATGGTGATATCTGTGAGCCGATTCAGCCTGCAAGTGGACCATTTAGATATTTCATGGTACTAGTGGACGCATCCTGCAGATGGTCCCATGTTTGCCTATTATCAACGCGCAACATTGCTTTTGCACGTTTGATTGCACAGATAATAAAGCTTCGAGCTCATTTCCCAGATTATCACATTAAAAGCATAAGAATGGATAATGCTGGTGAGTTTACATCAAAAAATTTTGATGCTTATTGCGCTTCATTAGGAATTGAAGTTGAACATCATGTCCCACATGTTCATACTCAAAATGGATTAGCAGAATCCATGATTAAGCGCATTCAGATTATTGCGCGAACTTTATTGATGATGACAAAGCTCTCATCCTCAGTGTGGGGTCATGCTGTTTTACATGCTGCATCTTTAATTAGATTGCGCCCCACTACTTCTCATTTATATTCCCCCCTTCAGTTAGTCTTGGCCCAAGAGCCAGACATTTCATATCTTCGCACCTTTGGTTGCGCGGTACAAGTGCCTGTAGCACCACCGCAAAGGACCAAAATGGGTACCCAACGCCGTTTGGACATTTATGTTGGGTTTGATTCACTGTCTATTATTCGGTTCCTTGAACCATTGACGGGTGATTTATTTACCGCTAGATTTGCGGATTGTCATTTTGATGAGACAATATTCCCATCACTTGGGATACCAAAAGCTTCCATATATGGAAAGCAGAAAAATGTCGAGATTTTCTCATGGAATGAGAAAAGTTTGTCTCATTTAGACCCAAGAACACCTGAATGTGAAAATGAGGTGCAACGATTGATCCATTTACAAGCTATTGCAAATCAAATGCCTGAAGCATTTAATGAGACTGCTAAAGTTACAAAGTCTCATATCCCAGCTGCGAATGTTCCAGCTAGGATATATGTTCCTGTAGAACCACCCGAAATGGATCTAAATGTCCCGCGCCTGAAGCGTGGTAGACCGATGGGATCAAAAGACACTGTTCCTCGAAAAAGAAGGGGGAGGAATTTAAAATCTGCTCCAGATGAGTATAATTCTGCTCCAGATGAGCATATTAATCTTTCTCAAGGAAAGCAAATTGCACCTGAAGTGCCACAACATAATATTCAAAGAGAGCATATTGCCCCTGAAGTGGCACAAGTTCATAAGCATATTGCCCTTGAAGTGGTACAAACCCATGAAAAGATCACCAACCTTGGGAATACTGAAATTTCCATCAGTTATCATAATGAGATATGGGATCGAAATGAGATAATCATCAATGATGCATTTGCTCTCTCAGTTGCTCATGAGATTATGAATGATGATTATGAACCTCGGTCTATAATCGAATGCCGTTATAGGCAAGATTGGCCTAAATGGGAGGAATCAATCCATGCTGAATTGACTTCCCTTGCCAAACGTAATGTTTTTGGGCCTATTACTAAAACCCCTGACAATGTAAAACCTGTTGGATACAAATGGGTCTTTGTCCGGAAACGAAATGAGAAAAACGAGATCGTGAGGTATAAAGCCCGACTCGTAGCCCAAGGTTTCCTGCAGAGGCTTGGGATAGATTATGATGAAACATATTCACCAGTAGTGGATATAGTTACCTTTCGTTTCCTTATAAGTTGGGTTGCCCAAGAAAATTTTGAAATGCGTCTTATGGACGTTGTGACGGCATACTTATATGGTTCATTAGATTCCAATATCTATATGAAAATTCCCGAAGGTTTCAAAATGCCTGAAGCATACACTCCCCGCAACTTATTCTCAATAAAGTTGCAAAGATCTTTATATGGGTTAAAGCAATCCGGCCGCATGTGGTACCAACGTTTAAGTGAATACCTGACTAAGGAAGGGTACATAAATGATCCCATCTGCCCATGCGTGTTTATTAAAAGATCTGAAACCGGATTTGCTATTATAGCAGTTTATGTCGACGACATGAATATAATTGGGACTTCTGAAGAGTTATTTGAAACTGCTGAATATTTGAAAAAGGAGTTTGAGGTTAAAGATTTGGGTAAAACCAAACTATGCCTTGGTCTAGAGCTTGAGCACAAAAAGAATGGAATACTTGTCCATCAGTCAGCATACACTAAGAGATTGCTTAGACGTTTTAACATGGACAAGGCTCACCCATTGAGCACCCCTATGGTTGTAAGGTCTCTTGACCCCCAAAAGGACCCGTTTCGTCCTAAAGAATCTGATGAGGATATACTTGGTCCTGAAGTACCATACCTCAATGCAATCGGGGCTTTAATGTACTTGGCATATTGCACGAGACCAGATATCGCTTTTACGGTAAATTTGTTGGCACGTTTCAGTTCTGAGCCAACCCGGAGACATTGGAATGGGATTAAACATATCTTCCGTTATCTCTGAGGAACCATTGATTTGGGGTTATTCTATTCTAAGAATACTACTAACTCTGGTTTAATAGGTTATGCTGATGCAAGATATAAATCTGATCCGCACAAAGCTCGTTCCCAAACCGGTTATCTATTTTGCTATAATGATACGGCCATTTCTTGGCGTTCCACTAAGCAAACACTTGTTGCAACATCTTCCAACCACTCTGAAATTATTTCCCTCTATGAGGCTGGAAGAGAGTGTGTTTGGTTAAGATCTATGATATCACACATTCATAATGCTAGTGGATTCAAACCGGTGATAGATTCTCCCACTATAATTTATGAGGATAATGCTGCTTGTATTGCACAAGTCAGGGGAGGATATATTAAAGGTGATAAGACCAAGCACATCTCGCCAAAATTTTTCTATACTCATGAATTTCAAGAAAGTCGACAAGTTGATGTTAAACAGATTCGCTCCGTCGATAATCTTGCAGATTTATTTACCAAATCTTTGCCAACATCAACATTTGAGAAATTAGTTTATGGCATTGGTATGCGGCGAGTCAGTAAAATGCAAGATTGAATTCCCCATAAGTGAAAATGTTTAGATGCTCCAAAAGTAGCAATTTGTTTTATTTCAGGGGGAGCGATTATGGACATAAGTGCACTGTACTCTTTTTTTCCTTCTGTCCGGTTTTTGTCCCACTGGGTTTTTCCGGCTTAAGGTTTTTAATGAGGCAGTAATAGCACGTCCAATCAGGCCACTGAAGTAGGCCTACCTATATTGTCCTGAAGACAAGCACATATTGTCCTGAAGACATATTAGAAAGACTTAATTGTATTGTACTCTTTTTCCCTTATGTTCGGTTTTTTCCCACTGGGTTTTTCCGACTTAAGGTTTTTAACGAGACAGTACACGTCCAATTTTTAATAGTGGCATTTGTCCAAGGGGGAGTGTTATGAGATCTGGACAAATCTGCAGGTTGAATAGTACATATCACTATCGATGAATAGTGCATATTACTATTCACGTATAAAATATTCAAATCGTGGGGCCTACATACAAAATTTTCAAACTTTGTACAGTAACTCTTTTGTTTATAAAAGCGTCGGCTGATGAAATGATAAAGATGAACTTAGCTCTCTCTCTTTCTTTTTTGTTTTTCTTTTCTCTGATATCTCTCTCTCTTCCTTTGATATCTCTCTCTCCCTTGTTTATTTAATTCTGATATACTTGCTTCTTGTTCCAATTATTATTAATATACTTTCCACAACAATATAGATATAGATTATATTATATATAGAGAGAAAATGTATAGGACTTGAAATTAGACGTTGCGTACCGTAGTCTTTGTAGAAAATATTATGTAATTTAATTTACTAATAGTATATATTTGCATCTTACATAATTTAATTAATTCTGAATAATTGATTCTTGAGTATTAATATACAATATACTATATTTTTTTTGGTTATAATAATTGTTAGAATTTGGGTTTATATCTCTCAGGGTATTTTGGACTTACTTGGCTCTTTGGTAGCATTCCCACTATATATATATGAGTATGATCACTCAATGACAAGGAAAAGGGATACACTGGGGATCTTAGCCTTAGACCTAAAAGTTGCCTCTAACTCTTTACGAATACAGTACATCACCAAGAGATAATCAAAGCTTGATCAGTTCAGCTAATCATGTGTGTGCTGTAATGTAGTCACAACATTTTCAGCAGTCCAAACAAAAATAATTTTCTTCATTCTCCATTCTAGTGAAAGGTGGTCTTGCTTTCTATAAATAAATTGAAGCAAGTAAATTTCCTTCAATATTTTAACGTTACAAAAAACTGGGGGGAAATAAAATTGAAGCATAGATTTAGAAGGAACAAGAAAAAAAAAGAAAAAAGGCGTGAGTGTAAGTTGGGCCATGCATGGTTTCTTCCACCGTTTTGCCATCGAGAAATTCTAGTGAATGTAACCATTCATGGCTGGTCCAAGAGGGGGCAGATTCTAGGAACATTTCACACAAATTCAGCCAACACGGGAATTAATGCATCCAATAATGAAAAAATGAGTTGCATCCATGTTATGGAGGAGTCCATCCCTGGTTACCAATGATTCCGTTCCAAGTCATAGAAAGATCAATCTGGTCTAAGGCTGATAACAGGGGATTTCACAAGCCTAAGTAGCTAAAATTATATACGATAGTGCTTTGTTACTACTATGAGGGTTGAGGGACGAACCTTAATCATCAACACAGATGAAGAGGGCAGCGCCAGGTACGTATAGGCGGGCAGAGTTAGAAGGTGAGGTTACTTTATGATTTTAACCTTTTAGTAGAGCAAAGCATGAAAGCAAAGTGGAAGTGGTTGTAATTGTAATTCTAGGAATATCAAAAGCACGCTTGTCTACGACCCCATAATGTTTCTTTTCAATCCACGACTACTACCATATTCCAAACTTCGAAGTTCCAAATACAAAATAAATAATAGACGAGGGTGGCGCTTCTGATGCATAAAAGAAGCATCCAATCCCAACACTGTTGGCATCTGCAGCTTTCATCTGTGCATGCCATTGCCTTCAAAAAACTTGAACGCAAAACATATCTTGAGATTGAGAGAGAGAGAGAGAGAGAGAGAGAATGTCTGTATGTCTGTATTTGTCATACATAATAGTTCAATCAAAGCACTATGAGCACCTACGATTATTCCCTATTCTAACCCTTGTCTTTTAGCCTTCACACCTCCCCCACCCTCTGCTCCTTCTCTTTCCTTAAACAGTTAACCGAGAATATAGGTCCGAAAGAGGGAAATTTCGGAATTTATAGTTATATATCCATACATAAACCCACCGAGAAAGGCTCTCTCCATCATCTCCAAAACTAAAAAGAGGCTTTGGGGGCAAGATGACAGAGCATCCCCCCCAATCTATTATTCCTCCAAACAAACCCTTCCATGTGCTACTTTCAACATTCTTTTGGACTCTTCTCTCCGAACTCTTCCTCCTTTGGCTTTGCTTTTGCCTCTTCTCCCACATACACTAACCAAACACCATAATAGCATTGTTTCATAAGACACTTTCTTTATTCCGCATATTTCGAGCCAATCCGATTGTTAGATTTTGTTGGTCCATGGCCGTCTACAGGAATCCTAGTACTCGAGATCTTAACTAAGATACTATTTTCATTTCCTTGTAACCAATAAAAAGTGTTACTGTTGCTTCTGAGCTTAAGGCGGTGTATGCAATTAATTAGAATAAGTAGTAATTAAGGTCACTATAGGTTAATTAACAAGTACCTATCATTGGGACAATTAACCCCTCAAACTTATGCAAATATCTTACATTTACTGATTAACCCCTCAAAATAATATCACACATTAGCTTATGCAACTAGTTTTCCATGCAAAACTTAATATTCTTAATAATGTAACCAGAGGTTTAACTAACTAAAGTAATGCCTGGCCTCCATCCCTTGAGTCATCCCCATTCTCCAATATACTGATCTTGCACATTAATTAGGAGAAGCCCTGGAAGAGCTACTGGTCTGAACAGGACCCTCTCATTTCATATCCTTCCAATTTCCAAGCATTCTCAACTTGCTTGTTTATGTCTAGATTCTAGACAAGCACCAAGCTTGACTCAAACATGATGTAATTGGGATTTAGTTCAAATTATAAAAGGTATGACTTTTCTTATAAATCCAAGCACTTGCATTGTACATCATGTACAGTCAGACTGAGTCGATTTCTCATTTCTCAAGTGATCTCCAACAATGCAATCAAAGTAATGGGCATTTAATTTTGACATATTTCTCTGTTACAAGTACCAAGATGTCTTGCATGCTTTCATTCTCAAATCCAATACGAACAATTTCATGAAAAAGATTGACAATTATATTGGCAAAGCAGAGAGAGGACAAATAAACTTTCTGTTTGAGTCTCAACTCTCAATATCCACATTCCGCAATGGTAATGAATATCACATAAAGTTTCCCCATCCAAATGTTGGAGTTCAATCGGAAAAACTAATCAGCAAATGAAAAGAAAAACAAAGAAATTGTCCACACAAATCAATCACTAGGCAGCTGAGTAAGCAAGAAAAACAGAAAATCTAATTTGAACCAATCGACCTCTCTGTCATGAATTGCTATCTTTCGTATTCATTTTTCTCTGGCTTCTACGCTCCTTTCTTCATTCAGCTTTTCCATCTATTTACTCCGAGCCCGAGTTTGCCCCATTGATGTTCAGCTTGATCTCCCTCAGTTCCTCTTCAATGTGCTTAAGAGTGTTTTCAAGTGAAACTACTACATCCGGCATTAACAATCGGATTTCAGTAAGAGACGCAGTAACCAGCACTGTCCTCAATCGCTCCATTATGCCATGAATTAGATCCATCACATCACTCAACCTTATCTTTTCATGCAACTGTTGCTTGTCACTGTCACTTCCTTCTGCTCTTGGTGGCCATAACCTAAACGGATCTTTTATCAGCTCGGGGACCTTATAGACTGTAATGGGCACCATCCCGTTATTGACTTCCTTGAGCATTTTCAGCTTAGTCAGGAACTCTTGGAAAATGGTCTCTGATGCTTCATTTTCTGACATCATCTCAAGAATTTCATACACCAGTTGGAACAAGACAGATTCAATGTGGAAAATCCAATTCCTTATCACTTTCAGAAATACTTTTTTGTTCGACTCTGGATCTTCAATGTCAGGCTCTGAGACTTTTGGTTCAGCATTCTGATCATCAGCTTCCTCCGTTTTGTACAGTTCCTTCTTCAACTCCTCGAATTTTGTTTTCAGCTTCTTGACCATAACCCAACTCCTTAACTCTGCATCACCTTCCTGCCATTTACCATATTCTGGATATTCATCAAACCCTATTTCAGCCTCATCTGCCTCGAACTCAATATAATCTTGAACCAGATTCCTCTTGTGTAAAGAATCTTCTATGTCAGTTGCTATATTGATAGTAAATCCGTACAATTGAACAGCAATATCGGTCACACTCGAGACCTTATTATCAGCTTCTTCCGTTTCTTGACTTTCTTGAGTTTCTTCTACCTTCTGCCTCTTCTTTCCTCTAACTTTTCCCTTCGAGAGATCATCAGCAAGACTTGAAAAATCCGAAAGTTTTCTCTTTTTGTCATCACTCTCTGTTGTTGGGTTGGGTCACTCCAAATTGAAGGCCCAACTTGTGCCCAATTTAAGGGCATTCTAGACACTTCCTTAGCCAATATAAATACCAATTTTTCAGTTGTTTTTGGTAGAGAGAGAGCGTAGCCAAGTGTGAAAGAAAGGAGAGAAATCCCTAATTGAAAAGGGAGAAGCAAGCAGAATTTTTCTGTGCATAGCAGTCGGAGTAAAAAGGCTGCCGGAGAAAACTTCACCGTTGGATCGGGCTGAAATTTTGACAGTTTGTTCAGGACGTATTGCTCTACAATCTGAACGGTCGGATCGTCAAAATAATGTCTCTAGCTCTAGCTATTGGGCCCGCATCGTGACTGTCTGTTGGAAGGTGAAATTTTCTGGTTTTACTTTCTTTCATGTTTTGTATCCAACCTTTGTGTTGATGACTTTGTGGTGAGCCAAGAGTTGATCTTGATGATGTTGTTGAGCTCCTAGTTGATCTAGGAAGATTTGTAGAACCATCAATTTGATTAGTGGAGATTTTGGTGGACTACAGTCCCGTGGTTTTTACTCCTTACTTTAGGGAGGTTTTCCACGTAAAAATTCTTGGCGTCCTTTCTGTTTGATGCTTTTATTATTGCTATCAGCTTAAGTTGTTTGCTTGTGGATATTGTGTTGCTGTTTAGCTTGGCCAAAGTTGGTTGGTTCGTTGTCGGTGGATTGTTTGTTCTGTTTCTGCTGCAGGTTTGCGATTCGGGTTTGTGAATTTGTGTTGGTTTCTCCCATCAAACTGGTATCAGAGCTTTGGTTCATTATTGGTGGGAATCTAACTTGTATTGCAATATGGAGGTAAATACAAGTCGAATGATTCTCTTGAATGGTTCTAACTATCATAAATGGAGAGGAAAAATGGAGGATCTTCTTTATGTTAAAGATTATTATCAACCAGTGTTTCTTAGTGAAAAGCCTCAGAGTAAGACCGACGAAGAATGGAAGCTAATTCATCGGCAAGTGTGCGGTTTCATAAGGCAATGGCTTGATGATAATGTGTTGAACCATGTTTGTGGAGAGACACATGCCCGAACTTTGTGGGAAAAGCTCGAGAGTATGTTTGCTCGAAAGACCGGTAACAACAAGCTATTTTTGATGCAGCAACTTATGTCTTTGAAGCTCAAAGATGGAAATTCAGTGAAAGATCACTTGAACACAATTCAAGGAATTCTCAATCAAATGGCAGAAATGGGCATGAAGTTTGATGATGAGATTCAAGGGTTGTGGCTTCTTTGTACTTTACCGGATTCTTGGGAAACTTTTAAAATGACTTTGTTCAACTCAGCTCCCGGTGGTATTATGACGATGGACTTAGCTAAGAATGGTATTATGAATGAAGAAGAGAGGTTGAAGGTGCAAGGGTCCTCATCTCAGTCAGAAGTACTAGCTGTTCAGAGAACTGGGAGAAGTAAGAGCAGGGGTCCGAAGAACAGAGACAACAACAAAGACAAAGGGAGAGACAAAAGTAGAGGCAAGTCAAATAAGTTTGCTAATGTTGAGTGCTACCATTGCGGCAAGAAGGGGCATATCAGAAAGTACTGTCGACAGTTGAAGAAAGACAGTAAGAAAGACAAAGGTAGTGAGAAGAGCAAAGACGATGACAACAGTGATGAAGATCGTGTTAGTGTTTCCTCTGATAGTTTCTTGATTGTCCGTGATCATGATGTTGTGAATGCTGCCTCGCATGACTTGAGTTGGGTGATTGACAGTGGTGCCACTACTCATGCTACATCTGAAAAGGATTACTTTGTCTCTTATACTGCAGTTCAATTTGGAACTGTGAAGATGGGTGATGATACAGTTGTCAATGTTGTTGGCATCGGTGATATCTGTTTGCAAACCAACGATGGTACTAAGTTGGTTCTTCGGAATGTTAAACACGTTCCGAGTATTTGCTTGAACTTGATTTCTGTTGGGAAGCTTGATGATGAAGGCTTTTGTAGTACATTCAAGAATGGAAACTGGAAGCTTAGTAGAGGTGCTATGATTGTAGCAAAGGGTAAAAAGTTTTCATCACTGTATTTCATGCAAGCTAGGCTTTCCAAAGACATTCTTAATGCGGTGAAGAATGATGACATTGAATTGTGGCATAAGAGATTGGGTCATATGAGTGAGAAAGGAATGACAGTGTTAGCCAAGCAGAAGGTTATTTCTGGGGTTCAGAGTATCGAGTTGAAAAGGTGTTCTCATTGTATGGCAGGGAAACAGAGCAGAGTTTCCTTCAAAAGTCACCCGCCTTCAAGGAAGCCAAGTGTGCTTGACTTGGTGCATTCTGATGTTTGTGGTCCTATGAAGAAGAAGACTTTGGGTGGTTCTCTTTACTTTGTCACTTTCATTGATGATCATTCAAGAAAGACCTGGGTTTACACCTTGAAGACAAAAGATCAAGTTTTGCAAGTGTTCAAGCATTTTCAAGCCTCAGTTGAGAGAGAAACTGGGAAGAAGCTGAAGTGTATTAGAACTGATAACGGGGGTGAATACAGTGGACCTTTTGATGAGTATTGCAGAGAGCATGGCATTCGGCATCAAAAGACACCTCCAAAGACACCTCAGTTGAATGGTGTAGCTGAAAGGATGAACAGAACACTGATAGAAAGAGTCAGATGTTTGTTGTCACATGCTGGGTTACCTGGATCTTTTTGGGGTGAGGCTTTAAATATAGCTGTGCATGTGTTGAACCGTTCACCATGTATTCCTCTGCAGTTCGATGTCCCAGAGAAGGTATGGTCAGGTAAAGATGTTTCTTATGATCATTTGCGAGTCTTTGGATGTAAAGCATTTGTGCATGTTCCCAAAGATGAAAGATCTAAGCTTGATGTAAAGACCCGGCAATGCATATTTCTTGGTTATGGTCATGATGAATTTGGGTATAAGTTGTATGATCCAGCTCAGAAGAAAATTGTTAGAAGCCGAGATGTGGTGTTTATGGAGGATCAAACAATACAAGACATTGACAAGATTGAGCATAAGTTATCTCAGTCCAGTGATGACTTGATTGATTTGGATCTTGTTTCTCCTGAACCAGTTGTTGCACCAGAACTTGTTCAGAATGAAACTCAGAACGATCATACTGATTTGGGCGAGAATAGTTCTTCTGTACATGTTGATGTTCAAGAAGAAGATGATGCTATTCAGTTGCCAGAGCTAGAGACTTTGGAGCCAGCAGTGCCACTCAGGAGGTCTACTAGAGACCGACAACCTTCCACTAGGTATTCTACAAATGAATATGTGTTATTGACTGACGGGGGAGAACCTGAATGTTATGATGAGGTTTTGGAAGATGAACACAAGAAAGAGTGGCTTGAAGCTATGGCAGATGAGATGAAATCTCTTCAGGAAAACCATACTTTTGAGTTGGTAAAGCTACCTAAAGGTAAGAGAGCTCTGAAGAACCGATGGGTTTATAGATTGAAGCAAGATGTGAATGCTCCAGTTCCGCGATACAAGGCTAGATTGGTTGTCAAAGGATTCTCGCAGAAAAAGGGAATCGACTTTGATGAGATATTTGCTCCAGTTGTCAAGATGTCTTCTATTCGTGTGGTTCTCGCCTTAGCAGCTAGTCTTGACTTAGAGGTTGAGCAAATGGATGTTAAAACCGCTTTTCTTCATGGTGATCTTGAGGAAGAGATTTATATGGAGCAGCCAGAGGGTTTTGTGGTTAAGGGAAAAGAAGACTATGTATGCAAGTTGAAGAAAAGTCTTTATGGTTTGAAGCAAGCACCAAGACAGTGGTATAAGAAGTTTGAGTCAGTTATGGGGGAGCAAGGCTACAAGAAGACTACTTCAGATCACTGTGTGTTTGTGAAGAAATTCTCTGGTGATGACTTTATTATCTTGCTACTTTATGTGGATGACATGTTGATTGTTGGCAAGAATGCTTCTGGAATCAATGAGTTGAAGAAGCAATTAAGCAAGTCTTTTGCCATGAAAGACTTAGGACAAGCAAAGCAGATTATTGGTATGAAGATAGACCGAGATAAAGCCAACAAAAAGCTGATGCTTTCACAAGAGAAGTACATTGAGAAAGTACTTCAAAGATTCAACATGGATAAGTCTAAAGCAGTTAGCTCTCCTCTTGCTACTCACTTTAGACTAAGTGTTAAGCAATGTCCTTCTACCGAGGAAGAGAAGAAAATGATGGAGAGAGTTCCATATGCTTCCGCAGTTGGAAGTTTGATGTATGCCATGGTGTGTACAAGGCCTGACATAGCTCATGCTGTGGGAACAGTTAGTCGTTTTCTTTCAAATCCTGGAAAAGAACATTGGGAAGCAGTGAAGTGGATTATGAGGTATCTTAGAGGAACTGCTAGTCTGAAACTTACTTTTGGTGGTGAAAAGCCTTTGCTTGTTGGCTACACAGATTCAGACATGGCGGGAGATATTGATTCCCGCAAGTCCACTTCTGGTTTTCTATTCACTTTTAGTGGCGGAGCTGTGGCTTGGCAGTCAAGGCTTCAAAAATGTGTTGCACTTTCTACTACCGAAGCAGAGTTCATTGCAGCAACCGAAGCGTGCAAGGAGTTGCTTTGGATGAAGAAGTACGTTGAAGAGCTCGGTCTCAAGCAGGATATGTATGTGTTGTATTGTGATAGTCAGAGTGCTATTCACCTTGGTAAGAACTCTACATTCCATGCAAGATCGAAGCATATTGATGTGAGGTATCATTGGATAAGGGATGTGTTGAATTCCAAGCAGTTGTCACTTATGAAAATCCATACCGATCATAATGGTTCGGATATGATGACTAAGGCGTTGCCTAGGGAGAAGCTTGAAGTTTGCCGCTCGATTGCCGGGATGGCGAACTCCTCCAACTTGTCGTGAGGGGGAGATATGTTGGGTTGGGTCACTCCAAATTGAAGGCCCAACTTGTGCCCAATTTAAGGGCATTCTAGACACTTCCTTAGCCAATATAAATACCAATTTTTCAGTTGTTTTTGGTAGAGAGAGAGCGTAGCCAAGTGTGAAAGAAAGGAGAGAAATCCCTAATTGAAAAGGGAGAAGCAAGCAGAATTTTTCTGTGCATAGCAGTCGGAGTAAAAAGGCTGCCGAAGAAAACTTCACCGTTGGATCGGGCTGAAATTTTGACAGTTTGTTCAGGACGTATTGCTCTACAATCTGAACGGTCGGATCGTCAAAATAATGTCTCTAGCTCTAGCTATTGGGCCCGCATCGTGACTGTCTGTTGGAAGGTGAAATTTTCTGGTTTTACTTTCTTTCATGTTTTGTATCCAACCTTTGTGTTGATGACTTTGTGGTGAGCCAAGAGTTGATCTTGATGATGTTGTTGAGCTCCTAGTTGATCTAGGAAGATTTGTAGAACCATCAATTTGATTAGTGGAGATTTTGGTGGACTACAGTCCCGTGGTTTTTACTCCTTACTTTAGGGAGGTTTTCCACGTAAAAATTCTTGGCGTCCTTTCTGTTTGATGCTTTTATTATTGCTATCAGCTTAAGTTGTTTGCTTGTGGATATTGTGTTGCTGTTTAGCTTGGCCAAAGTTGGTTGGTTCGTTGTCGGTGGATTGTTTGTTCTGTTTCTGCTGCAGGTTTGCGATTCGGGTTTGTGAATTTGTGTTGGTTTCTCCCATCATCTGTAATAGTAATCCCAGTACTGCGTTTGGGCACTATACCCAAATCCCTCCTGAAGTCATAGATCACCTCAAGCTTTTCATCCGCTAGTTTCTCAAAAACTTCAAGACGTTGAGCTAAGACTACGAATTCAGCTTCTTTATCGGTCCCACTCCCAACAACCACAGGGAAAACCAAATCTGGCAACTCATGGAAATCAAGGCTTAGGATGTTACCTTCGTAGAATGGTGCCAGTAAGTCATAAAATTGCCTCCTCAGAATTTGTTGACTCTTCTTCAGGTTTCTTAATGACAGCGGTAACTTGCTGGGGCCATCAAGGTATTTCTCAATCAGTAAGAACTTTTGATTGAGTTTCTTTAGCCTTTTGTGCAGGACTTCTCTGTCTATGGCATTGGCAGCCATTGTTAAACAAAGAAAGAAAGACTGAAATGGAAATTAACAGCAAGAAAAAGAAGAAGTGAATCTTGGATTAGAGAGAAACAGAGAAACAGAGAGAGAGACGTAGTAGACGAGAGGAGAGATTTTTTGGCGCTTAAATGTGGGTTGGGGGTCCGTTCGTTCAGTTAGTTATAGGCGAAGTCATCTGATTCCATCACCCCCTACGTGATTTTTATTAGGTGACAGTCAGTTCTTGCATGGGGGGGTGGGGTTGGTAAATGGTCAATTCCAAATTGAAATCTTGATTTCTTCCATATTAAGAATTTTTAAAATAATTATATAAAATTTAAGGAAAAAAAGAGAAAAAAGAACCCAATTGATATTACTAACAAAACACAAATGAAATTGAGAGCCAACTAAAGCTAGGTGAAAACCAGAGCGTGACGGGTATCTGACAAATAGATCCCCAAATGCTAGGGCTGAAAGTAGCCAAGGGAGCTTTTAAACATTACATGAATACGATCTTGGTAGCAAATTCAGAGCTGAGAATGGTAGTTTAGAAGCTTTCTACTTACTTGCAGAGGCATCCAGTATTTACACAGGAATTATACTCTGCATGATTGGAAAAGAACCATGGGATTTAACAAACCATTAACTTTATAAAAGGTTAACCAGTATTAATCTTGAACAACAAAGAGAGTTATATCAATTGTCGTTCCTTTTCTTTTACACGTGTAGAAGTCCGAACAATATCGAAGCATCGAATCGACATCTTGGCCGACTTGGGATTCACCCCATTTTGCCTTCTTACCATTCCTCCCTGAGCATGAAGTGATAGATGACTTTCATCATCAATAATTTAAGAATGGAAAAACAAAGAATCAAATAGAACATGCATATGACTGCCACTACTTACTGCATAAGCTGTCAGTCATGGCTTAGGCTGCTGTCCAAAAATACACCAAGTCTCACACTTTCAGAGGTCCGAAATGCCTCCAAGATCCGAGGAATGAGGGAACTTCATCTTCTACAGTGACATAATTATCAGCTTCAACTTATGAAATAAGATGTCTCAATATTTCTTGGCCATTAGGCCTTTAATCAGCCCCAGAATCTCCTTTCTCATCTCGCTGACCACTGATGCCTGATGGAGTTGGAGTCACCTGCTCCTTTACAGCATAAAACCACAAATCGGCAGCATCTTTATTTTGACTACTATCAAGCCAGCAGCATATAGTCCTTACAGAAGCTGTAACATATAAGCCACAATCATAACAATTAACTTGCTGTGGTGTGCCAATGCATTCTAGATACTTTGCATTACACGATGAACTTGAGTCACCCATAAAACCAACAGCCGATTTAAATTAAGCAGCCTTATAGCATGCCTCTTATTCGATTGATTTTTACATTCGGTAATTTTTATCCTGTCCCATAAATCCAAGTTTGAGAACAATGTCTGTCAATCAACAATATGGTACTTTTTTTTTTGGTATAAACCCACCCGTATCCACAATGGGTTTTGACAATCCAGAGTTAAGTCATGTCAGACTCAGACGGGGAGGCTCTCCCAAGACAAAAAGCCCTACCAAAATATGGATTATTATGTAGAGATTACAACAAACCGATCCACCTAGAGAAGAATGAGGATTACCATAGCACCCTAGCCAAGAAACAGAATATAACAATTAACAAATTTGGTTGACGGAAATGGATTTTTGTCGATACTATTAAGGAAAAATGAAAGAATATGAGAGGGCAGCAGCCAAACGACATAAGAAAGATGATTACTATGCTGGCTATGTAATTAAGTCATTACTGAAACACATGCTTTTACGTAGACACATAAAACTTGCAAAGGACGTGAAAGAAGCCAAAACAATCCATCGTTACATGGTCCTGCTCTGTGTAGTAGACAAAAACAGCTGGTTTGGTCCAAAGTTTTCGTTAAAAAAAATTAGTACTAAATGATCAAAGAGAAGACGATAAGGAACTTTCATCCATTTTTCTCAAAATTCCCAATCACCAAATTCAATTGTAGCTACCTTGATCTTGACGCCCTTCAAAGTATATATAGAACTTCAAATTTCCGAAACAATGGCAAAATAGAGAGCGAAATATGAAACTTTTATGGATGCTATTCTGCCTTTTGGGGCTTCTCAGATGTGGAGAAGCCAACCAGGCTGAAACCCTTCGTAGATTTCTTAAGTCCAGATTGTCTCAAAAACCATCTCCCGCTCATTCTTTGGCATGGTTTCATAAAACAACTTGGATTTCTCCCCACTACATCCAGCCTCAAGATGGCTCCATGGAGGCTGACAAAATTGGTGCCTTGCCTGGACAACCTAATGCTATAGGTTTTAATCATTACGCGGGATATGTGACTGTTGATTCTCAGGCTGGCAGGGCACTTTTTTACTATTTTGCTGAGTCCCCTGGGAACTCTTCAACGAATCGTCTGGTTTTATGGCTCAATGGAGGTATGTATCAACCAATATGATGCTTAGTTTTGGCCATTGAGCATTCTTTCTGTCATCTTTTCTGTTAACTTCACTAGCCGATATGACTTATGATAATCTTGGCGCCTTGTTTTCTGGCAATTTCAGGACCAGGATGTTCTTCATTAATAGGAGCATTTACGGAATTAGGACCTTTCAGAGTAAATAGCGATGGCAAAACACTTTCCAAAAACAATTATGCATGGAATAATGGTCAGCAAACTTAACTCGTCATTTCTAGCTATCTGTAATCTGTTGATCTTCCTCTATTTTTATGTAATTGTAAGGAAACTAACCATGTACATTCTTGATATTTTGATTTGATCTTGCCAGCGGCAAATGTGATCTTCTTGGAATCCCCAGCTGGAGTTGGCTTTTCATATTCGAACAGATCCTCTGATTATGACCATACAGGTGATAAAAGTACTGCTGCAGATGCCTACACCTTCCTTGTAAACTGGCTTGAAAGGTTCCCACAATATAAAACCCGGGACTTTTACATAACCGGAGAGAGTTACGCTGGCCACTATGTGCCTCAGCTTGCTTACACCATTCTTCTCAACAACAAAAACTCAAATCAAACAGTGATTAATCTTAGAGGCATTGCGGTAGGTTTAGCATATAGTAATAAGCAGATCTCTTTCTATACCTTTATTAATTCTGGAACTTGGAAGCTCAGAAACGATCCTCTCCTAACTTGGCGATTGATGACAAAAATTTCAGGTTGGGAATGGTTGGATTGATGATCGTACAGGTTATTTTGGGCAATATGACTATTTATGGAGCCATGCTTTGAACTCAGATGAAACCATTAGAGGCATCCACACCTATTGCCACTTTAATGGAAATGATTCATCACAATGTCAAGAATTCTTGAGTCAGAGCGTTGTGGAGGCTGGTGATATAGATGGTTACAACATTTATGCCCCACTTTGTCATGACGATTTGGCATCAGATAAAGGCTCATCCAGTTCGGTAAGTCGTAAAGTATTCAATCAATCCCTTGATTCCTTCTGTCCAAGAAACTTGTAAGAATTGTTGAAATTTGAAATTCTGGCTTATCGTCCATCCTTCAAGGTCAATCTTAACACAAGTACTACAAATACAATAACAAAGCAAGAGTTGGACTAATTATTGATTCTGTCTCCAGGAAAAGACTTTCGATCCATGCTCAGGCGACTATATTGTATCTTATCTGAATAGGGCAGAGGTGCAAACAGCAATCCATGCTAAGCTTTCCGCATGGGATCCATGCAGGTTCTAGACTTGTAGCCTTCTTGCTTTGTTCCCGGGTGTAATTTTGAGTTTATTATTAAATCTTTGATTACTGTCTATAACACTAAATAATGGTTATCTCTAATGGAGCTTCCTAATTGTGCCATGTAGGAAATTATTTTTTTTGTCTTAAAATAATTCAAGAAGAGAGAAAATATTCATGGGAGTTACATTTTAGAAATAAATAATTATAATAACAACTATAATTCTTTAATTAAAAGCTATAATCTTTGGCCAAAAAAAATTAAAAGTTCATCTATTGTTACATTTTTATTATTTTAAGATAAATTTAGTCATTTTAGCCATTAGATTTTTTTGCAGGATTTTGATTACAAATTTCTTAGTATTTTAACATTTTAAATTTCTTTTTGAAAGAATATTTATTTCTTTACAAAATATTTTTAGTCTGAATATTTTTAGTAATTTCAAATATTTTTAGAGATTGAATATTTTAGTAATTTCAAATATTATGAATTTATATTTTTCTGATAAAAGTTATGAATTTATACATTGAATTAGTCATGTATTTTTACATGCATTTTCATCACGCTTTTTATTTCTATTTTCATATATTTTTAATGAAATTTTTTTCATTTAATTCAATGAATTATTAAATTTATTATACCTTTTTAAACTTTGATAATTCCTAGAAAAATAATATAGAAAAAATAATGAGGGCGTTCTAAAATGATAAAAAAAAGAAATAAAAAATAAGGAGTCTCTACAACAACTTAGGTCTTTTAATTATTTTTTTATCAAAATTTCAGATTTTTTCTCTTTTTATTCTTTTTCTTTAAACTATGTTTTTATTATTCTTTGTCTCTTTGCCTGACTTTTAATTTTATTTTATATCATGATTATTCTTTAAATTTTTAATTTTCTTTAATAGATAACCCTAAAATGAAGTGAAGGTTTAACATCTAGTTTATTTTATATTAATGTATCTAAAATCATATTTAACTATACACCGCGCAGAGGTTTTGAGTGGGCTGATGCTCCACTTAGCGTCCTACCTATCATCAAGAATCTCATGGCTAGTGGTCTCAGAATCTGGCTATACAGGTAAACCTCGATTTCATCCCAATAATTTGAATTTTGAAATAAATCAAAGGTATATACAATTGTACAATCAATTTGAAATTCAATATTAATGTAACTAAAGCTGGAACAATTTTGCAGTGGGGATGTAGATTCAGTTGTCCCAATTACCTCAACCAGGTATGCTTTAAACCTCCTCAAGCTCCCTGTCAAGACGGCTTGGCGTCCATGGTCCAACAATGAGGAGGTAAAATATATATATATATATATATATATATTTAAGAAAGAGGAAACATTAGCCTTTCAACAATCATCTTCCATTTCCTTCTTTGTGGTTTCATTAATCTGGTGGACTTAGAAAATGTTGGGATGAAAACAGGTTGGAGGATATGTGGAGGAATATGAAGGTCTTACACTGGTGACAGTGAGAGACGCAGGGCATTTTGTTCCAAGCTACCAACCAGAACGTGCTCTCACAATGATCTCATCATTCCTTCAGGGAACTCTGCCTCCACCATGATTATTTCTGCAATCTTTACAAGTGTTCCATTCGAGAGCTAGAGATGACAAGATGAATGGTTTTCTTGATTTTTTTCCCTATGATTTTAGAGATGAAATTAAGCAAGAAACAATAAATAAGAGAGGTGTATGAGAGTTGAGACTATAGCAAAAATCTTGGAACTTCGAACACAAATTGTACGTCATTTGATGCCAATTTCGAAAATCGAATAATAAAATGTGAAGAAATGCATTTGAGTAAGAGGTGAAGATGTAATTACCTTACAGCTTGTTCTTTTCTGTTGTGGGCTGAAGGCAAAAGACCTGAAATTGTTCCAGAGGCCCTTGAACTCACCTTCATTCAACAAAGAAACTTCACCCATGAACTCTCCTCGGGAATGGACTCTTTCTGACTGCCCTTTTGCCAGCCTAGCGACCGAGACTTCCGATAGGATGAGCCTGATCTAAAAGATTAGACCGAAACTTGAAAGAAGGTTACAAAATGGGATATGGTCACAAGTTCAGAAGAAAGTAAAGGAGATAAATTAACCAACATTCCAAAGCAGAGAAAATATCAAACTCATGCTTTACATACAAAAAAAAAAAGGAAATTATAGAATCAAGCGAATTTTGCATTCCACAAAGCATTGTTTACTCCGACACTACATTTTATTTTAAAACGGAAACGGACTCAACCTTAATCCATCCGACGTTTCCCTTTGTTCATGCCTTCATGAATTCCTCTACGTAAAGTTTTCTTTCCCCCGTATAATTTTTTCTTTGAACAAACCCATTTTGGTGATATTTTACTTGAGTGTAATGGGAGTTTTTTCCCCATCCGACATACTTTTTTACCATTTTGGTGATTATTTAGTTTGACTGTAATGAGTAATTACCCATTTTGGTAATAGAAAAGAATCTAATTAGATATATGAGATGCTTGATATAAGTAATTACAAAGAGGTTATTTCTTTGTTAGGAATTAATGGTCGTCTTACACCAATACTAATGACGTACAATTTGTCCAAAAGCAGTTCAATTACTATGAAACATTTACTTGCTTATTCTCTTTTTTTCTTTTCTGAACCCTAAGGTATGAACAATTTCAGAGGTGATGATGATGCAAAGTATACAAAATACAAATACCAAAGTCAAAGTTTGGAGTATCACAATGTTGTCAGATTGCTTGCTTCCTTCGTACGACATAGACATATTTAGCTGTCGAAGATTTCAAAGATGTATAATGTTCAGGCACTGGCTTAGTCCCAAACTAGATAAACAAACAAAGATTTTTTTTTTCTTTTTTACCAGGAACCAATCAATAAGCCTCTTTGCTCTTAGACATGACCGCCTGGCTCAAACTTCCAACAAAGCAAAAAAAAAAATCACATCTTAACCAAAGTTTTCATGTGTTTGCATTAACTTTTACTTCAGGACTCCCCACTCTGCAACTTTCTGAACAAAATCACTCCAATCTTATCCTTCAAGTAATCAACAACAATGGGTGAGAGGCAGGATGTTGACCCTTCGGGTGGATTTGATATGCAAATGATTGGGAACTTTTTGAGTTTCGCGTCGAGGGGAGACAGGGTCGGACTAAACCAGATGTTAAGGGATGGGATTTCTCCGGACGTTCAGGACTATGACAGGAGAACCGCCTTGCACCTTGCTGCCAGCGAAGGCCATGCCTCCATTGTTGAGCTTCTTTTGCATTACAAGGCCAATGTTAACCTCATCGATCGATGGAATCGTACTGTGAGCACCAAGTTCATCACTTCTTGCTAGGCTATTAATGAATCAAATTTGCACTTTTCCAAAATCCAATAATTATTCTACAAGGGGAGAAATGAATTAAAGTTAAGATATTTCACTAACTTTGCGTCTTCGCCTACTACTAATTTTTCCCGGTTTGAAGCCTTTGACAGATGCAAGACTTTATGCGCATCGCGATATATGCAGAATCTTAGAAGTAAATGGAGGGAAGGACATGGATGACAAAGAATTCATCAATGAATATCAGCCAATGATGAATGATCAGGCTCCAATGGTAATAATTTTTTGGATTATATTAAATGTTCCTCAAATATATTAAACCTTTTCCTTTTCCGAATATTCTATACTTTTAACGCACTGGTTGTTTATTGATTTTGCAGACAGTTCGACATGAGCAAGATTCCAATGAAGTAATTGATCTCTCAGAATTGAATACCGAACAGTCACTAAGAATTGAGCAGGTAATTACCTTCACTTACATATTTATAGTTTTCAATTTTGAAATGCTAAATTTCTTCTTGTAAACTTCTAATAGGATGGCATTTGATCACACAAACTTGGGAAAATTGATGAAGAAACTTTGTTTTTATTATTAACTTTTTTTAAAAAGAAGAAACTTTCATGAATTAAAGTTTGAATGTTAATTTGGATTTGCATGACTAATATATAGGGTGTATTTGGCGAATCTCACAAGGTGAAGTGGCGTGGAACATGGGTTGTCAAAACAGTGATCAAGAGCCAGATTCACCATCCTGTCAAAATGTTGGTTTTCTTATAAATCTTGCTTTTTAGGCAATTGTTTAGACAGATTCAATTACATTGTTCATCAAGCTCTTTTTTCCCCTAGGATATTGTCTTCGAAGGATAATACTCTCTTACAAGAACTTCGACATCCCAATATCTTACAGTTCCTTGGTTCAATTGTGCTTGGAGAGGAGATGATTCTCATTACAGAATATCTACCAAAAGTATATTTTTTCATGAATTTGCCATTTATTATTTTTAATGCATTTCTGGATTGATCATATTATGCTAATTTTCAGAAGTTGAGAGCCCTAATGGCTAATGCTACTTATAACTTAGGATAACCTGGCTGAAATGTTGAGCAAGAAAGTTCGACTTGATTTCCCCACGGCCTTGCGCTATGCATTCGATATCGCCAGGTAACCCACTTCTCTCTTTCTGCTGAAAAACTGAAGGAACATCTCAAAAAAAAGATAGCCTCAGATAATTTCCCTAATGTACTTGATAGGGGAATGAATTATCTTCACCAGCACAAGCCAAATCCAATAGTGCACAACAATTTGGATCTGAGGTAATAAGTTTTAACAAATTGGTTCTCAATCTGAAACTGCAGAGACCATGAATGACTCATTGTTCTTGTCTGTAGTAATTTACTGCAAGATGAAAGTGGACACTTGAAAATTGGGGAGTACTGGGTTCAGATGCTTTACGAACAAATACAACCAAATCAAGACGATGGTATCCGTAACATTTATGACTCTCATAGTTCCCCCTCAACAATAAATGTTTTCATGGTTGCCATGCCATGTTAAATATTTGTGCTGCATCGTTTGTTCTAATTGAAGAATGTGTTTTCTTGGATTTCACAGGTCAGAGAAATGAAAATTCTAGCATGACAAGCAACCTTTCAGATTGTACCGGTAAAGATGTTCGTGCATTTGGGTTCATATTCTATCAGGTCTGCTTTTGAAGATCTTGACTCAAAATTATGTTTCTCTGCATTAATGTTGAACACCATCTACTTCAAAAATTCTTAACATATTGATGAATTATGATTAATTTTTGTAACCATTTTTGTTTCACATCTTTGAAACACCATCTTCTCACAGATGCTAGAAGGAACACATGTCCTAAAAGACATGAATCTCGACTTTATGCATTTCGAGTTGAAGTTCCCAGTAAGTCGGTGTCCTAAAAGAATTCAACAGTAAGTAAAACTGATTCTTCTCAATTTTTATAATCATACTTACTTTTTTCGGTTTCATTTAATCTGCGGAAGAATATTGATTAATCCTCCTCATCTAATTACTACTAGTAATTTATGTTGTTGCTAATTTAGGCTTATACAGCAATGCACCAGTAATGATCCTTCAGAAAGGCCAGACTTTAGTTCTGTCATCGTAGTTTTAGATGAAGTTCGCACCACTATGGGAAGAGTTTGCATTGGACAATATTGTGGCTAGCTGCCTATCAAGTGTTGTAGCCAAGGACAGCATCAATGTTCGCTTCAACAAGAACAGCAGCTACTGTTTGAAGCTGTTTAATCTTTTATATATTTATACGGAGTAGATATTATCTTACAAACCAACTTTTTTCTTGACTATTACACGAAAGTTCTTGTTCTTTCTATTAATGTCATTATAAGTTTATAACCTAATGAAAATGTGCAAAAAAATCTGCCATTCCCTTTTTTTCTCCCTGGTAAGAAAGCTTAGCCTTTTACAGACTTATCGCCATTGATGTGCATTCTGTTTGTTGTGGTAAAATTGTTATAGTTTTGGCGGCAGAGCAAAACAGAGTAAATAACAAGAGCTTGAGCTGTGAAAGGGGTCATTAGACCATAGCTTTTATTTTTGCTGTAAAAGGAAATTACAGAACTTGGAATTAGTAGTTTCTACAACCTCAGTAGACCAATTCTATGTAAAGTTAAATTGCTTTCTTTTCCTGAAAAAAGTAAGAAACAAAACATTTTAATGGGAACAAGCGCAAGAGCGTTCTGTGGCACCAGCAGAGGCCAACTTATAGCTGTGTTCCCAGGTATCCACGGGGGTAGCTTGTTCATGAGGAGCATGGCGGGGATGTTTCTCTCTCTTGTCACCCCTTATCTGCTTTAGTGCATGCTTAAGGGCAGGCAACAAAGCCTCCATGCATTCAGCAACTGCATTAGGATTTCCTGGCATGTTGATGATCTGAATACATGATTGCATTAGAAACACCTATTGAAAGAATAGCCAGATAATAATTCCTAGTCTGACATAAATACGGCTTGATCTTTGATTCTCTGCCCCCACAGACCAAGAAATTCCAAACTTCCACTAGGGAATATGCTGACTTAACCAGATTGGATGAAGGCATATCAACATCTCAATCATCCTTACCATATATAGTTAAAGAAATATATCATACTTGAGTGAATTTATTTGAATCCTTATAACAGTATCATCTTTTGGACCCTTTAAGCCTTACCTTTCTATCTTAAGTTTAAAGCAATGAACAACTTACACCCACACGAGATATCCAACATGGGGTCCAGAGCAACATAGGCTAATCCTATTAAGTTATAATATCACATAAACAAGTAACAAACCAAGTAAGCAGAGTTAAATATAAATTCTGTGGGATGGATCACAAAAGCAATTATCACACCAAGTAAGCAACGATTAAATATAAATTCTGTCGGATGGAGCAAAATTGAAGATGAAATCAACTGCAAGGATAACACTGAAAACATCAATCTTACCAATGATGACCCCCTTATTCCTGCTGCTGATCGTGAAAGCATAGCAAATGGTGTTACCTATTTCCATTAAGAATACAAGTTAGAAATTCTCCATGATTACAACTGATATAAAAGGTCAGTTTACACGTGATATTGTGTGTAATTTATGTATGTATGTAGAGAGATAGATATAGATTCAATGTGACATTCTGAAATCAATATATTCATATAGATATCGCAGATAGATTCAACAGTTAGAAATGTTTCGTGCATGTGAACAGATACATGTATGAATGTATGTATGCGTATATGTATAGAGCTAGAGACAGATACAGTATCTGCATTCCCTCACTGCATGTCACATATAGATATAGTTTCTACTTTTAGATTCTATGTGCATACATACATGGGTATATTTTTCAGCCGGATGTACTGCATATCATAAATGTTGCTATATATTGTCATATGAGTAGGTTTAGCTTGATTGAATTGGTATAGATTGGACTGCAGGCTGAGCCAGGCCTTGGCAAGAATAAAATATTGCTACTATCAGAGATAGGCCTGGTCCAGCCAAAGAACAGCTCTAGTTCCAGGGCCTAGTCAACAGGCAAAGCAAAACCATCTTTCATGAAACTAATTATATAGAATATAAGAAAACGAGTTCTTAAGTAATTTTAGTGCTAAATTTAGTTAAGTACCTTTAAACTCTCTTGCATCATGACATACAAAAGCCCAGGTGTTTCCTTGTCAATCAGCTCTTTGGTTGCTTCAGGAGTCACATCTCTCGGGGTAAAGCCAGTGCCGCCTTGATGAAGATAATGCATATTGAGAAATGGAGGAAAATAAAGAAAACCAAGAAGGAAAGGTCGATATGTAACAAAGATAAAACGACTGGCAAGGACAAGAAACCCACCAAGTGTAAGGATAAGGTCCATTTTGTCAATATCACTCCATCTCTTCAAAACCTCCTTGATCTTTCCCACATCATCTGAAACCACACCTGTTCTCACTACCTTAGCTCCTCCTAACTTTTCAGATGAGGAATTTACAACAGACACTGCCTTAGGACCACTGCAATTTCATATCATTTTACAAATTCTTACAATAAAATTTAGGTGCACAAATACGAAAAATTTTTGAGAGGGAATAAAAAACAACCTGCTCGAACTTAGTAAAAACAAATGTACCAATTACAAATTAGACCTTGTAACAAAGCAGAATGGGATGGAAGTGGGGGTCGGGAGCTACTCCCTTTTTACTTCAACTTCAACCAAGTAAATTGCAAAAATGGTTAAGAATTAGTCAACTATAGATCACAGGCCGTGTTACCAGTAAGACAACTTCCACTGGTGCACTCTCAAGAAGGTTTCAGGTTTGAGATCATGTATAAAAACATTATGTGAAGAGTGAAATTGCAAAAATGGTTAAGAATTAGTGAATTATAGATCATGGGCCATGTTACCAGTAAGACAACTTCCACTAATGCACTCTCAAGAAGGTTTCAAGTTTGAGATCATATATAAAAACATTATGTGAAGAGTGAAAGGGGCCAAGACACTGATGTGAGCTTAAGAACAGATTTGTAAATGACCCAAGATAAAGATAAAAGAAAATTAAAGAAGAAATATACCAAAAAAACCTACTGATATTAAAAATACAAAAAGCTTCAAGCAAAATGATTTACTGCTGCTGCTTCCTTAATCTTGTAGCAAAGCATTCAGTATTCTCATGTCTTACTTTGACATGGAACAATATCAACTTTGCTCATTTTCTCTAGCATCAACTATGTGACCTTTATGAAGCAATTATTCAAAGGTGTATCTAGATGCGTTTAACAATCCATTTCCTTTTGAAGGTCAGTCTTAAAAAGGAAAAGTCACAACATTGAATAAGCCAGGATGTGTGCGATCCAAAACAATAAAACCTTTGGCTCTATAATGTAGCAAAGCTTTCACCCATTTCATATCTAACTCGAATATAGTGGAACATCAACTCTGCTTGATCTCTTTAGCATCCAAATGTGACCATTTTGACAAACTGGAACAAAGTGGTGTATCAGGATGCTTTCGATTGAATTTTTATCAATAAACCTATAGAATCTCACTCTTTGCATATGGGTATTACAAGGGTAGAACCATAGAAGAATTAGAAGTTAAAGAATAGTGGTGAGTTGTAGTCAGAGATGAAATGCCCCTCGATATATAAATAAGGAAGACTACTAGATACATAAATCCCAAATGCCAGTAGTTAATAGCACCTTCGATTTCAAACAGGTGTCATTTAAGTGAATAAACAATTCCCAACTAGAAATAGATCCATATTCAAACATCGTAAAGAAAATTAATGTTTAGTTATCCCAACTCAAGCTTTTATCCCAACTCAAGCTTTCCAGGTCAATGTTGTACCCTCTGGAATTAGATTTCAATTGGAAATTAGGAATCTCTTGACACCTTAGCATTTCTTTAAAGGAAATTCACGAGGAACTTAACCAGAGGAACTGATGAAGAAGCAATATGCAATAACATACCTGCGATCAGGCCCAGCACCTGACGCCACAGTATCACTCACTGTAAGAACAGCTACTTTGAACTGAGCATCCTGAGATCCATCTGCTGTTGTTTCATTTGATGTACTTTTATGTAGCAAAGTAGTTGAACTTGAATCGAACGGCAATGCAGTCTTTCTCAATTCAGTACCACTTAAATCAGAAATTACAATGGCTGAAACAGAACTTCCAGCAGTGATAACTCTCCCTGTTGCTGGCAACTCCAGCAAAGCATTGGCTGACTTCATGCTTAAAAGCCGACTACTCATTTGATGGCCAGTGCTTTCAGCGACAAATCTAAAATCCCCAAGAAACAATATTTCATCTTAACACAATAATAACAGTGTTTGAGGTAGAATAAGTACTAAAAACCATGACAATTAAGAGTAGATTAAGTCCAAGAGGGATCAAAATGAACATCAAATCTAGAAAGTGCAGGACCTATGTTCAAGAAAACAATAGCCCTAAACTTACCCTGGATTCCCTGATCCATCATTAACCTCCCATCTGATAGTGGCACGATGAAACTCTGGCCGAACTGGATCTGTCTTTATTTGTTGTTTAAGTCGAGCTTGCACCCTGTACAATGAACAGAAGGGAAAAAGGAACACCCAACTTAGATCTTCTTTACACTATATTTAATTTTTACAATGCATGGACAGCAAAAGAAATAAGAACAGAATAGACCAATTTTCCGAAAGTTTCAGCAACCTCAGAAGATGTGGATTTGCCCATCCTGCTAGGTGGCGACTGGTGGGGACCACAAAGAGATGGAAACAAACAAGACAGCTAACTGGATTTCCAGGTAAACCAAATGCAAGAACTTTTCTCACTGGTGCATCCTCTGGCCGATTTAAATATATTTCTGCAAAGGTCAATGGTTTCCCTGGTTTCATGCAAACCTGTTGAGGCAAACAATTCAAACAAAGTTAACATATAGATGTCTACTCGACAATATCATATAAATATTTAAAGCACAGAAATGGCTAGGAACACACAGATTGCCCATTTTGGCCTAGTTATGCCTAAACAAATTTTCTCAGAAAATATATGTAAAAGGACCTTGTTGAAGTGTACTGTCCCTTTCTTTTCAAGCAATGGCTTCACAAAATCCTTATCCCCCATGGAAACACCCCCGGAAGTCAGAAGAATATTAATCCCTGAAGAGAAAGCACCATCCAAGACCCTCTCAAGTTCTTCTTTGTCATCTCCAACTATACCAAGGTCAAGCACTGTGCATTGTTCCTGTGTTGCAGCCGCCAATAACATAGCACGGTTCGAATCCCTAATCTGCACAAGACATCAGGCAATACAGATAATGGCAAAGGAAAAATCATGTCACATGGTAGGTTTTCTGCACGAAAAAGGAGCTCATCCATCAAATCAAGGGTGGAGCCAATCCATAAGAGAAGGATAATAGGAAATGATTGAGAAAGCAACTACGACAGAAAATGACCATTAACCCTCCAGATTTTGTAATAAGTCATTTTATTTGGAGAAAAATTAATCTAGAGAGTGCAGACTTAGGTGTGATAACTAGCATATTCAAGCCTTGAAGGCATATTTCTCGAGTGACATCCCCAATCACATTTACTTATGACCTCACTATTACCATGGTTGCAACATTCCAATATCATCAAACTCTCCAACTTTTTTTTTTATTTTCCAAGACTGAAATTTCTAAATAATCCTTCATATTCAGTTTCGTTTGTCTGCTTTCTTTCCCCCTTGTGGGGCAGGGGGGTGTTTTGGGAGAGCTGTGAAACCTTCAAGTTTAAATCCTTCTGAGAAACTAGACTTGTATAAATTAAGTATTGCGAAGCTGAAGGCTTTGAAACAATAATCCACACTATGAATGTTGAAATTCTCAGACAGTCCCATGGTACCTGGCCACGACTTAGGGGCCCCGTTGTTGGCTCTACAAGTTCATCTCCAGTTGAAAGAACAGCAATCATTGGGGTCGGTTGAACCTGTAAATCGGCCATATCCTTTAGATCAAGCATATTTTGTCAAAACCAAAATAGTGGGCAATATAGTACCTTCACCATTGTAACACCCACTGTAGCTAGTAGTCCCACTTCTGAAGCACCTATCCGTTCTCCAGATTTTAAAACTAGTGCGCCTTTCTGAATGTCACATCCCTGCAAAACAGGTGCTTGTTTGAGCTTTTGAGATAAAAAGCGGGCAGAAAAATGTGAAGTTATTTCTGATCATGTTCATGCATTTGAAAGAAGAACATTGGGGACCACAACCAGACAATCTAATCAAGTGCATCATGTTTCACTTCTAATTCTTTATTCAAAAGGCGAGAAGTCAGGGAAGTTTGACTTCATTCCTATGCTCCACTAAGCCAAGAGACCATAAAGTTTTACAAGGGTCTAAAGTTTTAAAATTTTGAACCATAAAACCAACTGTTAAATTACTTCTAACTGGATGGAAAAGTAAATAAACTACTCATACTAAAACCTTTTGGGCCAAAACCACAAACCTGGTTGGGTTGAATTTATTAATCACTGCACATGTGCACTCTAATAGAATTTAAAAGATTGCACTGCTCTGGCTAAGACTTTGGGCAATAGAACCAATTTTCACATACAACTTTTCAATACTTACACAGGGCTGTAAATAACTAAATATCAACTGTGAACAGCTTCAATCCTGAGAATTATCTACCTCAATCATTCTAATAACGACTTTGAGGAAGTTGCAGGACAGCCAAAAATTTTGTCCTAGAGAAGAGGGATGGTTTGGAAAGAAAAAGGAAAAGGGACCCGGCAGCAAAGAGGGATATGAAAGTAGACGAAGAGAGAAGAACCAATGATGTCATACCACTGGACGAATATCAACGCCTTTGCTTGTTTGCACCAATATCCTTACACGCTTTGATTCAACTGAAGGAGCTTTAACCTGTTCAGTGTCCTCAACTTGGACAACTGCATCAGCACCATCAGGTATAGGTCCTAAGAAGGAAAAAAACACCATCACGCAATTATTGCACATTGACTGCAGAAGATAAGAGGACGATTAATGTCAATATAATAACAGAAGAATAGACTAACCTCCAGTTGTCACATATGCAACGGTTCCAGGAGTCACTGTGACACCAACCCCATCATTTCCAGCTCTTGATTCAGTTATTACAGGATACTCTCCAGGGCCATCCGAAGCTACCACTGCATAACCATCCTGCAAGACATCATAGATATGGCACTGAAGTCTAAGTACATTCAGATAATTCAAACTGAAAATCTAACCAAATATGAGATATAGAACAACCCTGTTTTCTTCCCTAAAATCAGGTTCTTAAAACAAGGGAAGATGCTTCATTATATATATATATATATATATATATATATATATATGTATATATAAATTACTAACACGTCTTTCTGATGCACAGCCAACTATGTGAGGGAAGTTTGCATCTATATCCAAAATGAAAAAGAAAAAGAAAAAAAGCCAGAATGTAATTATATATTTATTCCAAGATGATCAATCCTGTTACTTCTATGTAGAAAACCAAAGCATCCAATTGCTTGTTAGAAGACTGTGATCAAAAGGCAATCTTTTGCCCTTCAAACCAAAAATTAAACAATACCCAAGTGTGCTATTCAATCTATCAAAATACAAATCAAATAATAAAATAACAACCCTTTAATCTTCTCAAAGATGGTTTCTTTTTATTTATAAAACATTGGAAGAAAATGAAGAAGAAAAGTTTGGAATTTGGGACGAACCTTGATCGAAGCTGGATAAGGAGGCAAAGGGTCAGGAGCGTGGATATCTTGAGCCAAAACTTTCCCCAGAGCCTGGTGAAGTGGGACGTTGACTGGTGGCAGTTGCTGGGCAACGCTGAGAACAATCCGAAGAGCTTCGTCGGCTGAGATCATCTTCTGGTTAGTGCTACCGCAGGAGACGCGGCCGCCTTCCGCCACCTCCAACGTTTTGTAGTACTATTAGAAAAGAAGAGTCAAATAGACAGCGAGACGGAGTTAACTCAGACAAGACGCAGTCCGGAGTTGCTGGTGGCTCTGACTGATGTTGCCTATCGCCTATGGCCGAGGGTGATTGGTTTAAAATTTTTCAGAATATTTGTTTTGGACTTTTGGACACAAGCGCGAAAGCTTGGATGCCATTTATAAGTGTGACCCAAACGACGTCTAAGTATCTTTCCTTTTCCATTTCTTTTTTTCTTTTTTTCCCTAAATTACTTTATATTTTATTTTATATAGTGTTGATAAATAATAAATATCTTTATTTTTATATAAAGAATTTTAGTTTCTAATTTTTTGATTGAAAGTTAATTCTTAATTTGTGAGATCAAAGTTAAACTTCCACAAAATCAAGTATTAAAAATTATATATTATAAATCTCATTTTGTAAAAAATAAAATTTCTTTTTTTCAAAATAAGTACAAAAATAATGCTACTAAATTTCTTTTTTTTGTTAGGAAAAAGAGAACAATTTTATTCCACTCAAAAAGAGAAAAATGAAAAAATATAAAAATCTAAGGGACTATTAGGGACTATTTGATAAACTATTGAAAATTTTTAATCCGTTAAAAGTGAAAAATTTTTAATATATTTGATAATTTTTGTTAACTATTATTTAAAAAATTTTTTTAATAAAAAATATTAAATTTAAAAAATAAATAAAAATTATTGAATAGTGAAAAAATTAATGATTTTAATTTAAAAAATTTTCTTTTTATATTAATTATCTTTATTTTAAACATTAATAAATTTTAAAAATCTTTAATTTAACACTTAATTTTTTTTAATTTATCAAATAATACTTAAGTAAAACAGAGTACCCGGCTAAAACAGAGTAACATATTTGTGAACTTTTATCTAGAAGAATAAGTTGGTCACTTAAAATTCTTATAGCTGTTGCCGAAACCTAGTCTAGCGAAAACCGCAGTGTCTTGCTTTCCTTAGTGGCTGGCGACGGCGAAGGCCGAAATGGAGAAGATGGAGGATCAGAAGCAGCAGCACGAGGAGGAGCAAGTGGTGAATCCATGGGAAGTATCAGCCAAAGACGGCGGAAAGATCGATTACGACAAGCTCATCGACAAATTCGGCTGCCAGAGGCTCGATCAATCCTTCGTCGACCGCGTCGGACGCCTCACTTCTCGTCCTCCTCACGTCTTCCTCCGCCGTGGCGTCTTCTTCGCCCACCGAGATTTCAATGAGATTTTGGATGTCTACGAGCGAGGGGACAAGTTTTATTTGTATACCGGTCGAGGACCTTCTTCTGAAGCTTTGCATTTGGGCCATTTGATTCCATTTATGTTTACCAAGTAACTTCTTTTTCTTCTTCGCTTCATTATTGTGACAAAAGGGAAAAATGTAATTAATGAGAAATAAATTAAAGTTCTTGCATTCGATTAATCTTTATGAATTGGAGTCGCAGTAGGAAGATGATATTTTTGCAATTATACATAGAAAAAGGTTTTTTTTTTTGGTAAGTAGTACTAATTAAAGTTTCTTGCTTTAGCCAATTGATCATATTGAATCAAAATACATTTTACTTTTCCCTTATAGCATAAATTGAGGGAGTAAGAAGAAAGTGATAAAACGTAGTAAATTACTGAAATTACTAAAATACTTCTAAAGTTTAGTTCCTTTAGATTAATTTTAGTTGCTATTTGTGCAACCAATTCCTAAAAAGGCAAAATTTCATTGAAAGTTTCTTGATAATAGATTCTATTCACTTCTTCCAAATGCGTGGTTGTCAGTTGGTTTTGTAGTCTTAGCTAGAAATTAAGAGGAAACAAAAGTTATTATTCTCTTTCTCTTCAGTCTAGTAACATGAATCTGTTCCTTTATATTCAATTATCCTAATTTTGGATCATGTATGATGTTTCTTGCAGATATCTTCAAGATGCCTTCAAGGTCCCTCTTGTTATACAACTTACCGATGATGAGAAGTGCATGTGGAAAAATCTTTCTATAGAGGAGAGCCAAAGACTTGCCCGCGAGAATGCTAAAGACATTATTGCTTGTGGTTTTGACATATCAAAGACATTCATATTCTCAGATTTCGATTATGTTGGAGGGTAAGAAAACACTGGAGGATGTGTACGCATTTCCTTTTGACTTTATTGTACAAACTTTTGTTTGTTTGTTTTAATTTGCAGTTCCTTTTACAAAAATATGGTCAAGGTTGCGAAATGTGTCACATACAACAAGGTGCTTCTTCTTGACCTCTCTCTTTTCTATATTTTTTTTTCTGTGGTTGGAGGAGCCTTTGACCTCATTGTTTGAGCTGTTACATTCCTTTCTGCTGATGTTAAGGTTGTCGGTATATTTGGATTTACTGGAGAGGATCATATTGGAAAAGTCAGCTTTCCTCCTGTGCAGGTATGTTTCTTTACTTCCTTATTGTTGATGACTTTTATGTGTCTGCTCCCAGTGATATAATCTTTCTTTCTTTCTTTCTTTCTTCTTCTTCTTCTTTTTTGTGGCTATTTTGTTGCTCCTTTTTGAGTCGAGAGATTGTTTCTTTAAAATGTGGTTGTTGCATGCTTATGGGGAAATCTGATATGGCACATCTGGAATTATGAACAAGTTGCTGCTTTGATTTTTCACAACTTCTTTGTGTCAAATATATTCCTGTGGTAAGGTTATGCTTATATTCTGTTGATGCAGGCTGTTCCATCATTTCCTTCATCATTCCCACATCTATTCTCCGGCAATGATGATCTACGTTGTCTAATTCCATGTGCAATTGACCAGGTTCAATGCTTTGTTTGGGTTACAAGTGGAGCATATTAATTCCTACTATATTATATGGTTCTGTAACTGATAGCTGTGGTTTCCAAATCTTACTTAGTTTTACAAATTGTTCCATATTATCTATGCACCTCATTACAGCTGTGAGTAGTTAGCAACCTTCAAAGTTGGCCGTTTTATGCTCCCTTTCATTCATGAAATAGTGATGATAAGTGTAATGTTAGATGTTGGGTCTTGTAGTCTTCTCACTGCTGAACTTAAAACTAAACCTCAAGTGAAATCAATCCTGAAATTTATCAAAATACATAGTTTAATTGTTTTGTCTGTAATTGGTAAAAACTGATGTTCCCCTGGTTATTTAAATGATTATCCCTCCAATCCTTTCTCCCCTGGTTTTTCTTTGTAGCTCTGTTTTTATGCACATCTATTTCTCAATTTTTTTATTGTCTATGCTTGTTGGTGCGCTCAGGATCCATATTTCAGAATGACCCGGGATGTCGCTCCTCGTATAGGGTATCACAAGCCTGCATTGATTGAATCATCGTTCTTCCCTGCCCTCCAGGTATTCTCTGTGGCTGTACTATCAGAAACATTTATGTGAGGAGCCAATGCATGTACTGTCATTCTGAAATATTGTGACAAGCCAATACTAAAGGAATTGTGCTTTGCATTTACTGTCACAAAATATTATGTTTCAAATTCTGTGAACATCTGGTAGATGAGTTGTTGCTAGGCCTACCAAAGAATATGTGTCTTCACACTACCATCATGTATTTTAGTTCACCATTTCATTGAATTCAAATGTCACATATGTGAGGTACCTCAGACATGAATTAAGGCAGTGAATGTGAAATGCGATACTGTGTCAATCCAAAATATGCTACTTTGCATTTATATAGATTCATATGCTTGCAATCATTCTCTAGTGGAAACATTAGCAACAACACAACACTTGGATAATTGCAGGGAGAGACAGGTAAAATGTCAGCTAGTGATCCTAATTCTGCGATTTACGTGACTGATTCTGCAAAGGACATCAAAAACAAGGTTTGTTTATGAAATTCCTCGTCATTCTGCGTAGGGTTTAATAATATCAATTTCTTTATTCTTCATTTCTTTCCTAGCATTTTTAAGTGATGTTAGGGATTTTGCTGTGTCTGATTAGCGATAACCACATGTTGTACTTGTTGCATGAATTTCATTACTTGCTCTGATCAGTCTTTCTACATACTGTAATTTGCCTTTGGTCTTCAGGTAAACAAGCATGCATTCACTGGTGGGCAAGAAACCATAGAAAAACACAGAAAATATGGAGCAAATCTTGAGGTATTGAATTTGTTGTTCCTTTGTCTTGCTATATCAGATGAATGTTTTCTCTTTATATTATTATTTATTTTGAGGGGCAGTGACCTGACTCATTAGATGCATTAGCTGCATAGGCAATGCAGGGGATGTAAAAACACACACTTGCACACAGACACACAGGATGGATTTATGTATCAATCCAGGTGCTTGTACCATGCAGAAGCTATTGATATTCTGGTTTCCTTCTTTCTTTTGGAGCTAGAATTAGTGGATATATGAGAGACAGATGCATCTATATGGAATAGGTGCACATGTTTAGGATTTAGCTTGAAGAGGATGTTAGCATTTTAGTTCCATTGTTGATCTCTGTTTCCTTGTGTTTTAGCTAGGATTTGATTGAAAACTGGATGGTAAAATGTTCGTTTTGTTTGGATGGGTTTCAGGTAGATATTCCAATCAAATATCTTAACTTTTTCCTTGAGGATGATGCTGAACTTGAGCACATAAAGAGGGTAAGCGTATTGCCTTTGGTGGTTTGATGTAGTTTTCTGATGTTGTACCTTCATTGTTTTGTATGATGGTTGCCTTAACTGTCAGGTTCTTTCATCTAGTTTTCAGTGTCTTTTGGTTGCATTCAGATGTACCTGTATGGTTGAATCTTGCCCTCATCTTTGCTGCTTTTTGTGCATTTTTATTCAAAAGAAGATATTTCATGTTCTTAATTTTTCTGAAAAAAAAAATAATGATACTTGATTCTTTCTATCATCTGCTAGGAGTATGGTGCGGGACGCATGCTTACAGGTGAGGTGAAAAAGCGACTTATTGAAGTTTTGACTGAAGTGGTAGAAAGACATCGGATGGCTCGAGCAGCAGTAACAGATGAGGTAAGGTTCTTGCATTGCTCATCAAGGATTTCATCTTCTAAATCATAAGAAATTCAATTATTAAGATTAAGAGCTAATAGTGACTCATTCTTTGTCTTCTTCCAGATGGTGGATGCATTTATGGCTGTGAGACCCCTCCCCAATATGTTTGACTGAACTCAAGATATTGAACTGCATAGAGGCTCCCTAAGTTATTGTGCAAGAGCACAATTTTTGGTTACTTTTGTATTCCCTTACATACATTCAGTACATACCGAAAGTCAGCTTTAGGGGAGTGTATTTTATGCTACAATTCAGAGTCAATTAGAAATTTAATTCCTCGATACAGATATTCAACTTATAGATATAGTTGAAGGGAGAGCCATCTTCAAAATGATTTGACTGGATGCAAAATATTTCATGTTGGAAAATGCAATATGGTTCAGATTTTAATTTCAGTTGCCAATGCAAATTAAGTTTTAGACCATGAGTTTTACTTTTCTATCATACTTTGTAGTTTGTTCACTCATCATATATTTTTATAACTTGTGATTCAAGATACTTGGACACCTTTGATAATTGCTAGCAGGTTTCTATTCAGCCAATCTCTTGGAAGCCTAAATCGCCATAAGTTTATCTGGTTAAATCTTAACCGTTCATTTGGCAATGATACTATGGTTTTTTTTTTTTTTTGGCAACATGCTATGGGTTTACTTGCCGAAACTTTCTAAAACTCTATACAAAGCAATTTCAATGCAATTCAATTTGAACCAATATGCTTCCAATCAGAATCAAATACATATCAAAGCTAAACCATATACAAGGCAATTTCGAACACTTGCTTGGTTTCCTCTTAAAAGTTCCCTCCTGAGGACATGTTCATTACTGGTAAAAACAATTGTGAACAAAATTTCGATGTTACAAATGAAACAATATGCATTAGCTATCAAATATCCCTCATAAACTGATCTCTTCTACATTATGACGAGCCACAGAAGTGAGTTCCCAAGCACAACGCCATTGCTCGAGTTACAAAAGTATATGACCGTCTACTTTTTCATCTATTCTACCATGGCATCCACTGAAGCTTCAATGGCTGGCTTAGAACTCTTGTTTTTTCCTGTACAAGGAATGAAATAAAGATCAATAAAGTATATTTTGGGAGAAAAATAACTGAAGCCGAAAACTGAAATAACAATGGAAATTAGCGTTGGCAGCAAGAATGCTGCATCATTCAGGATCAACCTACCCTTTTGCTTTAAGCGTTTGAGCTTCAAATTCTTCCTCATGTGAAATTTTGCTGGAGCTTTCTTGGCATCTTGAGAACTGCTGGCAGCTAGAGATGCACCTGCATTTTAGGAACCGGCTTCAAATTAAAAATTATTGAGATTCATTCAAGGATGAGTTTACAGCTTACTAGATTGAAGAAAATGAAAGCACGGAAGACTCCTATATAGATCACTCAAAGCAGAAAAGAGCAAACCAGACAGAGAAACCCCTGTGTGATTGACCACCAATAGAATAAAAAGGTATAACTACAGACACAGGGTAAGGTGATTATGATATGATTTGGTGACCATACATGAAAAACTTTAATGAATGTCTATTACGTTTTTCAAAAGTTTACTTCTGCTACTTTCATTCAGCCTTACAAATCGACACTAATCAACACAATAATCTACAGAAACTATCAGTAGAAATTACAACTAACTGATGGCATCATTGAACCACAAACATGTAGTAAGCCAATCACTAAAGCTAGGATTACGACTAGAGATAGATCAAAAAAGGAAAAAAAAGAGTCAGTAAAAAAAGTACCTTCAGCAGCCGCCATTTCCACATCCTCCATAGTTATCAGACCCTTTTCTATAACCTCCTTTTGTTCCTACCAAAAATACCCAAAATAAATATTTCAAAAAATAACAACACTATCCATTATAGAAACAAAAGAGATTCCATATGGAAAATATCCGAAGTGCAATACCCTGCGCCATTTCTTGAGAAGCTTGCGTTTACGCTTGCCAGAGATGGAGATTTGCTGGGATTTGTTCTTAACCTTCCTGGTTGATGGATCTCCATGGATTGCTCTTTTTCTCTCTGCTCTTCGTGCCCTCTTTTCCTTCTGAACCACGTTGAAACTTTTCGCCATTGTTTTCTCTTTGTTTCTCCGTCTAGTCAAAAACCCTAATATATGGGGTTCTCTTGTGATATGAAAGGGTTTATGACTTGTTCAGAGTTAATAAAATATAGATATAGACTTCAAGATTGGCCCAGCCCAATTGCCAAATTAGTGAAACATGTTTCAATTTGGGCTCTCATTTCATTAAATTAGTCCCAATTCTGTAGAGAATATGAGCCAATTTAGTTTTAAGCATTTTTGGTTTCTCCAATGCAAAAGCCGTAACTAGGGAAATCTTATTTACATTTATAAAGGAAAATTACTAATTTGTATAAGAAAATAAAACCTATGCGGGGAAATTAGAATGCAATTTTTAAAATATAAAATCCAATCATCAATCAATACTTTTCTTTAAACTTGCACAAGATGGGACAACATCACATGATGGCGGTGAAAAGAACTTATCAGCAACATCCCAATTGGATCATTCATCAAATATCGAGTACATAGTTTTACAGTCACTTGCAGTAAACAGATGCATAAAAGCTACTGTTTAAGACAAATACAAGACATTATTCATCAAAAACAAAGTAAAATATCCAGAGCTTGCAAGTCAAAAGAACGTTTCGTTTTGAGATCACAAAGTCTTGGCGGGTTCCCATGGTTGGTATCTTGTCCAGTCTCTCTGACCAGGATTGAGTGCATGCCCTTTAGAATGGTAGACAAACTCACTGCCCTTACCGGATAAGTTTTCCTTGTGCTCAACACCGTACCTCTTAGGTTTTAGCATCAAAAGCTGCAAAAAACGAAATTTTTAGGCACATATTCCTCGTAATGTAACATAACATGGTCGAAACAGGACTTGCCTCATCTCCTGTGTGATCAGTTATGCAGTGAAGCCAACCGTGCCATTCTGGTGGTACCTGAGAAGCATCATAGCGATCCTTCTTTGCATATTCCACCCACCTGTGTCTTCCTACAAATGCCATGAATAGTATGCATAAGGTCATAAGTCGTAACCATTTAAACAGAGACAGTGACCTCTCATAAACTACATAGACAGAGACATGTTTATGGCAAGCATAAAGTTGATAGTTATAAGTAAATACAACCATGGATGCAAGCAAGACAAGCAAACATGAAAACCAATCATTTCATACAGATGAAGGCACAGTCTTAACCATTTTAAGGCACTCAAGTGTCAAGTGTGCATAATACATAAAATAAGTACATTTCTAGAAATTTTTTAGAGCACAATTCTTTTTAACTGTTTACTTGGAACTGGTATTGCATTTGCAACATATATGTTGTGTGGAAATGAGAAAGAAAACTAACCAGCTTGGGTGTCTCCAAGTTTCTCATAATACTTATTGCCGAATTTATCAATACCCACAAGTGTTGCCCCTATGCCGTGGATTTTGGTTTGCCTGGATCAAGCAAGCCAATTACTAAGAAAGAAAAAACAGGAAATCACGATGAATTTAATGCATAATAACTTCAGAACTCAAGAATTATGTGGATTCAAGAGAAGAATATTGATCTCCTGAGATTTGAGGAACTGATAAGACTAAAATAGAACAAAAAATAAGTTTATATCACAAAAAAGTGTAACACTGTTCAACATAGAAGCACCAAAGATCGTCTTATCTTTGACTTAGCTTTATTAGAATTTAGTTTGTCCACAAAATTAGAACATCCTCAAAAACTAAGGGAACTTGACATTCATGACAAGCGCATTTCAAAATAAGAGACTGCAAATATCACTCTTCTCAGTTTGACAACTTTCCTACAACTGATAAAAGAAACATAGATTAGATAGATTTCACTCACAAATATATGTGGTTCTTTTCACTGTCATAATTGTTTCATTTACTAGTATAAAAGGTAAAGAAAGCAATTGTCAGTTAGATTTCAATGCAATTGTAAAACATTCTTACATACACACAAACATAAATGGCAGCACTTAAAAATATTCTAAGACGGGTTTTAAGTGAAGAAGGATGTAGCTTGGGATAAGAAAATTAAACAGCTTATAAAATTGCATTTGGTGCGTCAACAAACTTTGAGACCAGAAAATAAGAAAGATTAATTAGAATTATACGAGCTTCCTCATGGAAACACAATGCAGACTTCAAGAATTCGTTCTTAAGAAGATGATACTAGGCCGCAAAATTTCGAACCAATGTTAACGTGAAGAATGATGAACAAGCCATTGTGTCCAATTTAAGGGCAATGAATCTGCAGAAGATTCTTTCAGAAGAAGAATGATGCTAGTCTTGCAGGTTAACGTGCCAACACAGACAAAAGGGCAATTCTTATCAAGGCAACACACAAAGCTCCACCAAAAACTGCCCATACAACTCCTAACTAGAATTCAAGTCAGCATTCCAACTTCTTGGGCAACCAAGAAAAGTAACGAATTCATAATTCATTTCTTACCATCATACTGATGCTATAACATGGATTAGAGTAAAAGGACGATGGGAATTAACCAAATGTTTTAAATCATTTAGGATAAAAAGAGTCTTACTAGACATGGCTTATCAATGAATTTTGCAAGTAAGAACAAAACATTTTCCCTGTAGCCACTACATTTCATGTTTGGAACCAGAAATTTTCGAAGTTGTTCATTGAATCAGCAACCTTTAATCGGAACAGGATAATATTCCTAGCTCAAAACTTTTCTATCTTAATTAAGTGGATTGCCAACCAGTCATTTTCCAGTCCTTCTCGGTTAACTTATAATTTAAAAAGAATTGTTAAAGTTTCATCTTTTCTGCTCATACAAGTCTCGAAAAGGAAAAAGAAAATCAGATTGCTGAATCCAATAGATTTAAGAAGAGATATTTGCAAGTCAAAGGAAAAAATTTAGAACAGGGAAATTAATAAGAAACAGAATTTGACTTACAGAAGGTTTCCATCAAAGATACACTTCCTGGAGGGGAAGAAAAGGATATCAAATCAGCAAATAAGACGAATTATTAATAAGAAGAACAATGTAAAACAAAAGGTTTTTCATTTCTTAATCGAAGAATCAGTTGAAGCCGAACATTAGAAAATCAGGAAGAGAGTGGATAAAAAGTACGTGTAGCCTTCTTCCTTGAGCTCCCTGAAGAAACCGCGGAGACCTTTCTCTCGGATCGCCTGCAACGCGCTCTTCACCACCGTCGATGCCATCTCTCTCGCTCTCTCTCTTTCGCTCGCTCCTCCGTTCCTCTCCTTAGTTTTAACTTTCCCGTCGTTCACATCGGCTGAGTCCAGTGGGCTTCGAAGGAGCCCATATGCTACCTAAACCGTTTCACTTCGCGGGGATCACTTATGGGCCTCAACGAAGCCCATATGATGATTCTACCGGGGGTTACTTTGGACCTCCTTTGCCAAACTTCAATTCAGTTTGAAATTTGCAAAGCTTCTTAATCTCAAGTTCCTTGTTAAGATAATTATTACAATTAAAGTTTGAATCATTTAACACATTCATTTTGTGCTATTAGGAAAAGGCAAAATGGGCAATTTTTCCTGAAGAATACAGATGAATATCATACAAGATGAAGCTCCTTTCTATGAATATATTGTACATGTAAACATCATGGAGAACATGTAGGCATGCAAAATGATGCTTAAGAATAGGCAAAACATTGCCGATCAAATGCAACTTGTACAATTTCATTGCATGTAACACAACTACAAAATTTACCATGCAAAGGCCGAACCCTATATCAACTCTTGCATTTCTACCCCACCCACATGATTCCCTTGTCAAAATTTGTCATTAGCCTTCTGCTACTCCAGAGGATCAGGAATGCAGACTGTGCTGACTGTTTAGTTTCAAGTCATAGATTCCGATGAATAGGGGAAATATCCCGCACACCTTGTGATGTAACCGGCTGCTCTCTTATGCGAGCTAAAAGAATGGAGACTTGCTCAGTAGCAATATCCAACCTATCCTTTGACTTGGCAGATTCTGCTACAAGGCTTGATACCATGCTCTGCAACAGCTGAACCCTCTCTGTATGATCACTTGGAGAATTATGCAGAAGCTTTGCTGGTGATGTGCTGATCCTTCTCCAGCGAAGAGGAAGATATCTGTCTGGAATCTGAAAGCAATTCCCAGTTGAGAGAACTCGAAGGGCATGCCGACAAAGAATTCCGGAGAACTCAAATTGATGGCAGCTGCAACTTATAATGCCTTCTCGAGGAACCCAATACACTTTCCGGCCTCCCTCGAGTTTTGTATGATGCCTTACAAGAAAGCCATCATCCATCTGAAATGATGCATAATGAGCAGCTAAAACTAGTTGTTCTTGAAGTTTAGAAAAGGCAAAAGGAGTGAGGATAGAGGCAGCATGAGATTCCATAGGAGCTCCTGTTTTTAGGCAAATGTTTTGAAGATTCTGCTGCATTGTCTGTTGTTCTGCAGCTTGATCTTTAAAATCCACAGCAACAGCAACCTGATTGAATAAAATTAAATCAACAAGGGGGGAAAAGTCATGCAACAGAGCAAATTGTAATTAACGAATGAATAACTGCCAAGTCACAACCACATTATAGATTTACCCTGCATTACAAGCAAAAGCACGTACAATAATCTAGAAAATCTAAACACATCCAAGGAAAAGTACAATTTTTTTCCCCAAAGAAGCCAGATTCCAACCTCATCATGATAATGGAGACGCTGATGATGATAAGATAATGAAATTTAGTTGATCAGTATAAGGTTTAGATTTTATTTAGGAAGAAACTGTCTCCCAAATTCAACACTTTAACAGAAACCGCAGCCTGGGAAGATTTGGCCCCCATAAACTGATAAAAGTATGGTTCAATGAACTTGTCAGATTTGGGTACAGACTACAGAGACATCTTAGTCCTAACTGCTGAATTGGGCATAAGTTAAGATGTAAGGCAAGTAGATCAAACCAAAGCATCTAATCTAGCTTTACATCTTAATATAGAACTAATAATATTTAGCCATTACTCCGGTAGATAGGCTGTAATGGTAAATAAAGTATAAGAGAAGGTATAAATTCCAGAAAATTAACTATAAACTAGTCTAGAATATCAATAATCTGATATCCCTATAAAATCATTTATTTCCTGGATCTTGAAAGAGGAACAATTGAGACAGAAAGTCTAGATGCACTTGGTTCAGGATCATGAGTCAAGATATCAAAGAAAACACTCACACAATTGGGTTGAATGAAAATAGTCTAGATGCGCTTGGTTCAGGAACATGAGTCAAGATATCCAATGAAACACTCACACAACTGGATTGAGCGAAAATAGGGAAAGATAGAGCATACTTGTTCGACAAAGTGGGCAAGCCGAGTCTGTGCACTTAAAAATCTTTGAATGAAAGCATTAATTGCCTTTGAGTGGCCAGTTGTCGTCATTCCAGCAAAGAAATGGCTTCTCAAATATGGCAAAGCCCACATCGATCGTAGTGCAAACAAGTTCACAATATGTCTGTTAGTGTGTAGCCCAAAAGAGTTGACCATATCCCTCCAGCCCAACTCAAAATCCTCAATTGACTCTAAATTGTACAGTCGATTAAACTCAGCCTTCCATTCGTTGTAACGTTCCCCCAAAACAGCATTGAACCATGATGGAAATTTTGCGACAATCATCCATATGCAGAGTGTATGTTTAGTTGAGGGCATTTCAATGGCTATGGCTTCTTTGAGACACATATTTTGGTCAGTTAGTATCGTCTGTGGTGCCTTCCCATCCATAAACCCTAAGAATGCCTTACACATAAGAAAAACAAAAAAGAAAGACACCAGTTTAGCAAGCCCCACAAAAAGACCAAAAAGAAGAAAGAGAAATATAAAATAAAAATAAAAACAGAGACATTTGAGAGCTACCAATAATACAAGGGTGTAAAGATTGAAATATATATTCTAGATATTTACAATGGTAAAGATTGAAATATACATTGCAAGAGCAATGAGCGCAAACTTCTAGCACTCAACTAAACTAACAAACTAAGCAACACACTATATAGACTAAGAAAAAGCTATATTCTACTATATTACCTTTAATGCCCATGACAACGACCTCAAATTTTCTTCTCGTAAAAGCACGCAGCCAAAAAAGCAAGGCATGCCATAATTATTCACTCCAACCCATATCCCAAGTGGCATGTCAAATGCAGTCAAACGATGAGTCGTGTCAAACACCACAGCATCACCAAAGATATCATAAGATTGGACTGACGATGCATATGACCAGGCAATGCTCTCTAACCTGTTGTTTGAATCAAGTGAATACTCAAATTTGAAGTTGGGGTCCTTCTCCTTAATGTTTCTGCACATTCTTAGCAAATCTATGCTTTCATCTTCTTGATCTAATTTCCTGAATGACTGAAGTAAATTTCTTACATCCTTCTCAGTGAATGGTAGATATCCTGGCTCCACACACTTCTCAAGTTCCATCAGCCTCATCATTTGCTGCACTGAAATTCCTGTTTTGGCAAACATAAGGATTCGACTCTTATCAGTATCTGATATGGTTCGGTAAGCTGGAAGAAAACGGACTTGATTTGGTTCTAAAAGCTCATGATTGTGGTGGTTCACAAACCCTGTCACACGCCATTCTGCTGGTCCTAAATCTGTTACTTTGCTTATCCGCAAGTATGCTTGACATCCACATCGTGATGATTTTCTGTTTCTTTGTGGTTTTCCATCATTAGAGGTTTTTATAGGTGTATTGCCAGCACGATGGCAGACAAAGTAACGTCTTGTAAGTCCTTTGCCAACCCCATCCTTTCCTTCTGTGCGATGACGACGGATTGAAAACCCACATCGCCTTGCAAATTCACTGTAAAATTCATAAGCCGCATCATGGGTGGCAAATCTCTGCCCAATATATGGAATGGCATCATTAGTGGTTTCTAGTGAAAGCCTGGTTTCATCAGGTGATTCCTCTGTGCTACTGGTTTCATCTAAAGACAATGATGGCTGATCTGAAGGATCATCATAAACGACCAACATCTGTCCAGCATCTTCAGACATCATTTTCTTCTCATTAACCCAATCGAGGTCAAGCTGAAATGCTTGTCCTGTATAAAAAATGAAGAAAATGAAAGTCGGTCAACAAACATCTCTATAAATATTAAACAATGCATGAAAGAATGAGGAATATATAGGAAATAAAGGAAAGCAGAATTCAGAGTCATTAAAAGTCCCACATCAAGTATAAATTCAGACGACTTAACTCCACAATTTAAATGCAAGCATTAACATTTAACGTTTTGAACTAATTAATTTCATCAAAGATTCCATCTTTCAGAAACTATTGAAACAAAAGATCCCATTCTCAGAATCAAGTCCATACAAGATTTTAAAATGTAAACTGTGAGAAAAATGGGGAGCATGAGTAAAAATAATAATAAGCAACAATAAACACAATCTCCATGACCTCAACAGACTCACTCAAGAATTCCAAGCATATGTTCAATCAGCATTCTTGAGCCAAATAAGCTATCAATTCAAATTCAGATCAAAGTGACAATTTTTAAGATTAAACAGATATTTCCAGAGGGGGAAAAAACTGAACTAACAAAATCTGGGTCATCGAAAAACAAACTCAATATACCAATAATTCAAAAAAATAAAAGAAAAAGAACGAAAGCACACCTGTTTGACCAAAAGGTGTAGGCTTGCTGAAGCAGAGGAAGGAGGGAGAGGAAAGGGATAGCAGAAAGAAAGAGGAATACTATAAATAATGAAAATATAGGGTAACAACAAGAGAGAAAAGGAGAGAAAAACTGGTGGAAAGATCAAGGTGAGGGGAGAGTTGCTGCAGTGGGGATAGGCTGAAGGAGATGGAGGAGGAGGGCGAGGGAAATGATGAGAGGATAAAAGAAAGAAACAAACGGTGTCGCTGCCAATTTTGGTGGTGGAGAGGGAAAAAGGACAAAAAAAAAAGGGAAAACAGGCGAGCCGTGAGCGGTGACGCCGTTAGAGGAAGGACAATGTTTTTAGTTTTTACCATATTTTTTATTTTATAAAAATTAAAAATTAGAAAAATTGATAAAAAAAATCAAGAAGTGAGTTTCCTTCTTCTTCTTCTTTTTTTTTTTTTTATATTGTGCAGATCTATAAATATAGATGTGTATGTATAAATTGAAAATATTTGTTAACTAATTAATCTAAATAAAGAAAAGTAACATAAATATTTGGCATGCTTTACGTTTAATTTTATATGTTTACTTGGTTATATTTTACATGCTTTATGTTTAATGTTATGATTTTTTTTAAAGAAAATACAATTTTCATGTATTGAAATGAAATTACATCCACCAATCCAATAAAATTAAAAATTACTATAGATTCAAAGACGTCTTTCTCATTTGCTTGAAGATCTAGACTTTACTTCATGACCCAAGCAGCAATCTTGTTGATTATTTGGAATCTCGAGTCTTCTTTATAAGTTTCTAGCACGTCCACACTCTCTCGCTTTCGCTTCATTGAATTATTCCCAATCGAAGGCTTTCAATAGCGATAAAGAAATGACTAATTCGAAGACTTTCTTAAATGATCCAAAAATCATAAAACAAAATCATCATTATCATATAAGATTGACAATCTTGGATCTATTGTAAACTGAGACAAAACAAATAAAAAAAACCAAACTGACTAAAAAAAACTAATTAACTGACTAACTTAGATAAAATTGAGACTTAACAACCTAGATAAAAAATCTATAACTTATTTTAATAAAAAGTAAAGAGACAGAAATATGAAATCAGGTCTCTTCTCCTCCCTAAAACTCTGATGAAGTCAAGGAAGAGGAGGAGAAAAAAAAAAACTTGAAAGAAAACTGTAAAAAAGAGATAAAGAGAATGAGAGGGGCGACGGCGGCTATTTAATGTTATGATTTTTATGTTTAATGTTATTTGTTATATATATCTTACTTGCTTTATGTCTAATATTATAAGTTTACGTCTATTATTGTCTTTTTTATGCATGTTTAATGTTACATTTTTATGTTTTTTGTTACTTGTTTGATTTTCCATATTTTACGTTTAATCTTACACATTTTATGTGTCATTGTTACCTCTTTTACATTTATTGTTACTTATTTAATTTTACATGTTTTCTCATGGAAAAATTCACCCATCAAAAATTATGTTAATTAACTAATTAATAAAACAATAGTAATAAATTAAAATAATTTAAAAGTACTATTTAGTTAACTTATAAATTAAACAAAATTCATCAAAGACTACTACTACTAATAATAAAAATATATATACATGTATATAAATAGATTGAAAATATTTGTTAACTAATTAATCCAAATAAATATAAATAACATAAATATTTGACATGCTTTACTTTTATATGTTTACTTAGTTATATTTCATATACTTTACGTTTAATGTTATGATTTTTATGTTTAATATTACTTGTTATATATATCTCACTTGTTTTACGTTTAATGTTATGAGTTTTATGTCTATTGTTATCTCTTTTATGTTTAATATTACATTTTTATATTTTTTGTTACTTATTTTGATTTTGCATATTTTACGTTTAATCTTATATATTTTATGTCCTATTGTTACCTATTTTATGGTTAATGTTATCTCTTTTACCTTTATTGTTTCTTATTTTAATTTTACATGTTTTCTCATGAAAAAATTAATCCATCAAAAATTATGTTAATTAACTAATTAATAAAATAATAGCAATAAATTAAAAGAATTTAAATGTACTATATAGTTAACTTATAAATTAAAAAAAATTCATCAAAGATTAATAATAATAATAATAATATTTATACATGTGTATGTATAAATTGAAAATATTTGTTAACTAATTAATCCAAATAAATATATCAAACATTATATAAATATTGAACATGTTAATTAACTAATAAATTAAAATACACTTATCAAATATTAATTCCCAAATAATAAACCTTTTTAATTATATATCTAACAATAATGTATATAATAATTAAATTCATTAATATTATAAAAATAAAATAATCAAGTCTAATCCTTTCCCAAAAAAAGCCAAAAAAATCAAACACATAAAAATTAAATAAAGAAAGAAAAATAAATAAAGACCAATGATAGGTCACAAATGCCCCCTCACCCATGTTCCAAATCATTTCAAATTAACATTATAGAAGCATTAAAATAATAAATAATTTTATTAAAAGTATCAAAATGTGTCATAAAAATCTTATTGATTATTGATATTTTACTTCATATAATTAATTGTATTATACCATATCTTTATTAGTTGGACAAAAAAACTAAATTTGTTTATTTATTCAAAACAAAATTGATTTAATTTTCTTTATAATAATCATCACTCTCCATATCTCATCTAAAAAATAATAAAATAAATTTGTAAACAATATTGAAAATGTTGATTGACTAATAAATAAAATTATATACATCAAACATTAAATTCACTAAAAAATATTTAATTGTACATATTATAAGTAATTTGTTAGATTCACTAATAATTATTATATAACATATATATATATATATATAATCAAGTATAAATTCAAAATTTTATTCAATTTCCAAGCTTATTTCTTTTCAAATCCAAGTCCAAAGTCCAAACCCATAAGAGATAAAGAAAATATAAAAATTCAAAAGAGAAAATTATTCAAAAAAACAAAGAAAAAAAATAAAAAGACAGTCAATGAGAGAGTGCCATATGATCCTCGCATTTGTCCACCTTTGTCTCAAAATAACCAAAGAGACTTTATTTTTGTTCCTTTAATATATTGTTATAGATTATAGATATAGATATTATAGAGTATGAGTATAATTTAAATGACTTAAATAGCTTTTTACCTTAAATTAAAATAAAAAAGAATAAAAATGCTAAATATGAAATTTTTAGTTAAATTAAAATAAGTGAATAATAAATACTTAAGATTTTGTTTTTATAATGTGAAAAAGGAAAAATGAAAAGTGAGGGCCCACAGTCCACATGGGCTTTTCTTATTGGTAAAGATGACCCGCAATTGCGTCAAACAAATATTGCTAATTTATTCACTTAATAAATATAAATACTATAATTGAAAAAACTAATTAGCAGCAATTTTCATTCTCGTTTGAAGCTCTGTGATAAAATTTGTTATTGCAGTTAATTAATATCTCTTGTCCCGCACAAAGGTAGAAGAATCCAAGGAGGCGAAGGACTTTCTCTCTCGTTGTCGGTTCCATTTTCCCTCGAAAACCCTCGAGTTTCCCTTAAGGTCAGAATTGATCCCTTCATTTCCTCTTCCTTTGCTTGTTTCCCCCTTCTTATCAGATATGGAGATTTTCAAATTTTCGAAGTATTTGATTGTTTGGTTGTGGAGGAAACGAATTCTGGGGAAATTTTGAACTTTTTCCTTTTTGTTTTGTGTTTCTTTTTATGGTCGGAATCGAGATAAGGATTATTTTGTGGAGCATGATAGTAGTATGTTTGAATTAGTAAAGTTCCTTTCTATTGGATATAGAATACATGAAATTTTACATTCCCTTTTTGTAGTTTCACTTGATCTCAGTGCATGTATTGTTGTTTCGATACGAATTAAATGTTTTGGTAAAGAAGATGTAGTCTTTCTAAGTTAATTCTAGATTTTGATTTTGCTCTGTTGATTGGATATTGTGGTGTGGTATCAGGTAGAGCAAAATGATGAGGCTGCGAACCTATGCCTGTCTCAGTTTAGTGGCGACACTAGCGGTCATTTATCATGCATTCAACAGTAGAGGCCAGTTTTATCCTGCTATGGTTTATTTATCCACCTCTAAGATCAGCTTGGTGCTGCTTCTTAATATGGGCCTTGTTGTTATGTGTGTATTGTGGCAATTAACCAAACGGGTATTCCTCGGGTCTCTTCGCGAAGCTGAGGTCGAGAGGTTGAATGAGCAGTCCTGGAGAGAAGTGATGGAGATCCTCTTTGCAATCACTATTTTTCGGCAGGACTTCTCTGTTACCTTCCTGGCAATGGTTACGGCTTTGTTGTTAATCAAGGCTTTGCATTGGTTAGCACAAAAGAGGGTCGAGTACATTGAGACAACCCCTTCCGTTTCCATGTTGTCTCACATTCGGATTGTTTCTTTTATGGGTTTCCTTCTCCTTCTAGATTGTCTGTTTTTGTACAGTTCTATAAAGTTTTTGATCCAAACTAAACAAGCTTCAGTTTCCCTCTTCTTTTCATTCGAGTAAGTTGTTTGAGGTAGCAATTTTTTCTGCATTTTTTATTATTAGTTGAAAATTTTTAAAATCCATATCTGTTTATCTGTTCTTGCTTTGACTTATGGTGATCTTTTTTGGGTTGTAGGTACATGATACTTGCAACAACAACAGTGTCAACTTTTGTAAAATATGTTTTCTATGTAAGTGACATGCTTATGGAAGGACAATGGGAAAAAAAGGCTGTCTATACCTTCTACTTGGAGCTCATTCGGGACTTGCTTCACTTGTCTATGTATTTGTGCTTCTTTCTTGTGATTTTCATGTAAGTAAACTATTTATTCGTTGTTTCTACATTATCACAAATATGCTTATGGCCATTGGATACTGTTCTGATGCTTTAGGTTCTCTAAAAGTTTTTGGCTTTGATGAATTGAGGGCATAATGCATGCTAAAGCAATTTTACAATACTGATCGAAAACTTTCTAGTCAGTTTATAAATAGAATGATACACTTTCTTTTAGGAGTTTGTATCATGCTGCAGATCTTTTCAGTTTCTTGATATCTTCTAATCAGGTTTATCGCATTAAGCTTGTTTTATTCTCTAACAAATAGAGTTGCATAGGGCTGATGGAAATCAACCTAAGCTTAAATCCCTGCATTTTTGAGATTGTAAATATGGTTCTGAACGTGGACATGTTGGAATGGGAACAGAGTGGTTTCATCTCCATATTATCAGGGGCTACATGGTTTTTTCATCAAAATTGCTGTAGATGTGGCTTTTAACGTTGTTACTTGTTTTGTCATATATCTAGAAGTACAAACCAAGTTTGTCAGTTGCTTAGTGAACTGTTGTATATCCTTGAGATGGGTGGAATATTAGCAAATGGGTAATTACCAATTGGCAAATATGTTTATTTGTTCTGCATTTTTATCTTGGATTTGCTGTTATATGAATGGTGTGGTACCAAAACTTGGCTTCTAGTGCATTTGGCTGTTTCAAAAGAACTAAGACTGACCTGCTGGTATTTAGATTCCTGTTTAGTTGCCATTTTTAAAATGAAAGGCTTGGTTGGACATTGCAAGGTCTTTAAAGGATTACTTATCATTAAACAATGGATACAAAATGGTAAATGTAATAAAAATAAATGACAAATATAACTGGATAATTTTGTATTCACAAGTCTTTGATCTTTTAATCCACTTTTATATATCTTACAGATTAGTTATGGTTGTTGTTTTTAATTGGTTTCTTCAGGAACTATGGCGTACCTCTGCACTTAATACGTGAGCTTTATGAGACCTTTAGGAATTTTAAAATTCGTGTTGCTGATTACATGCGTTATCGGAAGATCACATCAAATATGAATGATAGATTTCCAGATGCAACCCCAGAAGAACTCAATGCGTGAGTCAAATATTTGTTTATGAACTTATTTTTATGATATTGAAGAATTGTTAATTGCACCCTGATTTTTTATTCTTAACCGCTTACTGATTGGATGAGCAGAAATGATGCAACCTGTATTATATGTCGTGAAGAGATGACCACAGCAAAGAAGTTAATTTGTGGACATCTTTTTCATGTGCACTGCCTTCGGTCATGGCTGGAGAGACAGCATACCTGCCCTACATGCAGAGCACTGGTTGTACCATCTGAAAATGGGACAAGCTCATCCGGAGGGCAACAGGGACCTCGTTCAGATGCCCATCAACAAGGTAATCTCATTGTGACGTCATCTAAAAGATGGACTCTTTTCTTTGAGAGTTTTGATTCTAAACTGATATATGCCAACTATTAGTTGCGATCTGGTTTTGAGATAATATGTGTCATGCATGAATAAATTGCAAAACTTTTTGAAAATGTATTGCTTTCTCCTAGGTATCAGGTAAAGCTAACTTTGGTGCTATTTTGTTTTCAATCAATTATTAGCCAAGATTTCTGCTCTTCATCTCTCTACTTTTTTCCCTTTTTTTTTTGGGTGATACCGGAGACCTGGGGAAGGCAGGGTCCGTTGGACCCAACCCTCCTTGCCAACTACAGGGGAACTAGCACAGCTGCCCACCACTCCTCATCTTTTTAGTTGTTGTTCATTCATGTCTTTTTTATTTGCATGTAAGCTAGCTAAGGTATATGCCTTCTGAAACATGGTGGGAAAAATGTTAAATGTCCATGGGTGTTAAGCGTGCATACAGGCATGGGCATGCACCTTAGTGGGTGTATTACTTGACAGCTTTTCTCCCCAACCTGAGGCCTATATCTTGGACTTGGAGATGGTTTCCATATACGGATCCCTAATATTTGGTGTGTAACCTGTTCCCTGTCCTAATTAATATATGGCTTATAGGGCTATTATAACACATAGATAGAAGCTACTAAGCTGATTCTGTTTGCCAAGCATATGGGATTTGGACATTAGCCTTTGCTAGTTGCTGCTTTGTCCTGCACAGATGCCACTATATTTCTAAGTTTTATAATATTGCTATTAATCAAACTGACTTCACTCTTTGAAAAACATGGGCTAATCCTTAAATTGGGAACAGGGTCAAGCACAAGTTCAGCAACCCAAGGTTCTGGCAGTGACATGGCCACTGATAATTTGACCCAGCATCAGGCCAGGCTTCAGGCTGCGGCTGCTGCTGCATCAATATATGAGAAATCTTATGTCTATCCTTCTGCAAACACACTAGTTTGGTAAGCATTTTTATGCAGTTGATACTGCATGTCCGTCAATGACATTTCCATTTTCCTCATTTTGGCAGTTTTATAACCTCACGTCTTTTCCCATATGTGTTTCTGTTATACGGAAATTGCAGTGCACTGATAATCAGTTATAGCATTTCCAAAAGGCAAAATTTATATCTTTGAGAATAATGTTAATGTGTCATCTAGACCTAACTTATTTGACTTCTGATTTGTAGAAAAGTTGTGTAAATGTAGCCGATAAAGAAGTGGCAACACTGTTCTCCTCTACTTAAGTCTCTTTTAAACTTAATTATGAAATGATAAATATTAAATATAAATATAAGAAGGTAATCATTTGGATTGAGACCTATCGCTATCATGGAGCTATATGATTATTGGGTATGGGAAAACAAAATGAAGTGAAACATCTAAACCCACTAGAAGGGAAGCACTTTAAACACAAGTATAGCGTGTTAACATTGGGGTGCTAGATTTTAAAAGGTGATCAGTGGTTTATTCATTGGCTTAGATGCCTTTCTAGACCTTCAAGGTCTTCGCATCCATCTGCTTTGCTTTCTATATTATGGTTGATGCCAGATCTTTTACATGATTAGATCTGGGTGCATTTGTTGGCTACAACCATTTAGTTGTTAAAATAACAGTAATTTTCATTTTACATGCAGGTCTCCTGGATATGCTGTACTTCCTCAGGCTTTTGGGCCGACGGCTGACTCCACCAAGGTGGAATCTAGTGGGGAACAAACAGCCATCGGACAACAGCATGCCATCCCTGGTGGACAGGCAAACTTGTCCTTTCCGCAATTCCCACATTGTGTTTTTGTCCCTTTCCAGTTGCCTGGCGCCAGTGGAAACATAGGAGAGGGATCAGTTGGCAATCAGAATATTCCCGAATCCCAGTTGGAGGCTCAAAGGAAGATTATTCAACAGAAGATTGAGGTATCATTTATGTAGTGTTCTGGTGCTCACCCCATTCCAGTTTGTATTACTGTTTTTTAAACCTCCTCCTCTTTTCTCAATAGGTGCTGCAACATCAGCTGCAACTTCTGCAGAAGCCAAAAACTGAGGAAAGCTTGGACGGTGGTCTCACAGCCTCATCAGATAGAAAGGGAAAGAGCATTGCATCTTCTTCTTCTGTTTCAGATTCCCATAACGAAGAAACTGAAGAGTGAAAGAGTATATAGTTCTTGCACAATTGTAGTTCTTTGTTTTTTTTTCCTCTTTTTCATGTGGGAACTAATCATAGAGTATAGAAGGGAGGACAGTTAGCCAAAAAAAGTTGTGGCATTGCATCCCTGGCTGCTGAAATCAACAGGAGCAATGTGTGTTTCAATTTTTAAATTGACGTAGTCTTTTTGGATTAAAGATGACTACAGTCGATTGCAGTTTGTATCAAATTATCTTTTAGTTGCCCTGTTTTCTAGCAAGTAGTAACATTCTATTGATCTCAGCTTTCTATTGGCCCAATTTATTGACTTCATTTGTTTTTTAACCTTTACCCGCGCGGTACGAACAGGAACTTGGAGGTAGGAAGGAAGGAAGGAAAAATATATAAACGAAAGAGGAATGAAAGAAAAAGAAGGGGAAGAAAAGAAAGAGTAAATGATTTATTTTAAATGGAAGAGAGAAGGGTATGCTTGTTCAGTTTTCCTCTCTCTTCCTATTTTCCTTCACTTTTCTTTCCTCCTTTCTCTCTTACCAAACATATTCTAAGGTTGTGGGTGGTAGACATTGGGCAGATGAAGGGGTGGACTGCAACAAAGCTTGGATTTGTTCATTATTGTTTTCCTTTTCCAGCAAGCCAATAAGATCTGAAACTTTCATATAATTTTACACCGGATCGAGTATTTTATGCAAGTAATTATAACAAAGTGTTCTAGTCCTAAAATGAAAGGATATATTCTTTAGTGGGTTAAAATTGTAATTTTACCTCCGAAGAGGCGAAGGCAACTTGACAGGAGGATCTATAAATGTACAGATATCTGAATTTCATTTCAATTTCATTTTCTTCCCACGTTCTTCCCTTTCTGCTTATAGAAAAAATAAAGTCCAGAGACAGAAGAATCCCTCAAATTCGTGAAACTTCCACTCGAATTCTTCCTCAATTCAATGAATCTGTCAAATCGAGAACACTAAACCTTTAAAAGCCCCCAATGACAAACAGCGCAACTCCGCCTGCCGCAACGGCGAAAGCTCAGCAAGGCGCAGTGGCGTCTCCAACCAGCTCACGGTCGGTGACGGAGACGGTAAACGGGTCGCACCATTTCGTGATCCAGGGATACAGCTTAGCCAAAGGGATGGGAGTGGGCAAGCACATTGCCAGCGATAATTTCACTGTCGGCGGCTATCAGTGGGCTATTTACTTTTACCCTGACGGCAAAAACCCCGAGGATACTTCTAGTTACGTCTCCGTTTTCATTGCGTTGGCTAGCGAAGGAACTGATGTTAGGGCTTTGTTCGAGCTTACGCTACTGGATCAGAGCGGGAAAGGGAAGCATAAGGTTCATAGCCATTTCGATCGCTCCCTTGAAAGTGGGCCTTATACCCTCAAATATCGTGGCAGTATGTGGTAGGTTAAATCCTTTCATCTTATTCTCTTCCTTTTATTTTATTAATGATTAAATGCTTGGAATTTGAATGAGTTTAGGCTGAGCAAAAGCAACTGATATAAGGCGGAATTATCTTTAGTCGATTGCAATGAATGAATGAAATGAAATGCAAGTTTTAAAATAATTGTTCTGTGTCAAAGTAAATTCTTGCTTTTACTATCTCAACTGGGATCTATTTTTATTCATATTAACATGTTTCCTTGTGTGTTTCTATGCACATCTTCTATGTTAATGACGCTTTTATGAGGTTTCAGTTGGTCTTATGATCAAAATCTCTTGTTTGTTATCTTTTGGTTTTAATTTAATGCATAACTATTGTACAAGGTAGGTAATAATGTTATTACCATGGTGGAATAAAGCTTTTGTGTGAGAGAGAGAGAGAGAGAGAGAGAGAGAGAGAGAGGGAGAGAGTGGGTGTGTGTGTGTGTGTGGAAGAAGTTATGTACTTTCAAATGTTGTTTACATGTTCCTTTCGATTTCTGTATGCGGTGTTTATGTTTTTATTTATTTGATGATAGATTGATCTGGTAAGCTCTTTAGCTAATTCAACAGAATGGATGAATAGTCTACTTATTGTCTGTCTCTATTTACCTGACTTAAATAGTTATTCATGTTCTCATTAATCTAGGGGATACAAGCGTTTTTTCAGACGAGCTTTACTTGAAACATCAGATTACCTCAAGGATGATTGCTTGAAAATAAATTGTACTGTTGGAGTTGTCGTTTCAGCAATAGATTGTTCACAGTTACACTCAATTCAGGTGCCAGAATCTGATATAGGAGCACATTTTGGTATGCTGTTGGAAAATAAGGAAGGTTCAGATGTTACAATTGATGTGGCTGGGGAAAAATTTCATACTCATAAGTTGGTATTGGCTGCTCGATCACCTGTTTTTAGATCAGAGTTTTTTGGTGGGATGGATGAAGAAAAGAAAGAGATGGTTATAACCAATCTAGAACCTAAGGTTTTTAAGGTGAAAACCTCTTCTTGAAGGGCTTAGATCTGACTGTTGTTCTTGAAATTATATTATATTGATTATTGCTGCTTTATTTCAATTGTCAAACAGGCCATGTTGCACTTTATATACAGAGACACTCTTTCAGAAGATGTGGAGAGTTTTGGGTCTAGCCCTTCTTCTGTATCATCAATATCTGAAATGCTAATAGCAAAGCTGTTAGCAGCTGCAGATAGGTATGGTCTGGAGAGACTGAAATTAATGTGTGAATCCCATCTCTGCAAGAATATATCTGTAAATTCTGTTCTCAAAATTCTAGCTTTGGCTGATCAATATCATGCTATGGAGCTAAAAGCTGTTTGTCTCGGGTTCGCTGCTGAAAACCTTGCAGGTCTGTTACCTTTTTCCACTTGACTTATTTTCTTTCAACATATCTTCTCATGTTTAATCATCGATAAAATTAAAAGTGTTGTGAGTTAATATTTTGAAAAATAGACTGTTACTTGTTTGATCATGATATTTATCGCAAGTTGGAATCCTTTTTCAGAACTTCATGTTGAACCAAACAAACATCGTGTGCTAATGCAGAGAATGCTTCTGCTGCATAATTATGATACAGATACGATTGTTGGGACTTATCTTTAAACTGTATGTTGAGGAGCATGATTTGAGTATATGGTATAACAAAATGCTAATAAATAGTACTCAACATGGTTGCTTACTCTAGAATAGGCAACTTGATGCATATATTTGGTGGTTTATTTGAATACTGGTAAAACCATTAAGGATATTCTGGATTTATCTATCGCAAATTAAGGTCTGCTTGCTTGTATATACTTCCTACTGGCGTAATGGAATGATAAGTCAAAGTGTGTGATAATCTGAATTCTAATCTGCCTGTCAGAGCCAGGCTCTATGCAGTTTTCTATTGTTGTGAGTGAAGCTTATTATTGGTGGAGTAGGAGGCACAACATTAGATCTACATTCTAGAATATCTCTAGAATCTCCACCAGTTCAGGAGCACAGTAGTTAGTTGGAAAGAATGAAAGTTTTCTTGGGCATATATTTTCTATCCCTATCTCTTATGGGTGTTCTTATTGCAGCTGTCATGCGGTCAGATGGCTTTGAATACCTAGAAGAGAACTGCCCTTCACTTCAGTCAGAGCTCCTAAAGACAGTTGCAGGTTGTGAGGAGGATTGTAGCAGCGGTGGAAAATCTCGCAGTGTTTGGGCACAACTTTCAGATGGTGATACTAATGGCAGGAGGGTGAGGCAAAGAACCTGAACTGATTATCATTGCCTTGTAAATGGATGTGATCATGTACCTGTATAATGACCCACATCAACAACTGATTGGTTGATTGTAGGTTTGTGGGTTTATTGTAATTTGTAAATCTCTTTGTATTAATTGTTCTCGAACAGTGAAAGACTTGGCTCTGCTGTTCTGTTTACAGCTTTGCTAACAAATTTTGCCATTTCTAGGTGGAGATATAACAGCTGTTAATTGTAACTAGTTCTTCTTCTCTTTTGTTCTCTTGTTTTTGTTTCGATTTCATTTTGTTGCCCTCCGTCTTGATTGGTAAGATGGGCTGCTACTTAGATATGTAACATCAAATTTGTATTTGCGCCATTGTACATGTTTGGTTTGGCAATTGTTTTTGGTTGAGGCAGTTTGAAGATCCGGTAGAGTAGGAATATCAACTTTCAATTGTTGTCTTTTGTTTTTCCACTTTTCCTCTAGATTTCAATGAAGTTTAGCTGTCGGGAACGAGAAATAAGTGATCCAATGGGTCTTACGTTAAATTGGATTCAAGGGTCAGGAAGGATTGCCCACAAACATATCATGTTTATTTTTGTAATATTTTGAATAATATAGTTGCCCGAGTTGAATTGGGAATGTTCTATTTTTGGATTAATTTGTCAACTGTCGCGACCTTTTGACCTTTCTTCATATAGGAAAAGTTCAAACCGACCTCTAGCCAAACTCTGTTATAGACCTTCGATGTTCCCTTAACAGCAAAGACATCTCCTTCCATTGCATTCAACTTTCTCCTCAACTCACTCAACAAGTACGAGAACAATTTCGACAAAGGCAACAAGACAGCCCAGCCCAAGTCCATAAAAGTAACAACTTATAAGTAAAGCATAGCACCTTTGGTCAAACGAATATAAAGCCTAGCGGTCTTCCTTGGAATTCTTGCTTCCCAAGGAAATCACCGCATATATAAATCCTAAGATTGAAGGGTAAAGATAATGGCATTTTTATATTTTGTTTTTATCTATTTCTTCTTCTTCCTTGAGGAAATTACTTGGTCCTTCACTTTCCAGGGGCTGTGATTCAGAATATTGCAGCAGAAAGGGTTTTTAGTTAGCACCATGGCGTATGGCTGGTGCTCTCACTGCCTCAACTTTTGCAGGGTGGCTCTCCAAGGTTCCTTCATGTAAGTAATATTCCCATATATGAATTCTTAGAAATCGAATTACTGGTAATTATATGTAATTTCTTTTTCTTGTCAAGAGACATGTCTGACAAGTCGCGTAAGTCTCTACAAAAATTTTTTCAGAAATAATTTTACTCAAAAACTTACCGTATATGATGTGAATACAGATCGTGTTCAACATGTGGAAAGGTGTTAGGGCAAGTTAGTGTAAAGAAAGCTTCTTCCGACACGGAGAGGAATAGTGAAAGAAGATTTAAGAGAACCAAAAGAGTGACAAAAAGGCAAAAGCAGACATGATCTGCTTGGACTTGATTCTTTCCTGTTATCTCATCAGCAAAGCAAACCTCCATCGCCATGAATTAAAGAATTTTCTCCCTCATTTCTCTAAAAATTCTTTTAAAGTTCTTCTTCTAAATTCTCTTTCTATACTTCTTTTGCAATAAACAATTGTACATGGAGAAGGAGTTCAGTGGAAATTAACATCTGGGTACTTCTCAAATATGTTCACCATCCTGACAACAACTCTCTCTCTCGTTCTGAAATGACATTGCTCACCTGTCAACAGTTCCTGTAAAGAAAAGAGTTACATTATTTCCAGTTATATTTTAAATGCAGAAATCTGTTAGATTGTGATATTGTATTCACATATATAAATAAATTTTAATAGCAATTTCATGATTATTGTACCGAAATTAGGACTGCTAAACAAAACCAAATTAATTAACATTCTAAGTGTAGTACTAGAAAACTGTATCATCCTTAGTACTGTAAATTACCTCTCTCTGGTTTTTGATGCAGCCTCTAGACACTACAAGAACTTGACAATGGCATTTCAATCAAAATCCACTAGGCTGTTCTTCTGCATCATGCAACAACTCAAATATCTATATATGCCATTTTATGTTGTGGAAGAGATCCATAAATAGATAATTGACAAAGAAGAGAAAGTCTAACATGAGGGAAAAGAACCTGTTAGATTAGCCAAGGTGACTGCCTGGCAACCTGAAAAGAGTTCCAGGTTACATTTTGAACCTCTTGGAAAGGTGCAGGCAAGTCATCCTTGGCTACCAAACATGACTCTTCTCTTCATGTAAGACCTCTCCCCTTCTCAGTTCCAATGCACCAATCTGTGAGACATTTCTTGGTATTTATAGATTTTAAAGGGGAAAGGGGAAACCAGTTCTAGTTGTGATCGATTTGATATCGCTAGCATCATAATTTAGATCCTCTTGCAGCCCGTGCAATAGAATATATTCTGCTCAATCTTGAATGGAGAATTCTTATTGAAGAAAAAAGTGTCAACAGAAATACGACTATAGATAAAGTCAATTGAGAGGCAACATCTTTGTCTAACATTGACCACCTTCCTTTTTCTAAAGATATGACACTTCAATTGAATGGATATGGTGTTGACAGAAAGAGGTGGTCCTAAAAGTGCTAGGGATAGCAATAAGTAGTTTGTAATAAGATACCTTGAACTATCTGACCCGATTAAATAAGATTAGGTACCCTATAATCGGGTTCGGATAGTAATTTTAATATCCGTGATGGATTCGGATAGTGGTTTTAGGGTACCCATTACACAAACCCGGTTATAAAATTAATTTTTTAATATTAATTTTTTAGATTTTATTATACTTTTACTTAAAAATTAATAATAAATAATGTAATAATTATCTAATACTAATTAAAATTCATCAAATATGATTTTTTTAACTTTGATTTATTTTATTATGAGTTAATTTTAATTTATTACTTTAAATTTATTTGATTTATTAAATTTATTCGGTTATTTAACGGATAGTTGGGATTTTATTAAGATAGGGTTTAGGAAGCAATGTTAAAATATAATCAGATAATTATCAGGTTCGGATATCCTATAAAATAATAGAATTAGGGTACGTATATCTCAAAATTAACGGATGCCCTACCCGTTACCATCCCTAAAAAGTGCAGCAAGTTGAAAAATCATCACCTACCTTTACAAATCACATTCCATTACAATATCTCTTCCTTTCTATTTTGGTCTACCTTCAGTTGATCCTTATTGGAATATGTTCTTCTTTCCTTTTCAGTACAGTCTGACACCTTGCAGAGGCAAGAATGGGAGCAAAAAGAAAAGGAGAAAGTGCAGATTACATATGTTCAGTTTTTTATTATTTTTTTCTTTCTTTCTTTCTTTGTAATGCCCGCTTTTATTTGTTTGAAAACTAGACAAATGCAGGACATGAATCATGTTCTATCAAACACATTGGTGGTGGATAGCAACTTTTTGGCGGTATGTATGGAATCCAAATCTGATAATACACCTTTTTTTGGTATGCAAGAACCACTAGGCAAAAGGCCAAAGCTTTAATATGTTAAGTTGCTATGCTCAAATATAAAGCAGAAAGAAAGTTTTTCAATGGAAACTTGATCTGGTTTCTTTACTTTGAAAGGCTAATTAGCTATCAGTACATGATCAATGTAAGGCAAGGATCGTGATTAGGATCAAGCTTGCGGTTAAAATCTTGTCATTCTTTCGGATTTGATATATTTTGGGGTTTGATAGATTTTGGACCTCAGAATTTGAATGCCATGGAAGGAGGAAAATAATATTGAATTAGGAGAATAAATCTAATATTAGCAATGCAAACAAGAATCTGAAACCAACAGAACAAAGCAAAACTAATAACAGTGAACAGTTTACTCTTTTTATCTGAAAAATGAAGATAAGTAAGAACACATGTTTCAACAATTTAGTTCAAAGGGTTAAAGTGCAGGGAAAAGCTTGTTGAGGCTGCAGGGTAGTGCATAGAATTCTTCATTCCTAACATCTGATTGGTATAAGCTAAACTTCTCCCACCACTTCAATCCACTGTCCTTTCTGGTTTCCTCATTTTCTCGAGAAAGTGTTAAATCCAGGAACAAAGCAACCAGGGCAGCAACTGTCGTATGAGACATGAAGATCACAAGTACTATGTCATTGAACTGCAATCAGTTAGAAAAGGAAAAAGAAAAATGTTAAGTAGCTAATAAACAGGAGATCAAAATTCAGTAGAAATAGAAAAGTAATTCCGGGTTGATGAAGATTAGTCCAGGAATCTTACCCAACCTGTATGGTGAGCAGATCTCCAACCACCGTGATAATATTCTCTGAAGTACTGTGGAACTGACAAACCAATGAAGAAAGAGAAGCCTAATATGAATTTTGTTTTGAAACTGTTGAGATTGCAGAATTGGAGAAAGCTAAGGCCAGCAGAAGAGACAAAACCAAAGAGAACACAATATAAAGCTGCTACAATGGGCAATGGTATAGAAGCAAAAAATGCTCCAAATTTTCCTGGTGAAGGACATAATATAGCCTCAGATTAGTAATCATTAGTAACATGAACAGAAGGAATAAGAAAATGGAGAAAGTGCTTTGAGCTCCTTTTGTGACATGGAATGCAGTTTCAACTTGTATAGGTTAATAAAGCTCGAAAATGGAGAAACAACATTGAGTTTAGTATTCAATTGCTGGCCTACCGAATACAGAGAAGAAAATCATGAAACCAGCCGATATTTGTATCACTCTACGGCTTCCAACTCTTGTCAATGCCAAGAGGCCTACATTTTCACTGTGTAAAGAGCAAATTAGAGGTTAAGACTGATAGATATCTTTGTAATGATCCAAGTTTGATAACCAAGTTTCAGGTTTATTACACTGATGCAGTAGTGCCAGTAACACAACCAAACAAGCTATTGAGCAAAACACCTATTCCCTGAAAATGGGAGAATATTGCATTAATTATAACAGAGGAGACAAAGTCAAGAACTGAGACTTCATAGTAAAAGTATTCACTTAGATTTCTAAGAGCAAATCTCATTCTTACCAGCCAGCCAGTACCACGGCTAATAACAGAAGGTGGCACGGGAGTGGCACTTCCATATCTCGCAGCTGCAAAGAATGTACCAGTTGACTGCAAACAACAGTACGATGATTAGTTAGAGGTATTGATTTCATTATAGCTAAAACCGAAGCTTAACAGAGACTTTGAAGTTTTGTCGAAGGATCAAACCTCAAAGAGAGATACAAAAGCAGGAGCCATCATTACAAAAGCTTCTCCAGCATTAAAGGTAGGGCTTCCCCATTGAAAGGGAGATGGGATATATATCCTGCAGTTAAGGACATAATATGGAATAAGGCCTTATGTTGTCAAATAAGCCATCATTTATAGGAAAAAAAAGAAAAGATAAATATTCTACATGTAAGTATCCTGATCAATCTATGATGGGGTTAATATTTGTACTAGTTCTCATAATCTCACCAAGGAGCTGTGCTAATGAATCCAGCACGATCAGTGCGACAGCTAATCTGAGTGTTCTCAGGTTTGTGTTTGTACACAGTAGTTGAAGTTAGAAGTTGAGCAAATAACCATGTAATAGCAACTGAGAACAGGACTGCAAATCTGTCATAAAAGGGCTGCTTCGATTCTACATAACGAGGAAGGTACTGCAAAAGCACGAACCGCGTGACAGAAATTAAGAGAACTAATCAACAGCAACACACTATAGCCATTTCAGATTATTTGGTCAAGTATTGAAGCTTAAGGTACACAACTCCCAGATATGTAACTATATTTTGTTCTAAACAGAAAATTGTTGCTTAAGAAGAGGGTCTTTGTTCTAATACTTTAAACATGGAAATGAAAACAAACAAAGAGCTTACCTGTGAGATGAAAACCATGACAGTGACCCCTGGAAGGCCAACTTCTAAACATTTTGCAAGCTTAAAGGGAAAAGAAATAGATTAGCTAATCATTTAGTAAGAGATGGCAGCAGTCCTGCAATTATCAACAATAGCTGAGAGCAAATAATGAAAGGATACAGAAAATTTTACCATGGGGAAGCCAAGATGATAAAGTCCCAGTCCAGTAAAAGTCACATATGGAACAACAGAGAGAGGGCTAAGGAACCTGAACAAAGGAGTTATACCTGGTCAGGATACCAGCCGTGCTAGAAATCTAACTACTTGCAAGAACTCACCTCACAGCATTTCTCCACAATCCTAAAAATCCCATTGTACTTTGGAAACATGCAGCAACAATAAGTGCACCTTGGATCCCTCTCATTGTCCGTACAAACCTCTGTGAAATGATAGTACAATAATTAAAAGCACATTTAACGAGGATCCTAAAGTGATGTAAACAACTAGCCGCGCTTGAAGATTATATAGTTGAAAGGGAAATTTACAAGCATTAACATAAGTAGTAAACCTCGTAAGGATCTGAATAAGAAGTGAATCTGCTTGCTTGGATAATAGAAGTAACAGGAATTAAATAAGCATATGAACCCACTATTACTGTGGGGAGTCTGGTTCCAAGGATTGACTGAAAAAGTGTGCTGAATCCTGAAACAAAAAGTAAGTTCTGCATCACTGCTGCCTTCTCAGCCTGTATTAATGTGGTGGAAGAAACAGAATGAGGCTCAGCTAGATTTGGCTACTTGCACAATGCATCAAAAGGGAAAAAAAGAAGACAAAAATGGGAAGCATCAAGATAAATATATGATCTATTAAATCCTCACGTTTCCACCGCCCATTTGAGGAACAATTATGCTTGGAATCAAAACGGTGATGCCAAGAGTGAGTATATAATGCTGGAACCCCAAAACAATTGCTTCAGCTGCATACAAATAAACTTTCCCATTTCAACAAAAACTGAAAATATCAATCAAGAAGAGGCTGATCAATGATTCAAAGATTAGATGACTGAATTATATATTTGGTCCTGAAAGAAAACGCGGGGGCATTGCATGAAAGTCTGAAAGTTTCATGAAGAACAAAGCTTAAAGAGAAGAAGCCATTAGAAAGTGAAGAAGCAATTTGAAAAGAAGTTAAAAGTCATGACTCGTGATGATCAACGTACTAACAAGCAACAACAAACAAAGAAAGCCACTGCTAATGGAAAAAAAATTAGATGTGAGATAGTTTTACGGACGCCATGGAGGAGGACTGTTAACGCAGTACTGAACTCCGGGCAGTTGCTCCTTGACTAAGTGTGGTTGTGGCGCCTCAAACTTTTTAGTATTGGCAGCAGCCGCAGCCCCACCCCCACTGTTACAGCCACCGCCGTTTTGGGCCATTTCTATCAGAAGGATACTTACTTGCAATGGAGCATAGGAACAAGAACCGATGAGGCATTGCTTAAAAGGACTGGAATGGCTACCGTTAGTCCGTTACTTATTTCCTAATAATTAGATATTTATTGGAGATTTTGTGAAATATTTCATTTATAAGCTAAAAATCAGGATATTAATGTCAGCAAACAACCAAGAAATATATCTGGATTTTGTCAGAGAAACAACAATGCCGCAACTGGAAAGAACCCTTTTTTTCATTTTAATTGGATTCATCATTTCTAGATTTATCCAAATTTAATCTAAATAAATAATCAACCTGGTAATATCAATCAAATTCAACTATGGTCCAGGGTTCCATAGTTTTATCCAAATTAAACTTTTATCTACAAATTTAAAGCATGATATATCCTGCATTGATTGCATTTATTGAGACTAACAGGTTAATTTTGCTTGTTGCAGATGGCTCATACGCAAAAGAAGAGAAGGCCTAGCATGAGGAACAGAGGCTGTCAAGTTAGCCAAGAATGCTTGCCTGCTGCTTGGGAGCTGTTCCAGGCTATATCAAAAGCACCCAATTCAGCTTCATGAGTAGGCAAGTCATTCTTGGCTATGAAACAAGACTCTGATCCTCATATTAGACCTCTCTTCCTTCCAAATTCAAGTTCTATACTGAGATGCAAAATCCTTAGGCTTCAAGTCTCTATTTTTAGCCTCAAAAAAATATAATTAGGGATGAGACCGAGACCAAGACTACTGCCACCATATTTCCTCATCCAAGAATAAATTCTGTTCCATGTATATAGTTTTGGTCTTGGTGCTTAATAATGGTGGCAGAATTTCTGGAAAGAATATATAATCGGTTCAAAAGGAATGTCAATGTGAAAGATTCAATTTGGCTGACCTTTAAGCTGTTTCAAAGGATATGAATTATTTGCACATGCAAATCTTTGGTAAATCATTCGATGTGCAATTTGGTAGCTTATATTTTCGACAAGTGGGTTTCGAAAGGTATCGTGATCGTCTCAGCTCTAACTACAACTCCCACTGGATTCGTCAATCCTGCATTCGGCAGGTCTTCAACTGCCTCTGTTTGAGTAGCCGAAAAGAGGCCAGTTTCGCGAAGCTGTGGCCTTTGGCAAGTGAGATATAATCGTTCTGTTCACTTGATTGTCATAAATACAAATGATGCGCAAACTACTGGAAATATTTCAGTGAAAAGTAATGAAATCATACAAGATTTTGCACAATTCTTGGGCGAAAATCTTGTCATACAAATCTTTATACGGGCAGGAAGACTAGGAAAAAGATACTATCCATTTATATGGATTTGGATTTTAAGGCGAAAAAGAAGGGAAAGCCAAGCTGTCAAATACATGACTAGCTTGAAATACAACATATAATTGAAATTTCCGAAGAAAAAACTTTCTCATGCTCTGCCACCAACACCTCCGCCACTCCCAGAACCGGTGCCTGAGCCTTGACCAGCCCCAGCGCCCACTCCAACTCCAATGCCTATTCCAATTCCTACTCCGAATCCTCCACCACGATTGCCTACTCCTTGACCACCATTTGCACCGCCTCCAGCTCCAAAACCGCCACCATGACCAGATCCACCACCTAGCCCTCCGCCACCGCCGCCACCACCTCCTCCTCCACCACCACCACCACCTCCACCAACACCACCACCGGCTCCGCCTCCTATACCACCACCTGCTCCAAATCCACCTCCATGGCCAGAGCCTCCACCTATACCACCCACGCCTCCTCCTCCCCCACCCCCTCCACCTCCACCTCCACCTCCACTTCCAGCAGAACCACCAATTCCACCACCTACACCACCTCCGGCTCCAAAGCCCCCACCATGTCCTGAACCACCGCCAACCCCACCACCACCACCACCACCTCCTCCTCCTCCTCCTGCAGCTCCACCACTTACACCACCTCCAACTCCAAAACCTCCACCGTGCCCTGAACCACCACCAACACCTCCCCCACCACCTCCTCCAAAACCACCACCCCCCCCAACACCTCCTCCACCACCAACTCCCACTCCTCCTCCTGCGCCAAATCCACCACCATGACCCGAACCACCTCCAATCCCACCGCCACCACCGAGACCCCCTCCCCCACCAAAGCCACCACCTCCTCCACGACCACCAAATGGAGGCCCACGTCCACCGAACCGGCGTCCACAACGCCTTCCACCCCATCGACAATCATCATCTCCAGACCTAGCTTTGTCGACATGGTCATCACCCACAGCAGTTGTACTCGTATGAAGCAAAAGCACAACGTAGGAAAAAAGGAGAATGAGAGAGACCCATTTTGCAGAGACAGCCATTGAATTTTGTTCCTCTGTTTTCGTTACTGATCTACCGATCACTTAGCTTGCTTGTTCAAATGTGAGCTTATATATAGGGTTCATCCACTAGACAAGTTTGCAGTACCCCATGAGCCGGCATTAATCGGTGCATGTTTATATTCGACGCGTTGGAGCCGTTGGGGAACTGGCGGGAACATTAATGTCGAAACCAAAGTCAAAACAAGACTACTGAATCAAATGGTAGACTTAACGATGGACCGAGAGGGTCTTCAAGGATTTACAATTGCAGATCAAGGTTTAAGCATTAATTTATACGAATACGGACAATGGACGGGAGAGTAATGTTGCATTATTATCTTGATATGTATTCGGTTGACCTGTTGACGATGAAATTTAACCATGCATGTGTGTAGGCGGAAATGCATCCAAGGCAATATCCAGTAATTAAGTAGGGCATGCCGCTTGCCCATACAGATATGTCCGACTCCGAGGGCAAAGCAGCTTGTCAACTCTGCCCACCGCCGACACTTTAATTGAAAGTTGAAACTACCAACATTAATTTACACACAGTCCCTATTGATAATTTAAGTTTTACCAATGCATAGCATAGTGCTTAGAGCACATTGAAATTCATTATTGTTTTCCTTCTCTCTCTCTCTCTCTCTTTTTTTTTATAATTAAAGTAGTTGATGCAGCGGAAAATATTCATTATTGTACGCTGGGAAAGGGGATTTGAGTTAATGGTTTTACATCTGGATCAGATCGAGAAGAAAAGAACTTGAGAATGGCTCTTTTGTAGAAAAACTGTCTTGATGAGAAAAATTATTAGGTAAATCGGGCATACCACGTCATTCATTATCTATAGACTTGATCAATGAAGTTGTGACAATTTAAAAATTATGATACAATTATTAAAATTCTATTACAATTATAACCTTATAAATTAAAGATTTACCATTTAAATTCTTTTTCTTTGTAACATAGGATTAAACCTTTGTTAAATTAGTACCTTAAATTTTAGAAATTTTTTTAGTTAGCACAAATTCATTGCTCAAGTCTATGGATAACGTGGTAACCCGAATCTATCCAATAATTTCTCCTGGATCTACAAGATGCAAAGCTTTAATGTCAACATTATAAGCTATTATTCAGGATTCAGAAAGAGCGACAAAATGATGAAAACTATCTACATAAGTTACCCCCTATGTCCCTTTTTGATCAACTTATTACAACTTTGACAATTAATTATAACAAATATATATATAATTAAATTTTCAAAAAATATATTTTGAAAATTTTAAGATTTGTACTTTTCAAATTTTATCTTCATAAAATTTATAACTTTATAATTTTATCACAAATAATAAACAAAGTTATGATAAATTGACCAGTTAAATAGGGACAGAGGGAGTACAAGATAATAGATCAGGAAACTATCTTGACAAAATTGAAGATCGAGAACATAGGTGTTATTTAGACTAAGGACTCAGGAGAGAATTCTGAACAAGGGAAAAAAATGTAGTGTTAGTGGAATGTGGCTAATAGATCAAGAGGCTGCAATATAAATTATATATTGTTGTTTTTTTTTTAATTTTTTTTAATTTTTTATTTAAATCTTACCGTTTCCATTTCGATGCAAAAGACTAGCAATAAAAGTCAAAACAGATAATGGACTCTAACTGAAAAAATACGTGTACAGCTCTTACTTTGAAATTTCTGTCCTCTAGTCGACGGGAAACGGTGAACCTGTTCGTTCAGGCTTTACGGCGTAAAAAATATGGCAGGATACTTGGTTAACAGCAGACTTGGTATGATACTTGGGAACTAGATACTGCCAAATTAAGAATTCTGGATTTTATCAGAGAAACTGCAATGCCGCAATGGAGAAAGAACCCATTTTTCATTTTAATTCGATACAGTACTATTTGTAGATTAATCCAAAATGTAATCTAAATAAATAATCAAATTCAACTATGGTCCAGGGTTCCACAATCTACAAAATTAAAGCATGATAGTATATGCTGACTTATTCAAGGGTCGGGTTACCCGTCTAAAACCAATGACCCGACCCAAATTTGGAAGGGTTTTGACAAAAATATTAGGCCCGAATATCGGGCCTTGGACAAGGAATGAGGCACATTTAAAAAACAGGGTCGGGCTTTAGTCTTAGGCTTTAAAGCCCGAGCCTGGCCTGGCTCGTATTTACATATAATAAAATTTTAATATTCTTAGTTTCCAAAATATTATATATGTATATAAGATTAGTATTTTAAATATTACATATTAGAAATATTTTTAAAGAAAAATATAATCTTAAATAATTCTAAAAATTATTCTATAATAGTTCTTAGTGTTTTTTAATAATCTTATAATTATTATTTTTTAAATTTTTATTTGAGGTAAAAAAATTTATGCAGTTATATTTAAGTCTGTATGAACCTTGAACAAATGGTTAGATTCAAATTATTGGGCTAGGCCAGGCCTAGACAATTCAAATACATGTTTTCCTCAAGCTGAAGCTTGGCCCGAATACGGCCCCGACCCGGCCCATGATCATCTCTACGGCGTGCACTAATCTACATTTATTGAGACTGATAAGTGAAGCTGTAGATAGCTCATACGCAAAAGAAGAGAAGGCCTAGCATGAGGAAAAGAGCCTGTCAAGTTAGCCAAGAGTGGCTTGCCTGCTGCTTGCGAGCTTTTCAAGGCTATATCAAAAATACCCAATTCAGCTTCATGAGTAGGCAAGTCATTCTTGGCTATGAAACAAAACTCTGATCCTCATATTAGACCTCTCTTCCTTCCAAATTCTAGCTCTATACCGAGATGCAAAACCCTTTGGTCTCAAGTCTCTATTTATAGCCTTATGAAAATAGAATTAGGGATGAGACCAAGATTGCCATCATTCCTCCTCATCGAAGAATAGATTCTGCTCCATGCATATCTAGTTTTGCTTTTGGAGCTCAATAATGATGATGGAATTTTTGGAAAGAATATATAATCGGTTCAGAAGGAATGTCAATGTGAGTGATTCCATTTAGCTGACCTTTAAGCTGTTCCAAAGGATACGAATTATACACATATGCAAATATCGGTTGCGAAATCATTCTATGTGCATTTTGGTTTTGGCAAATTGCTCGGTTGCCTTGGTCTGTAAAATTCTTGGCGATGAAGTCTCTCCTTCTAGAGACGTCTAGCAAATAAGTTCCTCATTGATTCGGTTTTTAATATGAAATATTTGATCTCTTGATTTGGTTTCAAAAAGATTTCGAAGATATATTAGTTATTAAGGCAAACTGTTACAAATTGGAAGCCATTTACTCTCTCTCCACTCCTTGTATGCATGCAACTGTATTTCAATGCCCACGATGGAACATATGCTTCGCAATCTTGAAAACGAAGAAAGTTGGGGCGAAGGTATAATTGACAAAGGCAAGAAGTCAAAATCGGACAAAATCTTCGGGTAAACGCTAACTCATTGCTCATTAAGATAAGGTCGTGATCTTGTTCGTTGGATATATGGCTTTACAGGATCCAACTTTATCCGATCAAATCAGATCCATTCTTTTCCATTTTAATCTACATATAAATTCAAGTGATTCGTTATTAATCTTTTTCCTTTTGAGTCAAGTCCAAATCTTATTTCTACAAATTAAAAACCAAAAATGTACATGATGAGTGAGGCAGAGAAGTTGAGAGATTGCTAATAATGTTGGACTGAACAAGCAAAAATTCGACACAGACACTATGGTAAAGATCAAAAGAACTATTTAGAGAATATATTAAACTTCAACCAGAAACCCAGATAGCAAAAATTATTAAAAGTTTCTTCCACCAAAATGTTCAAACAAAAATATAAAGGAACACGGCAGATACCAAAGTCTAATTCAGGCAATGCAATGGATAAGTGTACGATGTCACCAGATGACAAAGTATGGATCCCTCTTTATGAAACGCCAGGAAGGGTAGCACTAGCACCTGAATCCTGGAGGGACGAGCTAGGGAGAGGATGTTTGGGACTAGGCGTCTGCGCTGCCGAAACAGCCTGAAAAATTGGATGATTGGTTATGGGAGGGAGATTTCTTTCCTCTGCAACCAGTTTTACTCGACAGTATAGACTTTCGGCCAATTCTTTAAGTCTCTGCTCTTTCCATTCGAATTCTTTCAACCGCTCTTCATATTTTTTCTTCACTACTTCCAACTGCTTCTCTTTTGTTTTGAGTTCTCTCAGCCTTTCCTCATAAAGCTCCTCTTTTGCTGCCAGCACTTCAAATCTCTCTTCAAGTTGCTCTAATTCACTATCTATAAACTCTTTCACGCTAACCCTTTTCAAGCTATCTTTAACAGATTTCTCCATGGTTTTAAGTTGTTCCAGATTCTCGTCGTTTGGGCTTTTCAAAGTCTCAATCTCTTTCAACCTCTGTCCAGCAGAATCTCTAATGGCAATTAGTTTGTAGAAATCATTATCTCTGACCACTCCTTCGAACTTGCAATCGATCAAGTCCACAAGAAGCTCAATCTCCCTTGCTAGATTCTGAAGAGAGTCGAGAAACTTTTGCCTCTTATCAAACTCCAACCTCTGGCTTTCATAAAACAGCTTCTCTTTCTCTTTTATCGATTTCTGAATCAACCCATATTCCGCTAGCTTGGCTTCAAGCTCAGCAGCATGTTGCCTTGTTGTCTTTTCTCCTGATTTGATGGATTGCTTGTGGTCTTCTACAGCAGAAGCCTGCCTGGTTTTTAAATCCTCCCACAGAAGGGTGATCCAATAGGCAAAATAATCATCATCATCATCACCCAATTGCTTAACAAGCTCCGAGTCAAAATTGCTAGACAATTTCTCCATGAAGTTTTCAATTGCCCCCAAATGTGAAAAACAAAAAGACTATATTTGAAGCTTAATTGCACTTGGGAAGGTTTTGAAATTTGGATAAGAACCTTCCCTAGCTCTACACTACAATAATACTGGAAGAGTTCACTGGGAGTAGGCTTGCTTTGGGGAGGTTTTGAAGTTGCGATCAAATTCAATCTGGCTGTATTTTTAAAAAGAAAAATCCTAAATATGGATATTGTTGAAGTGGTTGAACTTGTTAAACTCTTTATCATGAAAAAAAATTAAAATTTTAAATTTTAAAATATTTGCTTTTATTTTATCCAAATTACCAATATATTTGAAGATATATTAGTACTTAATAATTTCTCTATTAATTAATTAATGAATTAAAGTCCCATGCATGCCCAAAATTGAAAATTTTTATAAATCATCCAAACCAATGGGAACGTAATCTTTTTCTCTTCAAAACTTTTTTTTTTGTACATAAGAATTCGGAGGAGCAGGCTTAATTATCGCCTTAATATTAATTAGAAACGAGATTCTAGTAAGAACTATTGGATATTAATTTTGATTGTCCCATGTATACAAGAAATTATTATATAGATCCCACCACATCATCCATGACATCAACCAATAGAATCCTACCAACTCAAAATAATAGCTAAAATTTAGCCCTTAATTTAACAATATGTTTAGTCCCTAGTTTTAATAAGTGAGATATTTACAGGATAAGTTTTGAAATTAAAGACATTAATGGAGTAGAGTTTTAATAATTGTAGATAAATTTCTAAATTAGTAAAATTATATTGGTTGATCTCATAGCTGACATGGTGGGATGGACCCATATAATAATTTTTTCATGTATACTCACACACATGATGCCATCACTTGGAAAAAGTTCAGTCGTGTCTCAACTTTTTTTTTTATAATTTCCAAATATAAATAGAGATTACAATCACAATCAAATATATATCCAACATAAAAATCAGACCAATAATTAAAACGGGTGAATCTTGATGAGATTCTAGAATCTTTTGCCACTAAAACAAAGCCCTCCTTGAGGAGCATGTGTGGGGAGATAATACCCTTGTTTGGTTGGTAAATGTTCAAATTACCTTTTACCCAAAAAAACAAAAGGTACAAATCAATCAATATTTTCACCAAATCTTTTCGGCTTAATATCTACTTTCACCCTTGAACTTGTCAAAATTTGATAATCCTTTCCTTGAACTGTCAATTGAAACAATTGCACCCTTGAATTTATCAAATCGAGACAATGTCACCATTCCACGTGACGTAACCGTTAAATCTGCTGACATGGAATTCTTATACCCACGTGGAATGCCATGTCATCGCTCAATGGGACCCACTTAATACCACATCATTTTTTCCTTCGTTTTTTGCCGTCATTCTTCCTTTTTCTTGGCTTCTCTCTCCCCGACCTTTTTTCTTTCCTTTATTGCTCAGAAATATTGCATTATTGCTAAAAAAAACCAGATTCAAATGGAACAAAAGAAACATTATTGCTCAGAAAACAAAAAAATTACAGCTCTCTTAATATGAAACCATCATGAAAAAAAAAAGTAGAAATATTGTCTCATCCCTTCCTAGAACCTTTCTTTTTTTTTTTGAACGGTGGAGCAAGGAAAACCATGCTATCCAACAAAAAATCAGTTCAAAAAGGAAAATCCGGAAAAGATCAAGCTCTAGCTTCTTGACTTCTTCCGAACTTTCTACTCCAATTGCCAAGTAATTAAAATGAGACTACTGCTAGTATTATTATTTAGTCAAAAAGACCAGAAACCAGGTCCTCATCTTATTCTTCTTCGGCCTTCTTGGGCTCCTCATGTTGCTCCACCCTATCTTGCTGGGCAGCCTCGACTAAAGCTGGAGCAACAGCAACAGCAACAACTGCAAACTTGCTCGGATCCTTGAGGTATTGTTTGACTTTCTCAGCTTGAGGGAAGGAGTAATCAGAAGCCACAGCAAGAGCAAGAGCATTCTTGTAGGAATTCATGAACATGTGAGGTGCAGCAGCAAGACTTGGGTACGAAACAGCCAATGAAAGGGAAGCAACCATGGAGACCCCATTAGCAAACTTCTCGAGAAGGTCATCTTCAGTCAAATTAAGCACTTCTGGGCTGAAGACCGAACCACTGCCATAAGCAGACAAGACAACAAGACCATAAGAGAATGGTCTTATCCCAAGCTTCGACAGATTCTAGTTTATGGAGGCGAGAAGAGTTGATCTGCACTTTTGCAGATCCAATAGAGACCAACAGTGGAGCAAGGCCATGGAAGACGATGGATGGGCGGCAGCTTTCTTGGTGTTCTGCAATTTTGAAAGAGAAGCCGCGAAAGAGGTTTTGTAAATGTTGGAGAGAGAACAAAAGGGCTTTTGAGTGTTTGTTTGTAGGTCCCAACAAAATATGACATGGCATGCCACATGGGTATAAAAATTCCATGTCAGCAACAAATGATTTATTTAACGGAATCGTTAGTCAACTGACTAACGGATTGACTAACGGAAGGGTGACATTGTTTCGATTTGGTAAATTAAAGGGTGTAATTGTTTCAATTGATAGTTCAAGGAGGGGATTGTCAAATTTTGACAAGTTCAAGGGTGAAAGTGGGTATTAAGCCAAATCTTTTCTATCGGGAGCTTTGCCAAAAATTCCTTGTTACCCCATATCTTCCTTTTGGTATCTTCCCCCAATCCGATCTATATCTCTTATGAATTATGATCATCTCGGTGGTAATTAATTGGTATTTGGCACATGTCCCTTTCTTGCTATCTCCTTTTCCAAATGAAGAGAATCACTTTCTGGTTTAAAACATTAACTAGGAAATGGGAAGAGTTTACCCTCTCGCACAAAACACAGAAAATTGGGAAAGAATTTGGCTGACAGTTAGATGATTATAAACAAAGTTAATTAAATTTCTGAAATCCGAAATGCTTTCATGTGTTACCTTGGCAATTGGCAAGGGAACTTGCTGCAGGTTCAGTAATACATTCCTTCTGCTATATATATATCCTGCCTGTCAGGGAAGCAAACAAAAAGGAATTGCACACAATCTGCTATAAATATGTATATATATATATCTGTGCTGCAAATGGAATCTCTCTAAGATGAGCATTCAATTTTGATAGAGGAAAGGAAGAAAAGAAAGCCTAACATAAGAGAGAAGAGCCTGTTAACTTAGCCAAGGAGACATGCCTGCAGACCAGACCCAAGTGCCATTTTACCTTGATCATCATACGCAATATTATGTGTATTGACCCCCCGGAAATACCGTAGGCAAGTCATCCTTGGCTATCAAACAAAGACTCTTATCTTCATGCAAGGCCTTTCTTCTTCTCATATAGTTTGATATCTGATATGCTAATTCTACACTCTGAAGTCTGTATTTATAGAGTCCCTTTGAAAGAATAAAAAACCATTTATATTCTTGTTCGTAACATGAATGGAATATTGATGGAAAATTGTTTATTGCCACAGAAATAATTAACTTTCCCACTACCCATCAATTTGCCTAGCTATTGCTCCTTCTTCTTTTTCCCAATTTATTTCTTTATAATTGAACCTCCGAAACAGCCCATATTGGTATATATTCTACATATCTGTTCAGTGCATAGACAAAAACTTCCTCCTCGTCTATGTGTTAAATGGAAAGTACTTTTACAAAAGCAGAAAGTTCTCCAAGGCTTCAAAAAATATCAAGGCCCAGAATATTGTCGAAACCAACTTGCTTGAATTCCTTGAGCTAACTTTTCCTCTATTGAATGAGCCCATTATAAATTTGTAGTACCCAATCCCTTAAAAGGAATATAAACGATGAGAATGGGCAAATTAAGGCTCAAGTTTCCTCACAGATCAGTTGGTGCATTCCCCACTGCCACTAAGAGAGGAAAAAGAATGAAAATCGAAAAAATACAAAAAATAAAAAAGAAGAATAAGAAGAGAGAGAGAGAGAGAGAGAGAGAGAGAGAGACAATTATTACTTTTCTTTTCATCAATAACATGAAATAACTGCAAGACAAGCCAAAATTAGACTAAGATGAGTGTGCTTTTCTGACAAATCCAATATGTTTTGGCCTCTAAAAGATGAATGGAATGCATGGTAATAATGAGTCTAAAAGCAAAATGTCAACTGGAACAAAATCTTTCCTAGTGGCACAAAAATAAATCAACTCTCGATTGTAAGATATTTTAGCAAAGCTCAAAAGCTAGCTAGCTAGCTGAATTGCCAATATATATATATATATATAGAATCTTTGACTATATATGAAAGTAAAAAAAAAAAAACCATCACTATCCAAGGATGGCAAGGGTCTAAATTCATAAGAATCATTGTTAGTTGAATTTATTCTCCCCTTAGGTAAAGAAATTTGCAAAAGTTTTCAAAACGAGGAAAAAATGAAGTCTCTGCAAAATTGTGGTCACAGAAGATCAAATTGTACTCACTTGACACTCGACTCTCCTATAAACCTATACCAACAATGGGCAATTGAGAAACCAATCATAAAAGATATTAATATATAGGATCGAATCTTTTGGGAAGCAAGAGATACTCTAGTCCACCATAATTTAGAAGCCAGCTTATAATATAAAAGAAATCAATTTCCTAATCAAAATTCCTTGAAAGGACTAATAACTAATGGTTCAGGCAAATTGATTTGAGCAAGTTGTTGGCACCAACGTGGGGAAAACTGGTTTGATGTACTTTCCAATTCTAAGCTACAGGAGGATGTGTCTCAACTTGGGTCCCTCCATCTGAAGTGAATATGTTCCATTTCCAGCGTGTCTAATTAATTAATTGATATATTCATTTTAGAGTGACAAAAACACACCAAAAAGGGCAAAAAAAGAGAAATAAAAAGCAAAGGAGAAGTTTTTTTTTTTTGTCTAGTCACAGGTCTCTACCTCTGTTTTACCGTCGGCGACTAATCTTGCTTGTACCTGCTGATGGCAAAGGGCTGGGTGCTCTTGTTGGGTGGTTTGCCATCTTAGGGCTTGAAACTGAGACTAATAGTTAAAGAATAAGATACATGTACCATCTCATCCCCACCCGCGTGGATAGTACAGTAGAAGTTCTAAATCTAATTGTTGAACATAAACCCAATGATGCCTACTATAGAATTTGAGCCCACAAGCCAAAGCCCAAAACACTAAACTCATAATATTGACCCAAACATTTACTAAAGCTCGGCCAAGCAAAGCCCATCAAACCGCATTCATATATAAGGTAACATTCAACACTGATAGGTAAGACTTTTGCTCGTAATCTCTTCTTTCTTTTCTCTATAACATCTCAGACTAACTTAAATATCGAAGAGGGATTAACCGGCCAAATGCAGATCCTCCTTTTTATTCTTGTAGATTCCTAGCCAAGGAAGTCAACTCATTTGCCTATCGCTTTGAGGTCTTAACATCCTAACCTCAACACCAATATATATATATATATATATATATATATAATCTAATATTCTAGGGTAATATTTTGGTAGGGAAGGAAAAAAACAAGTATAAATAAGTAAAGGCTTTCAAGAGTCAAGACAGTTGTTTGGCAGTTGATAATGGGATCATAAATAATTAAGTTGAGAGGAAGAGAGGCCTAACGTGAAGATATTAGTCTTGCTTGAAAGCCAAGAATGACCTGCCTGCTGATTCCTCGCGAAGAGGTCTCAATGGAACTTCTAAACCTCGGTCCTTTTTTCCATTTGCAGGTAGTCTTCTTGGCTTTCTCGACAGGCTCTTCTTTCCATGCCAGGCATTTTCTTACAATACATAATTAGGGTGCCACATTTATATAGGTGTATATATATGTATATATATATATATATATATAGTTTGCATCCATCCAATCACAGCAATAATGCATCAAACCTATCTAATTAGATGAAGCAAGAGGCTCGTGCCTGCCCCATGCACGCTGAGATGAGACTTTCTATTTGGCCGGGGGAATGATAGAGGTTTACTTATAGCCGATTTATTACAGAAGGAAACTCTTTAATTTCCTTGCCGATTTATTCTAATATTCTAATAAAGGCCTTTTTCTTTTTTTCATTTTTTTCCATTTTTCCCTGTCTTTCTGGAAAGGGACAAATATAGCTTTATTGGATCATCCTCTATAGCTTGTCTCGGATGCAGTGCAATGTCTGTTTTTTGACTCATTTCAGTCATTTGCGTTCCAACTTGCCGTTAAGCATTACCAACAATTGGGCTTATTTCGTTATTTTCAGATTTCAAGGGTGAGAGTGGCCTAATGTAATTCTTCTGGTTCTGGCAAAGATCCTTAGGGCTGGATTCATGGGCCTTTAATACACAAAAAGAACAAATTTGGACAAAGAGGTGCCGTTTACTTGCCCAAAGTGACCGTGTCTCAGGCAATTCTAACGGGCTATGCCAATGGGCTCCAGTGTCACTTTTCAAGGCAGTCTCTCCATGGATGGATGATTACCTTTTCTTCTTATAACACTTCCTTTAAAAGAACACAAGAAAGAGTATTAGCCTTAGATTTAAAGATTTTATCCAATCTTATTTCAGTAGTGTCACTTGAATTAAACCCAAAGTGATGATAATAAATACAAAAAACATTATATACTAATAGTAGCAATTAAGTGGCGACATTCTTTTTCTTTTCTTGGCTCACCTACTTTTTTTTTTCTCTCCCTTTTCATTATAAATTTGCACCATTATAGTTGTAGTTTAGCAGTGATGAAAGTTGATGACAACTCATTTTATTCTTTCATTTACTGAGAGCTAAACTGCTAATGGATTCTTTCTCCCACTCCAGCAAGTGGCGCCTCTCCAAAGTGGTCACTGATGTGGCCATGAAGTCGCTCCCCCACTAACATCTCACCTTTCTGATCATCAAACCATAATCCTTTGTCAATTGGTCAGAATCACATGCCTCCAACGACAAACTCTGGGCGATATATATTTGCCACTCCCTCAGATTTAGCTTTGGATTTCCAGTAGTTGTCCGAACCCATTGTTAAAACACATGGCTTCAAACTCTATGCTTCGAATTGCAATTGCATTTCTACTTCTGGCTATAGATTTAGACTCAGCCATGTCTGCCAGCTTCAGTGAACTCTTCCAGGTCAAGTGGGCTCCTGATCACGTTGTCTCTGAAGGAGACCAAACCAAGTTAACCCTCGACAATGTTTCTGGTATGAGACTCTCTCTGTGTCTCTGTGATCTCTTTTCCTGCTTTGGCCAATGAGCATTTTGCTCTTTTGCTATCGAATATAGTATCATGATACACTGTATTGACTTATAGGTTGTGGATTTGAGTCCAAGAAGAAGTATCTGTTTGGACAAGCAAGCGTGCAAATCAAACTCATTGAAGGAGACTCTGCTGGAATTGTCACTGCCTTCTATGTAAGATAAATATATCTTGTCAATTTCATGTTTAGGACAACCTTAAACGCGTTACGAGGAAACATGCAAACTACTAATCAAACTTTAAGTGCTTGTAAGAGTAAGACTTCTAAACAACCATGTAAATGGTTAATAGTGTGGTGGTCTTTAACTAATTAATTTGGTCTCCAAATGGCTAAGACATTTAACAATGTCAATGGGCAATGCAGATGGCATCAGAGGGACCTAGTCATGACGAACTAGACTTCGAGTTTCTTGGCAATGTGTCCGGAGAGCCATACCTTGTTCAAACCAATGTTTATGTCAATGGCACTGGCAACCGAGAGCAGAGGCATACTCTTTGGTTTGATCCCACAATTGATTTCCATACATATTCCTTTTTTTGGAATCGCCGCTCTATAATGTAAGTAAGCAAACATCATTAATTATCAATTCTTCGTTTTTTTTAAAGTATCCGTGTCTGACACATATTTGATGAACATGATCACTAAGTCTATATATACCCTTCAATTACATTGAAAAATTTAGCAAAAAGTGCTGTATAATATTACACACACATATCCGACACTCACCTGTGATTTCTCATCTTCATTAGTAATTCTTTGGCAATATCAAACACTGAACAGGTTTCTTGCTGATGGAATTCCCATACGGGTTTTCACTAACAAAGAAGAAAACGGGGTGCTGTTTCCCAAGAACCAGCCCATGAGCATTCGAGGGTCGGTTTGGAACGCTGATGATTGGGCCACACAAGGTGGAAGAGTGAAGACAAATTGGAGCGTTGCTCCCTTTATTTCGACTTTTCAGTCTTTTGTTATCGATGCTTGTGAATTGTCGACAGAAGCAGAAGATATTATGGCCAAATGTGGCAAATCAGGACAGTTTTGGTGGGATAAGCCATCTTTTAGTGTGCTGAACAGGCACAGGAAACGTCAACTTGAATGGGTTCGTCGAAAGCATTTGGTGTATGACTACTGTAAAGATACAGCTCGGTTCACTGAGTTACCTAGGGAGTGTATCAGTTAAAAAACTTGAAATGCAATGAATGATGAGCATTTTACAAATTCTCTCACAATCTAAAAGAAAAACAATTTGATATAAATTGAGCTTTCCTTTGGTTTTTTGTATGGAAATGCCAAAGTTGAACAGCTTCCAAGTCCCAACAAATCCTTCCACCCTGTACAAAACTACAAGCTACTTATATCATTGTGATTTTGTTATCCATATCCCTGTCGAGGCATTAAATAGATGCCACATAATTATATGTCACAAGTTGCCCAAAACACCCTTTTACTAGTATCCGCACAACCCAAATGGGACTAAACTCTTTAACTCTACTTGAACTGAATGTATACAAAATTCTGATAGCTTCCGAGCATTCTCTTGCAGAAATGGAGATGTCTGCACAATCTTTGTCCCAAGCACAGCTCTCTAGCTGCTCAACCACCCTTTCACCCCCCTTCCTTCATTCAAAGGCCTCCCTTGCTGCATCAAATTTAGTAGTGCCCTTTCAGTCCTCTAAGAGCTATGTCACTAAGCTAAAATTTGATAGAATCAAACCAAGGAAACAAAGAAATCTTGGGGTTATTTTTGCTTCTGAGGGTGGAAGTACTTCCACGGATGTCACTGATAGATGGCTTCTTGAACCTGCAGGTCAGTAATAATATGCAACTGTTTTCATTACTTTGATTTTAAAACACACTGCTTAATTGAGAAATGACAAATATCTAGATGCATTGATGAACTAGGTGATGGAGAATCAAGGCACCTAGGCTATAAAGCCCAGATGCCAGATGCCTTTGAAATTGTTTCTGTAAGTAAAATTCTATTCTCATGACTCGTATCGTTGTTTTAATCTTCAATCTTTTTACTAAAATAACATCGATCAAACTTGCTGGAAATTTTGCAGAGTGAAGTGACTGTTGGCCGTCTACCAGATAAGGCAGATGTTGTGATTCCAGTTTCAACAGGTAACCTGTCCTGCTCTACACCTAGCAATTCTTGTAGCTGGTAATAAAATGAAATTTATCAAGTTTTTCAGTTATAAATCAGATTTTGTATCTTACTAATACCTTTGATATTACAGTGTCAGGAATTCATGCCCGGATTCAGAAGAAAGGAGGGAATCTTCTAGTCACAGATTTGGATAGTACCAATGGAACCTTCATTAATGACCAGAGGCTCAGACCAGGAGTTGTTACCACTGTGCCACCAGGAAGTTTTCTTATATTTGGTAAATACACTTGACTTCCATTATATAATTCTGTCAGTTCCTTCATACTCAATAACTCAACAAAACAATCATACCATTACAAAGAAAAAAAAGGCAAGAAGAAGTATCTATCAAATCAAGCTGAGGAAACTGATAACTTTCGCCAATTCCAGCCCAGTTTGGATAAGAAATTTACTTAAATTCTGCATTATACCTCCAGGATAGAGTTTGAACTCTGAAACTAATGTGTTTAATGGCCTAAATGGTTCTGTTTTGCCATAGGGGACATTCATCTTGCAATGTTTCGGGTCTCGAAGCTTGAGAATGTTGTCACTGAAAGCAAACCAGAGGAATCTGCTGAGTAATTAGAAACTAACACTGCTGCTCCCGAGGGTACTTCGACAGAGTAACATTGCCTGCAGTACATTTTTGTTGTTGATGTAGATATTGGCTGAATAAATCCAAAATTTTTATCAATATTTTGTCAATATATTAATCCGGGATACACTATTTGGGCCCTATCATTGGCTTTAAGAGCTAATTCAGTAGCCTTATCAAGTTGCAATTATGTTTTGGCAAGTTTCCATTAGAAAGTCGGAAACCTTCTTTCTCACAATCCTAAACTATTCAGCATATACTTCTTCCAAAGTTACAATAAAAAATAGTAGTATTTGTAGTTTCTTCAAAATCAAGGCCAGGTTAATTATCAAAAAAACCTAGAAGTTCATCCCGAAGCAATGAAAGCGCGACTAAAGTAAAAGATGGCGAAAGCTAGCTGACATGTTTTACTTCCTACTTCTGACATCTAACTTCTAATATTTGAAATATTATTTTCAAGTTGGATCCCCCAAGCGTATTTATTGGGATGTTTTACCTTTTAATTCATGCTCCCTATCCGAAAGAGATTAATCACTCTCAGATCAATAAGATCTAAGGATATCCTTAGTTTTTTTAGGGATCGAAAGTGATACCTTAGTTAAAGGAAATATTTTCTTTTGTTGAGGTTACTTGTTATTACTAATATTGTTTTATTTAGATGAGTTCATTATTATTAAAAAAAAAAAATCTAAATGGCTTGCTATAATAATAATTCAAAAACAATATTTATATTTTATTTATATTACACAAAGAAGGGGAGAGATTTTAAATTACCAAAATATTTTTGAAAAATATGGAATATAATCGATTAGTATTAAACCTGAGGATGCAAAAATAGAATAAATAATGAAGAATATTGAATAGAATTATGGAATGCAATTCACCAAATACCAAAGAACTCAGTAAAAACTTCTCAGAGTCAATTATCTCCGGCTCCGTAGAAAATAGAATTGCATACGAGTACGCCGTATTCTTTTATCCAGTGACGAATTGCCACGCGTCAAGCAACTTAGAATCTTCAAAGCGGGCTGGAATCCTCTGTATTTGAAACCAGCTAAGAAACATTTCTCCTGTTCACCAAAAATTTTCAACAAATCAAACCGAAGGACGGGAAAGACAGAACAGAACTGAAAGAGATTCTGCAGAAAAAGTCCTTTTACTACAATCTTTGTCTTCCGAAAAGTTCCGGACTTTTGGGTCTCTAACAAATGGAACGTTTTCAATCTCACAAGGTGGAAATAGTCAGCATAGCGGTGGCCGTGGCTGCCATTGGCGCTGCTACAGCTTACTATTTGTATGTTTCGAAGAAACCCAAAGGTCCCTTTTCTTTCTTTCATCTTTTCGTCGTTATCTTCAATAGCCTTTTTGGTGAATGAGAATTTGGAAATCGTGTTAGACCAAATATGATGCCTTTTTGTAATATATAACGAAATGGGTTTTCTAATTTCTTTGTTTCATAGGTTAAATGGGAGGGAGGAAGTAATTTTCTAGACCAATCTTATTGCTTTACGATTTCTTTTTTGTTTTGGCCTAGTATTGCTTTATGATTTCGTTGGTTGTGCTGCGGGGATGTTGATTTTTCTATAACTTCCGTTTTTTTACTTCTGTTTCTACGGTGGAACTCTTATATACTTATATTTGAGTTGATGGTTGTTTTTAGCCTTTTGCAACTTGAGTTATACTTGTTGTTTTATCATCTTTACCTAACTTTTTCTCCTTCCTGGTGATGGTATGTTTTGCATTCTTATTTAATCTCCTGTCATATTGAGTTTTGAGAATGTAAATTGTTAAACTTTAATATCTGTTTTGATTAGCAAATTGATTAATGCCTGAAGTCTTGACAGGTTCCTTGGATCCTGAAGAGTTCAGAGAATTCAAACTTGTTAAACGGACTCAACTCAGTCACAATGTGGCTAAGTTTAAGTTTGCTCTTCCCACACCAACATCGGTTTTGGGGCTTCCAATTGGTCAGCATCTGAGTTGCAGGTTTGGTTCATGACTGATTAATCATCTGATATCTTGACCGAATGCCAGTTCAAATATTTCTACATCTATGCTGTTTGTATATGTTTCTAGTAAGATGTCCGGTGATCTATCCGCATAATATTGCACATACTTAATTTGATTTCTTAACCAGAGGAAAGGATCAGCAGGGTGATGATGTTGTGAAGCCATATACTCCAACAACTTTGGATTCAGATTTAGGGTACTTTGAGCTAGTCATCAAGGTTAACATGCAGCATGCAATTGATTCTTTTGTTCCTATTGTCAACTATTTTTTCCTTTGTTCTTTTTGTTGCTTACACCAGTATGTAATTTAGTTTTTGTGCTTCATAGATGTATCCCCAAGGAAGGATGTCCCACCATTTTCGGGAGATGCGTGAAGGTGATTACTTGGCTGTGAAGGGACCCAAGGTAAGTTTTTTGATGCTGTATTCCTTGGTGTTAGAATTCCTATCTCTTTTGTCCATCTTGGTTTCAAGAGCCCAGTGTAGCTCTGTTATGTAAGACAGCCAAAAACAAGTTAGTCGTATGTAACCTTAACCTTGACATCATGATTTTTTTAACTTTTACTAGTTTCATATTCGACCTCGAAGAATCATCTTTGATTTCCAGGAGGGAAAAAAACTTCCAATTAATAGTAAACATGGTAACTTACATTGCATATATTGAATGAAGGCTCACATATAGAAATTTTGAAATGTGTTTGTGTGGAAGGTTAACCAGATGTGTAGAACCTCCATCTTTCTGATGTCTAGGATTGTATGAAATAACAAACACTACTTGCTCCGGGTGGGGGGGGGGGGGGGCAACAACCCCTCTGCTTCCATGTCCTCGTTACTAGCAGTAGAATATCTCCATGCAACTACAAGGATTTCCGTGTTCTCTAACGCATGCCTTGTCTTGACACCCTTGTTCTCTGACACCTTACTCTTTAAGCCCCATGTTTGAGGAATGAGGATTGCTTTCTATTTCATCTTTCGCATAACCCTGGCACAAAAACAAACCACATCTGTCTACCTATGTACTTTTTCCCTTTTAGTTCCTTAGAAGTGTTTGAAAGATCAATTCAGTCAGAATATCTTAGAAGTGTTTAGAAGTATGGCCTTAAGCCATTGCTATAACAATCGATCATTAGTACATCACCTTGTCTATGGTTGGCTTGTTGGTTGACTAGTGAGGTTTGACCTAATGATTTTGATGTGGGGTTTTCTCCATTTTTTCTGTTAACACATGGAAGAGTTCTTGAATTGTGAATAAATCATGAAATTTTAGTTTTATATAAGTTTCTAGACAAAAGTGCACGGTTCATGCATTTTCTTGTGCTTTTATGGGTGAATCAGGTGAACTTTATTGCACTTCCACTTGTGTTCTATACAAGTGTGTCCTAGGAGAGATGTCGAATGGAACATATGCCATGGTTCATCTACATTCAAAGAATGGATCATAATTGATATAGCTTTATGATGTTTACAGGGGCGCTTCAAGTATCAACCTTGTCAAGTTAGAGTATTTGGTATGTTGGCTGGGGGCACTGGCATCACTCCAATGTTCCAGGTATATTTCTTTATCAAGGAGCTGCAGACCGTTGCATATGGCTTTATTTTTGTTCATCTTATGTAAGACTTCCTTTATAACTTCAGTTTAATAATTGCTTAATGCTCTCATTTCTTCAGGTTGCTAGAGCAATATTAGAAAACACAAATGACAAGACTAACATTCATCTTATTTACGCCAATGTCACTTATGAAGACATTCTGTTAAAGGTGTGTTCTCTTTCTCCTGCCTGCACATATTATGTAGACAGATAAACAGGATGCCCAGGGCCGAATCACTTGTTGATAGGAGCAACCTAATTCCATTCCATTTTTTCTTTTCAGGAAGAGCTGGATGAGCTTTCCAGTAAATTCCCTAATCGCATGAGCGTGTACTATGTTCTGAATCAGGTATACACGTCAAGCAAGGTTCTCTTTTATCTTTTACTTTTAGTTTTATTTTTTTTCCCTTTAAATTATTCAATTTCTTACTCTATTCTAGTTGACATATTTTCCTCAGTTTGCTCCTTTTCGTGCAATGGAAATGAGAAATCCAGCATATTCTATGCCATTTTTTTCAGTATGTTTTAATAGTAGCTTATTTAGGAGTACTAATTTTGGGTCTAGTTTTTTGTTGATATTATTCAAAAGTAACCATTCTTAAGGAGGTGAGGGTGCCTTTTCGTTGCTTAAAGAGGGGCGGGTGTGCTTTTTCTGCTCTGTCCACTAACTGTTTTAGTACAAACACAGTTGGTTGGCTGCATACCAGCAGCGAAAGTGAATAAAGTAGTCATATTCTTAAAATCCTGGAAATAGTTTTATCGACTTAGATAATTTGTGCAACATCCATGATTAGCTTTAATTTCCTTAACATGCATTGCCTGGTGTAGTTGTACAGGGTGTAGAAAATATAATTAATCTCTGTTTGGTTTTGGCTTTAACTTGTTGCTCATGTTTTCCATGTTGAAATATCTTGTTCAGCCTCCTGAAGGATGGGAAGGTGGTGTGGGGTTCATAACCCAGGAAATGATTCAAGCCCACTGCCCTGCACCTGCTCAAGATATTCAGGTAATCTTACAATCATCCGCTTTCTTTGTGTGCCTGTTATTATTCATCCACTTCCTTTGTGTGCCTGTAATTATGTAATGCTTGATCCTGTGATTGATAATCTAACTAATACAGATTCTGAGATGTGGACCGCCTCCTATGAACAAGGCTATGGCTGCTCATCTAGAAGCTCTTGGATACTCTTCTCAAATGCAATTCCAGTTTTAATCTCTACTCCAGTGGTACCTACAACTTTCAAGAGAATCTCAAAAGTAATTTTCAATCACAAAAGAACCTCAAATCTTTAGTATGTTGAGTATAAGGGAGTTGAGACCGAAAATTTTTAGCCTGAGGCTTACTAGTCTAATAAGTAACATTGGGATGGAAAAGGTTTGGTATTTATGCTGTATTTCATCACCAATTTTTACAGGAAAATTTTTGTTCCTATTGAAATCACATTGATCAAATTCCATAATTTGATTTCCCTACTCATTTCTTGAATCTTGCTTGTATGTTTGGCCTTTTGGGACAACAATAAAGAAATTTCAGATACTTTCAACAATTTTACAGCATAATGAAACAAGATAACTTCCCATAATCTCTTTCAATTGCCTGCAATTGAACTTGCAAGCCAAGGTGATGGAGAAGAATGGAAGCTTTAATTAGATACACATTATCTAACTTAAAAACATAATCCTAAAGACAAAAGCTCATAATAATAGGAGTGTCAACGAGATGAGAAATATGCAGGGGAGTGATCCCTGCCCTTGACCTCGAATTTTATTTAGTAGCCCTAATTTTCTATAACTTCAAGGCTTTGTCCTCGAATTTTATTTAGTAGCCCTAATTTTCTATAACTTCAAGGCTTTGTCCTTGACCTCGACCTCGTATTTTTTCGACAACTTCAAAGCTTCCATCTGTCTCCCAGCAATCTTACACCTCATCAAACTTCCCATTGTTCCCAAAGCCATCTTCAAATCTTCCCACCTATCTCCCTTAGCTAACTTCTTGTACAAGTAACTATCAAAGGTCATCCTTTGCACATACTCATTCCCACAAACCTCCACCAATGCTTCCCTTGCCGCATTACTCCCGTAAAACACCCTTTGCAACAAATCCAGAAACCTAAATGTGCTCACATACTTTTTATCATATTCCATCAAGTACTCCCTCTTCAGATCATCTTCTCCTATCATCAATTCTCCACCGTCTGATGCTCTTACTATTGCCTCCCCACACATCCTCCCTGATTTAGCCGCAAAGTAAATCCCTTCACCCGAACACTTTGTAACATACCCCGCCGCGTCCCCTACGAGTGCCACGCGTCCTCTTACCCGAACTGGTCGGGGATGTTCGGGGATTGGGTGGGCTTCCACTTTGATCACTTTTCCACCGTTGATCTTACTCTTGACTCTTTCCTTGATCCCTCTCTGGTACAGCTTGATATCCTGCTTCGCGCACACCGTACCCGTGCCCACTGCTACGTGGTCGCATTTGGGAAATACCCACGCGTAGAAATCAGGTGACACATCATCTCCAACGTACATTTCCGCGAGATTTTGGTAGTACTCCATTTTATCGTCAGGTAATCTGATTCTCTCCTGAAACGCTATTGCGCACGTGTAATTCCCGGCTTTTATGAATTTAGCCACTTTGCTGTTGGCTCCGTCGGCGCCGATGATTAGATCGACGGCTAGGGTTTTACGCGAGTTGTTGCTCGTGTAGTGGATGATGTAAGGAGAAAAGGTGGAAGAAGGGATTTCGAGTTGGGTCACGAGGGAGGGGATTAACTGGGCCCCAGCGGACTGTGCCCGGGTTCGGAGGAAGGAGTCGAGGACTTCTCGGCGGAGCATGGGTATATATTCGTGGGAACGGAGGGATTTGGATCCGAAATCGACGGCGAGATTCGAAGGGGAGATGATTTTCATCTTGGTGACGTGGCGGTCGATGAGGTGAAGAGGGATGGAGAATTCGTCGATCATGCAGAGAGGGATGGCGCCGCCGCATGGTTTGGCCGTGGAAATGCTTCGTTCGAAGAGAAAGGTCTCGATTCCGCCTGAAGCTAGGGCTTCCGCGGCTGAGGAACCGGCTGGACCGCCACCTATCACGGCGGCCCGGAGCTTGCGGCCGGAGAGGTGGGGACCAGCGGCGGTGATGGTCAAACAATGGGGCTTATAAAGACAAGGTTTTGTCTTTTTGATTGAGAGTTGAGACAATGGGTTTTGAAGAGGGTTTTGGATAAGAGAAGCTGCCATTTTCTTGAATGTAAACTCTACTGAAACAAAGGAGAAAGTAAAAAACTTTGGTCTTGGTTTAAGCCTGAGTCTGAGTTTTAACTATAACTTTTTCCTTTCTCTTTTCTCTTGTTTGCTTTTGGGTAATAGTTTAACATTAGTGAACGATTAACTTTTGGGTTAGTGGAGATCTGTATTATTATTATATTATTGAAGTTGCTGTCTGTAATTTTAAGAAGTTTCACGCTTAGTGTAGATCTGTATTATTATATGACTGAAGTTGCTCCAAAATAATCTTGAGACAGACTGTGAAGTTTTGTATAGAAGTCTGGGAATGCAAGATGGTAAAGCTGATTGGACCATTGAACCAGTGCTAAAAGATACAAAGGACTTTGAGCAGGTGGTCTTCAAGAAGATTAGCAGAAAAGCCAATAAGGCTGCAGATTGGGTTTCATCTCAATCAAGAAAGGGGATATGCCTTGCAAACTGGGTCATTGTACCATCACCCTCTCTTGTCCACATTTGTGATAAGGACGGGGTACCTGCAGCACCACTTTGTTGACTGAAAAATGGGTAGTCTTAGGGAGTGAGAGTTAGAATCTGTTTCTCTATACTTTGACTTCGTAAATCTGTTGTATGGTGCAATTATTTCATAAGTTGCTGTTTCGCCAAAAAAAAAAAGGTTGCTGTCCGTAATTTTAAGAGGTTTCACGCTTAACAATGGGATTATTAATGAAAACCAAAAAAAAAAATGGGATTATTAATTATTTTTCTATTTAAATTCTTTCTTTTTTTCTCTGGTAATGGGACAAAATACAGCAGATAAAACAAAGGAAAACAGGTTTTCTATTTTTTTATTCTGCATCTCGAGTGGCTTTCCTATTGCCCTTTTTGATGCTTGATTTTGTGTAACAGTAAAAGCAAATTCCAAAGTACAAACAATTTTCATTGCATTTACATGGCTTATCACTTATGGCTGAAAGTGTAGTTTCTGAGGAAAGCTACAGCACAGGGCCATTACAGCAATTCTCAGCAAGCTTTAAGGGGGAGAAGTGGAGAAACTGCAAATTTAGAAGCAAGAAGGGGAAACAAATGACAAGTGGTTAATGTTTCAGTGTTCTAAACAAGTTTAAACCAGACCAGAAATTGTTGAAAACCTATAAATGGAGATGGAGGAAGATGCTATACTGAAGTGTAATACAGATCCTGGACAGTAGTAGGACGACAAATGTTAGACAGGAGGTCTTCACCAGACCAAACTGAATCAGCAAGCAAGGAGTTTACTTCTGGTGTCGGGTTATAGAGATCCCACCAAACATGAGATGACACATTGTTGCAGGCCATATCTAAAGACAGGCATCCGATCACCCCATCATACAAACCAAGACCGCAACATGCACTCTTTGCATCCTTAAATCCTGTGTTTGTCACATTCAAATTAAGACATTATTATAAAGAGTACTATGTAAGAGTTCAGTTGATTTTATTGCAAGATCTGGCTAATTCGGAAGCAAATTACGAAAGGAATAGAAAGGACACATACCAAAGAATTTTGGGTAGGTTATGATCTTCCTGAGTCCTTGGTACACATCACAGAAGACAATCTGTGCATCATGCAACTCTTCATTGAGACTGACTATCCGCTCTTCTAGCATTGTATTGTACTCTAAAATCAGTTCATTTATCTCCTCAACACAACCGGTTACATCATCAGCGTTTCCTCCTGCAGTGGGAATGTGCCACTCCGACAGTAAACTTGGGGTGCATCCCAAAGGTAATATTCCCATGCATACAACCTTCCTCACATTCATGTCATAAAGGTTCCTCATAGCTCTTGCCATTTGGTCAACCAAAATTTGAGAAAAATCCTGGCCGCTGTATTTGGCCATTACGCCTGAAAAATTGCGGAGGAAGAGACCTATGTAGTCATCTTTGCCGAAGGAGAGGTAGAACATGGAGGATCTGACAAAATAGGAAGAGCTTTCCTGGCCAAGTTGCAGCTCCAATAGCTGCAATGTTTCAAATACTTGTCTTAGTTGGATGTTAAGAGATTGATGGCTCCGGCTATTGGGGCTCATGATTGTTGCTTCTGCCGCCCCATAATTCACGCCGCGTAGCAAAGCCTCGATGGATCCATTCTGCCTGTAGAATGGTTCAGGGTAAGGTAAACCCATTTTCTCAGCTGCATTTGCCATAGGTTTAAGTTAATTTGGAAGCTTTTCAACTGTTCCTAAATATATTAGAATCAACAACTAACGGATACAAAGAAATTTAAGATGAACTTCTGCAACAATAATGAAAGTAAAAGGGTAAAAGAAACTATTGCAGGCTACCCCGTGGAGTCAAACTTAAACTTCAGAAATGGTTAGAAATATTATGCAATGCACATTCAAAATTCAATGTGCAAACTAAGAATACTATGAAAAATATGCAGCAAGGTACCAACGATCAATATCTTGATCATAAAAGAACCATTTGCGTAGTATAGAATTTTCAAGAAAAGAAACCAAGAAACAGAACAAATGAACAGCGACACTAATGACAAAGATAGATAAATAAGGCTAAAAAATGGTAAGGAGAAGAGAAAAAGGAAGTGGTTCATTACCAACAAGATAGGGAAGAAGAATGGAATTGGATCCATTACAAGGATGCAAAGAATGACTTTGATGAAGAAATGGATATAACCCAGAGTTGAGTCCACAATCCACTGAAGAATCCCCCAACACGTACATTGCTGACACATTCGTACTGCTAATATCTTCTTGACCCATTACTTTGGTCATGCCCATTAAAACAGCTGCAGCCAAAAGCAGAACAAATCCTTCCATCTTCATTTTGGCTGTGATTTTAGGATTCTTTCCTTCTCTTTTTTCCCTTAGCGCATTTTCTTTCAATTCGGTGGAGTTTCTTGCTCCACTCCAATTCCGTTAGCTTTATAGCGGGAAATGGAAAGTTAGTTAACTGCTCGTGAAAGAAACAAAGAGACCCCAAGTACCTAAGATGGAGCCCGGCCCCAAATTTCGTTTTTGGGCCCACCCCTTTCTCTTGTTTCTTCAACTTGGAAAAGTGCGTTCTTCGTTTATTTTCTTCTGTTTCACCAGGCAGGCAGAAGTTGAAATGGGTACATAATTAATTTTTATTTTCTTTGCCAGAAAGCAAATTAATGATTTGATTATATGCTTTTCTGATAACAAGTCAAGTTAGATTTAAGGAAACTGAGATGTCAAAAGGTAACCGTATTACAATGGTGGCAACTGCCAAGACTCAATGCTAAGCAGATAATTTGTTCAGGAAATGTGAATTTTTTTTTCAATTATTTCCACAAGATCAATTATATTGGAAAACACTCGAATTTCCCACAATAAGGACGGCGCTCACAATAAAATTCGCTTCATGTCAACTCATCTTAAAGTGAATCTGAAATCAGCTTTTGTCGGGCTTCAAATATCATAGCATACATATATAAGCTCTATATAAAGCAAGGTAACCACTTCTTCTAAGAAAAGGAACGGGACTGCTGTCCTTGGAAGGTCCTCCGAAGGTGGGAGAGGACCTTCAAACGAGACTCACTAGCATGTATTTCCCACCTCAGAGACACAGAATTAATAGACACACACACACACACACACACACACACACACACACACATATATATATATATATATATATATATATCTAAAGGAAAGGCATGCAAATTGTAGTAATACTTTGTTTTAATGAGCCAGGAACAACTCCAGCTATCAAAAATCGTAGCAGAACAGTGTTTAAAATCCAGGAACAATGCAAAAAGGATTGTAACGCAAGATCATATAAATTAGAGTATAATCCAAGGCCAACTAAATGAGAAGACTTTAGTTACCATACATTCAGAATGATAGTACGTATAATTTTTTCATAATAGAAACTAGAGGGATATGTTGGAAGCCTAGAAGCATAAAATGCCTATTATTAGCTGTTATGTCTTCACCTTTGAGCTCATGCTACGTTTACTGTGCCAGACACCATTCCTATCACCATTCACTGGATTCTTCTTGGCAGCAACAGAACATTGATCAGTTCGACCACCCTTACTATTCATTTCAATTTGAAGTCTGCGCCGCCTCATCCTATTCTCCAGACGTATTCCCCTTAAAGCACGGGCCCTTTGCTCAATTTCTAAAGCTTGTGAGAAGTTCCATATACGAACAACACCTTCCTCACCACCACAGACGATTCGATCTGCTCCAATGTGGACTGAGAACAAATTGCACCCAAATCCATGCAGCATTCTCTGGGGTGGCTCTACATGATTTGGGTCAATGTCTTTAACCATTGAAACCTTTTTCCCCAAGGAGCGCCTACTGGCCTTGAGCAACTTTCTAACATCAATCAGTGCAAGTTTCCCATCACTGGAAGCGGAAACAAGCCAGGGAAACTCAAATGCAAGGGAATAAATAGCACCTGAGTGAGGATTCCATGTGGCAACCTGCACAATACTATGTTCTTTGGACTCACTTATGATCTCAAACATGTGTATTACCCCATCCTCTCCACCAGTAAAAAGGAAGTCTCCAGCACGGCTCCGTGCCAATGCATAAGTATAACCAACATGAGCATTGTGAATAACATTTAACAAAGTCCCACTATTAGTGTCCCAAACAAACACATCTGAACCTGATGTGCTCGCCACAGTCGTGTCGTGAGGAACAAGGCCCCAAACCCAGTCACTATGCCTCAAGATTTTCGTGCACTTCATTGAAGACCGATCCCAAACACGAACTGTCATGTCCCAAGAACCACTATATAACCTAGTAAGGTCCAAAGCAAGAGAAGTTATAGGCCCCTCATGTTCCCAAAGTCGAAATTCAGTGTTCTGTTGCTGGACACCCCTAAGGTCAAACAAATGGTGAAGACCCTCAACTGCCTTCCAACAATGGATAAAGCCGTCAGTACCCGCAGCAACCAATAGTTTAGTATCTGCTGCAACTGCCCTAATAGTACAACCAAGGGGTTGTGATGAAGCAATCGACAACCCCTCTTCCATACCCCACATTCGTACAACAGAGTCATATCCAGCTGTAAAAATGAGCTTGGCAGAAGCCAATAGGAACACAGTTCGAACAGCTTCGGTATGACCATATAGAACATCAATGCTATATCTTCCTAAAAAAGTCTTACTCCTAAACTCCCTCTCGACAAACAATTCCTTCCATGACTTCTCATCCGAAAACCCCGCCCCAAATGGTGCAGAGGCAATCGGTAATCCCCACCTTTCACAATAAAATTCCTTCCAAACGTGATGCTCAGAGGCTATATTATGAAGAGTTGTAGACACACAAGACACTATACCAAGCTCTTTAGGGTCAAGGCAATTCAAAATTTCAGATATCAAGGCAGGTGGGAGATCAGTGATGGACCGCCGGACATTCGAAAAAACATCATTAGGAGGTAACTGTTTTGAGCTACACAAACTTGAACTGCCCTTCTTAAGATGACAATCCAATGCCACCGTTGAAAGTTCGGAACTTTCAGTCAATTGGTTGGAGCTAAAATGATTCGATTCAGAAAAATTTGCTGAATTCTTAAAAACCTCAGTGCTTTCTTGGCATTCAAATGCCATAAAAAGAATGAAATTTAACCTAAAACTATTAATCCCCAAGAAAATAAACCCCAATCCCCTAATTCGAAGGCTCAAAATAAAAAACTGAACCCAGAAATATTTCAAACCCAGAATCTCAACTTACCCTCTAAAATCAAAGATGATCTAATCTAGCAAACCTAAAAAAATTAGACCCCAAAGTGCTTAAAATCAAGCTAAATAAAAAGATCAGGAATTGTCCAAGTTATTGAAGAAATTTGAAAGGTAACTATTGAATTAACTGAAGGTGAGCACGATCCAATCAAAACCCAGAAATTCAAAGGGGAAAAAAAAAAACTTGATACAAAAAAAAAAAGGTACCTTTAAGATCAAATTTCGTTCTTTGGAGCAGGGCCGTTGTTTAGAGGGTTTTTTTTTTTTTTATGGTTGGTATTAAATAAAGGGGGAAAAAAACAAGGTTAGAATTTTTGGAGGAAATTTAAATCAAAAATATTTTTTGATCCAAAGCAGTGGAACTCTGTGGAAGAGAGCGAAGAAGCCGAGAAGGGGATTTCAATCACAAGTTCAATTTTAGAAGGGATCGGACGGCAGACATGATGAGATAGAGCTTTTTGGGACCATTGGATTAGAAAGCGCCAACCACAAACACGCTTGTATTCTACTCTTGTTTTTCGGCGTATATATACGCGATGCTGCCTCCACTTCGGGCCAATACTAATAGTCTATAATTCAATGGGCCCCCGACTGTTTGGGCCAACTAATTGGGCCGTCACAGACTCAATTATTTCAACGATAAATCTATTTTTCTCAATATATAATATTATAATTTTTTAAAAAAATTATTAATATTCATGCATATTTTTTTATATCTTAAACTTACTAACCCGAGGTACATTTTACTTGCATGACTGCCTGAGATAGCAATTTTCTTTTAATCTTACATTTTTGTGTAAAAGACAATCTCCCATCTTGTGAATATTTAAAGGCATGGGCTGTCTTTGTGTTTTGTTTGTTTGTTAATCTTGGTTCTTGCTACGACGGATTCTAGTTTTCCTTGGTCAACATTTCTTCATAATTCGTTATCACCAATTATTTTATTGCATGAAATTAATCTATTTAGATATATACAATACAGCCAACACTTTAACAATATTCAAAGCCCAGAAAGAGATGGATTATGGTTCATAGATATGGATGATGGCTTTGATTGAATCATGCCAATGAGCATTCTGGAGGGAATCCTTGCGGGAATCGCTTGGCGTCGTTGCAATAGTTGTAGATCATGTAGTTCTTTTGCACCCATTTGATTCTTGCCTGCCCCGAGTTGTCCAACGATTGCGTCAACCAAGAGTTGTTGGATGAATTGGAGGTGGTGCAAGAGGAGGAATTTGAAGCCCAAATGCAAGCTTGGGCGTTTAAGTTTTGGTAGGAGGCGATGAAGGGAGCTTGAGTCCAATCCGTCTTAACAAGGCCACCTCTCGTGGCCCAATTCTCTGCATCCCAAAGGCTCGAGTATATCCACATCGGTTGGCTCTTTGGGAATGGGATGCCATTTGATTCCAAGTTCTTGAACTCTCTAATCGGGGTCCCGTCCACGTAGAAGCTGAACAACATTAAATCAAAGGATGCTTGGGATTAGAATTGGTGCTAAGAAAAGCATGGAATGGTGCAAGTTTTAGGGAATATAATTAAGTGGTTACATGATGCTTTGTGGATTCCATAAGATGGAGTAGGTGTGGAAGTCCTTGGTGGGATCGAACCAAAGATAAAATTGCTGCTCCCTGTTTCCCTTCCCTTGTGTGAACACGTTTGTATGGAGAATATAGGGGTCTCCACTTAGGTTACCAAGAAACTCAAAGTCGATCTCGTCATGGGCGGACCCCAGTGAAGACAGCTGCACGCCAAACATCAAATTCACAACTTAATTTTTTTTTTCAATGTAAGAAAATGACAAGCCTCCAGTAAAGTCTTTTAGGAAGCATTATCATATATTTTAAAAATCTTTAAAAATTTCGTAACCAATTGTTTGTTCGATAATAATCATTGGCATGACATTCAAGCAAAAGAGACAAGACAAATATTTCAACAAGCAGGCCTTATGTCATCTCATATAATTGGATATGAAATTAGTCAGTAGACATCTTCATCGTATATTAATCTCAAATACATATTTTTCTGGTGAAGTATGTATATACGCATGATATAGACACAAAAAGTTTGATTAAGTTGAACGCACTTATAAGGATAGTTCTACCTTTAACACCCCCAACCCAAAAATGCTTAGTTTTGGGTAGATAAAACTTGAAGATATAGTTAAATAAAAAAAAAGATTTATATCTTAGTACAAATTGAGGGGTCTTAATAGATAGAACTTAATTATTTTTTAAAAGGGAAGAGAGGAGAAGACAAAACAGGAAAAATCCTTACATAATAAGTAGTCACGGTACCGGCGGAGTTGCCAGGCACAAGCTTCATCTGCATGTCGATTTTCCCAAACAAGTATTGATTCTTGGACCTGAATCCGGAGCCAGAGGTTTTATCCAGAGACAGCGTGAGAAGTTGGCCATTATTAAGTATCTTGGCACGCCCATCTCCCCAAGTGATATCAACATCTTGGTTGAAGTTACCGGCCATCACCCACACCACCAAAATGTTCAACAAAATAAGCAGAATTATCTGATAATTGTTCATTCGGAAAAGCATGTTTGGTTGGGGAGAAAATGATTAATATTTTGAAACAAAGAGATAAGAGAGAGCTATATAGTAGCAAAGGGTGGCGTGGTTTGAATTGAGTAAACCAACATGAACTCTATATATATATATATAGGTGGGAGATGATCAAAGGATCGATGAGGAAGAAGGGGAAAATTACGAAATTGTTGAAGTTTGTTAAGAAAATATATGCATGCGTGAGAGCATGGAATAGAAATTCAGGTTGACTTAGAAGAACCAGTGAATTCATGGGGGGGCCTGACAGCTAATTAATGGAGATGACATCAAAGTGATTGATCTTGATATCTAATTTGGAATTTAGAATCATATGTATAGTAGTAGTAATTATTTCTGACGCGGTTGGTTTGATCGATATATATACGAAAAAGATCAAAGTTTCAATTTAATTCGCATCTATGCACACAGCTGGCTGACACTTGCCTATCATGCTACTATCGTATACCATTAATTAGTCTATACACTAAGCCTTCATCAATTTTTTTTTTCATGCTTATGTTGATACATAAACTACGCGCGGCTTCTTATAGTTTGAAGTTCTTCAAAACTATATTTCCATGTGAATATATACACCTAATTTATTAGTTATCTATCAAAATAGAAACATTTAAGATTAATGATATCTTATATATTTGGAAATAGATCAAGTATTCAAAACTATTACTCTTTGAGTAAGGAAAGTATGCATCGTCCACTTAAATTATATGCTTGTGGGTACTTTTTTTTTCCTTGGAATAAACTAAGCTACAAAGATCCGGTAACGACATTGAGTTTCGATTAATTCGGAATCGATTCGAATCTAAAATCTAATATATATATATATATATATATATCCCAAACCTATTTTCTCTTTTTATAAGACTTAAATTTGTAGTCTTATCAACTCAATAAGCGTTGTCCATGGATACATTTTAATTCTTAAAGAGAGAGATATATATATATATATATATATGTATGTGTGTGTGTGTGTGCACTATGGGGAGTGGCTCTAAACCAAACTATTTAGTGGGGGATAAATTGATGCACCAACTCTCTTTCTAGAGCCTAGAGCGAGGAAGTCAAAATGTTGCTTTCATGAACTCTAACTTTGTGGTTTTTAATTATAACGGGATGGTTAGGGAGATAATCATTGACAAAGTGTGCACTTTTTGGTTTTTTTTTGGTCATTTTTGCTCTAATATCTTTCCATATAGAAAGTATACAAATTACCTAACTATAAAGCTGCCCTGTATTCTATGGTTATAAAGAGAGCGACAAGTGGTTTAAGAAAGTTAGTAATCTAAACTCCTCAATTAAGAAAATTATTTCAGCTTTTAGAATTTGAGTTTACTCATTTAAGTAAATTAATTGTATAATTATATATAGGTATAAAAGCATGCATGAAATCTAATTATATTGTTCAATGTAAATACTTCTTCCCATTAGAGAGCAAAAAACAACTAGTTCAATGAAGGAAACGGAGGAGGAAAGTGTGTAAAGGATCCCCGAATGCCAATTTTGCCATTCTAGCATTATTGATGACTTTTTCAGCCGATACGCCACTATGTTGAAAATTTGGAAGCAATATATTCAGTATGCCACACTTTTTCCTTAAACATTAATTTGAGACTCTTGACAACATTTTCATACTGCATTATTAGTTTCTGAGTGCATTTATTAGCAAAGGAAGTGTGAACATGAACCAACGTCTACGCCTTTCATCATCAAAGAAAAATTGAGGAATAAGTTTAGAACCGATCTAACTGATTCCAGTGAAATCACTAATAATATGTGGGTTCTTATCTAGACGATGAAGATGATGCACACACGCACACATGTGCATATATATATATATATATATGTGTGTGTGTGTATATATATATATATAGTCAACAAGAGTGATTTTGACAAGGCTATTCAATTATTCAGCCTACCCATCCACACCGCCACTTCTTGTAAAAGGGGGAGAAAAGGTAAATGAATATCTAGAGAAAGAAAGGAAAGAGAATGGTTTGAGGTTTTTTGCTTGAAAGGTTTAAGGTTCGAGTCGTATCAATGGTCTTTATTGGTGGATGATTTATAAGTACCACTGTCAACCCTATTTGAAACTTGTAATATGTCCTGACCTTAAACTATGATAGCCTCCTCTCACCCAAAATTTTGTTTGACCAAAAAAAAAAAGAAAGGAAAAAGAATCAAATTAATTAATAGGCTTTAAAGTTGTCAAGTTGATTGAATTTAATACCATTGAATTGACTATTGAGTTTTTTTTTTCTTTTTTTGCTGGTTTGTTCATTCAAGAACTTCTTTAAAAAAAATTCGAGACAGATAAATTGTGAGATTTTGTGGAATAAAGTATGGTAAGACTTATCATCATTAATTACAAGGATAAACTAGACATGTCTTTCTAGTAAATATTTTTAAAAAATCTACAAATTCAACATAAAATTGGATCAAAGTATTATGATTAATTTGAATGAACTTGATTAATCAAAGTTATTGTTAAAGTATTAAGAAGTGTTAGTGAAAGTGGTAACACAGCCTTCACTTTAGTAAAGAAAGGATACAAAGTTTGATTCATCATAAATGCATTTATACAGAGGATATATTACATACTTTTCATTTTCTCAAAGATGTATACATCTATAATTGAATCAAATGATAAGTATGCTGTTGATCTCTAATTTTAATCTTAACACTTGTGAGAGAATTATTAGATTATTTTTCATGTATTCCTTTTCTCTAAATTATATTAGAAATCTTAAATTAAGAAATGAGCTCTTTCATAGCATGATTGCTATATATGATAATGGCATCACTTTGGCAAGATATAGCCTTTTAATTTTGTAACAACTCTCATCCTACTCCTAATAGCTCCTATATGTGAATATAGTCCATTCGAAGTCATTGCTACTTGGACTCCTATACCTTATCTTTTTTAGTTTCTTTTTTTTTTTATATATAACCACAAGGTGTCTGTATCCATTTAACGATTTACGACTAATTCTGTTTGAACTGCATCGGATCCCAAATGGGAGGAAACTCTCCAAAACCTATTTTTTCTATTCACAAGATTCAAACTTGATACCTTACTTAAGGGGCATTGAGTTCATTCCACTCAACTCAACATGTATTAGTATCTTTTTTAGTTTCTACAAAGACGTGAGCTATATATATTTCCAATTGATGTGAATTAGTATTTAATCAAACCCAATGATTTTAATTTGTTTAATTTGAGTTTCTTTTTTAATTACAATTTGATTTGATTAAATTTCAAAAATTGAAACGATTGATGAATTTCAGGAGGATTTATTTAGCAAGTAAAAGATGATCCTAGTTTTTCTCCTTAATTATCTCCTCTTTTGAATTAGGAACAAATAATCCGTTAACAGCTTAACTATTCCCCCTTCTTCCCTTTGCCAAATCTTTTTCCAAATCTTCCTCCCCCTTTCTTCTTAACCAAATGTCTGACTCCTCTTCCTCCTCCGACTCAGAATCCGCCACAGCCGCAGCCACAGCCACCGCCACGCCCCACACCACCACCTCAACATCAACATCAACATCCGAATCACAACCACCTATCACCATTACTCCCGCCATTGTCACCAGCTCAGAAACACCCTCATCATCTTCTTCTTCTTCATCTTCCTCTTCCGTAGCACTATCATCCATTCAATCTCTTTCCTCTGTCCTTTCCTCCGTCCCTTCCTCTCTCTCTTCCTCCCCAAATCCTTCCTTTTCCCTACTCCACGACTCCACCGTCTCCTCCCAAATATCCTCCCTCCTTCGCCACCCTGACTCTGGGTCGGGGGACAACAATCTCTGTCGCTGGCTCTATGACACCTTCCATTCCACTAACCCCGAACTCCAACTGGTCGTCCTCCGTTTCCTTCCCATTATCGCCGGGATCTATCTCACCCGCATCTCTCGACGTAAATCCCTGGCAGGTTTCGAAGCCATTTTATTAGCCCTTTACGCGCATGAGACCACTGCACGCAAAGGCCAACCAATAACCGTTCATGTCCCAGATTTGTCACATTCAAGTATTTATCATGAAGCCAAACCGTCTATCAAAAACAACGCAACCGAGCTAAACCTAGCCGTCATATCTTCCTCCTTGGAGCCTCATGGGACAATGCGGTCGACGAAGAGGGCCAGGGTCGTTGGGGTTGCATTAGAGTTGTATTATAGCAAGATATCTCAAATACCGGTGACTTCCAAGATCGAGTTTTGTGAGTTTTGCGAGATTTGGGCTGGTCAAGACATTTGCAAAGACAGTGATCAAGAAGATCATGGCGACGATGGTAATGCTGGGAACAAAGAAAAGAACAGATCAGGGAGGATTCCATTGCCATGGGAACTTTTGCAGCCGGCTTTGAGGATCTTGGGGCATTGCCTTTTGGGTCCTCATCGAAGTAAGGAGCTGCTTGAAGCGGCTTCTTCGGCAACAAAGAGTTTGTATGCGAGATCTTTGCATGACATTGATGCAAAGGCTATTTTGGCAACTAGTAGTCTTCTTCGGCTCGAAAAGATGGCTTTGGATCCAAATAATAATATTGATTATACAGAGATAAAATTCTCAAATGTTATATCTTTGTAATATCAAACTCATCGTATAGGAGTACATTTTTTTTTCTCTTTCTATTTTCCAATTTCATTTATTTAAATTGCAATGGAGTTTAATCTCAATCTCTCCGTTTGTTCTTAATTTCTCAACATAATTCTTTTTTTTAGCTTCTATATATATTGTTCAACCAGTATTTCAAACCTGCATGCTTCGAAGCTTTGATTTAGAAAAACATGCATGGAATCAAGGTAAGAAATGGATCTGATTGATTTGGGAGATCCGACAGTATTATCATTAAGATTGTGTAAGATTTGAAAAAGTTCTACTGAACTTTTAATTTTGGGATAAATTAAAATCTCTAGTGTCCAATAACTATATTTGATGAACTTGAATTCCAACTAATCCAGAGTTAAAGCCGACTAGAAAAGAAGCCAAACATGACACAACCGAATAGGTAAACATGACACAACCGAATAGTTAGCGAAAGCAATGAGGTATAATCATTCGGATAAACAAAAGCAATGAGGTCTAATCATTCGGATAAACAATGGTACAAACTCTCACGAAATAAGTCTCTCCTGTAATAATAAAACCCTACAAATTATTGGTGACGTACTTGACACAGCCTGTCTCACTCTCTCAAATTGAGAAAAAAAAATGGACACGGAAAATGATCTGAACAATAATTAATGCAATTAATATATAATTACTGCAGAAATCTAATGACTGAGTTGAGCTATGGCAAAAGAATTTTTAAAACCCAGGGAGTAGGGGCACGAAGGCAATTGCCAAGGCAGCAAAGGAAGCCACACCAAATGCTGCAATGTTGGATGCTCCGTTGCTGCTTCCACTTGAAGGGCTGGCAGCCGCGGCTTCGCCTGGGGCAAGACCTGTCCATTTTTGATTTCCAAAGAAACGTGCTTATGAGTTAAACTACATGGTGATCACACAGATAAGATTTTAGAATTTCGAATCTTGTTTATCACTCATCCTCAATCTAGAGTCCTCTAGAATCTAGATAGAGATGGTCATAGAGTTCAAGATATATAGACTCAACCTTGTTGGGCAAAAGAAAGAAAGAAAAGAAAAGAAAATTAATTACCGGGCGACAACCCTGGCCCTTCACTCGCGGTTGGACTTCCAACTGGGGAACCAGTAATGACTGCACAATGAATTAGAAAAAAAAATTGTGACTGATTAAATCGTGATTAATATTGGAAGAGAGATTGCTGAAATTGAAGAATATTAGTAGTAGTAAAATTTTGGTGACAAACTGAGTAATTTTTAGTGCAGTATTTTAAAAGATTGGTACGAATCTGAAAGGTGAACGAGTGAGTCAGAGTGAGTGAGCACGTGATTCATTTATTTGAAATTTCCATTTTAATATAAAAGAGACGGAGCACGTGAAATTACTCAAATTAGGTGAGAGCAAGCGGAGAATCTTAAATGCCCAATAAATGAGAGGCAAACAAAACAAAGCAACCCTCTTTTTGTCCAAAAAAATAAAAAAACAAAGCAACCCTCAAATCCAAAAATCCCAATCCCAATTCCCTCCATGCTGTGTAAACATTTTTTCTTTCTTTTTGATTGTTTGCCAAAAATGAAAATTATCCTTTCCCACGATTAATTAAGCCTTAAATTCCATTGACAACAATGATCGACATGTATAGTATATCTGTTTTAATTGAATTCAATAATTAATTAAGCTTAAGGAGTAACAAGCTTTGACTTATTCAGATTTTAACATTGATCTTTCAATTAGGAACTGTCCACATCTATAATGTTGTTGGGTATTTAATCTTAATTAGCTCTAACCACAATTAATAAGGACTAAGCTACATCCAAAACTATTCTTAAATAAATAGGGGCCCCTAAATTGGATCCAATAATGTGGACCCCAAATGAATAATGGGGAGAGTTGCAGAACCAAAAACAATGAAACAACGTGCATTCGATGCCATTGCTAGGATTGGTGTGGAGAGTTATGGAATCATATTTTCCGGTGAGAGCCACCATTTTAGACACATACATACATATTACCTATTCAATTCCCTTCTTACTTCTTGTTCTTTTTGGGGAATCTTTTGCTGCACAATATGTACTCTACAAAAAATTTACTTATTATCTGTTCACATTTCAAAAATTCCGGATCTAAATCGACTAAGAAGATAGTTTAATTTGTCGAATAGTTATGGCTACAACATGCATGCTTCTCAGGGAACAGAGTTCGTTAATCATTTCTATATAATCTGAATCACTAGATTCAAAGAATAAAATAGAGATCTTATTTGAAAATTTTATGCTTTAGTAATATATTTTATCAACTTGATCTTAGATTATATACTACATCCCTCGTGAAGAGAGACTAGAGAAGACTCACAATTCAAACCTATTTGGATATTTAATTGATGAGATTTCCCCCGAGAACAAGTAAAATAGCAAAAGGAAATTTAAAGTAATCAAGAGGAAAAGCAGGAAATAACTTGTACCTGAGCAAAGACTAACAGGAGGAGTAGAAACATGGCAAATTTTGGGAAGATTGAGAGCCCTGCTCATGTCAATGTTGATCCCATACCCAGCAGTCGCATTCTTATCGAGCAAATAGCACAAACACTGAGGGCTGCTTTCCACAAGCCCCGCCAGCTCCGGGCAGCAAGCCTTGTCGGGCTTCGTCAAGTTGCTGCCCGCCGTCACGTATGTCAAGCAGTCCGACAAGTTCAACAAGTTGGTCATGCAGTCAGGCGTCGGTGGCTCCGCCGCAGATGGCCCAAACACCACAGCTGATGGCGAGGGTGCCGGCCCCTGTGCCATGGCGCCCCCGCTGCAGAATGATAGAACAAAGATGGTGGCAACAACTATGGCTACGGTGTGCTTAGCTGCCATTTTCTTTTTGTTTGTGTGGGTGAAAGCTTTGCTAAGATCAGTGGGAAATGGGGAGAGAAAAGTGAGAGAGAATGAGGTGGGTGTTGGTTGTTATATGGAGTGTTGGAGACAGTGAGAGAAGAGAAAGACACAACCTCCCAAAGTAATTATAGCCAGCCGAAATTAATGAATAAATTTATTGTAACTCCCAACTAAGTTTTAGTAGTATAAAATTTTTTGGGACTTTTCTCCATAATTTTCTCTCACCGCCCCCTAGAGTGATCAGTTCATAGGGGATTAATGCATTTTGTTGTCCACTACCACTAGCATTACTTAATTAATTAAGTAAATAATTTTGTTTGTTTCCTTTTCTAAGTCTTCCAAGTTTCTTTTATTATACTTTTGCATCACGGATACTATTTGATTTTCTTTGATAATATATACAGATTCTGGAAGAATAGTATTTGATATTTTAAAATCACAGTGGAATTATATATAGGAGTTATGTTATATGGTTCATTGCTTTTAACCTATCATTTTATCTCTTTTGACGCGATCTAATTATAATCACTAAAACCTTACCACAATACATATCTTAGGACTTTTGTTTTATAAATTAGTTACTTCTAAAATTTGTGGTTAAACTTATATCACATTATATGAGATAAACGTGATAGGTTAATCGGCATATTATTAAAAAAAAAAGAATTTTCTTCGTGAAGTTATGAATAATTATAAAGATTTTATTTAATTGTGTATTGATGCAAGGTTGTTCATCACATGAATTTGCAATCACATAATTAATTCTCCACTGCCATCAAAGTAGGAGCAAAGCTAGGGATTTTATGTGGATATACATAAAGCATGTGTTTCTGTCTATGATTAGTGCCAGTTATTTGAAGCTGACTTTGAGCAGCAACTTTTACAAGTTAGTACTCCTACATGCTGTTAGTTGCCAAAAATCATTAATTAATTAAAATTAATTTGACCAAAATCTAAGAACTGAAATATAATCAATTATATTTTCTTTTTTTTTTATAACTATTTAAAGCGAATTAAGGCTGGGACGTGGGTGGAGTAGGAGGTTGGCCAGAGAGACGATGGATGGGATAGACTAAAAACAGCAAAGTATTGTGAACTAAGAAACACCCAAAATGAATCAATGATGCATATGTCAAAAACTCAAATGTGAATAATATAAGAAAGAAACATAAAGGGGAGAGAAAATGAAAACTCATTAAATTCATTATTCTTCTAGGTCAACCTGCAAAATGATTTTATTCCTCTGATGGCTTTGCCTGAGTTCCTTTTGGTTACTCTTTGTGTTTGACAATTTGAAAGCCAATTTTTGTCTCTATACATTTTATCATGCATGCTTCTTCTTTTTTTTTTACTTTGGGCCGGGTGATGATCTCATGAAGGAAAAAGAAAAAGCTTAAGACAAAATCAATCGCATTTCTTTTCTTTGAATGTTATAGTGATTTGTTGTTTTTTCCTCTCTTTTTTTGAGGGATATTTCTATTTCAATATTTTTGAAAATGGGTCATATATAGAGAGAAAAGCTTTTTTTTTGTCTAATATAGAGAAAAAGGCTTGAACACAACTCAATAAATGCTAACTATAAAAGCAACTATAATAAATTTATTCAGCATTGAAAGGAAGTAAAAGGTGCTGATATTGAGGAGAACCCAATGACTATTGATTACTCTTAGTAGTACTTCCTTTATTCCTAAATAAGTGTCGTTTTTAGCTTGACACATGAATTAAGAAATCCTAAAATTTAAAAACAAATTTCTTCTTATGTCAAGTTTACCCTTGTATTAGGATTCTTAACTCCTATTAAAACACATACTCTCTCTCTTATAAACAAATTTCATTTAATGTAATTAGTTAGGAAAAAGATGGGTAAAATTAGAAAAGAAGCAATTAATGAAGCATAGAATTCTTAAAACGACACTTATTATGAAATAAAAAAAATCTTCAAAAGCGACACTTATTAAGGAATGGAGGTAGTACTATTTTATATTTAATAATATCTCTATAATTATAATGTCACCAATGACAAGTAAACTAGTGACCATGAAAATAATAAAATTTCTTATTCTTGTTAATGGTTTTGCTTAACCAGTGTCTATACCAGTGCCCATAGGCACTAGTTAAGTCCAATTAATGATGATAAAAGGTACGTAGTTATGAATTTTGTAAAGAATAATAATTATTATCAGAAAGTATTTAAATGATAAAAATGTTCTTAGATTTATTTGGGGTTAAATTTTAACAAGTTTGTCTATTTTTTTTCCTAAAACCTTATTATAATATATTTTAAATTTTAAAACTAACCCTTGCAATTAAAATTGTTTATTTGGGGCTAAATTTATAAATTTAGGGCTAAACTTAGTTAAGGGTATTCTTATCCTTAAAATTTGTAAACGTGCATAATAAATAAAGTTTATAATAACTTTCTAATTTCCACACAAAAAAAAGATAATAATTACCTGTTAGGCACCCGTTAGTAATTTTCCTTTTAAAAATTAAAACCAAAAATTATCGGCCAAACAAACTTATATAGTAAACATTTAACATGAACAGAGAATACTTCAATGTGACAACTTCAACAACAATAACTGATTATGCACTTTGCGTGAAGAAAGAGTCCTTCATTATCTGTCAAATATTTCACATAAATATGTCTTCCTAATTGAATACTCTTAGATAGGTATGACTAAATTCCAGAACTTTTTCTTGAATTATATTTGCACGTATTAATTGTTTGCAAATAACCTTTTTTCATAAAAAAAAAAAAGTAGATAATGTAATTAAATATAATATATAGCAAGGTCGAAAGCAGTTTTCTTAATGTAACATTACAGAGGCCTTTACATGGAAAAGCAAAATGTTTGTAAGAAAATTATGTCGCACAACTTACAAGACAACCTGGCAATTCCCACCAAAATTGGTTACTTGTTAAGACCACATATATTTATCATAAAAAATGAACATCACAAGAAAGCTGGCTTTATATTATTTTCTAGCTAACTTTCTGCTTTCGTTTTCCAATGAGAAAACCATCAAGAGGAAATGTCAAAATTTTCTCCTTTTTGGCCAGCCGAATAATTCAAAGAGAATTAAGAGAGTTGAGAAGGGAGCCGAGGAAAGAACAGAAAAAGGGAAAGCCAAATGGTAAAATGACATCCCTAAGGAATGTGAGATGTGTATATGATTTATAGAAAATATAGGGAGTTGGGAATCCGATGGGATTTGAATTTTGGGCAAAAAGGCATTTATGATTTATTTTATCAGATTAGGAAAAGTGTGACCTAACTTTGTAAATGACCCATGAGCCATCGTATTCACAACATCAAATGTTGAGCTGTTCTCGCACCCTTCTTGTTCTCTACCATTGCCCATATCTTTGCCCACATGCCAATTCGGTGCCTGCCTTTTCCCTAAATTTTATTCTATTTTTCTTTATTCGAGTTTTCTCTCCGTATTTAATGTTGCCGTACAATGAAAAATTCAAGTGATGACTCTATGATGATATGCTTTTAAAAATTTTTAACTCATCTCAATTAAACTTAGTTAACAATTTTATATATCCTCTAATCCTATATACATGTCCAATTTTCGAAATTTTTGTTGTTACTTTTTACATATCCATTTAGAAAATTTATGAAGTATTGAAAATTTTTTTTAAGTTTACCTTTATTTTGAGAGAGAGAGAGAGAGAGAGAGAGAGAGAAAAAGATAATTACCCTAAAGTTGAGAGAGAAATCAAAGAAAATTTGATGGATATTTAAATAAGGGTAATTTTGAAAAGTTAGTATAATATTTAATAAATTTAAGACTATCAATTAATTTTAATTAATTTTCTTAATCCATCTAAATTCGTTAAAGTGGACATATAAACAGGACCAAAAGGAGTATATAGGGTATATTATATATGTTATATGTACTAATTTTTTACCTTTTTTTTTTCTCTTCTCAATTCTTTCTTACGATAAAATTCCGGATTGGTTGAAAACGTGAGGTTCTACAATCTTGAGCAAGTAAATTAACTTATTCGAAACACATGTCAAATTTATAAGAATGTACCCAACATTTTGACTTTGGTGTTACCGGAGCAAAGCTTCTAGACCTCGGCTGTAATTGGAAGTTTTTGATTGCTAAAGCCGGTTGATAAGGAATCTAAGCTAATTACCATGTGAAAAAATCTTCTAATCTAATTTACTCGTCGGCATTTCCAAGAATAAAAAGGCACATATATATCCTTTACTTCGAACTACCTTCGCATCTCTTATAAATCTCTTTCTTAATTTAGTTAACAAATTTAAACTGTGGATTAATTATATAATTTTCTTTGTAATTAAGCCTTTATCCCCCTTTCATTTGAACTACTTCCTTGTTACTCCTTCCTATTTTGCTCGATCCTTTTTGGATCTGGGTACGTAGGATCAGCACCTTCGCAGTTCGAAAATTGATCAATGGCGAACAATGATAAGCTTGAACTTGAAGGGAAGAGGTTACCCCTTAATATTTTTACATCTTCATTTAAATAGAACTTCTCTTTCACTGTTACATTTTAAAATTAATTGGTTGGTTATATTTTATCTTTTCTGGCAGGTGTGCGGTAGTAACAGGGGCAAATGAAGGGATTGGTTTTGAGATTGTGAGGCAACTTGCATTCCAAGGAATCACAGTCGTCCTAACAGCGAGAAATGAGAAGAAAGGAAAGGAAGCAAAGACGAAGATTGAGGGGTTAGGTTTGTTGAACACAGTTTTCCATCAACTCGATGTTTTGGATTCAATTAGCATCGAATCATTGACCAAGTTCCTACGAGAAAAGTTTGGAAGGCTTGATATCTTGGTAAGCATAAACCCATGCTTTTCCCCTGTTTCGTCCTGCCATAATCTGAGTTTTAACTTGTTCTCCTCTAGACTCTAGCCTTGCCTAACTTAATTATTTTTCCTTTCAGCTGTTATTAGGCCCTAGATGTATGATGAATGATGATCAAATTCTTGGTAGTTGGTATATACCAAATAAGTTAAATTTTGTACAGGTTTACCAAAATTAATCACGGGATTATGTAATTTCTTAAAACAGGTTAATAACGCGGGTGCTATTGAGGTGAAAGTTGATCCAGGTGGCCTAAAAGCGTTAAACATACATCCTGATCCGACATCATGGGTAAGTCTAAGCATCAAAGCAATAAGAGCTATGAACCAGCAATCCTTGATCAGCAAATGTTAATTTTAGCTCTCAGGTAAGGCAGCCAAGTTGGTTCAAGGTGTGCTCAAGCAAACTTACGAGGGGGCAGAACAATGCTTAAAGACTGACTACTACGGTGCAAAGGAAGTAACAGAGGCTCTCCTCCCACTCTTGCAGCTCTCCCCCTCGGGTGCAAGAATAGTTAACATCTCCTCCCTCAGAGGCGAGCTAAAGGTACCTTCATGGAGAAATTATACACTGACATTGCTCATTGTCGATATAAAAAAAACTTTTTTTTTGTTGACGAAGTACTTATCTAGTGCAGAAGATTCCTAGCGAGTGCATTAGAAATGAACTTGGTGATGTAGAGAATTTGACAGAAGAGAAATTAGATACCTTATTGCAGAACTTTTTAGAGGATTTTAAAGAGGATGCAATTGAAAGCAATGGATGGCCCATAATGCTACCAGCCTATAGCATTTCGAAAGCCGCCCCGAATGCCTACACAAGAATTCTTGCCAGAAAGTATCCTAAAATGTGCATAAATTGTGTGCATCCGGGTCATGTGAAGACAGACCTGAATTATCATACAGGGCCAATGAGTGCGGAAGAAGGGGCTGAAGGTCCTGTTAAGTGTGCTCTTATACCTGATGGAGGCCCAACGGGGTGTTATTTTGATCAGAGCCAAGTGGCAGAATTTTGAATTTTGACATTGCTCTTGACTGTTGTTGCCTTGCAAGTTGCATTTTAATAGTAGCAACTGGTTAAGGATTGTAATGCGATTTTCTTCTATTATTATCATTCCTTATTCCTTATATAAAGAAACCAATTAAAATATCCCCTGTTACCTTTTTCTGATCTATAAAATAAAAAAATACTAATGTACAAATAATTTATTAATTTTTTCAAGAATCTTCGATTTACCAAGCGATCCATGACGAGGCAACTTAAAAAAAAAAAAAAGGGACAACCTCTTTCTAATTATTTATGTATGAAAATGAAATGGACATTACTTGGGTAAAAAATGTGCCGACTTCCGTATGACGAAAGTCCTGGTCTCAATTATTATTAAATTAATTAATAAAAAGGGAAAGTGTAATGACTCTTCTAAGTAGAGATAGTAATGCGATGGGACGGTAGGAGAAACTGTCTCAACCGCCTCCGCCCCATCTCTCTATTGATGGAGGCGGGGCGAAGACAAGTCGTCTTGTTAATATATATATATATATATATATTTTTTATAAAAATATATTTAATAAAATAAAATTATATAAAATATATAAAATATATCAAATTTAATATATTTTTCAAAAAATTTATAAGGTAAAATAATAATCTTAATTTTTAAATTATATTTCTTCAAATTTAATACAAATATCTTTTTTTTATTTATTTAAAAGTCACAAATATATATATATATATATTAGTAAAAGTTATTAATTATTTATATATGAAACGGGGTGGAGCATATAGTCATATACTAAAAATGTCTCGCTCCTAAAAAAAACTGGACGGTTTTTTTATATATATATGTTTTGTATATAAAGGACTGCAGTAGTGGGAGCAAACAAAGGCATTGTGTTCGAGATTGTAAGGCAGCTTGCGTCAAATGGCATAACGGTTGTTTTAACAGCTAGAAATGAGGTGAGAGGAAAGGAGGCGACGGCGAAGCTCCACCAGCTGGGATTCTCCAATGTAATCTTCCATCAACTTGATGTTCTGGATAAGCCCAGCGTTGAATCCTTGGCAGATTTCATTTCCCAAAAGTTTGGCAGGCTTGATATCTTGGTAAGGCTGATACATACAAACATTTCCCTCATCGATAAGATTTCTAGTTTACTTCATCATTCCATTTCTTTTACTTGATCTTAGTAGTTGATGTTTAATTCAGTTCACGATGGCATCTCTGCCTACTTACTTGCCCTGCCCTCAAGAGGCGAATAGCTGTATTGATCCGAATGTAACTTAGGGCTAGTTTAGCACTTGTTGTTGCAGTCCGAAAAAGCTCCATTTTGGAAAAGTGCTCTGAAAAAGTAGGACTGAGATTTTCAAGTGTTTGGGATTGCTGTTAAAAAGTGTGATTTTAACTCTAAAGCACCTAAATATCGTTGGCATTGCTATGAAAATGTGTGATTTTTAACTCTAAAGCACCTAAATGCGGGGTGGGCTTTTGCTGTCAAAGGTCAAAACTAGCTTTTGGTACAAACCCAGAATCTTTTGGTATTGCCTTAGAGGTGAAAAAGGGTTTCTTGACATCCAAACACAATGCCAAACCGACTCTTAGTGATAATCTTATTATATAGTAAACAAATGTCATTTAAAATTTAAGGTGACAAGCTGACAATATAGTTTTAGAGAAACTCTACCTCAATATTAATATTTCTGTAACTACAAACTCACTCTTAAAATGGAAATTAGTTTACTGCTGTCCATTCCATAAACCTCAAGTATTTTATTTGCTCATCAAACAATGTTACTCTTGACAGGTTAATAACGCAGGAGTTAGCGGGGTCATAGTTGAGGAAAACGACCTCAAAGCCTTGGGTATAGATCCTACGGCACGGGTAACTAACTAGAAGCTCTAATTCTTTCTTTTCTTGGTTTTGTTTTGTATTTTGAAACCTAATTGTAAGGCTAAATTGTTATAAATGCCCTTGTTGTTGTGATGCAGCTGTCTGGGCAGGTGGCCAAGTTGATTCAAAGTGTGGTTAAGTATACCTACAAAGAGGCAGAAGTATGCTTGAATACTAACTACTATGGTGTCCAAAGGGTAACCGAAGCGCTCCTCCCTCTGCTTCAGCTTTCCCCTTCTGGAGCTCGGATTGTTAATGTTTCTTCTCTCAGAAGTGAATTGAAGGTATGTTCACCACTCTAAACAAGTAAAATCAAAGGCTTCAAAAATGCCGATATCAGGCCTTGCCTCAATGGCTAGGAAGAGGCGCTGGAATGCATATAATGCCACCACAGATTGCATATAATAGAAAAAGCTTCAATTTTGCAGAGGATTCCTGGTGAGCACATCAGAAATGAACTTGGTGATGTAGAGCATCTGACTGAAGAAAAACTGGATGCCATATTGCAAAGATTTTTGAAGGATTTCGAGAAAGATGCACTTGAAGCCAATGGGTGGTCGATAATGATACCGGCTTATAGCATTTCCAAGGCGGTCCTTAATGCCTACACAAGAATTCTTGCCAGAAAGTATTCTAACATGCGCATAAATTGTGTTCATCCTGGTTACGTTGATACAGACATTAATTGGCACACAGGGCAAATCACCACGGCAGAAGGAGCTAAAGGTCCTGTTAAATGTGCTCTCATACCAGATGGAGGCCCAACCGGCTGCTATTTTGATCAGACTGAAGTTGCAGAGTTCTAATCACCACCAATCCCTTCTATCACCCAATTGAAATCTGGCTGCAGTTTGAGATTTATGCATTTGAATGCAAAAATAAATGCTCTTTCTTGTATGAAAGTGAGATTTTATTCTTGGACAAGAACCATTGCGGCTCTGTTTCCATTGGATTATACTATTTAACTTGAGTCCAAACTTCTAACCATATCATCAAATTTGCTTTCGGAGTGGTTACCAAACATATACCCAAAAAATGGAACTTATAGAGATTAAATTATTAAAAGCATATACCCACTCTATATATTTTCAACATGTATTTTGTTTATTTTAAAGTTTCCATGACTAAAAGGAAATTAGTGACACTGACAGCACAACCAAAAGCAGAAGGAAATCAAGCGATTAATAATTCTAAATTAATCATTCAATTTGTGATCACATCGTTATATGATTGCTCCCGTATAGAAATTCATTTCCCCCAGAAGTTTTGTCAAGCCTGATTCTGAGAAAATGGTGTACATGTGAAAGAGATTGATACTGTTAATATGCTTCATCTCTGTTAGATAGTGAGCTAAATATGAAGATGGCGAAGACTATTGAGTTCCTGTCTCTCTCAACTCTCAAGTTAGGGAAGAAAGTTTAGAATAAAAAAGTGGTACTGACTTACACATTACACTTCAACGCGGAAAGGGGCTCTCAAACATTATAAATAGGATGATCACCTAAATGATCCTAGCTAGTTTTAAATTGAGCTCCCCAGCCTGACCCTATTCCAAGTTCCAAGAGCTACAATGGATGGAGAAATCCAAACTCCAAGTTCAGGTAGCAAACCAGGAGGCGGCTGGATCACCTCCCCCTTCACTATTGGTCTCTGCCTTACTCCTGACTTAACTCTGTTAATTACATCGATAGTTCCTCTAATTAATGCATGAACAGTTATTATATCATGATGATGTTTATATTTTCTATTGTTATGTCAAACTTCCAGGGGCATTGGCAGGTTTGACACTTGCCGTTGGAGGATGGATGGCTAATCTCATCGTCTATCTGATTCAACAATTCAATCTAAAGAGCATTGATGCTGCTCAGGTTTCGAATGTAGTGAATGGAGGCTCAAGTCTGTTTCCTATAGTTGGAGCTATCTTAGCTGACTCTTTCTTGGGCTGTTTCTCTGTGGTCTCCATATTTTCCTGCATCTCTCTAGTGGTAATTCTTTCACTAACCCCTCTTTCTTTGCCTCCGATATATATGCATGTATTTTATATGATCATACATTGAGCTCAGGATCTGATCAGGCTGCTTTACTATAGATAATTACAAGAAGAGAAAAATTATCTATTTATGTCATCAATGTGAACTTTGTGTTATTTTCTTATAGACTCAAAAGCATGCATTTGAACAAAGAGTTTTGTTGAGGATCAAACAATAACATGCAGCAGCATTAAACTTTCATCAGTTATGCTTGTAAATGACCAGAAATAGTTCCTTTTTGCTCTTTGTTAGTATATTTCTTCATTAGCAACTCTTAATTAATTATCGGCTTAATACCTAACTTGTCCCTGAATTATATAAAAAATGATATATTGGTCCCAAAACTTTACTTCAATCAGATTAGTTCTTGAATTTTTATTTTAAGATAAATTGATCCCTAAATGATCAAAAAAAACTTGATGGATTAAGATTGACTGGTCTTTGAACTTTTATTTTGGGATATATTGGTCATCCCTGAGTTTTCTTTCTTTTTTTTCATTCAGACTTATCTGTCTCAAATTAAAAATTCAAGGATTAATTTATCTTAAATAAAAATTTATAGACCAATTTATTATTTTTTATATAATTTAAAGATCAAATTAGATATTAATCCATTAATTATCTAGGTAGACTTTATATGGATAATCATCTTCAAAGTAAGTGGACATTACCTGTCACCATGTCTCTGCCGTGCCTAGCTCCAGACTCCAAGTTGAGAGCAGCTTGCCTTTCAACTTTTTCAACTTTGCACTTTGCAGGGCACAGGTTTACTTGCCTTAACCGCTACACTCAACTCATTGAAGCCTCAACCCTGTAATGATGGATTAAACAGCTTTTGCAAAGTCCCATCACGGCTTCAATTACTTGTCCTTTATGGTGGAATAGCTCTGGCATCAATCGGTCAGGGAGGCACCCGTTTTAGTTTAGCAACAATGGGAGCAAACCAATTCCACAATCCCCAACACCAGGCCACTTTCTTCAATTGGTACTTTTTCACCCTGTACACTGCCGCTGCAGTAAGTGCCACGGCTATAGTGTACATCGAGGACAATGTGAGTTGGGGTTTGGGTTTTGGCATTTGTGTTGCTGCTAATTTCATTGGCTTGGCCATTTTCTTGTTGGGAAACCGCTTCTATTTACACGACAACCCACAGGGGAGCCCATTCATGAACATAGCTCGTGTGCTAGTGGCAGCATTTAGGAAAAGGAACTTGCTGCTGTCATCCATGGCCAAGGATTATTGTCATAATGAACATAATCAACCAATGAACTCAGAAGCCGCCGCACCACCTAAACGTAGTTTCAGGTACGACCCATATTACTCTCTCTCTCTCTCTCTCTCTCTATATATATATATATATATATATATATTGGTTCTCAAAGCTATCAGGATTTGAAACCCTAATTACTGAAACTAAGAGTCCAATATACTACCAATGGAGCACCACATAGCCGCTGGCGTATTACAACATATTTTCCTATATGTATAGCTCTAAAAAAATTAATTAGCATATCTGTTATAATTCATAAAGCCAACTACATTCCATGCATCAAACCTAGAAGTATATTTGGACATGGACAACAACCACCTAGGTTACATTGCTTATACAATAAAAAATGGGTGTGGAAGTGGATAAGAAATACTAATATTCTACCATAATTCTTAGAATTAACTTATGAAATAATATTACTCCCTCCATCCCATTTGTTTGTCCATATTTCCTTTTTGGAAAATCCTAATTTGTTTATTTCTTATCATAAATAAACAATCAATAAACTTCAATTCTTAGTTTCGTCTATTCTTTTTTTTTATTATCACATCACTAAATAAAATTTCAAAAACACTCACAGACATCAAGGATAATAAAATACAATACTCACTGTTTTCTTTATTACGTGACCCATTTAACTAAATATCATAGATTAAGAAATGTAATTAATTTCTAAAATTCTATATAAGTTTTACTCTGTTTTTCAAATTTACTCTTAATCCTTCTCTCTCTCCTTTTATCTCTTGCTAGTAGTATTACATACATGTCACTTCAAAAAAAAAAAAGCGGAAGGACAAAATATGAAAAAAAATAATTAATGTCTCATGGAAAGTGTAAAAGGACAAACATAATAATGAATGGAGGGTGTATATTTCAATTACTTTTTTTAAAATTTTATGAAAATCAATAGGAAATAAACATGCATCATTACAAATTATTATTATATAATAATGTTCAAATGAGATCACAATATGTTACTACTAATTAAAGCAATTTGATCACAAGTGTGAATCTATCAAGTTTTCAAGTTATTCGCTAGTAATAAACATAATAATCATGCTTATTAAGAAATTAATAAAAAAACCAATTTTACATATTTTATTTATTTATTTTCATTAGAAATTATGATAAAAGTGCAATCCCTTTTTATTTAATTATCTAAACAATTTCGCGATCTAAGACTAAACCAAAATTAGCAAGCATATATATGAGGAACTCCTTGATTCCCTCCTCTCCCCCCAACATGAGAGATTGCCTGAAGCGTTGTTCAACTTTTTTTGCTGCTTCAACATAAGGTGGAATGAGAGAGAGATGTAGTGCAGGCTATCCTGAGCTTTTGTAATGGCACTCAAATTAAAGCATATCATCATCTTCATTACTATGTATTCTAGAAAAAACCCATGACATAATATTGCTTTAAGAGCCGCCAAAACCAGACCTTCAATACCAACTTCCCCTCTGAATCACGAGCAATGAGTGACACCCATACCGCCCATTGAAAATTTCTGCAAAATTGAAAGTTTATTATTTTACTTATGTATTTTATTTAAAAAGATGTTTCAATATTAAAATTTACTATACTATAATAATAACACATAAATTTCCATTTTCTGCTTTTCAGTAATTATGAATTATATTTTGAATATTGATAATATTTTTTAATCAATTAATTGACAATTAGTAATTATGTAGAGATTTTTAATTTTATTCAATTTTTTATCTCTAAATTTGAAGTGAAAATTTAACCCTACTCTTCTTCTGGCCCTTAGACTATAGTTTACATTGATATTCTGTTTGATAAGAAGGAAAGAGAGTAACAAAAACAAAAAATTTCTTCGATCCAATAGTTAAATTATAAAATAAAATATATAATTATAAATCACAACTATTAAAATGAATAAAATTTTTTTTATTCTTTTCCTTCTTCCTAACAAACGGATCGATGTCATTTTGCTGACCCAATTTTGTCTGCTTAAGTATAGCTGAACAACTAAAAGCAATAAAACAGGCATCTTCAAAAAAAAAAGGAAAAGAAAAACAGAGCAATAAAACAGGATAATTAAAGTTCCTTTCTTTGAGTGGAAAGTTGACCAATATACTTTCCTCATCATCATTTCACTCGTTGTTGCTTTGGGAATTGGGACAATGCTGGCGCTGTATTATGATAGTACCACACTATACTTACTTTATAGTCAACCATAAGGATTTCCTCAATCTTCTCATTCACTGTCAAAGAGAAAAAGAAGCGAGTAGTGGAGAGATGTAGGCATGTAGCCCCACCCTTCGAATATTGATTGGGTTTCCTGTTTCTGTAGATTTTCGTTTTTGTTGTTTTTGAAAGAAAGCTTTCTCTGTCTACATGCTCTTATCTCTTACTGGATTATTGCGCAAAGTCTTTGATCTTCATGATTTCATCGAACGTGCCCATTTCTCTCTATAAATAGTGATTGCAACCCAACCAGAGTGCCTGGCCTGGTGGTGGACTGGTGCTGTTGGCTAGTTGGATGCAACTTTAAAATTTTCTGATAGCAGGAAATAAAGTTGAAACATTATGGTCCAAGAGGTGGCGAACCTCAACCTCGTCGACTTATGATTGCTGAAAAACATTCAGCTGTAACAATAGTATTTTTGGAACCATCGTGCCAAGGAAGATCACCGATCGATTCATGAATGACCCACATCAGATTCTTCAGCTCCATAACTAGGAAGTGACAAATGTGGCGACAAAATACGGGTTGGCCATGAAAAATGATTGACCGCTGTTAGATTATTCTACATTTATGTTCTCTAATTCTGTGCGTTCGAATAGATTAAATGATAGAGTAACTTGTAAAGAAATCAAGACAGGATTAAATGCTAGTGCTTACATTCCTTTTCCTTTAGGTTCCTCAACCGTGCATCATTAAAAGCTGAAGGAGACATTGGATCAGATGGCTCAATTTCAAAACCATGGAGGCTTTGCACAGTGCAACACGTGGAAGATGTGAAAGCCTTGATCAGAATTTTCCCACTATGGTCTTCAAGTATATTACTCGGCACCCCAATAGCAATTCAGGCCAGCCTTACAATACTGCAAGCTCTAACCATGGACCGCCACCTTGGACAACATTTCAAAATCCCTGCTGGCTCTATGCTAGTCATTGTGTTAATTTCCACATCCATTTTCCTGACCCTGATTGACAGGTTCCTGTGTCCTATGTGGCAGAAGCTGACTCGGAAGTCTCCATCAGCCCTCCAACGAATAGGCGTAGGCCATGCCTTAAACGTGCTTGGAATGGCCGTGTCAGCATTGGTGGAGTCAAAACGGCTCAAAATGGTCCATGCCTACAAAGCCAACATGTTGGCCCTGTGGCTATTTCCCCAACTAGTTTTGGTTGGAATTGGCGAAGCCTTTCATTTCCCAGGACAAGTTGCACTCTATTATCAGGAATTCCCTGCTTCCCTGAGAAGCACAGCAACTGCCATGATTTCCATGATTATTGGGATTGCTTTCTACTTAAGCACTGCTATAATTGATTTTCTTAGGAGGGTCACAAGCTGGTTACCTGATAACATAAACAATGGGAGGCTGGATAATGTTTATTGGACCTTAACTGTGGTGGGGTTGCTTAACTTCGGCTACTATCTTGCTTGTGCAAAGTTGTATAAGTATCAGAATGTTGAGAAGGAAGATGACCATGGTGGTTCTGGTCGAGAAAATGATGTTTGGTAGCAGAGAAAATTTAATGTAATATAATATCTTGCGGCATCGTATTACTACAAATCGATGTAATAGGATCTTTTTGTATGATGGATTTGAGTGAAATCCAGCAGGATTCACAACAAGACCAATTTCTCATAAGATAAGATCCTTCTGTTTCCTATAACTTCACAGTGGTCTTCACTTTTGAACTTTGAAGTCTTTATAGACAAAATGTGCTCAACTGTGGATTACAACTTCCCAATGAAGCATGTCTGCTTAGTGTTAAAAGACACAAAACTAAAAGTAGAATCCATAACTGGCAAAAAAAAAAGGTTGAATCCATAATTTAAACTGATAAGGTGTCAAAAGGCAAACTTTTTTCCTTTTCTTAATAGATTTCTGACTGCATCTTGAATTGACATCACTGAACGTTTATAAATTGTGAAAAATATTTAGTAATAAAGATACCTGAAGAAATGTAGAATAAAAACTAATTTGCTTTTACATGCATCTGATTCTATAAGTAGCATTGGCAATTTGGCATCTCTCTTTGTCAATGGTAAGAAAAATGGAGGCTTAATTGTAGGATAGTTGTCAAATATATTCTGATAAGTGAAAAAATCAATAAAATTCTATCGTCATCCATGAAAAAGGGCCAACTTTTCAGTTGCAACTTCTACATTGCTCACCGTTGAGGTTGAGAGTCACAATGATCCTTGGATTCTTATGCTCCCATGTCTTCGTTTGATGTGCAACCATAGGAGTCCATGAATGACTTTATCTTTTCTCTGACAAGGAGAGAAGCTGGGAACTCAATTGGTGGGGAATTTATAGCAGCATTCTTGCATTCTATATAAAGACTTCCATGATTTGAACGTTAACATAGCTCAAAAAGTTGCAGCCAAATATTTGTCTTAGCAGCAAGATGAACAGTGAAGTAGTCCCCGGCGATGGAGAAGCTGAAGCACAAATGTCGCCAGATTCTGCTCGCAATCTAGGCGGTTGGACTACTTTCCCCTTCGTTGCTGGTTTGTGTCTCTCCCTATCTCTCTTTCTCTTCCGTCTTTTGACGTCCTGAGTCTGTGTCATGCTGTCTTGGACTATCAAAGTTGTAATTTTTCCTTTTGAATTTCTTCACTCAAACCAGGGACATTGATGGGATCGAGCATAGCGCTATCAGGATGGACAAACAACTTAATTGTGTATCTGATAGAAAAATTTCATGTGAGGAGCATTGAAGCTACTCAAATTTTTAATATGGCAGCTGCTTCCACTAGTCTACTTCCAGAGATTGCTGCAATCCTTGCTGATTCCCTTTTAGGATGCTATACGGTCATCTGGATGTCTTTTCTTATTCTATCATGGTAACAAACTTCCTTTACACCAAAACAGTTAAATTATTAAACTAATTGAAGAAGAAACTGCCTTCTTTCACTTTCTTGCTAGCTTATCATACTATAATCAGTCATTACACAATTTCAAGCGCCTATTAAGGAAAGAGAATTGTCTTGTCTCTTGGTTTATGCTTTATGAGTGGTAAATTACTGAAGTCAAAACATTGAAAACAGAACAAAAGCCGATCTGTTTCAGACCTAAGGTTGAAAAGTTCCTTTGAATGTTACATAGGGATTGTAATAAGTCTGGAGTTTGTTTTCTTTGTTCTTTTCCTCTTGACAAGATGGAGCTTATCAACCTTTGCAATCTTTGAATCCTTTCAATAATTAGCCACTTCACCAGGTCTATTGAGTATGTATCAATCACAAAAAACTTACCATTTCTGTTGCAACAGGCGTGAGTTGGGTGATTTCTGTTAATAGCTGAAGATGGTGCAAAATTTTTGTGGTAGGAATTTTTTTTCTATTATTAAAGATGAGATTATCGCTTTGTACAGTAATCTGTTAAGACCACATATTTATCATAAAAAATGAACATCACAAGAAAGCTGGCTTCATATACATTTTCTAGCTAACATTCTGCTTTCGTTTTCCAATGAGAAAACCATCAAGAGGAAATGTCAAAATTTTCTCCTTTTTGGCCAACCTAATAATTCAAGAGAATTAAGAGAGTTAAGAAGGGAGCCAAGGAAATAAAAGAAAAAGGGAAAGCCAAGAGGTAAAATGACATCCCTAAGAATAGAAAATATGGGGAGTTGGAAAGTTGATGGGATTTGAATTTTGGGCGAAAGGGATTTATGATGTATTTTATCAGATTAGGAAAAGTGTGACCTAACTTTGTAAATGACCCATAAGCCATCGCGTTCACAACATCAAATGTTGAGCTGTTCCCGCACCCTTCTTGTTCTTTACCATTGCCCATATCTTTGCCCACATGCCAATTCAGTGCTTGCCCTTTCCCTAAATTTTATTCTATTTTTCCTTATTTGAGTTTTCTCTCCGTATTTAATGCTGCCGTACGATGAAAAATTCAAATGATGAGACTCTATGATAGTTTTAAAATTTTTTAATGTTATCTGAATTAAACTTATTTGACAATTTTATACTTTCTCTTATCCTATATACATGATCACTTCTAAAAGTTTTTGTTGTCCTTTTTTATATATTCATTTAGAAAATCAATGAAGCATTAAATATATTTTTTTAAGTTTGCCCTTTATTTTGAGTGAGAGAGAAAGAAATAATTAAAGTAAACTAGTAAAGAGAGAAATTAATGAAAATTTGATGGATATTTAAATAAGGGTAGCTTTGAAAAGTTTGTATGACATTTTATAAATTTATGACTATCAACCTAACTCTAACCAAATTTCTTAATATGTGTAAATTGATTAAAATGGATATATAAATAGGATCAAAGGGAAAATATATATATATATATATATGTATGTATGTATTGGGTACATTCTATATATGTTATATGTACTAATTTTTTACTTTTTTTTTTTCACCTTCTCAATTCTTTCTTACGACAAAATTTCGAATTGGTTGAAACCATGAGGTTCTACAATCTTGAGCAAGTAAATTAACTTATTCGAAACACATTTCAAATTTATAAGAATGTACCCAACATTTTGACTTTGGTGTTACCGGAGGAACGCCTCTAGACCTCGGCTGTAATTGGAAGTTTTTGATTGCTAAAGCCGGTTGATGAGGAATCTAAGCTAATTACCATGTGGAAAAATCTTCTAGTGTAATTTACTCCTCGGCATTTCCAAGAATAAAAAGACACATATATATCCTTTACTTCGAACTACGTTTGCATCTCTTATAAATCTCTTTCTTAATTTAGTTAACAAATTTAAACTGTGGATTAATTATATAATTTAATTTCTTTCTTTTTTTGGTACATTATGGGATCCTAAGACCCGGGAGGGGGGATGGGGATGGGGATGGCAGGGGTTCGACCCCTGCCTTGGTGACCTTTAAGCCTCTTAGCCACCAAGCCAAGAGGTTGAGGTCATAATTTAATTTCTTTCTAATTAAGCCTTTTATCCCCTTTCATTCGAACTACTTCCTTGTTACTCCTTCCTATTTTGGTCGATCCTTTTTGGATCTGGGTACGTAGGATCAGCTCCTTTGCAGTTCGAAAATTGATCAATGGCGAACAATGAGAAGCTTGAAGGGAAGAGGTTACTCTTTAATATTTGTACATCTTCATTTAAATAGAACTTCTCTTTCACAGTTACATTTTCTAATTAATTAGGTTATATTTTATCTTTTCTGGCAGGTGTGCGGTAGTAACAGGAGCAAATAAAGGGGTTGGCTTTGAGATTGTGAGGCAACTTGCATTCCAAGGCATCACAGTCGTCCTAACAGCGAGAAATCAGAAATGAGAAGGGAGGAAAGGAAGCAACGACGAAGCTTGAGGGGTTAGGTTTGTTGAACCTAGTTTTCCATCAACTCAATGTTTTGGATCCAATTAGCATCGAATCATTGGCCAAGTTCCTACGAGAAAAGTTTGGAAGGCTTGATATCTTGGTAAGCATAAACCCATGCTTTTCCCCTGTTTCGTCCTGCCATAATCTGAGTTTTTACTTGTTCTCCTGTAGACTCTAGCCTTGCCTAACTTAATTATTCTCCTTTCAGCTGTTATTAGGCCCTAGATGTATGATGAATGACGATCAAATTCTTGGTAGTTGGTATATACCAAATAAGTTAACTTTTGTATAGATTTACCAAAATTAATCATGGGATTATGTAATTTCTTAAACAGGTTAATAACGCGGGTGCTAATGAGGTGAAAGTTGATCCAGGTGGCCTAAAAGCATTAAAGATAGATCCTGATCCTACAACATGGGTAAGTCTAACCATCAAAGCAATGAGAGCCATGAACCAGGAATCCTTGATCAGCTAATTGTTAATTGCAGCTCTCAGGTAAGGCAGCCAAGTTGGTTCAAGGTGTGCTCAAGCAAACTTACGAGGGGGCAGAACAATGCTTAAAGACTAACTACTACGGTGCAAAGGAAGTAACAGAGGCTCTCCTCCCACTCTTGCAACTCTCCCCTTCGGGTGCAAGAATAGTTAACATCTCCTCCCTCAGAGGCGAGCTAAAGGTACCTCCATGGAGAAATTATACACTGACACTGCTCATTGTCAATGTGAAAAACTTGTTTTTTGTTGATGATGTACTTATCTAATGCAGAGGATTCCTAGCGAGTGCATTAGAAATGAACTTGGTGATGTAGAGAATTTGACAGAAGAGAAATTAGATACCTTATTGCAGAGCTTTTTGGAAGATTTTAAAGAGGATGCAATTGAAAGCAATGGATGGCCCATAATGGTACCAGCCTATAGCATTTCGAAAGCCGCCCTGAATGCCTACACAAGAATTCTTGCCAGATAGTATCCTAAAATGTGCATCAATTGTGTGCATCCAGGTTATGTGAAGACACACCTGAATTATCATGCAGGGCCAATGAGCGTGGAAGATGAGTGTGGAAGGAGGGGCTGAAGGTCCTGTTAAGTGTGCTCAGTGCTCTTATACCTGATGGAGGCCCAACCGGGTGTTATTTTGATCAGACCCTAGTGGCAGAATTTTGAGTTTTGACATTGCTCTTGTTGCCTTGCAAGTTGCATTTTAATAGGAGCAACTGGTCAGAATTTTTCCTTCAGTTTGGTTGGTTAGAGGTTTCAACTGAATTGGTTAAAGGTGGAAGAATTCATAAGAAAGGTTGCAATTTGAAACCTCTCATTCTCTTTAAATAGACTGCTTTCCCTACTTCAATACTTCCTTTGTACGCAAAAAAATAGGAGCAACTGGTCAAGGATTGCAATGCGATTTTCTTCTATCATTATCATTCCTTATATAAAGAAACCAATTAAAATATCCCCGGTTACTTTTTTCTGATGTATAAAATAAATAAAAAATACTAATGTAAAAATAATTTATTATTTTTTCCAAGAATCTTTGATTTACCAAGTAATCCATCACGATTCATGAGGCAACTTGAAAAAAGGGGACAACCTCTTTTTAATTATTTATGAACGAACATGTAACGGACATTACTTGGGTAAAAAATGTACGGAATGACTAAAGTTCTGGCCTCAATTATTACTAGTAATTTGTCCCGCATTAATGTTGTAGATATATATATATATATATATAATTTGATTTGATCAATTTATTGAGAGTAAAATAAAAAAAATATTAATACGGTATTCATCTATAACTCTATAAATAATAATTGAATAAAGTTTAAAAAATTAATAACCTTATATATAGAAGAATATAAAAGGAAAGTAGAAAGTTTAAAAAAAATGAATGTCAACACAATTTAAAAAAAAATTAAATTAGTAAAAAATGAAAAAGTAATAACAAAGGAGTTTTTTTGAATGAAATTACGAAATAATCTATCCTAAAGGTCAAAAAATATATTTTTATAGATCATTGATTTTTTTAATATAAAATTATAATTCAATCAAGTAGACAAGTTACCTTATGTAAGATTAAAGAGGTTAAAAGGAGATTTATTATAGGACAAAAATAAGATATACTAGTAATTTGTCCCACGCTAACGTTGTAGGTATATATAAAATTTGATTTGATTAATTTGTTGAAAGAAAAGCAAAAAAAAAATACTGATATAGTGTTCATCTATAACTTTACAAACAATTAAATAAAATTTAAAAAAATTAATAAACTTATATATGAGAGAAAA